>JAIEZT010000009.1:7087545-7740045 GCA_019594935.1 Periophthalmus modestus
TGCGAGATGGAAATGGTGAAGGCCTCAGTGGTGCCCGTGGTCATCGGAGCACTCGGGGCAGTGACCCCCAAACTGGAGGAGTGGCTACAGCAGATCCCAGGAGAAACATCAGACACTCAGTCCGAAAAGTGCAGTACTAGGAACAGAACAGCAAAAATACTGCGCAGAACCCTCAAGCTCCCAGGCCTCTGGTAGAGGTAGAGGTCCTGAGCGTGGAAAAAGAGGGGATAAAAAGACCACCCGCGGAGGAGTGAGGAGTAGATTATATATATATATATATATATATATATATATATATATATATATATATATATATATATATATATATATATATACATATATATATATATATATATATATATATATTATATATATATATATATAGCTCATATATATAATATATAGATATATATATATATACATATATATATATATATATACATATACATAAAAATGGGAAACTCTTTGCTCGAGGGTAAAGTATTGCAAAACTGTGAATGAGCTGTAAAACTACCCACAAAAGTGCTGGAAAATATCTGTCTCTCTTTTTCTAATAGCTTATGAACATATACTCAATATTTTTAACATTGCATAACAAAATGAAAGAGTGGCGTGTGATCAGACCTGCACTGCCCTGTGTCTCATATCAATCCCAGCTGCACTCCCAACACCCACGGTCTGGTATGATCCAACAAATGTGAAATGTGCCGTTAATATTATTATTGTACACATGCTAGGACCACACCTTAATGTTTTCACATTTGAGGAGAATCAAGACAGATTTACAGAAGCACAAATGAAATGTCCATTAGAAACATCACTTGTATCTACATACTGTTAACTGTATGAGTCATAAACTACCCACAAAGTGATAGTGTGGACATCATGAGCTGTTGCTATCCATAGGTTGAGATGTTGGTTCGGCAGCGTGGAACTTGGGGGGCATGGAGATCAGAGCTAGGGTTTTCAACTGGAAGTGAGTGGACCAGTTTCTTTCATTTAAGTGCCAATATTACGCTATTTTCTGATCGATGTTATAAAGTTTCCTCATCAAAAACATACCTGGAGTTGTGTTTTGTTTCATTCACGCATTTAACACACAAACCCTGTATTTAGGCTGTCTTTCAAACAGAAAACACTCTGTCCCACCTTGTAATGTCTATGGCCAATACAGGAAGTGCTCCGTGGAACTTGGGGGGCATGGTGTTTTTTGGAAACCAGTTCCATACACCTTCACTAGAATCATTTGGATAACTGAAGCACTGGTATTGCCAGTCTTTACTGAACTAAAGGTAAAAGGAGGTGTTAACTTGAAAACTACAGCTTCATGACGTCACAAGGTGGAAGAGAGCATTTTGAGCTTTAGAGATGTAGACAGACTAATAATTTGGGTTACTGAAAGCACTGGTATTGCCAGTGTGTGAATGAAACCAAAAAACTCCAGGTATGTTTTTGATGAAGTAGTAATGCAACAATGTGTGCGAATGAAACCAAAAACTAGGTATGTTTTGGATGTAAAAAGAGGTGGAAGAGGTGGAAGAGGTTATCAAAAAAAGAACTGATAATATCTTAATAGTTTTGTTTTTTTGATTTGTTTTGGGGTTTTTTTCCGATATATGCAAAATTCTAATCTTGAGGATAAAGTCTATAAAAAGCCAGATTTAAAACAATAAAAAAAAACAAAAAACTCTAGGGCCATTGTCAAACTTAAAACTTTGTTTTAAACACATCAGCTTTAAGGGCCAAAAATACAAATGCACCAAATTTTCCCCATACACTAGAATGTGCTCCATAAAGGTCTCCTCTGGTTTACTCCCATACAGTGTTTCTCACTGTGGTACTTCAGGTGGGACAGCTGTGGTACTTCAGGTGGGACAGCTCTTCAGTATGTGAGTTGGCCTAATTTAGAGTTCATTTGATCCACGTTTTAGTGGTTTAGTCCACTTTTAGACCTGCTTTAGCTTTAGACCTGGAATAATTCTTTCATATATTTGACTTAGATCTGGCAGAACTCGGAAAGCCAAATCTTTTCTTTAGTGGTTCTTGGTGTGAAAAATTTGAGAGCCAATGATCTTTTATAAACATTAGTAAGGCGTCTCTCTGGGTAAACTGATATTTGAAAAAGAAGGAAATAATTTCAGTTTTTGATTTTCCTTTGAGATATGAATTCCAAACAAATTCTCTGCCATGGCTAGTGCCCGGGCCTGTCTTGATCAGTCTGCAGGAATTAACACATATTATTTAAATCTTCTTTTAGCTAGGTGATTATATTTTAGTGTGTGCTTGCGTCATGGACATAAACTGTGGTGATGGAAAATTATATGCGTGTTTGGTTTGATTGTTGTGGTGACATTGTACTGAGTGGCCGTCACATCAAGTGCATTTTCCAAATCATGTGAGATTAGGATCTGGTGATGACAGGCTCCAGCGCACTATGTTACAAGTCCTGTACTGAATTACACTCCACAAGCATCGCCGTGGGAGAGGAATTTAGACAGTCTTTCTATTGACTTCTATCGGGGCACATTAGTAAGTCATTTGTTCTATCTATATCATGAAGGCAGTTGTATGTTAAGTGTCTAAAATTAACAGTACATGGCCATTGAGATACCCAGGCAAGACTCTATCAGTCGTGGGACAAGACCTGTTACAGTACCCTGTTAGCAGTGAATGATATTTTTCTGTAAAAAAAATATTACCATAAGCAATAGTATTAACACTGAGAAAATAACCATAAAGCAGGAATCCCCCACAAGTGCAAAAACATGTATGGACGTCTCAGTGCTACAGCAGGTTTTGATACATATTATGCAAGTATAATTGTTGTTCAGCAGAGAGAAGTGTATGGAAAAGTTTTAGAAATTATTATGAAAAATGATCTGTGTCTTTAGATATTAAAGGCAGGCAGACAGGCAGACAAACATGATATTTTTTTCTCATTTTTTTGGTATTTGCTCATTTCCAATCATGGAAATGTCCGCTGTTGTCACACATGTAAATAGTTTTTTTTTTTGTGTTTTTTAAAATATAGCACTTTTCCACCTTCAAGGCACTCAAATGACTTAACATCAAGGAACCTTTCACCCATCAGTGGATAGAGGCTCTACCAACTGAGCTACTGTCACCCTGAGGTACTATAGCCCCATCGATTTGGTGTATTTGTATACTGTGTGTGTGTTGTGTTCATTGTACAACACTTACTAATTGCCTGGAATGTTCCACATTATGGCATAAAAGTATTCCAATTAAAGTAATAACATGTGACCACAGCACCTTTAATTTTACTGAAGACAACTGCATAAACACCTTAATTTATTTGAAGAATCCCCCAATTCAACCCTCTGTGTTTTTCCCAACTTATTATCTCATGCATGGAGAAGATTTTTCATGAAAACCTTATTGAACAAATATTCATGATTGATTGTGTCAATTTCAATAGCTATTGTAGAAGCCAATATCCCAGCACCCCTGACAATATAAAGCACTGTAAACTTAACAAATAAAATGAAATGAATACTTCATTTGACAGCATGCTCAGAAAGGGCATGGAATAGGTCACAGCGCTCTCATCTTTGTTTTGGATTCAAATATAAGCCAAGTGTCTTTCAAAGAGAAGCCGCCAAAACCCTCATGTGATAACCAGCATCACTGTTCACTGGCTGCTTACAATACAGCCGCCCCAGGGCCCTATGCGGTATTTAAACATGGCAAAGATCAAGGAAAATATATTAATACCTGTCAATAATGATAAGAGGAGGGAAATCTGATCTGCTTTCTAACGTATAAACCAAACAGAACAAGTTCAGAAAAAACAACTTACATTTGTGAGCTGTCATCTTGTTTATTCAAAGTTTTGGCACCAAAACATTTAAAAGCCAATGTGTCAGTTAGTAATTACACAAGCTTATCTTATTACAAATGTCAAGGTTATATACGATGTGTTTTTACTTTGTTTCAGTTGAGGTTTGAAGGACAAAAGAGGTTAAGTGCTCGGAGGTTGTTGTTTGAATAGAGGGTGAATCTGGCCTGAGGATGTTTTGAAGTGGGTGGGGTGGCTGCAGAGGCGTCCAGCAGCGTCAGAGCAGTATGAAGGTGTGTGTATGTGTGTGTAACCCTTGCACTAAATCACTCAATCTGACCGCATCCAAACTGAATAAGACATATTAAGACATAAGACATATACTGTAATACTCCATATTAGGTACAATACACTCCCAGCCTCAAAAGTAATCATGAGTTTCATCTTTGCATCATATGCAACATTTTGAGGACATTCTCCCATTCAAAAGATACAATATGGTGTTTAAGTTGTCGATCAATAAGGCAACGTTCCTAATTTCTCATTATTCTGAAACCCATATATAAAATGTTAATATACATTGCTTGTCAATATGTTCACACTGTCAGTACTGTATTTAGCGCATGGGAAATGCAAACACATGGGGAAATGCAAACAATCATGTGAACATCATCATAATCACCCATGAATTAAACATGCTTGTTTTATATACATATAGAAATATTTCATATTCATGGAAGATGATTTGCATAAAAGCATTGAATTTATAAAACAAGATATTCATTTGAGTGAGGTCACATCTCTACATGGCTAACCTGTAACTTCTCCTGGTTACATCACCACCAGGAGATTCATCCAATACAATAGCATCACCATGGAAATAATATAATGGCAAACCATCCACCAGAACATTTTAAAAGTGTAATAATGAAAGACAATACATATGATATGAATGTATTTCTACTCCCAAAACTTCACAAGATATTGAAATAAGACATGGGACAAAATGCTACAATAATCAGGTAGTATAACCAGAAGTAGGACAGGTGGGAGCATGCTCTATAATTTAAATAATACTAGTGATAAAGGAACACAGTCATTTTAGGGGCCCAAAGCTGACCCCACATTACGATATTAGACACTTCAAAGGACGGCAGCAAGATGTTATGAGATCTAAGAGATGCTATGAGTGAAAAGGCAATTTTAGTTTATGATGAAGGCCCAGTCTGATGGAGGGAGACTCACTCAACTGTGTCCGGGTGAGATATAAGAGCTAGTGTTGTCTGCAGCTACAGAGGGGTCAGGAGGTCTTGGGTTCAAATCCATAAAAAAACATGTATAGAGAAAGGAAGGGAGCAAACTTTGTTAAACATGCTGTTACACCAAGGAACTTGGTTAACTACACTACGTACAGCCTTAATAAAGCATGAAGTAAGGCTTATTGCATAATGAACTAATAGTTAATTCAAAATACACCTGGCCAGTGTATAGTCCCTATTTCAGCTGCTCTTCATTGGCTTCCAGTCCAGTTTAGAATTCTTTTTAAGATTTTTAAGATTTGAACGATTGTGCATAAATGTCTAAATGGCACTGCCCCATTGTGCTTGTTTGACCTGTTCTGTTTTCACACAGACACCAGAGCCCTGAGGTCTGCTGACCAGCTGCTGCTGCAGGTGCCCTGCTCCAGGTTTGTGAGCAGAGGAGACAGAGCATTTTCAGTTGCACCTCCTGAACTGTGGAACAGTCTCCCTTTCCACATCCGAGCTGCACAATCTCTTGAGCATTGGTCTGTTTTTGAACATTAATGGATGGCTTTGTAGTTTTTTTAATTGTCTGCTGTGTTTTGTGAACCTGTGAAGCAATTAGCTCAACAATGGTTGTTTTTAAATGTGCTATATAAATAAATGTGATTTACCGATATTAATTACAGGTCTTGATCAGATAGTTATCTCAATATGTACTTATTTAAGGAGTATCTGCTCTTGAATGTATTGGTTATTGCAGTAAATCAAAAAAGACAATGCCGTTGAATTTACAAAACTTTCAGTACAAATATTGTTATCACTTCATAATAACTACACTTTAATTGGCCTTAATAAACCATGAAAAAGGTTTAAATCATAATTAACAAATACTATGTAACAAATGATTCGGGCTTAGTAACTACTTAATTAAGAGGCAAATTTGAGGACTCAGGGTTACAATATTAATTATTTACTAAGTTACTAGTTACAAAATATTTCAAGGTATTTTTCTTGCAGATTAGATTACAAAATACATTGAACTATTTTTGATCTTGTGCCAAGCTGTGTCATTTGAAAAGCTGTGAGTCAGTGCCAACTTAAGTGACATTCATCTGAAAGTGAGGCTGTCAGGGCATGTTTCATTGTGACAAGCACTTGAGGAAACTCAATAGCATATTTTGTTTAAATAGCCACATGGCTTAGAGCCCCTGCAGTACATTAGTGTGTTATTGTATTTTATTGTATTAATTCATCATATAACAGTTTCTGATTAATATTCTATGTAGGAATAGATCACAAGTGTTTCATATTTCCCTCTGACCTTCAATCATGCAAGAATAACTCAAAATTTTAAATTGTCAATTTAGCATCTGAATACAGCTTCTGCAAAGTAATTTTTTATTAATCTAACAACCGCTTTTGGTGTGAACCCACATGTCTCAAATAAGCATCTTTGTTTTTCACTAATTTACATTTAGTAATATCACTTCAAGTCAACTGCAAGAACCAACAATATTAGCACACACTACGGGTAACTCTGTTCTAAGATATTTTTTACTTCACCCAAAACCCCTCTTGACACACTGGTCCCCACTGGTACCACAAAACATTTTTATTTTTTTTTTTAATTCTTTCTTTATTCTTTCTTTCTAAATGAGATGTTGTATCAACATTTTTGACTGGTATGTTTTGTTTTTTTTTCCTTTATGTTTACTACTTTCTACATGGAAGACATATAATATATCAACCAAGATATATGGAGTTATATCGTGAAGAAAATAAAGTTACATAACTCCAATAAATATGTTTCAACAAAGCAAAGGGTGGCTACTTTGACAATATGTACCGTATTTTCACGACCATAGGGCGCACCGGATTATAAAGCGCAGTTTCAGTTACGGGTGCTTTTTCTGCATTTAACACATACAAAAGGCGCACCGTTAGCCCAAGCTAACTCGTAACTCACCCAGCGCTGCCTCCCAGTCTTTGTAAAACTGTGTTTGCCGTCTGTCATCCATCGCTCCCACGATGTTCGCAACTTTTACCCGCGCCTTATAAACGTGAAAATACGGTAAATAAAATATAGAAGTTGTGAAAAAAAAAAAAAAAAAAACTTTGAATGAGAGGGCGTGTCCACACTTTTGATAGGTAGCGTATATAATATAGTGTTTCTTGCCCTTGCTCTTACCTTGCTGCAGGATTTTGCCAAAGTACTTGTTGTGGCTGGTACAGTTCCATCGGCGGTACCTGAACTGGTACTGACACTCACGGACCCCAAGGCGCGCCCCTTTGGCCACTTCACTCACAATCTCTGGTTGTGTTTGGCACAGCTCGGCCTGCTTCCCCACCAGACGCTTCGCCTTCCTGCAGATGCTGTTGGGGTCCATGACGAGCGGACTGCCCACAGCCCTGAGGACAACCAGGGACAAGAGTGAATGAGATTAGCTATGGCATTTGCAACTCAAATCCACAACTGTAAATATGCTTCTACGCCACTAATTATAACAATGTAAAACTGCAACCCTTATATGATACAAAAAGGGAACACTCATCATCAACCATTCCAGTCAAATCAAGTCAAAGCATGGTTTTATTTTTAATGTTAAATGTCAAAAAGAAGAAATACACACAGTTCTTTGGAGCTCCCAAATCTGTATTATTTTAAAAGCACCACAATGTGACCTTTCTGGATCAAGCCCTTCTTCAGATATGGAGGATTCAGTTTCACACCTGTTATATACAAGCCAAGGCTAAGCAATCATGTGACAGGAAAACTAATGACTACAAATGCCAGTTTGAAATGAGTTATAAGATGACAGTTGTTTGATGGAATCCTATGAAAGATAGTGTATAAACAGGTGTTCACTGATATTGTTAAAGTGGTGTATTAGGTGCCATATATATATATATATATATATATATATATATATATATATATATATATATATATATATATATATATATATATATATATATATATATATATATATATATATATATATATATATATATATATATATATATATATATATAGGCGTGCATAATATTAGCACCAGCACTACAGCAATGGAACTAACATTGGAAAAAGAACTGCAACTCCAAAGAACTGCAGTGCAGATCTCTTCTTTCTTTTCTACAGTTTTTGTGTTTGGATCCAGCACACAGTTGCAACTTTTATCAGATGCGCATCATCATCTACCAGTTTAGTTTTAATGTTGGCATAAAAAGCTAACTTTCATCTTAAGCAATGTCTTGAAATTGTTTTACATACAGATACAAACAAGCATCTTGGTTTACATTGTGTTTTGGAAGTTATGTGCTTTGTAATCTTTGGTGTGGGTTTGCGTGGATATATCTACCAACAAGGGCTTGTGGAGTGCCACAGGAAGGTTTAATGTTGTGTCTTTCGGCAAGACAGCACTTGATCCCATATACCATTAGTATTACACTTCCCCACTGACATAATATGGTAGTCAATTTTTTGTTTGCTCCAGGGTAACAGTGGGGAACAAGTGTGTGCAAACCTAGTCTTCAAAAATGATATCTAATTAAAGACCATTATTTCTTATAACCCCAAAGCTGCGTTAGTAAAGCAGCACCTGTGGAGTTACTGTAAAAATTGTGGGCAACCAAAACCAGAAACCAAAATACAAGCGGTTTGTCTTTGGCTGCTCCTTCCGCCAGCTCTGCCCACTGTCTATGCACTTTGTACACTCACATATTCACATGGGAGAGAGGAGAGCCTTTACTTCCCATGCGCATGTCCTGTGTGTGGTCCTCCGCTACACTTGGACTCTCAGTTTAATGTTGAATTTGATTTAGTAAAAACCAGAAGGCAGTACTTTCTAGATTTCCACTTGATACACTTCTCCGGAGATTTCTGAACAGTTATGAAACCACAGGCTCTTCAAATCAGCACCACTTATTTAAACACTGCAGATTAAATCAATGCTACAGAGAAAAAAAGAGATTGTGTTACGAAAATTAAGGTTGAGCCAAACGTTAATACACAAGGTTAGCTGTAGGCCTATAGTTCTTAGATAAAAAATAGCTTGCATAGAATAGCTAGACAATATGGCAAGACAGTAATTAAAAAATTGCCCTCATATTGATCAATTGCAATTTTTGAAACAAATCTGCAATAAAAATAAAATAAATATGGCTTAAATATGACAGACTTTGTGCAAACACAAAAAATAGTCAAATGTTTTGGATGTAGAAGTCTCATACCATGAAAATTTGAAATGATTTTAATCACAATTAAAACACAATCAATTGCACAGCCCTAATTAGCATATTCCACTAATCTGTAACATTAATTGATAAAAATGCTGCTAGAAATCAATTAAAAAATACATCTTTCAAAAAAAGAATAAGCCTTACAAATCAAGACTAAAGAAGCACTACTTCAACTGCTAAGTACCCCCTGCTAGTAAGAATGCTGTTATTACTTATTTTAAGTAATACAACATAAAATGGTTAACTGTCCAAAAGTAGTTGCTGTGGGACCTGTAAGTATTGCATAAAGAGTTAGATAGAATATAGTTAAAGGTGCCCCACTGTTTAAAGTGGTGATATATACATCGACCCATAATAAATGTGGCTTCCGTATCTCTTCATTTGGGTTTAATGGATGAGTCTGTCACATGGGCATAAACAGTTTACTCTAAGTCTTAATGGGAAAATGGTTTTCTCTGTATCTCTGTGACCACTGTAGGAGTGTGTGGTGCATCCATCAATCTTTTAGAAAATGGACAGAATCTGAGCAATGTTATCTACAGATTTGTCATCCAGACTGCACAAAAACATACAAATGACACAAATGCCTTAAATTTCTTTAAAATGCCATGGCTTGTTCAACAATGGGGTAGACTTGATTCAGGGCCACTTCACTGGGGAAATTGCAGATCATGGTCAGCCTTCTTGTTGTTCTTGTCAAGCAACACAATATCATTGGCTGAATACCCAGATTAGTCAAAAACATATTACTTATCTTACTTATACCCAATATACATTATGTGACATAACACAAAATATATTAAAGAGCTAGAAACCTTAGCCATGTTATCGCTAATCCAGCTCTGATAGGATTCATCTGCTTTAGTTTTTTTAAGAAGCCCTGTGCTCTGGGCGGTCTGCTAGTGGTCTGATAGTGAACACACCATGTATTTATCCTCTCCATTAGAAAAGACTGTGTAGCTTCAAAGAGAGCTTTAAAGTGTACTGTAGATTTAAGAGAGTTTCTTTGAGAAATCATAAACAATATGTCAAACAAATACAAGGTTTTTGTCAGATACTGTTACAGGGTGCAGGGACAGTAGAAGAATACCAGAGTCAATAAAGATGCACAAAAAAACACAAAAAACTTCAGGAGACCAGACATTAAAGACTGAGTAATTGCAAATTGAGAAGTTTGCAATTTGTCTATGTAAATCTATCAGTCCTATACATTTGTTTTACAATTTGCAATATTTCATAACATTTCTTACAATATTCATAATTTGACTGATTACAATATTATTTCCAACTGCCACCTATGACACAATTACACTTTCCCCTCGCAAGAACACAGCAACAGTAAAAAAAGCCAAGTACTAGGGCACAATTTTTCTTGTTGGCAATATTACAATTGCATAGCAAAAGAAAATAATGTTGTCACACCAGGCCTTCACATACTGCAATCCTCATTGAATTCCAGATCAAGACACCAATTTCTTCTCAACTAAAATGCAATCTGCTTAAAAGTGTAACTTTCCCTGTGAGGATCTATCATTTTCACTGAAATGGATGGAACATTCCACCTTTACCTGGAATATTCCACAGTATAGCATTTAATTCATCTATCTCCATGAAGACAATGAGCAAGGTCATGCCAACATGCCCAATAAGAAGTCCTAATGAAAATTATAATTGAATATATGCAAGATAGAGTTTATTGCCATGTGTAGAATATTCTAGGTGAAGCAATAACATCTCTATGGAGACCAGCAGGTGGCGGACTGCAAACAAAAAAGTTACCTACTGCACCTTTAAACAGGAAAAAAGAGCAACAGACCTCACACATCAGTTTACAGATGGGTGTGTTGGATGAATGGTAGCAACCCTACAAAATTCAAACAAGAAAGAAATCCTGCACATGTCAATCACTGAAAAAAGTAAATTTATTGTGTGCATCGTTTCAGCCGGTGTGTGGTTTTCTTCAGGCAAATGAAGGTAGGAAGTACCCAAGGGGGTCAGGTCTCACACATAAGGTGTGGCCTGAACCCTAGGGTGACGCCTCTACAATAAATTGTATAAAAGACACCAATGATCAAGACATTAAGACTGGTCTGAAACCCCAGCAGGCCACAAGTGCATAAATGCATACAATTAAATAAAAAAATATATGTAATATAAGAAAGTAGTGTGTATGTAAACAGCAAATATAATAATAATATAAAAATATAATATATAATAATAATAATAAAAATAGCAAGCAGGCAGTCACTTCAAGAACCTATTACACCATATACAAACATTGAAGAATACATTGGAAATAGCACTACACATAATAAATCCATACATATGGTTTACAAAAAATATTCAGGTTCAGTTCATCATTTAAGCCTTTTGGCGCTAGGGATGTATTTATCCAAAACGCCTCTCTGTTTTAAGAGCTTGTCATGGTTGCCCCCTCTACGTAAGGAGGACCTGCTCAATGCCTGTAAATCTCAGGGAGCTGATGTCATGCTTGAGTGTACAGCCACTGGATAGTCTCTATCGTTCCTATGAATGTCTTATGCTTCAATATTCTTAGATATAGATCAGGTGGGCACACAGGTGATTACACTTCTTATTGGAAATTTTCAACCCGTGCGGTGATGTAAAAGATATCTGTTTTGGTAGTGTTGTTGCATAGTACACATTTGAAACAGTGGTAAATGCTTTTGGGTAATAGGGGCAGGGGGGTTTGTGATGATGCATACTGCACCTTTAGCATTCACATGTGTGTCAACATTGCCATGACAACAGCTCTTCACAACACTAAAGTTATTATTAAACTGTGAGAGACTTTGTGAATGGGCAAGACTATAATGGATGTGTAAAACAACCTGTCATTATTTCTTGCTCCTATCTGCAGAATATAAACCTCCTCATGCTGCTCTAAGTGTAGCTCTGTGCACTGTCTCTTGTCATTATTTGGTGTGATCTTGTTTGTACCTGTGTTACTCTATGTGTGTGAGTGATGGGAAAGGAAGTGAATGTAGGCACCTCTTTCAGCAGCTCACAAAAGCACCAGGATTTTACAATGAGTGACTATAAAACTACAGTAAAGTCTGGATCAGAGGATTTTGTATGACTGAAGTATAAAAAGGGGATATGCCATAATTGTGTTTGTTTGCTGTAATTAAAAAGTAAGGTTAAGGTATACTTTGTTGTCTCCGGGCATGGGGAAATTTGTCCTCTGCATTTGACCTATCCATCAGTGCTGCTTCAACAAAATCAGCAGGAGCAGTGGGGTCTGGGAACCATGTCCAGATCTTGAGCTAGGCTTGGTCATCTGGAAGGTTTTGTACCAATCGTGCATGTTTTCGGTTGATGCGGGAAAATAGCTGCCGATAGAAACATAGGGCAATACATAGGGCAAGCTGATAGAGACATTGCATTTCTGTAATGTGCCAGCCCTAGTCTGCCAGTCCTTGTTATCTTGGTCCATGTCATCAGAGGTATAACACTCCCTACAATGGAAACACACGCAGACTTCACTAGACTGAACAGGACAATACAATACTCCCAGATCCCATACTATGGTTCCTTTCTAATTCTGACAGTTTGTTTGGCCAGAATGTGCTTTTTTCTCAAGAAACTTGAAACATCAAGAGGATCAATGGCTTAATTACAAACATAAACAAATTACTGTCAAAAAGAGTTAAAAGTAAAACATTTCCATTATAAATCCACCAGAAAGTATCACTGACAAAATTAAAGTTTTAGCACTCTAGAAACGATTAAACTATATCCTCAGGCAGACGGGGGTTAGTTATTTACAACAGCATAACACATACCGGTGTTTACAAATTAATGCATCATTTCACTCAGTAGCGTGCGGTGATTTTTATGGGAAGGCAAAAAGACTTGTAGTACAAATCAATATTTAGTCAATAACAATATAATAACGCAGCTTTTTATACAAACTACACTGAACATTTGTACATTTATTTTGACTGATATATACTTTTGTTCACTACTTAAGTACTATTGTTATCTATGTAATTATCATCATGCTATATGAGTGACATATGACAGCTCCACACATATGTAATGTACTGCACATAATGCACATTCACAAAGAGATACTAACAATGCATTGTCAGACAGGTGCACTTATAATACAGCCTCATGTGTCACAAACACCCCTTAAACACAGCCCTCTGTTAGGATAGCAAGTACACTCACCTCTCACAGATGCAAATCAAAGCCACATCTTTCCTGAAGAAACATCCTGTATTTCCCTGAAACGGGGAGGGTCCAGAACAGCCACATGTTCCTCCACACATGAGTAATAGTCCTGTTATTCCGCTAATGCTTCATAAACAGACAGGCTCCTCTCCAGCCACTGTCACTTCACTGCACCATTCAGATCCTCCTTTTACACAAACTAACCCTGAAACTACCTTACTGTTTGATTAAATGATAATCATTACAAATGTGAAGCTAGAAACAATGACTTGTCACAAAAAGCAAGTTATTTTAGTCACTTGCGCTGAAAGTTGGCACAGCGGTTGTCGTTTCCTGCTGTACATGTGCGCTTACTAGAAATGTCCTAAGATGTTTGATTATTTCATGGATTTATTCAGTGCTGTGTGAGCCAGCAGTGGTTTTCAGTACACCTGGCCTCCATAGCGGACCTCCGTCACGAAGAACAACAGCACACGTTAATGAGATAATCCGAAGCACGGTTGCTACAGTCTGCTCAGTGGCCAGTAGGGTGTACTAAAGGACACTAGTACTTCAAACATGCTTTAAACAGACAGAAATGAAGGGGAAAATGGGGAAAACTATTTTCAGAACTATTTAATTATACTTTTGACACGAGATGATTTTAAATTTTGTTGGACAAGCACCGCTTACCTTGATTGCCCTGACCACATGCCACTGATTTCACTGCATTTTTGAGCCCACATTCCACGCAATAAATTTACTTTAAAAAATTTGGCAATGATTTTCACAAATTTATAGCTTGACCACAAGCCCTCTCTCACTAATCACTTCTGGTAGCTCTCATCATCTTTAGCTGCTTTCAATGTTTCAATGTTTCAATTTCAGTTATTGACCTGATCCAAAACAGCTTTCATCAATTACAAGTCTTTTGAAAGCTACAGCCACTTCAGTTTTTGTGTGGTCTCCATTGACATTAAATTGCATTATGCAGAGATTTAGGAAGATTACCTGTTAATCCATGAGCTCTGACCCCATTCAAAACAGTAGATTGATAAAAATAGACCAAAGACATGAAGCAACCCACCATGTCTGATCTATAACTGGTAAATCCGGCATTTTTTCCTTGGAATAACAAATGGTTTGGAGGAATTTGTATAAGAAGGAAATCTGTCCAGTGAACTCAGTGGTAGGTCTCAGAGCATTGGCTGAAGATAATCTCCATAAAGACGAGTTTAAGATGAGGGCAAAGAAGATCCAAAAGTGGAGAGAGGCGAGGTGGAAAAAAATCTTGAGCAAAGTATCCCAAAAAGGTGTTATAATGAACTGATGGACAATGTTCATGCCCTTGTTTGGTGACCTTTACAACAAGAACACATCATCTGAGCTGGGTAGGGTAATCAGTGATGTATTTAGGTATCTTTTTAAAGATATGGTAATAGATATTATGTCACACTTCACACTCACACAACTAGAACAAATAATCAGGTACAGCAGTGTTTTTCAACCTTTTTTGAGTCATTTGAGTTTCCTGTTACAAGATGCTCCAGCACAACATTCACTAAAAGATTTCCCCCAAAAACAATTATATATGTACAGTATTTTTTAATGAATATGAGCTGCAATATATTAATGAAACACTTAATGAGTCCAAGAAGTTATTTATTTAACCCTTAACTGCTCAAATCTTCAGAAAGGTACAAGAAAATAAGAAAATGTTCCCCACTAGTACAAAGAAAAAGTACACATTGATCTCCAAATATAATTGTTCCATCTCTCTTGTATTGAACGTTAAGTCATAAAGTCCTCACACAAAACATATGCAACCATAAAAACCACGTGGGCAAACTTTCGTGGGGGTTCTAAAATTTGACAGAGGGACTGGGACACGATATATATATATATATATATATATATATATATATATATATATATATATATATATATATATATATATATATATATATATATATATATATATATATATATATATATATATATATATATATATATATATATATATATATATATATATATATATATATATATATATATATATATATATATATATATATAATTCCTCCTCACTCTCCTCACTGGTCACGGGTGGTCTTTTCCCCTCTTTTTCCACGCTCGGGACCTCTACCAGAGGCCTGGGAGCTTGAGGGTTCTGCGCAGTATCTTTGCTGTTCCTAGTACTGCACTTTTCTGGACTGAGACGTCTGATGTTTTTCCTGGGATCTGCTGTAGCCACTCCTCCAGTTTGAGGGTCACTGCCCCGAGTGCTCCGATGACCACTGGCACCACAACTGAGGCCTTCACCTTCCAGGCCTTCTCTAGCTCTTCTTTGAGCCCCTGCTATATATATATACATATATATATATATATATATATATATATATATATATATATATATATATATATATATATATATATATATATATATATATATATATATATATATATATATATATATATTAGAGATTTAGCCTGTAACAATGTAACAAAGCATGAATATGTAAGGATCATTGTTTTCCAATGTATTAATTAAATGAATAATTCATTTATTAAATTTCAGTTAAATAAATACAGCAGAAACACTTTGAAACAAGGTTTGCCTTACCTATTTTAATATAATTTGGTCACGTTCAGCAGGCCGGATTAATAAGTCCAAAGGGGTGTATGTGGTCCCTGGGCCATAGTTTGCCCATGTCTGGTCATTCAGTTTATTTTATGCCATCATCAAAATAAACTGAACATTTTTTATTTAACTTTTTTAAAAAAAAAAAAAAAAAAAAAAAAAGATAAAATGATAATGATAATGATAAATGCTGCTGACTTTGAAGACCTCACTACAGTGAAGAGTTGTAATGTTCTCCATTCTTTCATATACAGGTAACTGATGAAGACGAGCACTTGAAGATATGATCAAAAGGGTTTAAGGGACCAGAGTCACGCATGAGAGGTTGTGTGAGCAGATAAAGTCAGAAAGTCAAGAGGTTCATAATGGCAAGAGACAAAATGTTATGATATTTGATATAGACAGTAGAAAGGGCTGCCTGATTTGTGTGGGACTATGCTGGGAACAAAACAGCTATCTGAAGAACAAAGTCATTTAGATTCTCACGACAGCAAACTGTAACTTTAAACAGAGACGTTTGACTACATTTTTAATTCATGACTTATTATTAGAATATATGTTTTTTTGTAATTTCTCTCATAGATCAATAGTTCAATAGCAATCAACTTTTTTTTTTTTTGTTCAAATTAGTCAAAAGCTTCATCAATGCTGCAGACACATCATACCAAATGAATGTTTAACCACATAGGTGGTGAAAGAAATACTCAGTGTTGTTATTTAAGTACAGACACCAGACTAAAAAAAAGTTAAAGTATCACCTGAAATTATATTTCATACAGCTTTGAGAGCCTATAAAGCTCTAAATGTAGTGATTTTGATCAAGATTTATGCTGATTTTTGTTTTTTTTTAAACAGAAATTGAATTGAAGATTTTTTTTTTTTTTTTTCTAGCTGTTTTTATTTGTACATTTTGTTTGCTCACAACACGATAAAATGAGCATAATAAAAAAAAAATAAACCCCTCAGTCTTTTCAGCAGGTTTCAAACTGTCATAAAAAATAGTAATAATTTCTGTTCTGTTCAAAAATGTAATGGAGTAGAAAGTATAGATATCTGCTCTCAGTACAGATACCAAAAATGTATACTTAAGTACAGTACTACTTTTTTAGTACTACTTTTACTTGGTTACATTCCACCACCGGTAAAAATAAAATATAATAAAATGAAGCACATTTTGGAAACAGATCTTTGATCATTTTAATCACAAAACATGTAACAGGGTTTTCCCTATCTCAGAAACACAGAGCATATAAATGAACAAGGTAAAAAAAAAAAAAAAAAATAGCAAGGAATTGGAAAATACAAAAATACTGCAGACAAGCAAGGCTAAAAAGGTACAAGTACATTTGGTGTAATTGTGCTTGCCCTCTCCTCTTACTGTACATTAGCCATGAATGCCTAAAACGCTGAGAATGCAGCCTTTTGCACACAGGTTTAATTGAGCCAAAGCCACATGGTCATTTAATCTTTATCTGAATCATCTGCTGCTGCTGATTACAGGGCGCGCACAGCGGACGAGATATGATCTGCCAAACTGAGACAGAGTGAGGGGCAGAGTGAGAGAGGACTGGAGAGAGGAGAAGAGAGTGGGAGAGAGGGGGAGAGGGAGAGAGTGGGAGAGAGAGACAGAAAGAGAGCGGGGAAACAGGAGTGGAGAGAGCAGAGGAGAGGTGAGTGGAGGAGAGAGAGGAGAGTGGGAGAGACAGAGTGAGAGAAGAGTGGAGAGAGGAGAACAGTGTGGGAGAGAGAGAGGAGTGGAGAGAGGAGCAGAGAGAGAAAGAGAGCTGACAGTGGGGGAGCGGGAGAGAGGGCAAAACACAGAGAGGGGAGACGAGTGGAGAGAGAGGAGTGGAGAGGGAGAAAAGAGGAGTGAGCAAGAGTGGGAGTAAAAGTGAGAGTATTGGAGAGAGGAGGAGCAAGCAAGATATAGAAAGAGAGGAGTGAAGAGAGAAGAGGAGAGAGAGATGGGCAGAAAGGTTGTGTAGAGAAAGGAGAGAGAAGCAGACAGAAGAGAGTGGGGAGAAATAGAGAGAGAGGAGGAGAAAGGAGAGAGAGAGGGAGAGAGAGAGAGAGAGAGAGAGAGAGAGAGAGAGAGAGAGAGAGAGAGAGAGAGAGAGAGAGAAAGGAGCTGATGAGGCTGTGGTCTTGTGGCGCTGAAGTTCAGCAGCAGAAATGTGCTATACAACAAAGATGGAAAATGTGCAAATTACCATGGGGGTATAAGAAGTAAAGCCTTTTCACTTCCTATTTGCAAATATCACAACAGTAGATATGTCATTATTGTGAGAAGAAACATCATATTTGACATTATTCGCGATTGACAACACCATAACCAAACATCATTCTCTCTCATTCTCTTTGTCTAACAGATCACAGTTGTGACATGTACTGTTCACAAGAGCACTGAATCATGGCTATTGTTAAATGCTGTCAGAATCATTCAAGGGCCATATCCCCAGTACTGTCAGTTTAATGCAATAAGTAGAGTGGTTGGATTTATTAGAACTAGATCTATATTGTTATACTGCACGTCAAGTCAAATGGATGAACAACAACAAGAAGCAAAGAATAGGTAAAAATAGAATATACTAAGTAAACACATCCTCTCAATCACAAAACATTTAACAGGTTCCTCCCTATCTCAGAGCATATGAATACATATGGTAAGAAAAATAATTAAATAAAACTTTGCAAGAAATTAATTCAAGTTTTGAGTATTTTACCTTGAATGTCTGACCTCTGACCATTGCTGTAACAGTCCTACAATAAGATATCAATGCCGAGTCATTACCAATTGAAGTGGCCTATTTGTTAATGGTGTGTATAATGACAATGATATACTTTGAATAGTTCAATATCACATATTGGAGAGAGCAGTCATTCACAGTGGCCAGTCTGAAACACATTTTTACATAGCTTTTTTCTACCTTCAAGGCACTTAAAGTCCTTTACATCAAGGAACCTATTCACACAACATTCATACCACAGTATATGCAGACAGTAGGGCTGAGGTGGGCTAAGTGTCTTGCCCAAGAACACAATGACAGCATTCATGTGTGGGAGCTGGAATTGCACCGCCAACCTATGGGTCAGGGGATCTGACCGCTCAAACAATGATGTTTTTGTTGAGAGCGAGATTTGAACCGCCAACCTTCAGATCAGTGGACAAACACTGCAACTGAGCTATTAAAATTTCAAGGGCCATATCCCATATTGTTTTAAAATTTAAAGGTCCTATATTACACAAAATTGACTCTTGTGAGCTTTTAGCTTTGTTATAATGTTGCTACCTCAAAACATACCTGGAGTTGTGTTTTGTTTCATTCACACATGTTTGAGTAATCCTTTATTATTAATCTGTCTACATTTCTAAAGCTCAAAATGCTCTGTTACATCTTACCTTGTGATGTCATGTAAGTGGTAGTTTTCAAGTTAACTACATAAACTTAAGCTGTATTTTATTTTTGGTATAGTATAGGGGATAATTCTGTATATTATGACAATATAGTTTATAGTTTAGTCATGTAGGAATATTTTTTTTTATTTCTATTGTACATTTTGAGCACACTGTTGTACTGGGTTTTGTTTGCACCTGTGGGACTGTGGCACGCTCCAAGTCGGCTTTTGTCCAGACCAAGACCCTCTTTTTCTTCCCCCTCATCCCGTTCAAAGTTAGCCTTTCTAAGCGCTGCCGTCAGGAGCAGTGTTGGACAGAGCAAAGACATTCCTCACTGCTGTCTGTCTGGACCCATGATTAGCTCTTAGTTCTAATCAGCCGGGCTCTGAAAGGACGCCTATCGCCCACATTTCATCTCGCTCGGCCTGCATCTGTCACCGCTCCTCTCTCCCCTCTCCTTCAGCCTGGTCCTATCTGCATACGATAGCGCTTCTCAAGTACGGCTAAAGACATGAGGAGATAGAGAGCGGCAGAAGACCTGGGGATGGGAAAACAGAGAATCATTGTCCAAAAAGACCAGGGGAGGACAAAACGCAGGTGTGGCATCGTCCCAGGACAGTCCATTGCAAACCAGAGAGAAAAAGGGAAAGGGAGAAAGAGAGAGAAGGAGGGAGGAGGTAGACAGGCAGCCAGAAGACAAGTGAATGAGTGAAGATGACAATGGCTGTCAGTGGAGATAAAGAGGAGAAGTGTGCCTATTCAAGTTCAAGGCTGGAAAATTTCACAAACATTTGCCAAAGTTCTTAAACTGCTAAATCCCATAAAAGTTAAGTAATTTTGTTTGAAATTCAGCCACAAAATGATATAAAAGACGTTTTGTGCTACTTCCTAGGCCAAATAAAATGTGGGGATATGAACGAATCTACTATTGATATATTTTTGATATATTTTCTTAAACATGCACTAGGTAACTGTACTGATGGAGGATATGAATACCAGCAGGTGACGTCAGGCAAGTTACAAGTCAGATCTGTGTAGAGACGAGCCATCTCACAGCAAGAATGAATTTTTTTGCACGGATTATTTGAGCAATATAACTGAACAAGTTCAAGATTCCAATGCCATATACCGTAGAGTATTTCATACAAACCAAGAGCATTGGGATAAGCACATATATCCTCCAGCAGATAAGTTACACAGTCCTCCTTTTTTCTGTTTTTATTAAGTATATTTTGATTACAATATTTATTATGCAAAATTAGCTCTTGTGAGCTGTTAGCCATGTTATACTACTGTTATCTCATCAAAAACATACCTCGAGTTGTGTTTTGTTTCATTCACACAAGTGAATAACCCTTTATTATTAGTCTGTGTGCATCTCCAAAGCTTAAAATGCTCTGTTCCACCTTGTGATGTCATGAAGCGGTAGTTTTCAAGTTAATGGCTACCTTTTACCTTTAGTTCATTACAGATCAGTTATTTCAGGCCTGATATCATCCAAATGATTCTACTGAAGGTGTACGGAGTTGAAGAACACAGTGGAGCACTTCCTGTATTACCATATGACATCATAAGGTGAAACAGAGTGTTTTCCAGTTCAGAGAGGAACTCAGCCTAAATATGCAGAGTTTGTGAGTTTAACGTGCGGATGAAACAAAACGCAACTCCAGGTGTTTTTGATGAGGAAACAACATCAGAAAACAGCCTAATATGGGCCCTTTAATGATCAACACAACATTCCTATATATGCAAGTTCTCACAGCAAACTTGTGGTGTTTCCCACCCAGAATCATTTTGTATTATATCATTGATGCATTTTTTCTTTTACACAATGAATAACTGTAGATTTGCATTGTCCTGCTATGCGATACAAGGAGTGGTTTATCCACAGATCAGATGAACTCTAAAGGTGCTGTTATTAATCAACATAAAACCACATTAACCTTTGACCCTTTCCCTTCCACAGCTGGGTCAGAGCCCGGTTCAAGCTCAGACAACTCCCCTCCAGCCAACAGTGACTCCGGGCCACATTTTTGTCTTTTTTTGACCCTGTGTGGCTAATGAATCAGAGCAGTTCTCAGGAAAAGACATAACAACACAGCTACATGACGATGAGGGAAAGAGCAAACATCTGTCATTACATGCGACAATGGGAAACAAATTGCATGTTGAATATTATTTATTTATATTTTTTATTTATTTGTTTATTTATTTATTAGTGGATTTCTTCATAAGAGGTGATTTTTTTTAAGCTGCTCTAAAATCATCCACATGGTGCTAAAAACCTTATGGTTATGGTTATTTTTAGGAACAAGTAACAGTTCCTGGTTAGTAAATCAGGTAAGCAGGTTAATGGTTAATTTTGGTCTTCATTCACTCCCTGAGTAAGGCCAGATCTAACACTATCTCAGGTCTACAAACATGTCTACAAAAGGCTGAAAGAGGCAGTTTGAATCCCGCTCTCAACATAAACATCATCGCTGTGTCCGTTGCAAGAACCTTAACCCATCTTGCCCCCCAATGTCTGCGTACCCTGGTGTATGAATGTGTGTGTGAATGGTTCCCTGATGCAAAGTACTATGAGTGCCTTAAAGGTGGAAAATGTGACCATTTGTCAGTTAGGTCATTTTAAACAATGTATAGGACACAAACATGAAAAACTGGCTGAAAATTTAACAAATACTAAACCGCTAGAGGGCCACAATTGCAGAAACACTAAACAATATATAGGTAGGTTTTTTTTGTTTTGTTTTTTTACTGAAAATGAACAAACATGAAGGAATACTCATTATTTATCACATGTAGATGTTCTGTACTAGTGCAGGACTTTTTGTTATTATTTGGTTGTACGGTGCCATGACATTTGAGCTGCAGATGGCAATATATTTATTGCAGTTCATGTGTTGTTGTTTTTTTATGGAACTCACTTTAGAGTTACTGTGTCAGGTGTAAATATGGGTTTCAATATTAAGGTTTATTGTGATGTTATGACAGGCCAAACTGTGCTATTTGAAACAATGCTTAAATGTTGTAATAAATACTGCGTTAAATGTGAATAAGTGGTTATGCAGTCAGAGTCTATAGTTCATATTCAGTACTTTTGTGTGAAACTCGTGCCTTCAGTCTGTGCCTCAGTGACACCAATAGCTCACAATGACCTTGACTGTGCTGTGAATGGACAGTGGGAGGATTCGCCTGAGAACAAGAGGAAAAAAATACCACAAAGCTCTGATTCAAATCACCGCCGCATTTGTGTGAGAAGAGAAGAATCCACATAGTATTTAAAGGTGCCCTGTGTAACTTTTCTGGTGGAGGATCTCCCACCCACTCGTCTCAATGAAGAGGATACTGCTGACCTGCTGCTGTACTGCTATTTGTTCCACAGTGCAGCATGAAACTTATCTATTTCGCATTACTCAATTATAGGTGTTTTTATTGCTTAAAACACAGAAAATTATTACTATGAATGGAGTTGCCTCTCCATAGATTTGACCTGTAACTTGCCCTGGTGGCATCACCTGCTTGTCTCAATGGAGATAAAGCATTTTAATCCCGTACTGAGGAACATTCATAGCACAGTGAAAAACGAGACACACAGTGCACCTTTCAACCTGGATGATGGGGTACATACGGGAGTCTGCGCGGCCCAAAAGTATTTAGTTATCAGTAACATCTCAGACTGTCTGTCTGTCCAACTGTCAGAGAGCTTGAAAAGTTGGCCAATAAGGACTATGAACTGAGTTTTACACGTCAATCTGGGATCCCTCTTGATGATCAGAGTGTTCAAACAAAGACTTGATGTTGCTTGGTCAAAGTGTCGAACTTTAAAATCAAACTTTAATCTTACATGTCCAGACATGCACAAAGCACTTCCCTATGCGTGTTTATCAAAAACTAAATTGTCCGTATTTCCGCTAAAATAGGCCAAAGTACATCAGTCGGCATCGCCATGTTTGTTTTGGTTTGTTTGGCATTGGCTTTCACACAAACTACAATGCGGCCCTGTGATTGGTCAGTTTCTGACACACATACACACACCAGATGCGCATTGGTCAGTTTCTGACCTATCACATGCAAACAATTCAGCCGGAGCTGTTCAAGACGGATTCTTCAGATTTTGTGAACTCACAAAA
Source organism: Periophthalmus modestus (assembly GCA_019594935.1). NCBI lineage: Eukaryota > Metazoa > Chordata > Actinopteri > Gobiiformes > Gobiidae > Periophthalmus > Periophthalmus modestus. Next base: position 7,111,178 of record JAIEZT010000009.1, read on the forward strand.
ATCGCGAGAATTCGTCTTGCTGGCAAGGCTACTGCGCCAGAGGGCCACCTGACATTCCTAACTCCCCCTCTGCAGCTTCACATAGATATACGCACAGAGATAGACACACATACATGTACACACACACACACACACACACACACACTAGATGCACATGCACAAACTAGGAGCTCCTCTTTCCTCAATAACTGCAGGCAACAAACGCCAGACACCTCACTCCACTTCAGCAACATAATATTAGCATTTTGTCTGGACTTATTTCTACAGCGAGTGCGCCTTTGGACTTTTTAAGGCAATTTGTAGCATTATCCTTTTCAATAAAGTGAAACGGAAACGAGTGTAAAAAAAAAATAAAAATGAAATCCATGCAACATTTATCGGTGCACTATCTTTCAGACACCAAAGACACTATCCAAATTTTTTTCATTCATCCCTAAGAGAAGATTATTTTTGTTACAAAGAGCAGAAGAAGCTGTGTTATCAAATGTAGAGTTAAGAAAACTTAAGTTAAATATCAGTATCAGAGTAATAAAAATGACAAGTGTTTTGAGATCCTAGTGAAAATAAGAAAAAAACATTACAGTCTAGTAAGGGGTCAGCCACCTGCTTCTCTATATGGAGTCTCATAGTGGCATTAAACTTATCTTGCATTTATTAAATTACATGTGCATTTACTGTGGAACATACCTGTAATTATCTACATTGTAGGCACCTTTAATGTGCTATCCTACTTATATAATATACCGTTAAATTGGCTTGTTATCTGAATCAAATAATATACGCCGTTGTGATATTCTACAATGCAAATCAAATAGAAAAAAATAATAATAATAATATATATAATATGTGTGCGTATATATATATATATATATATATATATATATATATATATATATATATATATATATATATATATATATATATATATATATATATTTTTTTTTTTTTTTTATTTTTTTTTTTTTTTTTTTTTTTTTCAATTTGATTTGCATTGTACAATATCACAACATGTACCTTATACATCTTTACTTAAACTGTTGATTTGCCTCTAAATTAATTATAATATATAATGACTACTCCTAGAGCAATAGTAGCAGTAGATAAATATAGGCTACATCTACATAACAATTACAATAACTTATGTAACATCACTAATGCATATGACATGTTAGCACTTTCTTTTTCAAAATAAAAGCATACTAGTCAAAAAGATTTAATGCCATAGTAAACATCAGTGATGCACGTTTAGGAGGGTGGAGCCTGTGGAGGATTAACTATTATTTTATAGACAAGATATTGGACACAAGCCCGTGTTCCATGCTGTTTGATGCAGATGAACAACACTCGTGTGATCCTGTCAGGTCAAGTAGAGGACTAATTAAAACATATCCATAAGCAAAATAAGATACAATTACTTATTCATGTGAAAATACTACGACAACAACGTACATCTTTAAAAATCGTGTTTGCTTGTGCCCTTTAGGCGTGTAAATTATAGTTGTTTTGCATCAAGTACTGGCTGATTGATTTTGCTTTTTGCGTGGAGCCAATAATCTGATGAAACTGGAAAACACCAAGGACACATTGAAAACTACACATTACGCACAGGTTTTAAGCACACCTTTGCCCATACTAAAACTCAAAAGCGATGCCTATGAGAGTAACACGTGGCTGACTGTCAGTACTTACCACCACAGCCCGATGATATTGACGGGGCAAAGCAAGATGAAGAAGAGGGCGAGCTGAATCCGCGAAAGACGCACGCATGTCATGTTTGAACCGCTTGCAAACATCCACTCCTGCGACGCACAAAATTTACCACGATGTCCTCAATCCCCCAGACGTAAAAAGTGGTACTAAACGTCTCAGATGCATAAATCTTAATTGGTTAGTTGTGGTTGGCGCTCGTCATCCAATAATCCCCCCTGAAACTCGCATCTCACCACGGTCAAGAGGTCCAGGAATGGTCCGCTGTCATAGTTGTGGTGGTTGACCTCTTGATTGTGCCGATCAAGTGTCGCCAATCACTTCAAATAATAGACCACTCAAAACTTTTATCGCCGAGCGCAAGACTATTCCACAGGTAAAGACTCGCGGTGCACGCTGCTCTCTCAAACATGCCGTGTGTGTATTTGTCTTATGGGGAAGGTGGAAAAAACGTGTGACGTCGCTCGAGGCAAAGTGAAATCCTCGCTGTCATTCAGAGACGCGGAGAAGAAGGAGCGATTAGGGCAGACAGGCAGTGAACTGGTAAACAAAGCAGACAGCAGCAGCGGCAGCAGCAGTGCGGTGTTTACGGTGAAGCCCGAAGAGGAGCATGAAGTCATCACAGGTGTGGTTGGTGCGCAGCCCTTCTCATGTCCGTGCCAACTGTCTGTCTAGGACTCACATGGCAAAGTTGAAGTATACTCGAGTCAAAAGACTCTACCTGCTCTGTAAGAATATTCTGGTAGGCTTGTGAACGCCGTTAAAGAATATGGGTAGTAAAATAACAAATTAATCTAGTAAAACATTAAAGTGAAAATTAAAGCACTCCATAAACAAAATAAATTCCAAGTTTCATGATCAACCAAAAGCTGCTCTTTTCTTTAACATTACCATAGGCTTGGTGACTGTTCCAAGTCCTAATACAAGGGTGAGAGTTATTTACACAGGTGTAATAAATAGCTCTAAGTAATGCAATGAAATAAAACACCTTAATCTGTTTGGCTCTTCCTTCAATGCCACTTTGGGCTTACTCTGGGTACATGGTCAGTTGGAGTACCTAGCTGAGTGTTTTAGTATTAAGATGAGTTTTAGGTTCATTGAGCGCAAACCAGATTACAATTGCTTCCATAGATACCATAGGCCAGGAATTAAATTCACAACCTGTTGCTAGACAGTTAATAGGCAGAGTTAGTAAAAGCTGCACCATGTAACTTTTCTTGGGGAGTGTGTGTGTGTGTGTGTGTGTGTGTGTGTGTGTGTGTGTGTGTGTGTGTGTGTGTGCGTGCGTGCGTGTGCGTGTGTGTGTGTGTGTGTGTGTGTGTGTGTGTGTGTGTGTGTGCGTGTTGCGTGTGTGTGGGTGTGTGTGTGTGTGTGTGTGGTGCGTGTGTGTGCGTTTGTGCGTGTGCGTGTGTGTGTGTGTGTATGCCTGCTTTTGTGTATGTGTCTGTATGTGGATGTGTGTGTGTTTGGTTTTGTGTGTGTGTGTTGTTTGTGTGTGTGTGTGTGTGTGTGTGCACTTTGTGTTACATTTTCTGTATGAAAAGCACTTAAAAAAAAAGTTTGACTGATTGACTAAAAGGCCAAATCTGTGGAGTGTTTTTCACTGTATTTGACCAATGAAAACATCAGTATCTAAATAATTTCAAATCAGGTTAAATGACATGGAACATTCCAAACAAAGCAAAGTCATCTTGATGAAGACAAGAAGATGTCAGATCTTGCACCACAAACGTTACATTGTGCACTTTAAACTAGTTAAGTATCATTCTATCATTCTAGTTGTGGTATTTCAGGTGAGCACATTCTGCTTAACCACTGCTGCTGGAGAAAGTCGCTCTTAGCAGTGAAAGCCATCTGGGCTCTTATCTTGTCATGTTCCTGAAGGATCGCTGCCACATCTGTCACATCTGGACGCTCCCCTTTAAACCAGAGCCCTGTAAAGTCATCAGCTCAGATTGTCAGCTATTGTGTGTCGTGGTGCGTGTGAAGAGAGACAGCCTGTGTAGTATTATCATCTATCTGGCCAAAGGCAGATCCATTGAAATGTAACACCACAGTCCTGCGGTCCCCCATAAAAGAGCCTAACACCAGCCTTCGTTCCACTGCACTGATGCAATCAATCACAAGTGCACTACCAAAGGGACTATACAATTGTCAATATTCAAGAGGCTGTCGGTCACTAAATTGTCAATACTGTACAGCTAAGTTAAAGGCATATAATTATTTTTTGGTGGAGGGTTCATCATTGCTTTGTCTGGAATGTTCTGTATGGGGTTAAACTTATCCTTTCACCATGTAGACTAGCAGGTGACACCATCAGGCAAAGTTGCATATCTGTGGAGAACCAATGTTTTAAGATATTTTTAGCTATTAAAAAATGCAATAAAGTAAATACATGACAGATAACTTTAAGGTTATACTGTGGGACATTACAAGCAAAGCAAAAACATGTCCATGGTGAAAATGCTGTTCTCCCTCTGTCTGTTCTAATAATGCTGACCATGAACTTATAACTCAAAATGTGAAGAAAGGTCCCTGACCAATTTTCATAAAACTGTCTACCTTATCTTTACATTCAGTATTACCTTTACGTTTGAGGTGGATAAGTGGATGGTACCCAGTACAATTGACTAAAGACTTTCCTTCCATGAGTGAAATACCTTTGTGGCTTCAGTGTGTAAGAATTACAACCTGAGATTCACCCATATAAAACTTGCTGGCCCTTTTGTTTTGATTTGGGCCATTTAACTGAGATAAACTTTAAATAGCTCTGATTCTTAGAGCTCACGGTAGAATGACAGTTTCCTGAAAGACAGTCAGTTTTCCTATGTAGAAGAGTCAAACCTTCAAATATATTTGCTCCCTAATTCATTGCAATAAATCTTAACTTAATTATTGTGTATTTAAATTATTGCATTAAATTGTTAAAAAGTAGTGGAGTTTTATGAACGGGGTGAGTCTGCAGACCTACAGTAGCCCATCTCTAGTTCAGAGAGTAGTGACATAAGACCAAAGGCATGTGCTGAAAAGGGCAATAGGGTCATTCAAACATGCTTCAAGAACTGTGCATTAGAAGCAGTAGGTGACGTAGGAAGTGTCTGGGGAAAGGGAAGTCTCGATGTTGACTTCTGAAGCGTTGATACAGTTATTTGGCATATTAATTACCGGTAATTGGTCAAATTGGGCATTTTCTGCACGATGGGTTGAAGTTCAATATACCCGCAACCTGCTTCTCTCTGTTTTTGCATTGCCTCAAATGTTCCACATTTCTTCCACAAATGTTCCACATTTGAGGCAAAGCGCCCTGTTAAAGTACAGAGAACTACATAGATCCATTTAAAACATTAAAAACAGGTGCAGGTGTGATAAATAAATCCTAATGATAAATACATGTTTATCACCAGATTATTATAGTGTATCAAGTTTTGCATGTTTTTAGACACAGACAATTATGAGATTTTGTATTAGAAGTTTACGTATCAAAGTGGTGATCAGTGACGTGTGGTCAGGTGAGGCAGGTGAGGCAGTGCCTCATCATCACAGAGAAAAAAATAATGAAATGGTTATATTTACCCAATGATTTGTACCATAAAGTTATTTTCTATTTAACTTTGCAATTTTATTCTTTTTTTTAAACTCAAAATCGCTGAATTTTCACGTTTCCCGTTGAAATCCCTGAGAAGAGATGAGGCAAGGTGAGGCACCTTATTGTGCTATATGCGCTCTGCTGCTTTAAGCGGCTGTAAATAATATATATATATATATATATACGGTATATATATATATATATATATATATATATATATATATATATATATATATATATATATATATACACACACACATATATACATATACACACACACACACACACACTACCATTCAAAAGTTTGGGATCACTTAGAAAAAAGAAAAAAGCACAGTTTTTTCAATGAATATAAATTTGAACATTTCAACTAATCAAGAATACACTCTATACATTGGTAATGTGGTAAATGACTATTCTAGCTGAAAATGTCTGTTTTTTGGTGCAATATCAACATAGGTGTATAGAGGCCCGTTTTCCAGCAACTATCACTTCTAATGGTACAATGCATTTGCTCATTGTGTCAGAAGGCTAATATGTGATTAGTAAACCCTTGTTCAATCATGTTAGCACAGTTTAGCTGGTTATAGAAGCTATAAAAGTAGCATCAGTAGTATCTGGAGCATCACATTTGTGGGTTTGATTAAAACCTCAAAATGGCCAGAAAAAGAGAACTTTCATGTGAAACTCAACAGTCTGTTCTTATTCTTAGAAATTAACACTATTACATATGAGAAATTGCCAAGAAACTGAAGATTTCCTACAATGGTGTGTACTACTCCCTTCAGAGAACAGCACAAACTGGCTCTAACCAGAGTAGAAAGAGAAGTGGGAGGCCCCCTGCACAACTGAGCAAGAAGATAAGTACATTAGAGTCTCTAGTTTGAGAAATAGACCCAGCTTCATTAAATAGTACCTGCAAAAAGCCATTGTGAACATCTACAGTGAAGAGGCGACTCCGGGATGCTGACCTTCATCCTACAACAGGACAATGACCCAAAGCACACCTCCAAATTGTGCAAGAATTATTTAGAGAAGAAGCAGGAGGCTGGTATTCTATCTGCATCATTATTTCTAACCTTGTCAATGTCTTGACTATATTTTCTATTCATTTTACAACTCATGTAGTAAATAAAAAAGTGTGACTTTTCATGGAAAACACAAAATTGTCTGGGTGACCCCAAACTTTTGAAACGGTAGTGTGTATATATATATATATATATATATATATATATATATATATATATATATATATATATATATATATATATATATATATATATATATATATATATCATATATATATATATATATATATATATATATAGTGATAATATTTGAATTTCATTAATATATAGATGATAATGCAACCATATGAATATATATATATATTATATAATAAAGTTATAGTTCAGTGGTGAATTTCATTAAAATTGAAATGCCTTGAAATTAAGGCAGTTTCAAAATTGAGCCTATTTAAAATAAAAAATAAAAAATAAAATAAATATTTAAACCCATCATTAGTACTGCCTGGATTCTGTTTGAATGATAATTTTTGAACCAATTTTACATTGGATTGTCAAATCCAATATGCTTCAGAAATTATTTACATTTTTTGTTGTCCCACTTTGTATGTAAAGGCGAAACATGTGCCGTTTTCCATAATTCTGGTATAACTGCCATTTGAATGAATTGATAAATTAAAAATATGTAATAGAGGTTGAATTAAATACAGGGCAGCTAGTAACCAAGTTTCTTAAAGGGAAAATCTGGCTGTCATCTGCCAGAGGTTCAGATTCAACATAATCAAGATCAGAAGGATCACCATTATTATCCAAAACATAAATAGAGATAAATGGCTATATATTTCATCTTTAGAAATCACAATAGCTGAATCAAATAAAATATCAGTTGATAATGAAATATGAAAAGTAGGTTCTAAGAGGGATCTTACTGTCCTTTAGAACTTTCCGGATTTCTGTGACTTGCAATTAGCACAGACATGAAGTAAAAAGTGTTTGCCTTTCTAACTGGTGATAATGATTTATACTTTTTTTGCTCGTTGAAATGTTTATGTGATCATCTCACCTTTACATGTAGCAGTGTCTTTTTTTTTTGTTTTACTTTTGTATTTGAATTTTTAATTGAAAAATACTAATACAACCTAATTGGACAGTGGTCGCTAAAATCCAGTGGGAAAACACCATTTGACTTTTAATTATGGGGTTTGGTTGTGTGAGATTCAGGCAATTGCATAAGTCTTTCAGACTCATCTCCAGCCAGTTAATATTTATATCACATTATTATGACCTTGTAATTTTCCAATTTGGAAAGCAGCACGAATAGATAGATTAAGAGGAGTGTGCTTTGGGTGCTGAAGGTTTATGATAAATACCAACAATAGTCAATCATTGACCATCGCTGATCATGATCACTGACTAACAAATTTTTTTTTCAATGACTCTTTACCACATATTTTATCTGATAGCCAGGTTTCAGAAAATACCAATAAATCTGGTTTGATTTGTCCAGACTTTAATGTAATTTGATTCTGATGTGATAGCACATATATTCATATGTACAATTCCCAGCCCCTTCCTTGTCTTGAAGTTTTTCATATCACATAGGCCTAACCCTTTAGGGATACTAGCCTTATTTGAAATTTACCAAGATTGTTTTGACACCTGGGAATCAGGTTTGTTAGTAATATTGATATAAACAAATGTAATAATAATGATAATGATAATTTCTATGCAAAATCTGCACATTAATTTGGTTTAATGTGGAATGCATTAAAATTAAGTTGCAACCAATAAAAATAATAAATATAGTAAAAAGTAGCAGGCCCAAAACTGAGCCTTGGGGCCCCCTTTTAGGATCAGAATCAGAAGAAGTTTTATTGCCATTGTCCGTGAGCAGAGCTCACAGACTAGGAACTTACTTCGGTGATAAAGTGCACATACAACACACACACAAAAACACACTGAATAAATACAAATACAAATAAGGGCATGCAGGAGGTAGAAAAAAAATATATACAATAGTAGCATCAAAACAACAACAACAACAACAGTGCAACATGGGTTATTTAGTGACCAGTGTTATAAAGTGTCCAGTTTAGTGTAGGTTTATGAAGTGATCATGAGAGAAATGGCAGAGCGGAAGAAAACTGTTCTTATGATGAGAGGTTCTGGTCCTGATGGACCGTAGCCTCCTGCCAGAGGGAAGTGGCTGAAATAGTCCATGTCCAGGGTGAGAAGTGTCAGCTGCTATACGACCTGCTCGCCCCCGAGTCCTGGAGGCGTAAAGGTCCTGGAGAGATGGAAGGCTGCAGCCAATCACCTTCTCAGCAGAGCGCACAATGTGCTGCAGTCTCTGTCTGTCCCTGGCAGTGGCCCCAGCGAACCACACAGTGATACTGCCTTTAGTTAAAGTTAAAGTTTAGTTCAAGTTTAAAAAAATGATTTAAACCCATTGGCCACTACTGCCTGGCTTCTGTTTGAAAGATAATTTTGGAACCAATTACATGTAGCATTGTCAAATCCAATATACTCGGGTGCTTCGAGAATTTTATGATCTATAATTTGGAAATCAATAAAAACAGTGCTACATAATCTTGTAGCCTAGGAATTTTGTCAAATCAGCCATGTTACACAACCTCCAGTTTCTTTCATGTCTACAAGATAGCCTATGTGAAATCTGCACATTCATTTTTTATAATGTGAAATCTAAGCCAGTGGGCGCTGATTTTGTCAAAAAGTCAGATGAGGCCCTTTTTATCATATGCATAAGGAGTCACTCAGTAGGCCAATCAGTTGCAGTTTTTAGTTTGATACTGTCAATATTTTTTTCCAAATGAATGCCATCACGGGCAAATGGATTATTTCTCTTTCAGAATCCACAAAAGGATTTCCTAGAGCACTGCAATAACCCCTCAGCCAGATTTGAAGTTGGTGGATCTGATGAAACTTCATGTCACCGAAACAGGGAGATGAAATTTGGTCAGACATTACGTATTGTTTTCCCAACTTTAGCACTGTGTCTATAAGAGATTGGAAGTCACTTTCCAACACCTCAGACTGTTGTAGTTTAAAGTCACTGGAGCTGATGTGCACTCTCACAGTGGATATGTTCGCACAACCGGACAGTGCATTTGTGAGCATGATGGGACATTCGGCTCTTTTATGGGATCCGAATCTTTTGGATCCGTTCATTTCAAAGAGGCATTCAAAAGACTCTCATATATTTGTTTATATGACAGAAGCCAATCTGAGAACTCATTTTAACTACAAACTAATCACAGACAAGAACGGCCAAGGCTCAAATGTGTTTAAAATGGTTCAAACTGAGAGTGCAAATGTGTTTACCCTTTGCAATTATGCATAATCTAAATAAAACAATAATAATAATAATAATAACAATTTTAAAACTGTTAATATGATGCCAAATATGCTTTGTTATGCACACATTTCTCACTCGTGTCACCTGCTCTGCTTCTGTGCTCATTCTTGTGTTGGTTCAGTATTAATCATTATAAAAATGCATACAAATTAGAAAGAAAAAGATTTAGCTTTTTAAAGAAATTAGATCCATATCCAGCTGTTCAAAGTGCCAACTCATTCCCAAACGGTACATCAGTAGAGCAGGGTATTTATGTGTGATATCTGAGCACCAGTGTGGCACTCAGTGTAGCATGGCATATCATAGACAAAATGATGAGGAGTCAGAGGCAGGTCTTATCCCTTACCAACTGAGGCCGAGCTGGTTGACTTGCAGTGCTACAAACATGCAAAAACCTTACAACTCTTGAGCAGCTAGAACCAAAGATACTAACACCTGCCACAGTGAGGTTGGTAAGGTTAAGGTTGTTTGACTTTATTGTCCCCTCAGGGAAAGTAGAGCAGTGGAGTAGAGTAGTGCAGTCTCCAATGAAGTCTTCTCCAGATCTTGTGTCAGATCATAATCCTGGTCAGGAGAACTTAGCAGGACAATTAACAGAGACAGAGCAACTAAAATTTGCAAGGGTGTCTAATTTAAATTAAGTAGAAGAGCAAAGTTGACCTGAAAATTTCTTTTTTTTTTTTTTTTTGCTAACCTTAATCAGCCTTAATGTAACACAATTGTACCACTCCTCCCATCACTCTAATTCATTTGAAGTTGTATTATTTTTGGGTAAGTTTAGATCATTTCAATTTTGGGACCACTTGTATTTGCCTTTGCATGCATCCATTTGCACCCCCAATTTATACCAGCACAGCAACAAAATTAGAAAGGTATGAAAATTGAGTTATCTCCCAGTGTCCTATAAATAACTCTCCTGTCCGTTCACATGTTCTACCTCTCCCCTTTTCTTTCTCTCTCTCTCTGTCAGTCCCTCGCTGGTCTGGACTGGATAAGAGTGTTTGGTTAGGGAGGGCTGATTCTTCATACTTTCTGGACAATAAAGATCTGATTTCAAAGTGCAGTGGGGTGTTGGGCCTGGGGTCTTGGCTCTCAGCTTTAGCGGCCTGCTGGGAGGAGAGCCCCGAGCAGATGGAGCACAGCACACGTTCAGTAGATACACATCACAACAAGTGCTCAGGCTGGAGCAAGGTGAAGGAGCAGGAGAGATTACATGGATTAGATGAAGATCATGCGAAGACTATAGGGGCTATACTGAACATAGGAGGTGCCACATTAGTGTTAGGAGTAAAGTTAACTTTATTTGTTGGCAATTTCTTTGACAATTTGCTGCTCTCACTTTTTCCCATTTAATTCATACTCATGCTCTCTAATTCAACACAATTAGATTAGTCAGTAGCCTATTAGGAATTACTATGAAAAAGTGGTTTGGCCATCACTGTCTATTAGAAGAGAACAGCACTGTATGAAATGTATCTATAAGGGACTACTTCAAAAATAGCCAGAATACACCATCTGCTTATTAATCATTGATACCATTTAATACCAGATCACATGACTGCATGAGGCCAAAGACTAGCCGCACCAAAACTGAGACGGAAAAGAGAGCTTTTAGCTGTTTTGCTTCACAAAAATGGAATACACTCCAAGGAAAAGCAAAATTGGATACATTTATGACACAAACACAATTTAATAAACTACTAACAAACTTTTATACATCCACCTTTTTAATGTTTTATATGGATTTGTTTGTTTTTTTTTGGTTTTGTACTGTATTTTAAACCCATGAAAAAGAGAGCCCAAGTGTTTTCATTGGGTACCCCTGTATAAATAAAGATAAAGAAAGAACGAATACGATCTTATTCATTTTACTTTTGGACCAGATGGGGGAAAACTCTATTTATAATTGTTTGTTACTTGTAAGGTGAAAACATGATTAGCTTAGATTAGATTTTTAGACAATAAACACTTTTGTAAAATGAGCAGCATTGCATGTGAGCAGCTATTTTGATTCAGTACTTTGAAAACCAAACATATAAAAAATATTCACAGTATAGGCTATTGTATGCTATATAAAAACAGTAAGATAGTAATAAAAAAAAATCAGTTAACATGGATTTAACTGGAAATAACTATTGCCATGCACAAGCCTTGCTAACATTGACTTGTAAATATCATTTTGCTATACATTAAAAGCTGTTCCCATATGTCCATAAAACAGATACATTTACATTCGATTTTCTTTCACACGTTCTGATATGAACTTCAACACTTAAAGGAATGCAGTAAAAGGCCTGGCTCTATATTACCCTGCCATATGAACATGTGCAGAATCTGACAGCAACAAAGCACCAGACAAAACGATGGGCTATCCATAAGAGGCATTTTTATACAAGAGAATTTCAGCAAGTGTAAGGACTCAATGTGCTTTTCAAGTCTAGAGTCTTTGACAGGTTGAGATAGAAGATGGTCTTGAAAAACTACACTACCTCTTAGTTTGAATTACAGGTACATCCTGTTTTTTAGATATTTCAATGCTCTCAACAAAATAACTGTTGTGCATCATAGTTGTACTGTACAATATCAGTGAAAAAACAAACAAAAACAACAATTAGATCAAAACCAATGTCTTAATGCGCATATATGTGTGTGTGTGTGTGTGTGTGTGTGTGTGTATATATAATTTTATCAATTTTGAATGGGGAAAAAGTCATCAAAATGTTCCATATATAACAAGAAACTGAATAGGATCTACCATAATAGTCTGTAATACAGGAGCTACAATCTCCATTCTCCACTGCAAACCTTCTTTAACTTTCTTTCTTCCCATGACTCTGTGTTGACCTTCATGAGTTTTGTGATTAAACTGGAGTCGCCTCCTCGTGTATTCGATTCTTTTCATCTTAATCAGAGTTGCAGAGATGTGGCGTGTCCCTCACATCTGCTGGGACTTAGGCTCGAGATGGAGACGCCCTCAGAGATACAGGAGCAGACTGCGGGCTGCCAGCACTGCATTTTTCACCCGTTACATTTAACTTATAACATTTGTTTTGGTTCATAACATGCTTTCTGAGATGATTTCACCAGGGAAATTATGGGGGCTTAGTGTTGGTGTGAAACTGTGGTTCAGATGATTGACAGTAGTTTTAATCAGCAAGAAGAGCTGCAAGGAAATGTGTGGTGATATGCTAAGCCATACAAAAATATTTCCCAAAATATTTTTAAAGTGTATATTTATTTGGCCAACAAATGTACAAAATTGTCCATATGAAACAATAGTTCTGATAATCAGAATTGTAAAATGTAGCCATATTGCTTAAAAATGCAGTTTACATTGGCATTCATACTGCCCACTGTCTCTAACAGCATGTTTATCTGAAAATGTGGACTATAGGTCTTCCAAGACACATATGGATAATAATGTGTGCAATTTCTCAATGATTAAGAAAAATAAAAAACATAAGAAAAAAGCTAAATAACCTCCATGTAAGTTGTTGTGGTTTTCCTGTCCTTTGTATGTGACTGAACTTAAATAGTGCTTGAAACAATAATGAAGCATCTCTTTCTCCTCCTCCAGACTGTAAAAAGCCCAGGCCTAGCCCATGTCCCACCACACCTCACACGCTCCGCTCACATTCCCCTCTCACACTGCTTTCATCTGGGCGTGAAGCAGATTCCTACGAGCTGCCAAAATGCACCACCACCAAAATTATATTCTCTATCGTCTCTCTCCTCTTCTCTGCACCACACATAGACAAAGAAAATGCAGAGCCAGTCACACATCGATTTATACCACACCTGCTTCATTGTACCAACCTCATTAATACAATTTAGTTGTATAACAACCGGTAATAAAATGTAATTACATTGTTCTTAGGGCTTAGATTGCTGTCATTTGTAGTAACCTGTAATAAGACAATAATTACATTGGAACAGCTTGGAATAAGTAGTTAAATGTTTTGATTTACATTTTATTAAAGGTAATTATGTACAAAGTCCTGACAACAGGGTCTTGACAATAACCTCTAATAACATGTTAATTACATTGTACATATAAGGCACTGACTGTATAAAGAATGGAGTATGACATCACCCATAGTGTTTGGCTCCAGTCAAATGAAGCTCATTGAGGCTAGCAGTTACAGGGGCGAATATGGAGCCCACTGCAAGTATAATAGCAACCGAAGAACCAATCTGGAGTGAGGCTGTTGAAGGTAACATCCCTTCCAGCCCGCACTGCTGGTTTAGCAGGGAGCAGGCACTTAGCAAGCTTGTCAATCAAGCCTGTTGCTAATGCTAGTGGGAGCAACCTCGGGGAGAGGAGGCGCCTGATTTGTCTGTTGTTAATGTTCATATCTTGATTTACAAACACAATAGCAAAATACCAGGATCAGCACCAGGATCATGTAGAGCAGGTTAATACGGGCATTTTAACACCAAATGACAAGGTTCACTGCAGCGGTTATGGGGAGAGGGGTGACACTTTTCCAATGTAAAGTGAATTGGCCCATGCTCATTTCCTATTTGGAACGCAATGGCTAGCAGGTTAGCTATGTCAATTTATGTATACAGTCTATGGTATAGGGTTAGGTTTAGGGTTATAGAGTAACATGTAATTGTCATTGTATTTTTTATTGTATTTTTATTACATGACACATTGTATTGAATGAAGTATTACCACATCATATTCACTTGAAATTTACTTAACAACATATCTCTGATTGTGTTACAATATCCCATCCCACAACTTGAATTAGGGCCAAATCAGAAACATATGACTATCTAAACCAACAACCAAGTTATCCTAGGAATCCCTGAGGAGAAAGGCAAGATACATTCCATTACATTGGCATATCAAGCAAGGATGAGTATCTAAAGGTCTAAAATATCAAATATGCATGATTTTACTTGTCTTAAAACTGAAAGTGTGTTTTTGGATAGAAGATAAAGAGTAAATGTTTGGTCCTGTTACAGCAAGTTAGTAATGAAATGGTAGCCTACCTCAGACAATATACTCTTATGGCAAATGGGATAATATGTCAAAGTGGGACACATAATTATACAGTACATCATGCTTTGCTCTTTTAGGCTGGCTTGTGACTTAAGTGGTGAACTTGTTGTAATTGGACACATTAAATGTATGTTGAGGAGGTACACTTAATCCAATATTTGACATGCCTATTATGTTGCTGTTTACTTTATGTTTAAGAATTACTGCATTTAACTAAAGGCAGATTGTTTTCTTAACAACTTGGTGTATAACATATTCTAATAGCATCTATGTCCTCAGAGGCCCCTACATTGATTTATGAGTAACCGTAATGTCACCCCTTTAGATAATTAGATTCAGGCAGTGCATAGTAAGAATTTCTACCATTTATTACAGTCATTAAACACAGAATGTTTTGGAGTTTATGCCAACAAATGCGGAGCTAGCATTAAATTATTTATATTATGCTGTCTATAAGCTACCATGCTGCATGACTGCATTCTTTGTATTATTCTTTAGTCTTCAGTTAAGTACTGGTTGGTACAGCGTATGCCTACTGACTCACAGGTTGAAGGTTTGATCTCTATTCTGACCAGTGCTCTCCTTATGTCTTTGGGCAAGACACTTACCCTAACCCCTATGGTCTGTATTGGCCTGTGAATGGATGAATGATACATTAACTTTATCAGTTGGCTATACCATATGATTTCTATAGTTGTGGCATTCTAATGGAAATTGCTGGATTTCAGGTTACATCACAACATTCTGTAGGCCAATATTATTTAGCACAGATGGGGGGGGGGCATGAATAATGCTAAAATGCTGATTTTTGATGTAATACAAGATGTTCAACTAATACAGATCATCAGGTTTATTCCCCATGATTTTGATATAGTTACGTTTCATTTGCTTTCAGTCTCTAAGGGTGTCCAGGTGACTCAAAGACCAAATATTGACTGTACAAACACTGAATAATACTAGCATGTTCCTCATCCACTCTAAAAGTTTCCTCTTTTGCAGCGTGACTGTAGAGTGTGATTCATGTGTTACCGGCAGAGCAGTAACTTCATTATATCTGATTGTATCTAGAAAAGCAGTGATTGTTATTTAAAAGCACATACTCAGACCCTCCTTTCTTCTCAGTCCAACTCATGTCTAGAGGCTGCTGCTTGAAGATAGCCACCAGATGGACAATGATACAGACACAAACACATACACGGATTGTCCTGAAGATAAACATAAATTACATAAGGCATGTTTTGTATGTACTAAGTGGCTATTGTTAAATGCAATATAAACATTTGATTAATAAATTATAATGTTAGCAATACTACAACTTCTTTTCCTGTTCAAGGTTTTTCTGGTTAAGTCTATTAAAATTCTAGAATTTGTAGTTGTGCTCCAAAGCTATTTTTTTTTTTTTTTTGCATTAAGCAGTATATTAGTATGTGGCACCATCTAGTGGCAACTGAAGTTAAAGTTAATGTGACTTTCTTCCTTTTGAAAAACAAATGAATACTAGTGATAGGAGATAAAGGAGAAAAATGAGCTGTTGCAGTATATGTTTTGAATGTCCATAAAAACCCCATTAAGTTTATTTATTTATATATTTTGCACAATAAACAGTACAAAGGTCACAAGCAGGAAGAGGCGAAAAACGCAAAAGAGTGTTGTGAGATCCTTTCCAGGATTTAAATATTCCCACTCCAAATGTTAGTTCATGTTTTTTGCTCCGTCATCAGCCAGGCATGTAGTTGTTGTCCTATTCCTGCAATGAATGAATGAATGAATGAATGAATGAATGAATGAATGAATGAATGAATGAATGAATGAATGAATGAATGAATGAATGAATGAATGAATGAATGAATGAATGAATGAATGAATCAATGAATCAATCAATCAATCAATCAATCAATCAATCAATCAATCAATCAATCAATCGATTCATGAATCAATAATAATATAATGTTTTGTTTTTTTCATATTGTTTGTACTTGTAACATTCATAAAGGGAAACATTAATTATGGTATATTTATTACATTTTAGTCAAAAGTAATTTGAGTGAAGACATTTTGTTGTTTATCCAAGCTGCTTCTTCTTCATTTATGGTCAGATTGCTGGTGGACACTGCTTTATATCTATCTGAAGGGAGGAGCTAACTACACTTGACTAGGTCTATTAAACTACACAAAGTGTGAAGAGTGCTTGAGTCATAGCAAAACATGAAAATTAAATCTGTTAACTGGACAAATTGTTGCAGTGAGTGGTACATTGGGGAAACAAAACAACCACTCCATAAAAGAATGTACCAACACTGGTGCGAGAGTTCCTCTGGACCCCAGTCCGCCATACATCTCCATCTCAAAACCACTAACCACTCCTTTGAAGATAGTGAGGTACAGATCTTAGCCAGAGAAAATAAATGGTTTGAGAGGGTAGTTAAATAAGCAATTTTTTTTTTTTTAGAAAGACAATCCTTCCTTAAACAAGAATGGGGGCTTGAGACATAATCTCTCACCCATCTGCAACTCTATCCCCAGACCCAAAACAAACAAGAACAAAGAGAACAATATGCAGCAATTACAGGTTGAACAGGGTTGTTAAGGCTGAAACTGGAGACAATAGCTGTTTACAGTTCCAGTGTAGTTAGCCCCTCCCTTTAAATCAGTGCTTCTCAATGATTTTGTTATGTTAATGTTCAAAATAGAATATATACTATTTATGACTTCTAATAAAACAGAAAATGGAGTTTTGTGTTCCTAAATCATGGGTTGTGTGCTGGTTTGCAATGGTTAAATTTGTCCACTAGAGGTCAGTGTTTCTCCGAGGCCTCAGACACGTCGAACCATTTGAGACAATATTGCGACTGAGGTGTCAATGCTTCACGAGGCTCCATTCGCCCATCCCTAAGTTTAACGCATAATCAATCACACTTATTAGCATACGGGCTAGCACTCTTGTTTTTCTTGTTTTGCTTTAGGTCTGAGGATGGAGTTAAAAGTAAATGAATATGAAATAAATAAGTACTGCAATATGTAGATTATTTAGATGCTTAGAAGAAGACAATATTGAAAACAACTATAGAGAAGATAATATAATGGTTTTGTACATTTTAAACCACTTTGTGTAATGAGGTTTACACTTCTCAGAGCCATGTTTATTTCCTATAATGAATGCTTCCATATATAAATGCAATCATTTATAAAACTTCATTGTGCATGTGTCACCTTGCAGACGATGGCAGTATGACAGTTCGGGGATGCACTGTAGGGTCCAGCTCTCCTCTGATTACTTCCATCATCAGATTCTGCAGAGTACACAGTAACACCTGCTCTGTCAGGTGAGCAAGCTCTGGTCGCACTGGCTTCAATTTTGCAGCACCATCATCTGAAACACGGACACTTTTTTCACCAAGTTTCTGTGGCTCTGCTTTATCTGAAGACGCGGCTTTGGGTGAGGGGCATGAGGATGGAGTTTTGTATGTGTCAGGTATGGATGCCAGGATAAGAAGGTCGTTGACTATTGTTGCATCTTCAAGAATATCCCTGGAAATAAACACCCGTAATAAACAACATAAAACTTATAATAGAATATCACTACAAAGCACAGTTTAAATATTACCTGAGCAGTGAAGTGACCACATAAAAGCTGATGTCCTTCTTTATTTCTTGTGCAGTTGATGACTCTTTGTAATTAATTTGGCTTTTGGTCTTCTCTGCTTGGTTGGGTCTAACAACAAGAGACATCAAAACTATTGTTACTCGATTCTTTCCTCTTTGACTTACCTAATAATTTGAAAATAAGATATATAAGATCTAATAAGAACTTTATTTCTTTAATTCACTGGAAAGAAATTTATCTGTCTGGGCAGCTCCATTTACACATGATACACAATAAAGTGCAGAGCAGGAGTAAGATAAGTGAGGTATTTACAAAGAATAATGAGAAAGACTTTAGTACACAGGGCAAAACAGCCTGTATGGTAATTGCATGGAGATTGCATAGAAAAAAGTGTACAGTAATTACAGGACACATTGGCAATTCTACTTTATTTTATAGTAATATAATTATTCAAAATCCTACCATAAAGGTATATAAAACCTGTAATATACAAGAAAACATAGCTGGTATTTCAAGGGCTGTAAAATACATTTATCTCAGTTACCATCATAATATTTTCATCTTATAACATGCAAATACTGTGCAGTGAGGTAAAGTGCAGCCAGACAAGTTACTGAACAATCCTAAATTACCTGATACAAGGAGGGCGTAACAATATATCACGAATGACCAACAAGAGCAGTTCGGGTGGTAAACTGTACCTGTATTGACAAGTTAATTGATCAGGGGACTGTGTAAGAAACTCCAGCAGTCCATAGGATTGTGCAGTCACGCACAGAGAGAGCAGACATGGTTTTGGAGACTCAGGGTCTTTCTGAATCTTGGCTAACTTCCTCAGTGCCCTTCGTTCTACTCTGGACACTGTGGTATTTAAAGATCGGACTGTATTGCAATCATTATTGCTATGAATAGGAGGGAGAGTCTGAGGAGAACACAAAAAATACATGTTTACATTTATTGGTTAGACAAGAGTTATGTTGAAAATTGACAAATTCATACTCACCTTATATTTAATATAATAAGATTGCTGTCGTAAAGTAACAGCTTCAGCTTCCTGTAATAGAACATGAAAGATATTTACAGACAAAATTAAATAATATTATTATTATTATTATTATTATTATTATTATTATTATTATTATTATTATTATTATTCATATTATTATTATTATTATATGGTTAACGACAGTGGTAGAACATAACCAGGTAAAAGTAGTACCTCACTTCAGTGCAAATGTTAGGCATCTGTACTTAAGTAAATTTAAAGGAGATACTTACTTTTACTTCACTACTTTTGAGAGCATGTATCTATACTTTCTAGTCCATTACATTTTGAACAGGACTGAAAAGTAAATGTATGTTTTAGTATTGTTTGAGACCTTTTAAAGGGGAACTTTAAAACCTTTACCAAGGTAGATTTTTTCATGTCATACTTTTACTTTTACTTGAGTATTTTTTGCTCCGGTATCTGTACTTTTACTTTTAAGCAAAATTGAGTACTTCTTTCACCACTGGTTAAAGATTTGTTTTGGTTACCTTTTCAGTCAGAACTTTATTTTCCTTTGGGGCTTTATCTGTGATGGTGAATTCATGTTTCAGTCTTTCCCTCTCTTCCTCTATTTTTTGCATTGCGAGATTATACTGGCTGAAAACTGCTTCAGAAGTGATCTGGAGTGTAAAATACAATTTCTTAGTTATGTAGTTTGACCAGTAACTACAAGGTATAAACAATAAAGTAATATATTGCACTAACCTACCTTACAGATAAGATCAAACTGGTAATGAGTGGGATACTTAGTGGCCAACAGGGTAAGGACCAAAGGAGCCGTTTCACCTGGAGATAAACCTCCTCTGTTTGGAATAATCTCCAGCACCTTTGACAGCATAATACAAAAAATGTAATAGTTACTGAGCTTTAGAAAATATGATTTAAATACAGTAACCACATGATTTCTCTAAATACTATATGCATGAGTTAACCTGCCTGTGGTTGGTTGTTACGTTTAGGTAGGACCCACTCAAAGCGAAGTCTGTCATGGGAGTTGTTGGTGAAAAAGAGCATTTTTGATGACTGGGAGGAGACTACAATATCACCAAAATCAACACTGTCCTCTGATAGAAATATTGGCTATACGGATATAGAAAGATAATATGATCAATTTATACACTTGATATGGCCAATCTGTGTTTAACTGTCTAAGCGTTCTTACTTGCTCAGGAAAAGGTTCCTTCTGCCAACAGTGTAAAAGAGAAACATCTGTGCAGTGACTTGAGTTTAATACATTTTGGGTTAATGAATTTATTCCACATCCTTCAAACCTGACTATAGTAGATTCTCCATTTATGACATGAATAGGGATATCCATCTGTAACATAAAGACCACATTTCATTTCATTTCAATTAGTTCATTTTAATTATTCAATTTTATTATTATTATTATAATATATAATAATAATAATAATAATAATAATAATAATAATAATAATAATAATTATTATTATTATTATTATAATTATAATTATAATTATTATTATTTATTATTATTATTATTATTATTATATATTATTATTATTATTATTATTATTATTTATTATTATTTCCATGTTGTATATTTTTTATGTTATTCGTGCTTGCACCAAACTCCCAAAGCATATTCCACGTTTGGGAGATTTTGTTAACTCAAAGGCAACAAATCTTTTCTGACTCTGTATTATAATATCAACAGATCAAAGTGGTTAAAAGAATAAAGGTCAACAGCAACATCTCAAACTGGTTACTGTTTTTTTCAATTGCTTTGGCACACTTCTCTATTGAAAATACATTTGCAAAACAGCTCACACAGAATCCCAAACAGAGTTACAGCTTTCCTAAACAAAATCTTATTTTATTTTAAATCAGCAAATGCTGTTTTACATTTTAAATTGATCAGTCATCCCCCAAAAGCCAGTTTTACCATCAAAACTATCAGACTTTGGTTATGTGTTTTTTATGTGAGCTGCACTGTGAAATGAATAAGAGCAGAAACCTTAGACCACAGAGAATCACTGGTTTAGTGCTGTCTGGCATTGGAGTTCACAATTTACACATACAAATCTGGGATTGGAATAGTTGTTTTTGTCTAAAACTGGTTGATATTTGTGTAAAGTCAAAATTAACTCAAATTGTATTTTTTTGCTGTTATGTTTGAGTTTCTCTATTGAAAGTTCGAGCCATCGTCCTTTACCATGTGAGAACAGGCCTGTAAACAAGGTAAATTCAGTGTTCATGTGTGTTTCTGAATGAGAGCTGTGTCAAGTGTTCTGAGAAAGAGCATGAGAACTGTGTGAACTGATGAGAAATGTTCCAAATGACCACCTGTGCCCCTATTCAGATACATGTTTGAATCAAATGATGAAACCAAACTAAGTTACAAAAATGTGCTAAAATGACTGAAAAAAATCATGGTAATTCATTGCTTGCACCTGATACAACTTAGCTTCCAGTGGAGAGAAGATCCAATTCAACATGGCTGCCTCCCCGGGTGGGATCTCTCCATCTGGGTTGAGACAGCGCAGCACTGGGTGGTTAAAGTTTTCCTCTTGGATCTGTGAAAATACTGCTTTATCCACCTCATACTGCACTGGTACTGCTCCCCGGTTGTACAACTGATACATCTGTTAATAAAATACAGGTAGAAATTAAATATGTTAGTTTGTTTATTGTAATATGGCAATAATATATGGTCTCAGGATGGTATTAAATGCACACCTGTTTGGGAGGGTTATAGTCTCCAATTGCAACAGATGCAAAGATGTGTGTATTTGAGGCAAAATGAAGATACGGTCTTTCCACTTCCACTGTTATGCCCTGAAAGGTAAGCTAGTCCAAGAATAAAAATAAGTAAATATTATCTTTTCTAAGATTTAAAAGCATTTAGCATTTTGAAACTTTAGTTTGATTTGATATGTCAAACTAATGGTTTGACATATGAATCAGCATAAATAGAACATCCTTGATCCTTGTGATCACTTTGATCACATACAAAGTCTAGTTTGTGACTGGTAATGTGTACATTTATTATTTAATTATATGATTATCATATGATTTATTATTAAATTATATGAAGCTTTTCCACACCCAAATTCATATTTGTATGAACCCCAGTGGCAGGCTACACTAAACCAGTGATTCTCTGTGGTCACCACTGTCAGGGGAGGCAGGTGAGGCCGTGCCTCACCTGTCTCCTGGAGGTTATAATTAAAGGAAAACCAACAGCGGAGCTAAAGGATTTGCTCCAGACTATGGGACGAAAGACTCGCTCTTTTCAAACAGTGTGGTACACATAAAAAGCCTGGCAATACAAAACCAGCTTACTTTTGTATTTCATACTATTAGAGCTATTTCATATGTACTTCTGTACTTTTATTTATTTATTTTTTTTTTTTTTATTCTGGCCCCAAGTCACTTATTGGGAGAGAAATTGGCCCGGGGCCAAATTTACTTGCTAACACCTGGTTTACATGTTTGTAAATCTGATTGTGACGACATCAGTGCCTCACCAGCTATGAACCTCACTGCATGTCACTGGTGGTCACTGAGAGCAGGACTAAAGTTTCTGAGTTGCATTGTCAAATGAATGAAAGAGCACATGACACACTTGAGAAAAGTCTCAGGGTTTTAATGGTAAAATTGGCTTTTGGAGTTTTGAATGCAAAACTGCATTTTCCTGGGTTAAAATTTTGGTTTTCATAAAGTAAAATTGTTAAGAGTTTGTGTGAGCTGTTTTGTAAATATCATTTTTCAATGGAGAAATGTACCAAAGGGACTGAAATAAACTGTAAGCATTAACTCACCATTATCTCTCTCCCATAAGATATTTTAAGAAGGACAGGAAACCGATCTGTTCCAGGAAAGTCATGTCTGCAAGAAATGATACAATTAAGTATTGTTCAAAAGTTCAAAATCATCAAAGAAATGATACAATTAAGTATTGTTCAAAAGTTAGTTACATTGTACTCTTTTACCTGTAAGTAAAAGTAACTGCCCTCTGCTGACTAGCCATCAACCGTCCAGAGCGGGGTGTAGCACTGAACAGACGGTTGTCTTGAACCTTTTGGGACAGTAGCATTTGTAAATCGCACCATAGTACATTTAGGCATACCATGATTGGTTTTAGATAGTGTTGAGAACTGACCTTCATCTGATAAAGCTCTGTGCTGCTAAACTCTCCTGTTTCCGCCCAGAACTCCAAGTCGAGCTGTTGATCTTCAGGGAACAAGAAGGCCCTAATAACACAATGTTAAAAGTAAAATGTTACATATTTCAAATTAAAACATTTAAAATTGATCTTATACTATATTTGTAAAGCTTTGACACTTACCACTCAACAGGGATGGTGCCAGGGTTGTAGAGCATTAACATAACAATTGAGGGTTCTGAATTTAAAGGGGCAGCACTGAAGCTAATATCCACAATAGCTTTGGTGAAGACAGAGGGAGTGTGGTACAGGCTATTGGAGAGAAAAACGCATCACCATACTATAATAGTATAAACAAACTGCTTTAAAATACCACTTTTTTCACATTTATTAATTACATGTAATATGAGGAAATGGCCTTCAACCAATCACACTTAAAATACACTTTAAACTTAGATATTTTTAAATTATATTTGTGTGGGTATTTATGTGTTGTGAGCTTTGAAAAGCTCCATACAAATTAAAATACTTACGTAATTAACAATCCTAAAATTTTAAGAAATTTGATGTGGGTTTTGTGTCATTGACACACCAATGGTACTATGACATGTTAAATGCATCACCTGTGCCTGGTCGGAGTGGCATAGGTCAGCTCGACTGTGCAAGGGCTGCACTGTAATGACTGATTCAGATGGTCCAGCGACAACAGCCGCCACAGGTGCTTCTTACTGAATTGGGACAAACTGCCTCTTCCACAGACATCACTAATTTGCAATGTTGGATAAACAGCCTTGGCACGAAGTTCGCACAGTAATTTGGCAGATGATAATGAACCTTAAAAAGAAAAGGCATGGGTTAGTAAATTAAATTATTATTAAAATTCAAAAATCAAGTTATTTTCAAAAATCTTACCATTGGCATTTATTGTCTGGTAGCTGATGATCCACATGTATTGGGCTTTTTGATGTGGTGTAATCGTTGACTGAAGTAGGGCTGTGGAGTTTGAGGCGATTGTCACCCTTTCATTATGGACTTGTAGGGCTACACATAAAGTAATGGTGAACATATCTGTGAAACCTTATTTGCTAATAATTTGTAGCAACTGGTTTTAGAGTGAACAGCATTTATGAATGGAATGTTGGAGAACAAGGAGATGGGACATAGGATAGTGTAGGATCGGGGTCAATGATTTGAAAAGGCAAAATATTAAATTGAACAAAATTTACCACATTGATCAATATTTGGGCCGCATACTCCTTTATCCAAGAGTTTTTGTTCCACTGTGACACAAAAGGAGAAGGTGCATGGGCTGTCGTTTATCACTGGGATGCTAATTGTCTGGCACCCTCCAACCAGAACATCTTTCACTTCTGTGACTGGTTCTTTTGCCTATGAAACAAAATTGAGCATATATATTACACATAGTTAGTCCACATTTGTTACTACCTAACTACCTAACTACATAATACACAAGGAGGAGTGCAGAACCTGTATGTAGCCAATGCAGCCTGCCCCAGTCACTTCAAGGGAGAAATGTAAGTTGTCATAGTCTGGAAACTGCATTAGACTAGTTGTAAGGATAGGTTTGAGTGTGTATGTTTTCTCTTCTAAAGGAGTGAAGGACCACATCTGTGCCTGTAAACAAAATTACATCAAATATAAAAAAAAATGATTTTTGGATGTATGCATTCAAAACTGTTTTATTCCCTCACCAATCTCTCGTTGGGTTGTAGCACACCAGTGTCTGGCTCAACAGAGATAAGCCCTTGGTTCTGCTCTGGAATCCTCCATTGAAACCTATCACAAAACACCATCACATTCACCAGCTTTGAACAAGATCGCAGAGGCCAGGAATCCACAGTAAACTGAATCTACACTGAAAATGTTATATACATATATGAATACCAATTTTCAAAACCAACCGTAGAGCTTGACGACTGAGGTTTCTGATATGGTGGACGCGTCGTGTAAAAGAGAAAACCGCAGTGGGGTGAAAACGTAATTTCCCTTCACCTTCGAGGGATACACAAGGACGCTCGGATTTGCTAATTACTGCAAGTTTCTGAAAAGCACAGATGAAAAGCTAGTCTTAATTTTAATAATATTTTCATACTATATTATATTTGCTAGTGATTTTAATATTTTTAGTTTTACTTCACTATTGAGTTAGATTCAAGATTCTTTATTGTCAATTTCTCTAAATGTACAGACCTAAGTGGAGAGTGAAATACATTTTCTGCACTTGTATTGAAACACAAGATATGAAATTGAGCAACAAGATAAAATAGATATCAGAGGGTTTCAGAGTGATAAAAATGCACTGTTGCCATAGCAATAAAAATTTTATGTTTTAAATGGTGAAATGTCCTCAAAATCTCACCTATAAACAGGAATTTGAAACCCATGAATAGAATTTTAAAGAAAATATGCATATTGTATACTTAGAGTGATTTCTGTTGTTTGTAATTCTATACATTGAAGGCACAAGAACATTTGTGTAAGCTGTAATTAAATACCTCAGTGCAATTTGAAGCATTTAAATCCAGTTGTACATTGAAGCCCTCTTTGGGACTGTCTTCAGTGGGAATAGTTCTGAGTGAGAGGATTTGATGAGAGTGTGGTAGGATCAGACCACAGCTGGGGACCACCACCAAAGAGGCGGCTTTACTGAGCTTCTGATCATGCTCTGGGTTTACGTGGAAGGTAAGAGGGAAGTTGCCTTTATTCTGGAGGAGAACTGAGCGGTAAGAAGCAATGTTTACAGGTGGGAATTCCTAAAAGACACGAAAATGTAAAACATTATCAAGGTAGGTACTACTACTACTACTACTACTACTACTACTACTACTACTACTACTACTACTACTACTACTACTACTACTACTACTACTACTACTACTACTACTACTACTACTACTACTACTACTACCACCACCACCACCACCACCACCACTACCACCACCACTACCACCACCACTACCACCACCACTACCACCACTAGTACTACTACTACCACCACTACTACTACCACTACTACTACCACCACTACTACCACTACCACTACCACTATTATTACTACTTTGTAAATCCTGTAATATACATGAGGCAAAATATACTACAGATACTACAGCATCACATAAAATGACAATCTAAAAAATATAATTAATAAATAGTTGTTCGTGATCAATCATAAAGGCCACTGAAAAAAAACCTGGAGTAAGATATTTTTGCTTCTCACCACTAGGCTGGGCCCAAGCGAACATTGAGGTACACTGAGCTTTTTTCCTGGTTCATATGAATGACCAATGGCTCTCACAGTCACACAGGAAGGTAGCACACTTCCATTGCACTGATCATTGTCCTATATTAGAGAAAAAGAAACACAAGTGGTACTATATATTATTAGCTACAGGGCTGGTTAGAGTCAATGTATGCAATTACTACCATAGGGTAGGCAAAACACTCCATTTGCACTCCATGCAAAGCGTTGAGTTGCTTTGGGCAATAGGTCAACCTGAAGGAGGTTGTCTTAAGTGGTGGAAGCTCACAGAACAGAGGGGAGACAGAGAAGGACAAGTCTGGAGCAGCTGTCCACTCCAGTCTGCAATTAAAAAAAAAAAAAAAGTTACATAAAGAAATTTAATAATAATAGCTCATTTTAAGATCTATTACCGGAGTTTTACTTTGCTGTGGTTGGTAACAGTCATTGGCTTTTGAGAAGTTAGTTTTTTAGGTAGAGTGTAGAGTTTCTGGTTAAAGACAACTTCACTTGGTACAATAGACAGAAGAGGAGGTGCAGACAGTGGATCTTTGCCACCAAGACATGATGAAAAATACTCAAACATTGGAGTCACATATGCAGCACTGTCTTCTTCTTGGTCAGTCTGAAAAGAGTTAAGAATTTTTTTTTTTTTTTTTTTACAGTGAATTGTATATATGCTAGACTTGGAAAACATATTCATATTAACAATCACTGTGTATTTTATGCCTTTAAAATTTCACCTCATGGATGTTCCTTGATTCCAATATCAGCTGTTTGAATGGCTTTTCAGAGTGACAGTTACCAACAAGGTTAAGATATACAGGCTCCTGCAGAGAGAAATTGTGGGTATGTTAGAATAAACAAGAACAAGACAGTGATAATACCTTTCAGTAAGATAACAGTATTTAGAAACACTAAATCCTACCCTGTGTAGTATCAGACAGGCCACTCTCCTGTAATGAAGAATAGCTCGTGCAGGTTTATAAGTAACATTCAGGGTGATGTGACTCCGTGGGGGTACAGAGCCCCCTGCTGGCTGGATAGAAAACACACTGTGGCCACTGCAGTCGATATCCCACTGGAATACAGCTTCAGCCAAAGAAGAGTTAACCAGCTCTACTGCATGTATCACTGCCTGTTCTGGTTCAACAATACCAAAGTCCACTATGGAGGAAGACAGTGACACTTGAGGGCCTGTATAAAATATAATTCTTCAGATTAATACTTTCTAGAACATTTTTACTTAAACATTACATTTCTGTTAAATAAGTGTGACCGGATATAATTTGTATATCACGGCAAATTGCAGTGTTTAGTCTTAGTTTTAACAAAATTGTATTATGACTTATATCAATTATTCAGAGTGCCATCCCCTCTTAGAAAATTTACCAACACTTCTTTGTTACCAATATATTGGAACCATTTCTGTAACAAGCTTAAAGAATTTTGAACAACAGCTAGATTAACAGTTCAAGTAAAAATATATAAATGAGCTTTTTGTGGAAGCCACCTGTGGCCCTTACCTAAACATTTTCCACTTAGTTTCAAAAGGCTTGTATTTATTGCTCCTTTGCATAATACAGATAAATACTCGACTGAGGTGCTATTAACTGTAGTGGGAGTGAAGCTGGCTGCAGCCTTTAGTGATGCTCCAGGAGGCACCTCTGCACTGATCAAATCACACCCAAAAACAGAGCCCAACAGGGGTATACCACCAGGGTATCGGCAAAGAGTGAACCAGACAGGAACCTGTAAGAGAGAAAGATTATGTAAATAAGACACCATTGGATTTTGCATCTTTGTTATTTCTACACAATACTCACTGGAGAAGGGTTATAAATCTCAAAGTGGCTATGCAAAGTTTGTCCAACTGCAACACTGCCAAAATCCAGCACTGGCACATGGTCACTTCCCGTATTATGGGTGTGAGTTTTGAATTCAAGATACGGGTACTTAGCTGTAAACAATAAAGATGAAAAGCTTAAAGGTGCCCTGTGAAACTTTTCTCGTGGAGGGTCCTTCACCTGCTTGTCTCTGGAGATGTTATTTATCTGGATTTTATTGCAAACAATGCAATTAAAAAAGATTCTTACTGTGAGTGGACTCGCTCCCCACTGATGTGACCATTAACTTAGCCAGGTGGCGTTACCTACTTGTCTCATACATTACTGTGGAAAATCTCCATGGAGATATACAGATTGTGGACTGTCCACCAGAAAACATTACATAATGCATCTCATCATGATTTGTATATAGACTATAGTCATGATTAATATCAACAGATTTCAGACTAATGGACATCAGGACCACTGTCATGGCAATTAACAATTCAGAAAAATCTATTCCATCTTTTAAATGGTAAGAAATGTATGGAATATTTCTGTTTCTAAATTGATTTGAACCAATATGTTTTTTTAATGAATGAATACATCTTTAAGTGATTTTTAGTGGTACCTATTCCTTGAAGGAGAACAGTGCAGCAGCCTTCTAGATTGTCTGCCTGTGTCCCAAACCTGCAGGAAACAGGTTGCTGATGGATCAGAGCTTCTTGAGGGTGGAATGCCACACTGATATTAAGTTCCTGGCCTGGCTTTAAATGGCCTTTCTGTGGACTCAGCAGGAATGGTTGTAAATACTCCCAATGAAAGAATGTGGTGAGTTTACTGTAAGAAAGAAAAGACAACATATTTGAGCACACAGACTTGTCCATTTACTAAACATTACAAAAGAGATGAAATGCATTGAGCTTCAGATAATTAATACAAGTTTGTTTACCTGACATTTTTTAAAATAAATGTGGTCTGTGTGGTGTGTTGAACTGCGCAAAGTGGCATCAGCACAGACTCCGGCACTTCAATGTCATGGCAAGGAGCTGGGGCTCTGAGCAGGACTTGAAAGTTGTCATTTCTGCCCCAAAACTCAATGGTGTCTTCATAGTCACACTGTAATAGCAATACAGTATCTTGAAATACACAGTGAGATGTAACAGAATTTGAACAGAGTGATGTAATAAATAACCTTACCCTATTCAGTGGTTTAAATGTTACTGGGATCGAGAACGAAATTCCTGGACTGAGAACAATTTTCTGACGAGCCAAAGATGTAAAATACTTGGAAAGTGGTGGCCTGTTTGGGGTTAGGGGAATACAACGAGTTGTTTGTATAATTATTATTTTATACAGTATATTCTTATACTATTCTTATTATATATTCTTTTATAGCCTATAGAGCTCGGGATTGAACACAAAAAACATCCGTTACCATGGAAAACCGCCAAAAAATTTTGTGGCTGTAGTGCAAAACTCTCATGGACATATATTAGTCAAAGCAGTGTTAAAAAGTAACCAGAAGCACGGTGGAACTGCCCGATAAACTGCTATGTCACTACTGGTAATTACATCTATCACTCTCTAGTGTCAGAAAACTTTTGAATAAACTCTATGATTAGTATTTAGCATCTTAAAATCTCCAGTGGTTGAACATTAGGCTCACTGAAAATTCTATTGTCACAATCCGGAGCTCTATATTTGACAAAACAAATGTTGAACCTAAATGATATTCTTTGCAGCTTTGGTTGTGTGTTCCTTATTATTAAAGTCTTGGTGAACTCTCTCCCTAGGTCCCAGTTGTTCCAGACCAGCTCTGTCTCCATCTCAAAGCCTAAGAAGCTGCTTCTTTGGCTGGATGCATGTCGCTGCCCATACGCCACTGTGTTATCTCTTTGAGAGTCAGGCTACAACAAATTATCAAACAATTATAAGATTATTTATGGAATTCCATGAAATAAAAAATACACAAAAAATATTTGTGAAAGAGGTTATGCATTACTTTAGGATTCCTGTCAGGCAATGGTGACCTCCTGTGTCGTTCACCAGAATCAAAACGATGCTGGGGCCGAGTATCTGCTAGCATGGCTGAAGAGACACAAGATAATAGCGTGGTATAATGCTTTTGCAAATAAGAGCGTTGTAGCGTTTCTAATAGTCGCTGTAGCGAGTAGCGAGCATACCATCTATGCTGTAAACGCTAAACGTAATGTTAGCACTAACGTTGTTTACTTCGTTAACTTACCTGCGTTGCTATGTAGGTCCACGTAATAAAGGCTGTCTGGTGGAAATTATAATCGAACAAACTTTCATAGTCGTAACATTTAAACAAAACACTGCTTCCATGCGGACAAGTGAGTTTGCGTTGCCATAGCAATTACGGCACTTGTAGAGGGACAATAAGAACAACGCGAAAAACATGAGAGCAGCCTAGAAATTAAGTTATTTTTCATACATTCAGGTGACATAACTTAAATTTAAACTAATCAGTTAACCCGTTTAATGTTTGTTGTAACTTTATAATGTATGTAAATAATGTGGCACAGAGAGACATGACATCATTTTATTTTAAACAATACATTTCCACAAAGACAAACAAACATTACCAAAGTAAATATATTTTATATATTTTATATATTAAATAAAACAACAAAACAGCAATTTAGCATTCACATGACAACAGTATACACATCAAAATGAATGCCAAAATAATTAAGACCTAAATATTTCCCAAATAAAATTTACATGCATTTTATGATAACAAATTAAATATACAGGGAAAAAAAATTAAATTAAAAATCATGGCACATATGAAGCGCATAAATCATTTCATTCTTACAATTCAATATTTTTTTTCTGAACATTCTCTATTTGCATGTAAAAAGGGGAAGCCCTGAGAACAATGTAACACTGACATTCACCTTACAATGTCCGTTTTCAAGTACTTTTGTAAATGTACCTCATGCACTTGCAAAATATAGCCTAACTGATTAAACTTTGTCTAACTTTTGACAGCAGCATCACTAGCCTATATAATTGCATGGTTCATCGGTCTTGTGTGAAAAGTCTCCCACACAATAACACCCTCTTCTATATGAACAGTATTTGTGCATCCACAGTTGAAGAGACACAAATTGCAAGCTGTGAATCATGGAAAGACACCATTTCTTGTTCTTGGGTCCCTTTCCTCCCCCTCCTCCTCAGAATAAGAGCTGTAGTTTGCTGGTGTGTGTCTGGTGAATGGTGCCTTCAGTGCTTGTAGTTCCTCTTTCTCCTCTTCATCCTCTCCGTCAATGTCCTCCTCATCATCAATATTGGAGTTGTGGTAGTCACCTGGACTTTTGGAGCAGTGAATCTCATCGCACAGTGAATTTCCCTGTTGTTCTTTTGCTTTGCGGCTGCGTTTCCACTTCATGCGTCTATTCTGGAACCAAATCTTTACCTGCAGAAATTACAGCATAACTAGGGATATTTTTGCATTGTATAAGTGAATAACATGAAAAGTGTACTGTGTCAAATGTGTGGAACATTCCAGGAAAAGCTATATCTCTTGGAGCTTGTAAACAAGCTGGTGGTGGATGAGAAAAGTTACATAGTGGACTTTTAACTTACACTAGATTGAAGAAGTTTGGGTATTTTCAGATCCTGATATGACCACGGGCACTGTAGACCCACATAATCTTTACCAAATATCAACTATGCACTATGCATATATGCATGCAGGTATACAAACTTCTGTATGATATTGTTTCCTTTTACTGTAAATATAATACCTGAACTGAGACAAATAAAATTCAGGGAGTTCAGGCCCCAGAGGTCATCCAATTGCACATAAAGGTCCATGTGCTTTGGGGAGTAAATCTTTCAGATACATATGCTTATTTATACATACGAAACTATTGTGTTAACTTCTACATCCAGCCTCTATGCTCTGCACCTTTGGAAATCTTAGATCAGTTGGGCACATCTAATTTTAAAGAAGACTTATTGTGTGTCTGCTATATACCTATACTTTATGACACCTGTGCATCATTATGTCATCATTTGCAAAATTGTTACTTATATATTTTTGCACATATATTTCATATTTCTATATGGACAATCAATAACTTTATATATTTAGCAATACCTCACTTTCTATCTGCAATCTTTGGCCATCTTTACTTGAATGTTTCTGTTTTGTTTATATTTTTAATGTTATTTGGTTTGCACATTTCCTTTTTTGTTGTTTGCAAATTTTTATTTATTTTGTATTTATTTTTTTATCTTTATCTGTTATTAATATGTTTGCACTGAGGTGGGAGAGGACAGCAATTTCATCTGTGCTATATATCTTGTATGTATATGCACATGTGACAATAACGAGAAATTGAATTGATTTTTTTGTTTTTTTTAATAGCAATATTCATCTAAACAACTTAATAAAAGAAACAAGTCCACTAACTTCTGCATTAGAAAACTGAGGTGCGCAATGGGAGCTTATGTTGCCATAAATGTCATCACAACAAAGAGTCAGCACCTCTGATGGATGGCTGCAGGTCACACTGGCAAGTAGCAGATTTATTTTTTTTTTTTCATTTTTACCAAAATGACTATGTGACTTTGCCATATCTGCTCGTATCGTTGATTAAGAAAATAAAATTGGAGAAAGAAGTAAGTACAGAACAGTCAGCATACGCTGGTGGCGATGAAAATGGGGATTAATTGGCAATATGGTGACTTGAAAATAAGAAATTAAAGATTGCTCAAACATGCATGAATCACTCCATAAACAGCTTTGGGTGGGTGAGAAAATTGTGAAGGGAAACAACTATAACATGGTTAAAAGCTCTGAAAAGACGATTTTGCATAATAGGTCTGCCTTCAATCTGTCAAGTGGAAAATTTACTATCCATTGTATTACTGTTTCTTTTATTAATGTCTACATGAATAACTGTTGCTATGTGTTTTTAATACCTGAGTTTCTGTGAGCATGAGAGATGTGGCCACCTCGAAGCGTTTGGGTCTGGACAGGTACTTGTTGAGTTTGAACTGGTTTTCTAACTCTAGGAGCTGCTGACTGGTGAAGGCTGTCCTGGGACGTCTGCATTTTCCCAACAGTCCTGCCTGTGCCTGGGCTGAAGGACGAGGGGAAAAAAAGTTAAATTCAGTATTATTGTGTTGTACAAATCATTTAGAGCAAGGGGGACAAGACAATAAAGATGCAATGATTATCTTTATTATTAAGATGCATTATGTTATGTTGCTCTCTGCCCCTGTGAGTTGTGTGGGGGCTTGTAAACATTTATAGTCATGATGTATACAGGCAGTGAGAGGATATTGCTCCAGATGGGTCATAAAACACCACATGGGTCCATTACCTTAATGAAAACACTATAAACGTTATCAATTGATGAAGTAGTATTAGTCCGTTACAGGTGGAACCAGGCTGTAAACGCCACACGTTGGTTTTATGAGCTAATTGTCCTCAAGCATCTCAATGTCACGGTGCATTCAATAACACAAGTGTATCTGAACTCTGTAGTAATTCAACAAACAACTGCCCGTGATTTAACCTCTTAACTTCTCTGATGGAGGGTCTGTCACCTACTTGGATGTTATTGCTCAGGCTGGAATGTTCCACAATATTCCATTAAAAAGTATGGCATTAAACAGACCAAGACCAAGTTACAGGTCTAAACTGTGGAGAAGCGAGCCCGCTTACAGTTAGATGAATGGTTTACTTTTAACAATAAAAGCCAAATAGATCAGTTTAATGCCATACTGTGGAACATTACAGTCAAAGCAATAACATCCCCAGGGACATAAACAGACCCCCCTCACAAGTGTTAGTTGTTGTTAATTAAATTAGGGATATCTTGAATTTTAGTTGCAGTTGTGAAATAAAAAAAATTTTAAAAAAAAAGGAAATTTGTGTCATTCAACAGGAAATACATAGTCTGTCCAGCCCTTTTCACTAAATCTGCAACTAACAATCAGTTTTACCATTCACATATTATGTTAAGTGAACCTTAATTGTATTCACGATGTGCTGCTTACCTCCGTACTCTCCCAGTCTGGGCATCATCATTCCCGCTCTGATCCACGACTCTATTGGGGCACCTCCAGACAGAGACGCCCCTTTCAGCTGCTCCGCGTACGGGTACATGAGGCCTGGAAACCCGTGGTAGAGGAAGGCGGGGTGTTGTCCTCCTAAAGCCGCCAGAGGGTACATGGAGCCCGGATGAAATCCTAACATTCCTCCGTTTGGCAGGTGACCGAGGCCGGATTGGGGCAGGCTGATGAGCGGTGGTTTTGACAGGACTCGGGGCTGAAGGGGACGGGTGTTCTGCGGGTGGGAGGGCGGAGAAGGCGTCTCTAAGCCCCGCTGGGACATGGGACTGCCGCTAGGGCTCATACTGTACCGTTCCGGGGAGCCTCCGTCGCTGTCCACTCGGAGCTCTGCGTCATGTGCCAAAAGCGCCTCAATGCGAAAGTTTTTAGACTTTTCCATCGTGGCCGTCATCGTATTAACTAAATCTAAAGCTTTATCAAAGAAACAGCCTCATCCACTTCGCTTTGAGTGGCTTTTGTTCAGTTTCTATTTGAGCTGTATTGTCAAAACTCTCTCTGCAGACGCAACACTCTTCTGATCCACTCCAATCCCGTGCGTAAAAACATCCAGTGCCACCTCTTAATGTCTCCTGGACTGTGATTGGCCGGCGCTCCAAAGAGGCTGGATTTAACGGCCTTCAGACCAATGTTCCAACGGGCCTCTCTTGTGTGTAAAATCTATAAAAGCCCACACTGTAGGTAAAAAGATCGGCTACAGGCTAATTAAAGTGGTTAAATAGGGGTTGAAAAACATGCCAAAATAACTGTCATACATATAGTTTAAAAATTACTATTAAGAATTAGCCCATTTCCATGAATTAATAATGGATAGGCTAATAATTTGTGTGGCCGTAAACATACGTAAGCTTGCATCTTTATCAACCTGATCCTTAATCAGCCTGCTTGTTTTTACGGAGATGTTGTTCCTAAATCTTTATGTATCTCTATGGAGGATGTTCCAAAGTGATTTTATCTTTCTATTTCCATGGAAACATGCAGGTCACATACTGTTTCCAATTTTAAAGAATATTTTGCTGTTTATTGGACACTTCAAGTGTCTACTATAGCCTAAATGAATCTGCAGTCTGTTCATACACTATTTACTATTACTATTAATACTATTATTACTATTTACGTTTTATAAACGTAATTTGTGAATTATATTTTGTCTACAAAATGTAGACAAAATATAATTCACAAATTACGTTTATGAGCTCCACATCTGCATGAATTAGGCCTATAGACCGTCTTCCCCTTGTCTTTGTTTCTGTCATGACCCCAGCGTAACCTTCTTCCAGGTAAGTGTGAACTACAATAGTCAAACATTGTAAGTACACATGATACAT
Source organism: Periophthalmus modestus (assembly GCA_019594935.1). Lineage (NCBI taxonomy): Eukaryota > Metazoa > Chordata > Actinopteri > Gobiiformes > Gobiidae > Periophthalmus > Periophthalmus modestus. Next base: position 7,147,191 of record JAIEZT010000009.1, read on the forward strand.
GGTTGTTACATTTATTACAGTCATCTGAAGAAATTAATCATTTTATGAGCAAATCTTTATTACCAGAGTTTACAGCTTGCTACAGATGACACATGTTATCTGGGCCTTATGGTGTGATCTGCTGCTATAAAGTGGCAGCCAATAAACTCATTTTGTTTCCTCACAAATCACTACATAAAACCAAGATGAAACATCTTCTACCTCTTTTAGGTAATAGTGGTATACAGTTTCACAGCGCTGTCAAATGTTTTCAAAATCTTTACAAAACACATGCAATAGAAATACATAAAGTACAAGGCATTAGTAACTTTTGATAGGGCAGGGTGAGAGATATACGGGTGATTTCCTGCCAGTTTAGTCTGGACAGATAAGAGAGAGTGTCGTTCCTGGGAAAACCAACTCATCTCACCTCAAGAGCAAACACATTAGCACCTGTTCAACCACTGAGCTGGAATCACTAAACTTTAACTAACTTAGCATGGCTCTATCCTTGTTTTTCAGTGCAATTGAAATGGGCCTTTGGGCCTTTGTAATGATAACAAACTTATTAAAGTGGTTAGATAGAACACATGTCTTTGACGAAAGAAGCTGTGACTATGGTGGATGTAAAAAGTGCCAGTCATAGTACAGAATGGAATGAAGAATGCATCAGGAATGAAGACTTTATTTATCTTTCTATTTGTTTAACTTTTAATTATTTCTTATTTTATTTATTCGTAAAGGGACAGCATATATGAATAAACATTTAAAAGGCCCATATTATGCTGTTTTCTGATCTATCATATATTGTTGTTTCCTCATCACAAACATTTAACACACATACCCAGCATATTTAGGTTGAGTTCTTCACTCAAAAAGAAAACACTCTGTTCCACCTTGTGATGTCATGTGGTGATACAGGGAGTGCTTCACTGTGTTTTTAACCTCACCTGCACTTCACCTTCACTAGAATTATTTGGATGATTTCAGCCGCGGCACTGACAATCTCTACTGAACTAAAGGTAAATGGCAGCTGTCAACTTCAAAACTACCACAACAGGACATCACACGGTGGAACAGAGCATTTTAAGCTTTGGCAAACAACGAGGCAGGCAAAAAAAAAAAAAATATATATATATATATATTAAAGCCTCCACCTTATAAAATTACATTATAGCTGTGCATTACTTTAAAATTACATTTACACGCTTTTAAATTTATTCAAACATGGATTAAAAGTCAATGACAACAACCCACAATGGGATGATTATCAAATACTACCATGAAATATCACACAACATATCAAACTTCACACTGTACAGTCTCTGTATCGTAGGCAAAACTGAGCTTTCACATGTAAATTGTGATTTTGACGAGTATTGTATCTATGAGTCTCTGCATTTGTTTTAAAGTAAAATGTGAAATTTTCAGGGATGCTGGTTCTATTATAAAAATTGTATACATAAAAATACAAATATGAAAAATATGAATATCATAAATATTAAGAATGTTAAGCTTAATGAATGAATTAGAAAAAGATGTTGGTGGAACACAAAAAAAGTTTCAAATTCTCATATCCCTGTATTCCTGGCTGAATAAACTCAAGCTGGACAGTGGTTTGTTGGTATCAATATATTAGACACAGTGTGATTTAGGGCTTAGGTGATTATTGCTTCTGCTTGCTTGAATACTCCCCATAAGAGCTTACCACTTAACCACACTGCAAGGCTCAGGGGGAAACCGGCGGTTATAAAACAAGCTGTAAAATAATTATTTGTCTGTGATGTGTTCCTTATTATAAACAGTCATAGATCTGGACACTTATTAAGTTTGTTTTAAAACTATGATATCCGGCTGCACATAACAACTGCTTAGATAAGATTATGGACACTGCTTTGTAAATTTCACACCTCACCATCTCAGATATGGTGTTGGTAAGATAAAAGCATGATTTATAGTCATTACATAGATACACTGATTGCCTATAAGCAATTTTGATGTTATAATTCATACACCCTGAAACAACAGCGACTGCTAAAAACAGCGTTCAGTTTAATTTGATTTATAAAAGTATACCGACATGCGTGGTCATAGTACATTTGCTATGGCATCTAATGTTGTATGAAAATTTTCATAATAAAGAATAAACTGAATACTTGATACTGACAACCAGAAAGATGAGGGGGAAAAAACAAAAACAAAAAAAACAAAACAAAACTTCTTCTAACACATACTATAAACACAACAGTATCTAGATTAATACTTTTTCAGCCTTAATGGCATCAGCATCATAAATCACTTACAGGTTCTGATTATCTGAAAGTCTCTCCCGACTCTACACCCTCATTTCATTATGATTACTGTCCTGTCTGACTGCAAGCCAGATTTCTTAATATAATAACATTGTTTTATTGTTTGTTTGTTTCTTATAATCTGCAATCCTGTTTAGTCATGTTGACCAAATACTTAACCCACAAATTGAAAAAGTGCGATTTGAAACAGTATAACAAGACAGGACTGAAGACCTCACTTGTGGTTTAATTCTTGCAGCTCTAGTGCTGCCCATAAAAGAGCCATTCATCTGGCCTGTATTCATTCACAAATGGGGAGGTTAACCTTGTGGTCCTCTGTCAGGGCTCACCAGTAAAAGGCACTGTCTGCTACACAGAGTAAGTGAGGACAGGGACACTCTTTATCACATGTTAGTGCTGGTCTTTTTGAAACTAAAATCATGCTTCAGACTTGAACTTTAAGAGCCACATCACATCTGTAGCTTTTTACCATCTAAAAACATTGCAAAAATCAAAGGTATACTGTCTAAACCAGTCTTGGAGAGACTTATCCATGCGTTTGTCTCCAGCAGGCCAGCTGCAGTACATCCAGAACGGTGCTGCTTGGATCCTGACTAGAACCAGGAAGTACAAGCACATGCAGTAACTCCTGTGCTTAGATTTCTGCACTGGTTTCCTGTGGCTCAGAGAACAGACTTTAAAGCTTGTGCACAAGTCACCAAAGTACATCTCTGACATGTTAGTGCCATATAAACCATTTTGCACTCTGAGAACTTCAGGGACCGGCCTCCTGCTGGTGCCCAGAGCCAGGACTAAACATGGAGAATCAGCTAAAACTTGAAACAGTCTTGCTGAAGATGTGAGACAGGCCTTTACTTTGACAATCAAATCCAGGCTCAAAACGGTCCTATTTTGGCTGTGCATATGACTGAAAGGTTTTTATTCTGCACTTTTCTCTTTTAATGTTAATTTTATGATAATTATTTATGTTTTGATTTGTTTGTATTGTGATTTTAATGCATTTCTTATTCTGTAAAACACTTTGAATTACTTTGTGTACAAATTGCGCTATACAAAGAAGCTTGGCTTGCCTTGCCTTCTTACAAGTTGAGCACAAATTAATATATTCCAAAAATTAAACACAATTTGGAAAATGAAATACTTTTTCATGTACTCATTTATTCATATGTTCTATTCATAAATTCATATGCTGAATAGGTGGAAGAAAATTCATGAATTCATATCATTCTGGATGGACTAAATGACACACAATGCTTTTTCTGATTTTCTTTTGAATTATAAGCATGGATTTCAACTTCTTGTTACAGATACCATTCAAATCATTTAATATTTTGCTTTGAATTGTTAACAGTGTTATTTTTTTTTTTCATTCTGAATTCTGATACATATACCTTTCTCACCCGGTTTTATTTTGTACTTGAGGTCTGGCTGTTGACGACACCACACTTTTACCAAAATGGAGATGATGGTGCTCCTCCTTGACAGATGCGATGCCTTGCTAATGACCCAGCCCTAGTTAGACATTATTGTGAACAAGAAAACTCCAGCATAAAGCAGCCCGTTGTGCTCCTGCTGTCTATGTCCAATTGTGTCCCCCACGGTCTCATATATCCCCTCACTCCCCATTGTCCTATGCCATTGTCCCGTATCTGGATAGCTTGTGATTGGCCTAATGATGCATTTGGGAATTGAAAGCTTCCTGGTTTTTTAGCACGGGGTGGCAAGGTTCAACTTCGGCCCAAATGACTTGATTAATGGGTAGTCTGCGGACAGAATGAGAGGGAGGGGCGAGAATGAATGAATGAATGTTACTTAGCAGGGTAAACACAGAGAGGGAGCTACAATGGGACATGTTTTTTGGGGGGGTTGAGGGGTGAAGCTAATTAGTGCTAAAGAGGAGTCCGTGAATGAGAGGTGGGGACAGACACACGTAAGCCTGGTTAACCCACACAATGCAGTGACTGGTGACTTCTCAGAGTGCTTAAACATCTGTTGCTCTTGTAGGATGGTCCATGGACTGCAGATCACGCACTCAAAATACAAATTACTTCAAAAACACCAGTCCAAATAAGGGAAAAATAGTATTCAGGTTAACCGGTTTGGACTAGCAGGGGCAACAGAACAGCACAGAAAAGTCAAAAGTGTGCTTGCTTGCTCAGTTCAGCAGTTGGGAGCTGAAGTATTAATAATAATTGATCATCATAGATTTCTTTTAATAACATTATTTTTGATCTGCTCATTTTTAAATGAGTGTTTGAGAATATATACTTAAAGAATGGGCTAAGAGTACCTCAGTTGGTTGTTTGTCCACTGATCCAAAAGTCACAGTTCAAATCCCGCTCTCAACATAAATATCATTGGTAGAGCAGTCAGACCCACTGACCCACAGATTGGAGGTTGGAGGTGCGATTCCAGCTCCCACAGATGAATGCTGTTGTTGTCTCCTTGGGCAAGACACAACCCACAACCCACTTCACCCTCAGCTCAGGCCTTTTAATGATACTGTCTTTTTAAAAATGGTTTGCTGGGATTATCTGTATAATCTCAATATATCATGCTTCAAAATTCGGTGGTGGTGGTGACAGACCTAATTCTCTTCTGTTGTTTTTTTTTTTTTTTTTTTGTAACATTACAACAACAATAAATAACATTTTGACATTCACAGGTTTTATTTTGACATCAAGAGCTGCTTATACAATATGTCTGTACTGGGACAAGACCAATTTTGCTCAAATACTGCTACATGGCCTTTAATTTCACACAATTCCCTCTCCCCTTCTCCCGCTCCTTTCTTGCCCCACTCTCTTCTTATCTTCTGTATAATCTAGTCGTCATGATTCTCCTGTGTCACAGAAGAGACAGCTCAATTAGCCTTGTGCCGGACGGACCCGCCCACCAATTCACACTATTCACTGTGGACCTAATCAGATCAGGCCCTGCTGCTGCTGAAGGAGAGTATGTTTTACATGTGCAGATATGTGCGTCCAGACATAAGTCTTCATGACACTCCCATCACCTCTCTACCTTCACTGCTGCGCTCCCTAAAGTAATTGTGTCGTTGCATTCTCTAACACTAGCCACTGAAGTATTCAAATCCAGTGGTCATTACTTAAGAGGGAAGGTTTTGTCTGAAGATTTATGACATAGAATTTAAATATGTCTAAGTAAAATGGAAAATACATGACTCGTCTACTTGGGTAGTCAGCTTTATTACTACATTATTTGTGAGACAATTTTTATTCAACCCAATTCACTTTGTCATATTATTTTTCTTCTATACAGGCTAGTTCAATGAAAGGTCACTGTAGTTTTGTCAGTCCCAAGTTCAGATACCAGAAAAGTTTTGTTATTTGCACATTTTATCCATAATATATGTGAGCTTTTGTTCTCTATCTTCTCCTGGCCCCAAAAGCGACTATATACATGTTTTTTTAATGGTAAGGGAAAATGCAGCAGCCAGATACAAGCAGAACACGCAAACCCCATAATGGTAAATTGTCATCTGTTTATATAGTGCTTTTCCACCAAGGCGCTCAAAGCACTTTACATCAAACTACTCACCCATTCACACACCAGTGTACACAGAAGTGGGTTAAGTGTCTTGCCCAAGGACACAACAACAGCATTCATCTGTGGGAGCTGGAACCAACTTAAGAGTCAGTGGACCTGACCACTCAACCAATGATGCTTATGTCAAGAGCGGGATTCAAACCGCCAACCTTTGCATCAGTGGACAAACTGTCCACAGATGCAAAGGCACAGTGGGATGTCATTGTCATCCCACTGTGTCATTCCATACAGAAAGAACCCACCAGGCCAGGAATCAGCCCCTTCTTGCTGTGACCTTGAACTGCAAACTACAATACCCCAAAGTCACACACATTAAGACCAAAATTATTTTACCTAAAAACCTTAGTTACCTAACTATTTTGGACCCTGCCCACCAGTTGGAATAGCACCCTTTCTGATAATCATTGCATTTGTCTAAGCCTTAGACAAAGGCACAATAAGGTATAGAAATGTAAACACATCATATAGACAACTTTGATGTCAATTAAAAAAAATCTCACTAACAATAATGTAATTAACATCAATCATCAAACAAACAATATTTAACTTTAAATTCTTAAATTTATAGAAAATGACATACAAGTGCTTGTAATGCCTTTGTCCTTACTATGTTCATTTCTTCATGTTTACATTTTCCCAGTATTCTAAAGGTTTTAATAGGTTGAGGTTAACATACAGATTAGCTCAGCTCTAACTCGCTGAAAGGGGGTGGGTCTGACAGCCTGAAGGGCGGGGCTGTCACCGCTGATGGATGTCACGACACTAAACATCACGTTTCATTTCCCTAATTGAACCTCTGTGGCTTTATTTTACACCTCCAGCTTCTGTCACTGTTACAAGAGCCCTCCAATGAACTGAGATTGCCTATCAACAATCACTGGAAATTAATTAGTTTAACAAACGTCTAATCAAAAACAATGCTTAGAGCAATTAGGCTGCACTGGAGACAGAATGCACTTATCAATCATGAGCGCTATGCTCCATTCACAAACATGACCACAATTCAGTTTCTGAGAAATAAAATTGACAATAGTGTTCTTAAGATGTTATCCAAAATGCTAACAAGTGAATAAGTGTAAGTGAATTTCTCAGCTCTTTGAAATGTCAGGATGATCGTTTCCAAATGGGTTACAAAAACTAAATATGTGATGTGTTATTTCTTATTTCAATGGTAAAGTATTGACATTTTGATCTGGTGGTAAGTACATTTGAGTAACTTTTAAAAGACGTTCTACTGTATTGAATAGTTTTCCAACACCATACATTTACTGGAGTAATATATTTTGCAGTGTAACAGCACTCTTTTGGTTATTTTTTCCACAGTGAGTAAGTTTACAAGGGGGCGACAGTAGCACAGTTAGTAGAGTTTTTTACCCACTCATCCGAAGGCTGGCAGTTCAAATCCCGCTTTCAACATAAACATCATTGGTAGAGCGGTCTAATCCACGGACCCATAATTCGCCGATGCAATTCCAGCTCCCACAGATGCATGCTGTCATTGTGTCCTTGGGCAAGACACTTAACCCCTCCTCACCCCCAGTATCTGCATACGCTGGTGTATGAATGTGTGTGTGAATGGGTGAGAGCACTTTGAGTGCCTTGGAGGTGGAAAAGCACTATATGAAAATGCAACCATTTACCATTTATGCTGACAATATTAAATTAACATGAACATTTGTGTTTTTTGTACTCCACATAGCCTGTATATTTTTCTGAAAATACCAGATTTGTGCCTTATGGTTTTGTCTATCCAAATACATAAACTTCAAATCTTAAATTAGATGTTATGTTTGTGGGAAACTTCTTGTTCTCAGTTTCACCTCTCTGTGTCACGGTGACCAGTTTGTTGAGTCTAATGTGTATAAATGGGCAGCTGATGATGTGTACAGATATTTGTGTTATCTGAGGCTCTAACACAGGTGCAGTGCTCACACCAAACCAGACCACATCCAAACAAACCAATCACTCACTCACACCTGGGCATACACTGACACTGCACTGATAAAACTGGACTTAAGGTCACGGCAACTCAAAACTTTTCTTTTTACTGTGTTATAATTAATTCACTGGTAAATGGTCACATTTTTAAATAGTGTTTTTCCACCTTCAAAGCACTCAAAGCAGTTTACATTAAGGAACCACTCATCTATTGGCACACACATTTATACACTGGTGTACACAGACACTCTTTATATCAACAGTGGGATTCACACCACCAACCTTCAGATCAGTGGACAAACAAACACTCTATTAATTAAACTACTGTCGCCGAGTTTTACTTACATTTATATTCATTTATATCCTGGCCTTGTTTGCATGAAATCTATTGTTGGTTTAGCATTTATCATCTATAGATATTCAAAAATTCATTTAATTTAAATGCCCAGTAAATGATAAAACTGGATTTTTGGAAAAAAAAAAAAAAAAAATCTAATATTAACATGCTTAGATTTTACAAAAGGTGAGTTATACTATGAGACTATAACCTATCCACTTTACTTGTTTAGGAGAAATGGGAGTAACCTCAACTTACTTTGACTTCAAGTTATGTTTAAGAAGAAAAACTTGTAATAACAAAACTGGTTAGCAAAAAGAGTTATAGAGTATATTTGTAATAGATTGTAGCAATATTGATAGTAGCATACAGGGCAATAGTTTTACTTGAGTATTTCTACTTCTTATGTATGCATTTTTATTATACTACTGTATAATTCAATTCAATGCACATTTGACAATAAAAGAAATTGAATTGAATTGAATTGAATTATATAGTAGTAGTATAATAAAAATGCATTGGTTCAAAAAAGCTGGTTTAACAATACATTCTGTCTCTGGAATTCAGATGCAGTCATATGTGCGTGTATATTCACAGATGGCTTTACTCCTCTCTACTCCTCTCCCCTCCTCTCCCCTTCATAGACCTATTGACTTGGTAATGGTTACAAAGTGATGAAGCCATTGAGTGCTGCAGTGACATAGAATGTGACACAAGGCAACACAGGGTGAGCAGGGACACCAGCTCTGCACCACCCACAAACACCCATTAATCAGTGTCCAGATTGCCCCCCCTCAGTTCAGGACCTGTGACTATATGCACAGGACTAGCCGATTGAGAAAACCAATAACACAATCTTTATACATCTTTATATATATATATGAGAAAAATATATATATAATATATATATATATATACATTATCTTATATACATCTTATATATATATATATATATATATATATATATATATATATATATATATATATATATATATATATATATATATATATATATATATATACATATAACATATATATACATATAACATATGTCGAAACTGATTAGGGAGAAGTGCAAAATGAAGATGAAATACAAAGATTACTTGCATATAGGTGAAACTGGAGGTTAACCAGGGCGACAGTAGCTCAGAGTGTCCACTTATCTGAAGGTTGGCAGTCCGTATCTCGCTCCCACAGAGGAGTACTACCATTGTGTCCTTTGGCAAGGCACTTAACCCACCTCATCCCCAGTGTCTGCAAATACTGGTGTGTGAATGTCTTTGTGAATGAGTTAGTGGTTCCTTGATATAAAGTGGTTTGAGTGCTTTGAACGTGGAAAATCACTACATAAAAATGTGACCATGACCATGACGCTTATACTGGCCTTATTCTAGCTTCTCAGACCTGACAATTTGGTTTTAAAAGTGATCAGTATTGTTGTCAGTCCTAATTTCAATATACAGTTTTTTTTTTAAACCTTCAAGGTATTCAAGCGCTTTACATAAAAATAAATAATTAAATTAAAAAATCACACTCATTCATACACCAGCATACACCGACACCATGAGTGAGGTGGGTTAAGTGTCTTGCCCATGGACACAACAACAGCATTGATCTGTGGGAGCTGGAATCACGCCGCAAACCTGTGGGTCAGTGGATCTAACCGCTCAACCAACGATGTTTATGTCGAGAGTGGGATTCAAGCTGCTAACCTTCAGATTAGTGGACAAACACTCTACCAACTGAGTTAATGTCGCCTAGCTATGTCCTAATAATTAATTGTAACATCCAGACATGCAAAAACAAGTAAATGAAAACATTACAGAGGCATGGAGAGCAAAAAATTACTTGAAGCAACTTAAACAAACAAAATCAAACCAGTTAATAATATATTGTTAGTTTATCGTAAAAGTTGTTGTATTGTACCATAGTTCTAAAACCACCCTTCACTTTTACATATAATTATCAACCAAACGTAGAAATGATGAGTGCAGATTTTAAATTGTGTACCCAAAGCTTAATTGAAATTGTGAAAGCTTGTATTACTGGTCTTTGCTAATCTTCATTCTGCCAAAACATCTCCTCTAACTCATAATAAACAGCTTATTTAAAACCTGCAAACCCGCAATGTCCAATTTCCAAGTGGTTTGAAACTGAAGGTTAAAGTGCTGAATTTTAAACTAAAACAACAACACCTCACCTCCATTCAGTGGTCTTGGATAGGGGCAAGCTTTCATTTAAATAACCCATGGATTTATGCCAGAGTAAATCACAAGAGTCTAGCTGACACCTGCATCCAAAGCCCATAATGAAATCAGGCCTGACACTCAATACCCAGTCAATACAGTTAACCAACTCTCAGGCAGCTCACCGAGTGCAGAGTGTTAATATGGCCAAGGAAAACCGCATGTTCAATAAGACATGATAAATTAAAAGTGTATTTTGTAACTTTTATGGTGGAGGAGTCAGAGGAAATGCCACCTGCCTGTCTCTGGAAAGATGTTCTTGCTTTGAAATGTTTCACAGAATGGCATCAAACGTATCTGTGTTTCAGTTATTCAATTACAGGTGTTTTAATTGATCAAACAACACCTTGAAATAGTACATGCATGTGAGTGCTTGCTGTGAGTGGGGTCACATCTCTATAGATCTGACCATTAACTTATCCTGGTTGCATCTCCTCGGAGAGTTTAAAGGGCCCATATTACACTATTTTCTGACTGTTATAATGTTGTTTGCTCATCACAAAGATACCTGGAGTTGTGTTTTGTTTCATTCACACATGTTTAACACACAAACCTGCATATTTAGGCAGTGTTGTTGCTCTCAAACAAAACAACCAACACTCTACTCCAAAAACTTCCACCTTGTGATGTCATGTAATAATACAGGAGGTGCTCCACTGTCTTTCCTTCACTAGAATCATTTGGATAATTTCTGGAATTTACAACCTATACTGAACAAATGTTAAACTGTAGCTGTTAACTTGAAAACTACCACTACATGACATCACAAAGTGGAACAGAGCATTTTGAACTTTGGAGATGTAGACAGGCTTATAGAGGGTTACTCAATCGTGTGTGAATGAAGGAAGGAGATAATAGTGTTATAACATGACTTAAAGCTCATAAGAATCCATTTTGTTTAACATAGGACCTTAGGAAAATGCAATACTGTGGAACATTCCATTCAAAGCAAAAAAGCAGCTGGAATTCCAGAAAACAGTACATAATTCTAGTCAAAAGACTAGATCATTTACATTGCTACACTGACAATATATAGAATAGTATATATTCTGTATATATGAAAGTGAATTTGGTGCTGTGAACTCTAATCCTTTTGACTGCAGTAAATCAAGGTGTTGAAAGCAGCGGTGCTAAATGTCCAACAGAAAAGAATAGCCACTTCCTGCTCCAATCATATTTCGCTCATTTGGCTTCCCCCTCAGTGACCTTGACGGGTAAACATCGCACAAGTGTGAGGTGAATGTGACACAAGAATTTTCTGAAGAGTTAAACATGTGCATTGATAGTGGTGTTTCTGAAACTTGGCAAGTTTCATGCACCACTGATGATGTCACCCCACAGTTGGCAAAACATGCCACCTGTCTTTGTGCAAGAAGATTTGATGGTTTTGGCATCAGATTTACATTATGTTCTCATAATTTTGAACAGAAAAAATCCTGTACACTTTTTTAGTAAATGCATATTGCATTTTAAAATCAAGTGTAGCCCACGTTGTTTCCGTACTCATATTCAAAGGCTACTCTTTACTGCCCCCAGGTGGTGGTGGCATGTAATTACAGAAGATTGTTCATATTTGATAAAAAATAAATAAATACATGAAATAAAATAAAATAAAAAAAATATATAATAAATGTATGCAGAAAAAAAATATGTGGTCCAGAGTAATTTTTCTTCTTGACCTCTTTGACTCTCTCTCTCTCTCTCTCTCTCTCTCTCTCTCTCTCTCTCTCTCTCTCTCTATATATATATATATATATATATATATATATATATATATATATGTATATATAATATATATATATATATATATATATATATATGTATATATATATACACATATATATATATATATGTATATATATAGCTATATAGACTGACTGGTTAGCTCAACTGATATATATACATATATAGCTGACCGGTTAGCTCAACTGGTAACTCTTATGACTTTCACATGGGGGACCCGGGTTCGAATCCCCCCCAAGGGCGCAATGAGCAATTACCAACAACCAGTGTGGGTCCTTAAGTAAGGACTAAAGGATACTTAGAAAACCGCAGTCCAAGCTTACGGCGAAGCAACTAGTAGCTCAATGTTTCAACATCCACAAACGGCAACTGCTATCACAACTTGAGTACAAGACGGCAAGGGTGAGCCAAGACGCCAGGTCGGAGGGGAATTAACATCGCTTCTTATTTGAACTCCCCTCATCCGGACATTGGGTACTGGAGCCCCAATAATAGCATCGACATTACGATGAATGTGCTTGAAATCCAACTAGATGTCACCAAAGCTCACTTCATTGCCACTCAAAGGGCTGGATCCCCTGCCCCATGAGAGCAGTTCAGGGGTGAGGGTTGATTTATAATGCATTGAAAAAGAACAAAGAATTTTTTTTTTTACTTTGACATTGACATTGAGCTGCCTAATTATGGCCTATCAGGTCTACCATTTTGTTCATCTATTTTATCCTGAAAATGACACTCTAGTGCCTTTTTGTTCCATGCACTCCCTTTGCGCATTACGCACATACCCACCGGGGAGACCAAAGCCGGGGCCCTCTTCTCTTTCCCAGCCTACAGAGCGGTACGTGGGAACGGCCTTAAAAATTTGTGCTCCGTAAACGCAAGGCTATTTTTACCGCTCTGAGCTCAAACCGAGGCCCGGTCCCTGGAGACCTGTTGCCGGCAGCGCTCCCCAAACAGGCCGCGGAATTTAACCCGGGACAGCTCAATCCCTACACGTGATGGAAAACATCTGGAGCTGCAGCAAGGCGCAAATGTCCGCTGATAAATGAAACCAACGAGGCGCAAACGGGAAAGGAATGTGTGTGATGGTGATTGTGAATTTGCACAGCTATAAAAAAAATGTGCCTTTTATTTACTGTTAATTTCCAGAGTTCCCACATGGCTTTGAATACCTGAAAGAGTTGATTACATAAATGGGTCCACTGGGAAGACTGAATTCTGGGGACAAATTTGCAAATGGTGCAAGAGAAAAGCTAAAGGATGATCTGAAGATCATTTATGACACCTTTCTGGGAAAAGGTCAACCATCTGCTTATCTCCATGGATATGTTATGGGTTTCCCTTAAATTTCCACAGTATGGCATTAGACATATCTCAAAGTAAACAAACAAGCAAGTGATGTTGAAGTTACAAGTAATTTGTGGAGATTTGTGGAGGTTTTCTTTTTTTACATTTAAATAGTAAGCAATGTCCATAAACAAACCCTGTCATAATTGCACAGCACATTCAAAGACTTTAAAGAAGAGAGACTTTTCACATCAATATATTTATTACATATTTAATTTAAAAAAGATTACTTGTAAATGTTACACTGAGTTCTACTAAAACAAGTCCATATCCGTCTTCAGCACAGGTTAACATTAGGCACACCAGAATGCAGACATCATCTTTGCAACTGCAGCACTTTCTCAAATACACAAGAAGAGATAGGCAAGGGAAATGGTTATTCTTAGCAAAAAATGCATACAACTATTCAGAGCTGTAGTACAAATATTCAAAACTAGCTTTCAGCGCAAGTATTTTTTGTCATAGTGATTTGAAAACAAAACAGATTTAACCCTTTATATCAAATTTAGCTGTGTTGATCCCTCAACAGAACAAAGTTGGTACAAAATGTAAAAAAAAAAAAAAAGCAAATTGCACAATAACATTACTGGCAGATCATTATTGCAGGTGTTGAGAGCAATTTAAATTCCATCTCAAATTGTATTGTTTTTAGTAAAATATCCCAATTTTAACAACTTTTTTAATTTTTTTTATTTACATTTCATTATATCCCATTTTTCCTAAGTTATACAAACCCTTAGCTAAAAAAAAACCCCACCACATTCATCAAAAATATTATTGTGAATACACCAGACAGATATCATAATTTGGCATTTGCATTATTCAAGATAAGCTAAACCAAATTTGTACACAAAAATACCATGATTTGTCCAATTATCTATTTGGTCTTGCCTTCAAAAGTACACATTAGGTCAGATAGGGTCAAGCGTAACATAGTCAAGCTGCAATATTACGGTAATCATTTCACAAACACAGCTATGAAAAGGTAGATAACTAGCATTTTTGTCCATGCCAGCATTACAGCCAATGTACAGCCAATGAACAGTGAGCGCTAAAGGTCGGTACTGCTTTTAAATGCTATAAAAGATATGATCAAAGTTTATTTATTGCACAAAAGAAATAGCCAGAGAAAAGTTACTAACTGTGCACCAAAGTCTTTAGTACAAAACTTGGAAGCTAATGATGGAAGGGAAGACTTGAGTACCATTGCCTATTCTGGTCAACTTTCCACAATAATAAACCACTTAAGGAGATAGTTTGGTATTTTGAAAATGTGGGTCTAGCTTGAGTAGCTTTTTAAGCAATGGCACAGAGGCAAAGTCCTGCTGGGTAATGGACTGACTAGGAAAAACATTTGTGATAAAATCATGTTCATGGTTCATAGTTCATAAGTTTATGTGTACAGTGAGTTACCTTTTCTGTTCAATTTGGTTAAAATGTGCAGTAGAATTTACATCAGGTGTACAATATCAGCATAGAGAAAGAATAATTTACAAATATTATAGGCTTACTAGCAAAAGTAGAAGTCATTACATTGTTGTGCTTTTAGATACTTATTACTAGCTCTACATACAAGAAATACTAGTGCCTATGTCTTTCATGATAACCAATTTGTGGGTTTAAGTTGACTTTTATATGCGACATTTTGAGGTCGAAAAGGTAGAGTATTATACTTTAATAGATTATTTTTTTCAGACCCAGGTTTAGTTTGTTTTCATACCTGACGAGGGGCTTTAAACTGGGACGAGGGGGCTTTTTTACTCTCTCATACCTGGGATACTGTCCTGAAGAAGTCGGACTAGAGATGGCGCTGTTGTCCTGCTTCCATTGGTAGGAAGACAGCACCAACACCTGTTTAAATCAGCTGACCGGACACATCAAGGTAACATCAGCTGACCACTCTGAAGACCGCTAGTGAGCACTTGAAACTGTCAGGTATGAAAACAAACTAAATCTTGGTCTGAAAAAAATATTAATAGATTAACAGAAGACCAGATGAATATCATTGGACTAAGAGTATTACATTTTGAATATGCAAACTCATAATTTTCTATCACTCTGAAAGCCATGGAGAGTACAAAGCGTATACCCAGTAGACCCAATTTGACAAAATACTGGACCTTTAAGCATCTTACAAAGCTTTTTATAAAAAATAATTTACAGTGATTAGCAAATGTTTCAATATTGGCATTGTTGAGACAGTTGAAGTTGTTATGTGCAGTGTCAAGAACATAAAAAATCAGCTGTAAGAAGTTGTTTGAAAAGCCTTGGCAACAAAATCCTTTATTACTAAACTACAGTATGAGGTCTATGTATCCTATATATTCCACTATACAGTCTAATGACACTTCACAATGGCACATACGTAGGAATAGCAGGTACAAAAACTGGTTGCAAAATTACATTGGTGCTTTTCAATGGCCCACTGTGCTTTTTTTATATAGAAAACATAACATACAATCATTTTTCCATGTCGTCCTCTTTTGGTTAAACCGAAGTGAGAAACAAGTGCAGCCTCAAGTGGCCGCAGGTTATGCATTAGCCCACTGAAGTGTGTCCCATCTCTTTCTCAATACAAAGAGTACAATTATTAGAATGTTTTTTTATTTTTATTTTTTTTGAATACAATTTCCCATTTAAAGCTATCTACACTGCAAAAGGAAATAGCTATATTAGTCAAAATTACTTGAATTCAGATTATACTATTTGATTACATAACTTCTGACAAATTTAGATTAATAATTAGATGAAAAAAATCACATTTCACTCAAAAGCATTTTCTATTGAAATATATATTTGAGTAAGTTTGAGAAGTACATTCTTACTCCCCTTCATACAGGGGGTATATTTAACCTAGTAAAATATATTAGACACTGGTTATGCTTCTATGTTGGCCAATATAATAAGTTTGTCATTTCTGTCCTTGTAAAGCGCCTTTGTGTGTCCCTAAAAGCGCTACCCAAGTTAGAATTTAATTTAAGTAGTATCATTTGTAGAAAATAGAAAAAAAATGAAATTTGTCAAATTTAAACTTAAAAATATTAATATTCAGAAGTCAAGGTATTTTAAACTATTATAAACTTTCCTTTTTACAGTGTAGACAATATTTAGTGGCATGTAACCCCATATCAGGGCTTCCTTTGCACATAGTGGCAGATGGAAACAACTACAGCGGTGCCATCTGATAAGAGGTGACTCAAAGGGAAAAACAGCTGGTCTATTATAAAGTTCTTGTTTGGCTTTCGGGCACAAGGAAGTTGGCCAAAATACAAAGTGTGTGTATGGATTGTAATGGTCCCCATCTATCGGACAAGGAGGCATTTTAAGCAGCTGTAGTTGGGACAGACACCTCCAGAAGTCTGTTATTTTTGCGTTTACATGACACGCTGTTGCCGTTCTTTGGAGCTCCCTGAATGAATTTAACGCACACTTTGTCCTGTTTGAACTGCACCAAAAACCTATGACAACACAAATTAAAAAAAAAAGATTAGGATGGATCAATATTGGAAAACTATATAGCATGTATGATAAAATTTTTATTGTTATGATATACTGTACATGTAAGTAACAATAACCTAAACTAAACCATTTCACATTTGTTTGTTTTTATAGTCTTGATTTTGTTTTTATTGTTAAAAAAACAAAAAAAAGCATAAAATCAGTGTATATTTAAAACACTGATGGATTTCATCTGATGCATTATGGTTTGCCTTTTCAGAAATAATCCTAAACTACATATGCATATACTAAATGATGCATAATTATGAATAAATAAAAACAAATGTGATTTATTGTGGGTTAGTTTTATCTTACTCGTCAGAAATGTCAATATTGAGCTGTGCCATGTCTGCGGCTGTGGACCCAATGCGGTGAAGTTTTGTGATGATTTCAATCAAGTGTTCACTGCTTAGCAAAAAGTCTCCTTTAACAGCTGATGCAGCACCCTGGAAGACAAAAAAACAAAAAACAAAAAAAAAAAGCCAACAATTTAATGAGGTTGCTTGAGGATAACAGAAGCCTTTTCAGCTCATACGGAACTGTTCTGAAGACAAAGTCAACAGGTTGCATAACACAATATTTCCTGTTTATGGTTTATCCTTTAGCCATAATATGAACAAAAAGCACTGAATGAAAAAGTTATGAAACCAGGAAGTACTCCATTTACCTCATAAAAAGAAAACTTAAATGCGCCACATGTGAACACACTATATCACTGTGAACAGGGCCAACTCATATATAATACAGACAATTTGATAACTTCTGTACTTTTAGCAAGATTGTGAAATATTTGGTTAATGTTTGAGGTTTTAAGAGAAAAAACCCATTTCCTGATTCTGTTGAGTGGTCAAAACTTTAAATCTCAATATTTCAGAACTACCCAGAATGCAAATAGACAATTTAACAATTATTATTATTGGTTTATGATAAAGCATTCATTACCTCTTTGAGTTTGAGAGCAAAGAAGCCGTCGCTCTGTGTGCTGACAGAAACACTGGACACGTCTGGTAAGGGGACACTGGCTTTGACCTGTCCTGTTTTCTGATCGGCCAAAACCACATTCTTCTTAGTTAGGAGGAAGATCCGTGCTGTGCCCTGAAAATAGAAAATGCAAAGATGTTTTTAGGAGAACACAATGCTGTATTCATGCATCAACTGAAATACTGTTACATCCCATGGTATAACTAAGCCTATTTAGTATGACCCTTTAAAACAAAACACAGTGAAATCAAATCAAATCAATCAAATGTATGCAAGTGCTCCCTAATGCAGACAAACAGTATAGCTATATCCAGGTTTGTAGATGTTAAAAATACCATGGGGAAATGCAGAAAACAATACAATGCTTGACAATACATACTTTTATAATAATACAAAAATCCCCAAATTGTGTTTTTAATCATGTTTGTGTTGATTTCCACTTCAAAACCATCAATGACTCATTCTTTTGTCTTATTAATATGATGCAGAAAGACATAAGCCTAGTGTTCCCAGTCTGTTTGATGGTTAAAACAGGAAAAGCCTAAATTATAAATATCCCCTGTTCGGCACACGTCTGCTGCTTGCTGAACCAAAAACACGCCGTTGTTAAAATGTCAAACAGAATTACTGTACTATTCTGTAGCACAGACTTAATAGAATTTGTGCTTAACTTTGTGGAAAGCATTGTTCTTCCTGGTTCATTTTAATGACATTTTTAATTTGTAATGCATGTATCATTTAGTGACATCACCTTTCCATTGGCCCGGTTAATCTTGTTGACCACATCGGCCAATAGCACTTTCTCCTCCACCGCATTGTTCAGCTTCTGGTACTTGGGATTCTTGGTGATTTCCAGGTAGTCACCTTTGAATGGTTGGCTCACACTGAAATACATTGCACATACATTATTTCTGTTCAAAATTAAAGTAAAAGCCAGTAAACATTACTATTGTTTTATTTTATGGTTTGTCCAATTCTTTTACCCTTGGAGCTTGCACACATAGCTCACATTGGTGAAGATTAAAGGACTGTACTGTACTTATTTCTTCTTATGGTTCAACATTCGTGTGCGAGAACATGTATGGTTATAAATTGCCCCTTTAACAACAACTAAACAAGGAGCTGAATTGATGCGATACTGAAAAGTTTACAAACACAGCATTTAAAAAGAATTAACAAGTTGAAGTCTATGTAATCTATTAAACATGGATGAAGACTTTTTAGTACATTTATCATCAGGTTTAAATAAGATCAAAATCTACTTCTACCTCACCTAACTTCACCTTTCTGTGCTCCCAGCTGCATAACACATACACACGCACACGCACACGCGCACGCGCACGCGCACGCGCACGCACACACACACACGCACACACACACACACACACACACACACACACACACACACACCACACACACACACACACACACACACACACACACACACACACACCATGACTTGGCTTTTTAATATTGACTCATGGGCAAATATTTCGTAACTTTTGCATCATTCAATTCCACACAATCTTTCTAAAAGGACACAATGAAAAAGTTGATTCACTGTTATGTATTCTGGCCTACACCCTTCATCATAGCTGCTTACCTGCTTGGATACAGAGCTTTCTTATCCTTGAAGATCTCACTGGCCTCCAGCTTCTCCTCATAAACTGCCCTCTTCTCCTCTGTGAACTGGCTCCTGTATTTCTTGCACTGAAAACAAAAACATATAATTCAGATTTGGACTGGATATTTTTACATTCGGTAAGGTCAGTGAAGTCAAAGTTATGTTAAATCAAGAAATGTATACAGTATTGATTATTTTTTTTTACATCATTTAATCAAAATGGAGGGTACAACTTAGAAATTAAAGGTAATTCAACTGATGAATAGCTAAAGGAAGTTAATACATTAAAGACAGATAAGTTAAATGCCGTAGAGTGGAACAGTCCAGGCAACACAATAACATCTCTATGTAGACAAGTGGCCACTCCATGAGAAAATGTGTACAGTACACACAAAAAAATGTTTAATAAAAAAAAAAAGATCTGATGTGCTCTGATCTGATTATGCTTAATTCTGGCTTTTTAATATATAGAGTAATCCCTTTTGGAATGAACCATTATAAAAAATAAGATGCCTGTGTGTGTGTGTCTTGGTTATTAATTACAGCACACAAATGTTTATATTATGGAAATCAAATCATAGTTTGGCTGAAAACAGTTAGAGAGTAATGTGCTGCTGACCCTCCAGAGGTGGAAGATGTGGCGCAGCTCTGTGTGGGTCTGATCCAGGAACAAGTAGGGTCTGTTTGGCCAGCTGCGGTCAATGGGTGACATGGAGGGCATGGAGCTCCGCAGGCCCAGGAAGTACTTCTGAATCTGCAGACACGCACGGAGACACGGTTTCAGCTCATTTACACTCAGCTTGACTTTCTGTTGCATTTTGTAAGATTTAGTTAAAAAAAAAAAACAATACGACAACTTTCTTGTTTCCTTTCAATATATTATTCAGAATATGCAGAGCTGGTTTTCAAATAATGTTTTATAGACCAATTTATAAACAACATGTAGACTAGTTTTATTTTAACTTTGATAATTCATCTGGTAAATGTGCCCAGTCCATAGTGTGGCATTTTAACATTTTAGAACATAAAAAACTAAACATTGTAATTGTGCAGGTGAATCCTACTTACAGTTCGCTGGATGACAAAGTCGTAGATCTTCTTCCCTGCATTTGCCCTGAAGAATTTCCTGTACTCTCTGCGCACCTGTTACAGCAAAAACATTAAACAAAACACATTCAATCACCCGCTAATGCCAAGTACGACAAGTTTATAGGAGACCAAAAAGTTACAGGCCAACACTGAAACAAATGGAGCAATGCAATGGTTTGGAGACTGCTACAAAACAGGCAAGGGGTTAGTTAGTTACAAACATTGAACACCTGGAAGCAACAAGGCACACTCCATGCTGTGAGAAATAATTGTAATTAAAATGATTGCTGTTGAATTAATGAGGGAAAAGTCAATAGTGTTTATCACATTGACCTAAATTGTACAAATTGAGCTGTGAACAGGTGCAGTGGGTAACATGTTGTGGTCAATTATTATAATGAAAAGATTAACAGATAAGCAGGCACATAACAGATGATTACATAAAACAGGACACACAACTCCTAAAATGAAAAGAAATTAAAAAGAAATTAAAAGTGTTGCAAGTGTTTACAGGTGGGGAAAAATGTAAAACTGCTGGAAAATGGGTTAGCGGTTGGGTATAGAGACAATGCAAGCAGATATAATATTGGAGAGGTAAGACAAGCTGACTGACATAGCATAAACTGACTGAAAATGATAGAATCTATCTGACAGAAATATTGAAATGTATCGTTAGACATCTTGACAGTTTTTAAAGGTGTCAAACTACATTTAAATATATTCTTGTTTTCCATCATAACCTAGAAAATGTGTGGTTGTCAGTCAAATAAATATCTAATAGTTGTCTTTCTAGCCCTATTCGTCTATTGACCACAAGGTATTGTATATGAGCTGCTTAATGTTAAATGGGTACAAAGTGAATGCTTATTATAGATTAACTATATTTGATTGCAACATTATTTACACAATAGGCAGTAACTTTGTAATGTATCAACTAACTAACTGACGACATAATACATCAGCCAGTATGCCAAGGTGACATCTTAACATTGCCCTTTCAGGGAAGCAAGATGGCTTTTATACTTGATAAATGCTGCAGAAAGGAGCAGTGGTCAGTTAGTTGCAAGGTTTATACTAGATTGATCAATATTACTTTATTTACAGCCTATGCCGATATTTAAGTTAAGTTAATTGGAGTAATTTTTTTTATAATTTTCCCCCGCAATATATGATTTGAGACTACTATATTTTAATTATGCAGAATGGTGCACTCTATAGACAGTAAAGACAAATAATATCAGTAGAAATTTATTTTAAACATCCAAAACCTTGTTTTACTGCTAACTCATAAGGGACCAGTTTAAACACATTTTGTGCAGTGCTGTCTTCACGCTTGACTGTTAGAATAAAGCTTTGTCTTTTCTTTAAGCAGGTGTTCAACCCAAGCAAAGTATCAGTGTAATATTTACAAAAAGTGTAAATATTTGAGCTCTAGCTAGTTTAGTCTAGTTGTCCATCCACTGAGTAATTTAGAAACCTCAGTTCCAAGACATCAATTCACTTATTTATCACATGCCTATTTTGAAGCATTATATGTCCCAATATGCATTTTATTTTCTTGTATAAATTTAAACTTGTTAAGTCCTAAAAAAAGTTTACTAGACTAAAAATGGCTGCATGGTGAGGTTGTATGTATGAAGGCAGATGGAGGGAAAGAAAACATTATACAGAGTCCTGGGTGGATGGCATGCTATATAAAGGCTGAACCGCAGATTTGGAAGGGGTACCTGGAGTCCCTGCCAATAGGCCCAAATGACAGCAACTGCATGCCTACGACGGGCCTCCTCCTTCAGCCGCCTCAGCTCTCTACGTGCCTGTGCCAAGGAGGGCAGGGAAAAGATGAGCAGAGAAGAGAGATTATATTTGTTAAACGTACAACGTTAAATAAAATTACAGTACCAGGAAAATGAGTGCTCGTCGTTCGTAGTTTATTAAAGGTGCATTACGTAAATTTTCAGGTGGAGGGTTTACCATGTGCTGATCTCCGTGGAAATCTTAGTTCTTTGCCTGGGATTTTTCACATTCATAATAAGACAATAAACAACTTCTCTATCTGCATGGAGGCAAGCCACCAGGCCAAGTTACAGGTAAGATTTATGGAGAAGTGAGCCCGCTCACAGTAAGAATGTATGCTTTTTAAGCCACAGAGATTGAAAACCTGTTGAGTTTCCATAATATTTGGGGACATTACATTCATTTCCTTGAGACTGATCCTAACCTTAACCATAGCAATTACTGGCCTAATCTTAACCTAAATGCTAACCTATTTTAACCCATATCTAAATTTTAAGCAATGCTGTTGATCGAATAATGAAAGATTTACAACGTGGGGAGCTGATTTTTGTACGCGTAAGAGAGGCTGGTCCCCACAATGTGACAAATACAAATGAGACCATCAATTTGGCTTTTTAATCATTAGCTGCTAGCACTGTTTCTCTTTTAGTGGCCCTCAGTCACTGTACTTGGCTGCATTGCTTTTTCTCAGCTCTTGTATGAGTGTGTGAAAGAGTGGAGGTTGTCTGACAAGAGTGCTCCATCATTCCCCTCTGTAAAATCACCCACACCGCCCCCCGGAGGTGTCACGGGTCACTGAAAATACAAAAACACAGTTGCACCCAATGACTGAAACCCAGAACTGTTGTAGTGTTTGGGACGTGCGTGTGAGTGGAGTAACCCACTGGGTTAAATGTGCCTTGAATTTGTAAACAAAATAATTGGTTCTACAGATAAAGATGGATTTGATCTGAACATCTGCAAAGCCAAATTATTGCCTATTGGAGATATTATGTAACATCTTTATTTGTGACACAACTGTCATAATCTAATAACAAATACTTGTATTAGACTGCAACTGCAAGAATTTAAATATAATTGGCTTTCAGAAAATATATCCCATATCATAACTCAAAGTAGTTTCAACATATAAACACCAGGCCTGTCACAATAACAAATTCTGAAGTACAATATATTGCAGAAAAGATAGACTATAAACAATAATAAATCAAATTTATGCCACTGGCACAATAACCCTAAAACATGATTAGGATATTTTTTTTAAAAACAGACTGCAGATAGCAGAATTAAACACTATAAACGAGCCATAGAAGTTTTTTTTATCCAACCCTATACAGTTCAACTGTAATTGTAGAACAGAAAAATAACAAAAGGTTCCTCACTTATACAAAGAAAATGTACCCACAACAAATACTGACCCGAAAAATGATTGTTCCATCCAACATATATTAAACGATAAGTCGATATAGTAATTATCGTGACAGGCCAGATAAACACTGTATTAAAACAAATTTATTCTGAATTACTAGTCTTTTTTGGACAGTAATCTTAACCTATAAATGTACATGTTTGGGGTAACTAAAGGCAACCTGCTGGCATGTATCTTCACTTAACTGAACAACTGACAAGGTAAATATATTTAGTCCTCACCAACAGTGAGCAATGCACTTTGCGCATTAGGGTCTTTATAGTATTTAATATTAATCATTTTACTGGTACTGTAAATGGGCACAGGTTTTGGCACTTCAATCCATTTACCTAGATAATCATGATAACAAAATGATAGTTAGTAGTGAGTGATTAAAAATGAGAACAAAAGTTAGTCATGCTACTGATAAACAACTGAAATCCAAATGCATTAATTTGGAGTAGAAAACAAGACATGCAGAAAAGGAAGACTGCATTCGGGAGAGATGCATGATGGATAAAGCAAACGTGAGACTTTCCTGTATCAAAACTACATCTTCAATTTTTACCTTTATATTATACAATCACTTCACTACTTCAAAGGTGCAGTATTTAACTTTTCATCTACTTGTCTCCCCAGTAATGTCAGCCTTGCCTGGAATATTCCACAGTATGCAATTAAACTTGGATATCTTGCACTTACTCAATTACAAATTCAAATATCTCTTGTCCACACATCTGACCTGTAACTAGGCCAGTTAGAATCCCCGGCTAAAGTTAAATGTCATATAGTGGAACTTTTCTGGCAAAGCAATAAGTAAAGCAGGGGGCAGACCCTCCACTTGAAAAGTTACATAGTGCACCTTTAAACATACAAGGCCAAGCTAAATGTGTTATTGTCATTAAAAACTTCAATGGCAAACTTATGCATCAAAACTATTATGAACTAAAAATTGTATTAAACAGATTTTGAGTTTTTGGTAAAAATGGTGAGAATGAGGTTCAATGGAGGCGGCAAGTCACTACATTTCAAACCAGGTTCCTAAATACCTTGGTGCCCTGCCAGCCGGCCCATATGACCGACACGGCATGCTTATTCCTGGCTTCCTCCTTCAGCTGACGGAGCTCTCGCCGGGCCTGATGGGAGCGCGATGGAGGAGGTTAATTTCAAAGTCAATCAGCAGTAATTGTCAGGTTACTTAGTAGGACCGAGTAGGTGTAAAATCACTAGACATTGATGAAAGGCAGAGAATACTGAACACAAGTTAATGGTTCAGATGGGGAGACATAAAGAGGTTTGATAGGCAGGTAGGATAATTAGTACCACATTTGTGCAGTGCTATGGAGATTTTCATTATAGATATTTTGCATGTAAAAGCATTTTTAGACAGCCTTTATGAGTCTTTAATTACATAGTTTTGCATAATTAATTTAATTTAATTATGTAGTTTTGCATAAGTTTATACTTTTGTTACTTATTCTACATAATGCAAACATGCTACCACAAAAATACATGGGTAAACAACATAAGATAGAAATTAATAGATGCCTCAGTGGAGAAATTCACTAATTAAAGATTCACTATGTAACTCTTCTGGTAGGGTCAGCCACATTCTCGTCTCCACGGAGAGTTTATTGCATTGCCTGGAATGTTGCGCAATATGCCATTAACCATATTATCTATATTGCATTTTTTTCAATTACAGGTGTTATCTTTACTTAATACCTTTAAAACATATGTTCTTACAGTAAGCTATAGTCTGTGGAATATTTTAGAAATTGTATCTCCATGGAGACAAGCAGTGGCAGACCCTTCATCAGAAAAGTTACATAGGGCACCTTTAAGGTAGCTCCAAATACACAATCAAGGGTTTGTTTTAAATTGCACATACTTTTTTTTGTATATTTAACCTTAAAGCTACCATCTGTAAGTTTATTTGATTTCTTTTTTCTTTTTTTTTTAGCAGTACATGGCAGATGTGAGACTTGCTCCCGCCTCCCCTCTCACCTCTCACCTAACCTTTGTTCAGGCTCATCTGTGGTCTCTGATCTTCTTCAACCAGGCCAAAGCTGGTGCACAATCAGACAGAAGTAACACAGATAGCATCTAGTGGAGAAGTGTGATAATACAACAGGGGCGAGTCGGCCAACCTAATTACAAATGGTAGCTTTAAGTCTACACTAGGATAGCGATAGCATTATATTTACCCATACATAAAGATGACTAACAGGTAAGGCACATACTGTAGTCAAATGGACAAAAATACATTCAACATACATTTGTAATGACATACAAGCATGACTGAGGGACTGTAGCTAACAAAGGGGCCGCTACTCTACTTGGGGAGATTGACAGACTGTTGAGACTTATCCAACACAGGACAACAAGATGGGATGGACTCACACTACAAACTACAAATACCTTGGTTCCCTGCCAGTACGCCCAAATTACTGTCACAGCACGTTTATTCCTCTTTTCCTGTTTAAGTCGTCTCAACTCCATTCGAGCCTGGCAGGAGGGAGCGGTAGTAGGAGTGTGGAGGATTTGAGAAAGGATAAAGGATAAAGATGAGTTTTGAGAGGAAAGTCAAGTTACGTGATTAGAAAATAGAGCAAGGTCTCAGGGGAACAGTAGCATTGGTTGAGAATACACAGATCAGGTAAAACACTATGACCACTAGAGGATAACACAACTCACTCCTTTTCATGCACTCTAAAAACAAATACCAGTACAAATTAAAATAATGTGAATGAAGAAAAAATAATTGGATTACTCGGATATTAGGCCTAAAATCTCAGACTTAGTTAATTTTTATTTTCCTCTAGTAAATAGTGACAATTTTATAAAATGTTTCTACCTCCAACGGCGCTGACTGCTCTACCAACTTTCACTAATATTAATGGATGATATTGTTAGTCATTATTTTTCAAAGTAAAAATAATTTAGTCAATTTATTTAGTTAACGTTAGACGGTTTACATAATTACTGGGTTTGCAATATCATTTTTGTTCCATATTGGTTGCATAGTAGCCAGGTGGTCATAATGTTATGCTTAATCTGTGTATAGCAATACTGTTGAGTGCATAGATTAGAAAAAGTAGAATGGATACTTCAACAATATGTTTCCCAGTTGACCGGTATTAAAGCTAGTTTATGCTTTTTCATACACTCCCCTCCAATATCACGCGCTTTTTCAGTACCTGTGTCCCGTGCCAGTACGCTGCAATTGTGGTCACTGCCTCTTGACACCTCTTCTGATACTTGAGCTCTCTCAGGAGTTTGCGAGCCTGTAGTAACAAACATAAAAGACATATGTTCGGTCATGATTTTGCATTAAGGTTGAATTTAATACGCATAATTCATAGGAGTCACGCACCTGCCATCCTCTGGTGTAGGACTGAACCACTGTGGTAGCACTCTTAATCCTCTTGTATTTCTTTTGTTGCTGTAACACAAAATGAAAACATAGATTGAACGGCATAGAACAGTACAATGGAAAAATGGTTCTTGCAATATGGGCAAATAGAAATGGGAAAAAACTTATTAGTATTTTAGTGTACTATTGTACTTTTACAATAAATGTATACTAAGGTCTTCAGGGACTGGCCTCCTGCTGGTGCCCAGAGTCAGGCCTAAACATGGAGAATCAGCATTTCAGTTTAATGCAGCTAAAAACTGGAACAGTCTTCCTGAAAATGCGAGACAGGCCTCTACTTTGGCAATATTAAATCCAGGCTTAAAATGGTTCTAGCTGTGCATATGACTGAAAGGGTTTTTTTTCTGCACTCTTCTCTTAATGTTAATTTTATGATGATTATTTATGTTTTGATTTATTGTATTGTGATTTTAATGTCTTTCTTATTCTGTAAAGCACTTTGGGTTACTTTGTATACAAATTATGATATACAAATAAACTTGCCTTGCTTTGCCTTACCTTACTGAAATTAAGGGATTTAATGCTGATTTCTAAAATACAGGAACAGTATGTATCTATTTGAGTGCTTGTCTCGATGGAGAATATAACTGTTATGCTTGGCTTTTCCCCACAATACGGTATTATTCAATCTCGACTTTATTCAATTATAGGTTTTATGATCGTATTTTCAATCATGTCTTCTATATGTGAGTGGGGTGTCCTCTCCACAGATCTGGCATCACCTGCCCATGATAGAGAAGTTTAATACCGGAACAGTTCCGGCAAAGCAATACCATTTCCATGCAGATAAACAGGTGTCAGACTGTCTAACTTGTAGTCCACCTTTAGTATTTGCCTGGGGTCAACCTTGATAAGACCAGATTTAGTTCTGGTTTAGATCTGGTTAGCTGTCGTTGTTTGTCCAATTTAACCACCAAAATCTACATAGTTAGTTTAGTAAAGTTTATATTGCTGATCCACTTGCATATCTTGGATCATCTTCTTTACAGCTATTTGAGATCTGGTTTAACTCTATGGTCAGTTTAATTTTTGTTTGATCTTATGGTAGACCTGGTTTAGCTGTAGCACTAATCAGTCTATAGTTTGCTTAAGACCTGCATTGGACGTGATAAGACTTTGTGTAGTTCACTGTCTTAATTTAGGCCTTGCTTATCATTACTTCTTTATTTGTGATTTTTTCTTTTGGCAGTTAACAATTAGAAATAAAATTCATCTATCTTTTCACATGGCAAAAGTCCTCAAAATACCACCTATAACAGGAAACTCATGAAGTCCACTCACTGCATATCTGCGGTACCAGGCTGCCACTGTGATCTGACTCTGTTTGAGAAGCAGGAAGTGTGTGCGGCACTTCCATCCTCTGTAGATCTTCTGAATGAGTGTGGCCAGGTCCTCCAGGCATTGCTTCCTCCGCTCCTCCAGAAAGAAAAGCTACAACACAAAATACAATAGAGGGCATTGTTCAGTTTTATGGCAGACAAAGAAGGACAATTATCAGACAAATTTCTCTATACAGTCTGCTCTTGAGATTCTTCCTGTTATTTTTGGAAACATCTGTGAGCTGCATTTTGTTTGTTACTGATTTGAGCCCATTTAAGTGTTGGAGACTTGGTTTGGGTCCTGGTTTGGGTCCTGGTTTGGGTCCTGGTTTGGGTCCTGGTTTGGGTCCTGGTTTGGGTCCTGGTTTGGGTCCTGGTTTGGGTCCTGGTTTGGGTCCTAGATAAGTTCTGGCTAGGTCCCAATTTGCTCACAATTTTGATTTGATGCTTATTTTAACCCTGGTTTTAGACATGCAGATAATTTCTTTTATTATAGTCATTTCCCCTTTTCTCAGCATCTTAATACGAGCCCCATTCAGACTACATGGTATAGCATAAATCAGTGTACCCTTCTATGGATTGTGATAAAAATACATGGTAGTTGGTAATTAATCAGGAATGTGACTGCATTTCTGAACAGTGTGCCAAGGCTATTTTCACATTGCATATATAACCAAAACATTTTTCTCTTAAGTTCTATAGCTTTCCATATTAGGTGCCACTTCAAAACTCAAGTGGCAGTGTTACATAACACTTTCAATGAGTGCTATATCATGCAGTTACTCCATGTCTCCATTTAGCCTCCTCCTTCTGGGCTCATCTCAAAAAATAGTCTCTTGACAAATATACCTCTATTGAATAGCATACAGGTTTTAACGACAGATGCCCTCCCTTTAGCAATCCATTTATCCACAGTAAGTTGGGACCATCTTGTTACTTGCTTGTCTCTCTTTTCAACTCATACTATAGCAATATTTTCAAGAAATCTTGTCATCTAAAAACTTAATATCCTTACATAATATACATACAGTATATACAGCATATTAGCCTATCAGAGAGTGAACATAATTACAAAACTCCTATGAGATCATGCTATTCTGGGTTTTGTTTTTGCTGGTTGGGTTGAAGTCCACTTGAATGCTGGAGGCCTCAAAAGTTAGCTTATTTCCCATGTACAAGAAGGCACAGATAATTGAAACCATGTGTTTTGTGAGTAGTGGTTGCATGCTAATTGCTGGAGTGGGGGCTCGAAGCATAGCCCACCCGGCTTCACAAAACATCGTGAGAACAGTACCCAGCTGAGCACACTGGACAGGGCTTGATAAATAACAGTGAACAACAGATGTCAAGGAAATATATGTGGGATTTTGAGGTACAGAGAGTTGGCTAGATTATTTAAGACCTGAGTATCCCAGTATTTTATATATATATATATATATATATATATATATATATATATATATATATATATATATAATTATATATATAATATATATATATATATATATATATATATATATTATTTATATATATATATATAAATATATATATACATATATTATATATATATATATATATATATATATATATATATATATATATATATATATATATATATATATATATATATATATATATATATATATATATATATATATATATATATATATACACATATACATATATATATACAAATTTATTTATATATACATACATACACACACACATATATACCACTATATCATACCACTTCCCCCGTGGAATCATATATCCTCTGCATTTAGCCAACCATTCAACCAGTGCATTTAGCAAATCATTCAACCAGTGCTTACCTGGTCCTACTATAATAATCTTATAGTGTCAATCTTAATACTTTTGCACTGATAAATTTAGTTTGGTCCTTCTGGGGATCTGGGTTTCAGAGTGCATAGGGTGCATAGCTTACTCACAGTTCTGGGGTTCCTAATAAAGATTTTGGAGCGGCCGTAGGAAAACTCTTCAGGATTGACTTGGAGATCTGTCATTAACACCTCCACACCTTCCCTATAAAAAGGAAGAAAAGGGGCTGTAAACATAATGAGGCATGCACAAAATGAATAAATAACAAAATAAACAAAATAAATACAATTATGAGGCTGGGTGATATGACAATAAAAATCTAATTCCCTCCTATTGGTTAGCTTCATGTTCTTAATGATAGGTGAATTTGACCAAGTGTGGACTGTAAAAAAGTGTATACATTGTTCTAAAAATACAAATTGTGATTAAGGCTCTAAAAAAATGTCTGTTGACTATGGCACATTACAATTTCATTAATTGGTGCTCAAATCATTGTAGTCCACTATGATGCTTCCAAGTCTATTGATATCTTGAACCGTACAGTCTACATTTTTCTAATTAGAAGAAAAAAATAAAAAATAAAAAATAAGTACCGGTATGTTGTTTTTAAAAAAGAAAATTAAAAAATGCAGAGTGACAAAACATTTGCTCATTGTTTGTCATCATAACCTTGATGAAAAGCATGCATTTGTCACGCAGTGATAAGCAAAAAGGTCCTTAGCTGAATGAGGTGCCCACATTAGAGGAGGAGGAGCGGGTAGGCAAAACAACAGTGTGCATGAGTATAAGGCTGATATCAATCTCGCACCAGCAGTGGATGAAAAGCGTCGAGTCAATTCAGATTGAGTTGGAGATAAGAAAGAAAAGTCTGAGCATGCCTTGGTGTAGGAAGGAGACGTGTCACATTGGCAAGTAATTGTATGTACTGAGTGAGAATGAGTGTGAGTGTTTTTAAGAAGTCTCATCTGGACATGGGAAAGTAATGTAAATTAAAGCCGCAAGCGGCATCGAACGGCCCTCGTGGGCCGCGCTTAGCACTTGGCCGACCGGGCACTACCTGTAGGTGGCACTGATCCGCCACTTCCCTCTGTTTTATTGTGGCTTTGGACTGCACTTGTGACCAAACCAAGGCAAAAGACACTGGGAGGACTGATGCACAAAATGCACCAGGCATCGCCATGGCAACACCGTGCAAAATACAAAGTTGCACCCTCGGACTTTTTTGACGGGGAAGATGTAATGAATCAACGTGCCAAATCTCACATTCGTCATTGAAGGTATGAAGCCGTTATACAACTTTGAAATGTCAAAAGATTTGTACATTTTCCCATTGGGATAACATGGGTTTTTTTCGCGCGTCGCCATGGCAACAGAGTGAAAAATATGACATTGGTGTTATTGACTTTTTTGATCGGGATGATATGATGAGTCATTCTGCCAAATTTCACTTAATTCCATGAAACTAATGTTTTTCTCATGAATGGGGAATTTTCAGACCGTTCCCATTAGGATAACATGGGCACTTTGGCGCATCGTCATGGCAACAGGGAGACAAAAAACGATATGGGTCTGATTGACTTTATTGATTGGGATGACACACTGGAATTTTGTGTGAAATTTCGTAACATTTGGGAAAACTAAATTTTCGGCCATCCATGCAAATTAATTTGTTAATCTGTAGGGGGCGCTATTACACCAAATTGTTTTCTTTCACAATGAGTAGGTTTAGGCCAGAAAGTTTTACAAGTTAATCGAATTTGAGTCAAATCGGACTTTGTATGCGCAAATGGGAGCAAATTTTGTAATTTAAAAATTGCAAAAATTCCGATGGAATTTTGCAGCTCCGCTGCACGGAAACCGTGATAGGGGTCAACATAAATTGGCTAACTTTTGATGGCCCACTTGTCTAGATGATGTCCAGTGATTTTCAGCCCTGCGGGTGAAGCACCTTCAGAGGAGTTGACGAAAATGCGACGTCAACGAAAATGCAGACTCGGCATTTCGGAAATTTCAATGCAAGATGGGCGACTTCGGGTTTGTCAAATTTTGTGGCTCTACGACAAAGTTGACGTTGGGGTGTCTCCCATTGACGCAATGTAATTTGACTTTTGTAGGTGGTGCTGTTGCGCCATTTTTTTATGCCCAATGATGCACCATATAAAAAAATTAATTTTTCGGCAGACCTGAATTTTGGGTGTTTGAATATGTTCAGGGGGTCAAATTCCTGCTCAAAAAGCAGAAGAAGAAATTAATAAAAAAAAAAAAATAATAATAATATTTTTAGCAAAAACAATATATCCGAAAACATTAGAATGACATATTATACGTTTTTTGAAAGCTCTCGACTTTCCCCACGTCACCGTGGGGTCAATGGCGATTACACAATGTTATACTAAGGCCCAATTATAATTTTGCATCACATATTATTGTGAAACAGGTTTCAAAATAGATGTGACAATATTTTTTCAGCAAATATGTTTGGTTGAACATTGTTAGTCCTGACTCCTATTAACATAATATGGTCCAAGTCAATGGCTACTTAAAGGTGCACTATGTAATGTTTCTGCTGGAGAGCGTCACCTGCTTGTCTCCATGACGATAGATACGTTCAATGTGAAACACGGGCCTCACCGGGAAAGTTACATAGTGCACTTTAAACATTTTCACATCGCTGCTTTTGAAATACTGACATTTTTCCCTTACTATTGACACTTGTATTTGTTCCCACACTGGCCTGGAGAGAGTTATATTGGAGCCCTCTTTTTGGAAACAGCCTCCAGCTCCACTCAGTCACACCTGGGACTGACCACTCCATTAGCCTCAGTCACAGTGTCAATCCTATGGGACCAAC
Organism: Periophthalmus modestus; assembly: GCA_019594935.1. Lineage (NCBI taxonomy): Eukaryota > Metazoa > Chordata > Actinopteri > Gobiiformes > Gobiidae > Periophthalmus > Periophthalmus modestus. Next base: position 7,180,502 of record JAIEZT010000009.1, read on the forward strand.
TGTGCTACACTTTACTGTTGTTAGAGGCAGCCGCCAGCCATTCACTTATTTTCACACACTTTTGCCCAAATGAAACCTCAGAGTTCAATGCATTTGTTTAGGAGATGGTATAAGAACCACAACAAATCTCGAGGAGCAGGTAAGCCTTAGTCAGTGAGAAGACAAAATTACCTATATTTTAATTTGGAAAAAAAAAATAAAATAAATAAAAAAAAATGTTAAAAATGTTAGAAAACTTAACACAAAACATTTACTTTTTGAAGTAACAGAGAGAATGCACGTTTTTACTTAAGACAAAATGGATCCCCCACAATTAAAGGTTAGAGATGCACCAAAGCAGATTTTCTGATACTGATTTCAATACTACTACTACAAAAAATTGTATTTAACTTCTTCCAACAAAAATAATACAAGACAAAATTGATCCAAATCTGTTATGTAGCTATTATTTATCCCTAAAGTAAATACAGCACAGCTTTGTACAAATGAATATAAATGAATAATACAAATATTATGAGAGGCTCTGGACCGACCACAACCAGTAGTCATATTACATTGATGTACATGTCAGTTTTTTCTGATTATCTAAAACCTGTTTATGTATGTTTTTGATGAAGGAACAACTTCATAACATGGTAGATAGCCCCCCAAAAATCTGTTTTGCGAAAATTAAATGCTGCTACTTAAAAACTGTTAATCAGGGTATTCATGGCAGCTTCCTGATATAGGCAACATTTTAATGACTTAACTATCCAAAGATAGCATATTTCGTTTTTTTGTTAATTGTTAATTGCTACATCAAGTTAATTTTTTTTTCATGATTCTGAAACCCATGTATACAAACATCTTACCTGGCAGGCCCTCTCCAATGGGGCCATGTGCGTTTACAGAGCATCTTGTACCTCTCCAGACAGGGTTCGTAGGGCTGTCTGAAAGCATAGCCCGCCCTCCTCACCCTCACGTTCTCCATCAGACCCAGATAACGTACTTGATGACGCACCAGAGAATCGGTGAAAATGTGAGATGCCTTTTTGTCATTGGGCTTGATACACCTGGACAGAAGAAGGGTAAATTACATAAGCATCCATACTGAATTGAGGACAAAATCAGACCTCTTCAAAATAGCTTTAGAAAGATCTTTATCCATATTAGTCAAGTCACATTTAATTGTATAGCACATTTAAAATCACAGTTCAACCATAGCTGAACATAAAACAGTAAACCTCAATAGACATAATAAAACAACAAGGAAAACAAGATTAAGATCAATTTAAAAACAAAAGCATCACATTAGAACTAGTTTAACACCATGTGACATTATTAAAAACAAAATTACATGTTTTTCTGTTGGCAATTCCAGTTGTTTGTGTAGAAAAGAGCACTTTTTTAGCTATCACTGGGATATCAAGCCTATTCCTTAGTTTTGAAACTGAGTTAGAAATTTTAGTACCAATTAACACTAATTGAATTACTAATTAACATAAATTATTTTTCTATTAAGAGTTGAAGCAAACCATACTGGACTGTTAATGAATGAACACAAAAATTACAGAATCAAATAGAAGTAATTTACTTTTGGAAATGGTCAGTTGCAATTGGGTATTCCCATTAAACCCTGTCATTAAAAAAATCTATTAATTTTGTACTTGATATAATAAAAAAAATGTCAAGTATTCAGCTAGAAACTCAATATACAGAGAGAAGTTAGTGTTGTGTTAACTATAGAGTAATACAGAAATGTATACCTGATGTAGTTGGGGTTCTTGGTCAGTAGGTTCTTCATGAGCGTCCCGACAGAGTGTCTAAATTGGAACCCGGCAGTGAGAGGTCTCTTTAGGTTGACTTTGGCTGGGTTCCCTTCTGGAAACAGCTGTTTGATCAGGCTGTGGTTGGCCTTATACATGGCCTGGGAGAGATCGCGATACAGTAGGTCGTTGTTCTTGTCTACAAAGCCTTCAGCTCTGTACAGCACCTAGAGGGGGGAAAATGATCAATAGATCACTGAATAATTGTGTATAAACCTGTATTATTATGTATATGGAAAAACAAACAAACATAATACAAACACAATATATATATATATATATATATATATACATATATATATATATATATATATATATATATATATATATATACATATATATATATATATATATATATATATATATATATATATATATATACATATATATATATATATATATATATATATATATATATATATATATATATATATATATATATATATATATATATATATATATATATATATATATATATATATATATATATATATATATCCTGATTTCAGTTCAATTTAATACATAACCTTATATCAAGACTTGGTAGATTGCCTTGGCAAATTATACTTTTTGTTTGCTGTATTATCATAAAAAATAAAAATAAACTGCATAGCTCAAAAAATAAACAGTTTAAAATTTGAGTAGAGGCAATAAATGGTGTTTATGCATCCAGTACCTTTCCAGCATAGTGTTGGATCCTGAAGCAGTTGTGTGGCAGGCTGTGATCAGTGAGGAACTTGGAGTTTTTGCTGAGGCGGCTCTCAAAGTGCTGGTGTTCTGCACAGACTGTGTTCAGTTTGTCCAAAAACGTCTCGTCTGTCACTGTCCCGGGACGCAAGCACTCTTCGTCAAGCATCGCTAAGATCCCATTCTGGTTCTGGGCAAAGGAAACAAAAAATATACACATGTAGTTTCAGTAAATCATCAAAAATGGAAAAGAGGATCACCAGATTTTTAGCAGCTTTGATACCACTTTATAATAAATATGAATTTAATAGCCTTTTAATGCATGAATAAATAATTAAACTTAATACATAATGATCAAATAGTTTATTAAGAATGAGGATTTATTACATAGTTACTAAGCCAGAATAATTCTTGATAAACTATTAGACTAGACTAAGAGGGGTTCAGAAGTTTTCCATGACAAGGCTCGATACGCCGCCCGGACTGGCGTTACTGGGGCTCCACCCTGAAGACAGGGCCTCAGGTGGGTGCTCGCCAGCAAGCGCCTGCTGGCCGGGCAAGCCCTATGGGGCCCAGCCAGGCTCAGCCCGAAGGAGCGTCGTGGGGCCGTCCTTACGTGGGCCCACTACCTGCAGGGGGGATTCAGGGAAGGTGGATGCAACAAAATCTGGGCAGCAGTCGAGGGCCAGAGCCTTGGCGACCGGATCTCCGGACATGGAATGTCACCTCACTGGGGGGGGGAGAGCCTGAACTTGAGTGGGAGGCTGAGCGTTACCGGCTAGATATAGTCGGTCTCACCTCAACGCATAGTTTGGAATTCTGGAACCCAACTCCTTAAGAGGGGCTGGAGTCTCCATTTCTCTGCCTTTTCCCACTGGGAGAGGCGGCAAGCTGGTGTAGGCTTGCTCATTGCCCCACAGCTCAGCCGCTTCGTGTTGGAGTTCATCCCGGTGAACGAGAGAGTCGGGGACTGGTCTCTCACTGTTGTGGCAGCCTACGGGCCAAACAGCAGTGCAGAGTACCCGGCCTTCTTGGAGTCCCTGGGAGGGGTACTAGACACTGCACCGATCGGGGACTCCGTTGTTCTCCTGGGGGACTTCAATGCCCATGTGGGTGACGACAGTGATACCCGGAGGGGCGTGATTGGGAAGAACGGCCTCCCTGATCTGAACCCGAGTGGTGTTCTGTTATTGGATTTCTGTGCTATTCACAGTTTGTCCATAATGAACACCATGTTCGAGCACAAGGGTGTCCATCAGTGCACGTGGCACCAGGACACCTTAGGTCGGAGGTCGATGATCGACTTTGTGGTCGTGTCATCTGACCTCCGGCCACATGTCTTGGCTGCTCCTCTCTCACGTGAAGAGAGGAGCAGAGCTGTCAACTGATCACCACCCGGTGGTGAATTGGATCCACTTGTGGAGGAGGAAGCTGAACAGACCTGGCAGGCCCAAGCGTATCATGGGGGTCTGTCGGGAACGTCTGGCAGAACCTTCTGTCAGGGGGGTCTTCAACTCGCACCTCCAGGAGAGCTTCTCCCAGATCCCGGGGGAGGCTGGGGACATGGACCTTGAGTGGGCCATGTTCTCCACTCTTATGGTTGATGCGGCTGAAGAAGGAGTCCTATCAAGCCTTGTTGGCTTGTGGGACTCCTGAGGCAGCTGATGAGTATTGGTGGGCCAAGCATGCCATGGCTTGTGCGGTCGCAGAGGCAAAAACTCAGGGTTGGGAGGAGTTCGGGGAGGCCATAGAGGAGGACTATCGGACGGCCTAAAAGAAATTCTTGCAAACCGTCCGACGCCTCAGGAGGGGGAAGCAGTGCTTCACCAACAATGTTTACAGTGTGGGCGGAGAGCTGCAGCTACCCTGGCTGAAGTCACTGAGGTGGTTAGCAAGCTCCATGGTGGCAAAGCCCCAGGGGTGGACGAGATCTGTCCCGAGTACTTTAAGTCTCTGGATGTTGTGGGGCTGTCTTGGCTCACACGTGTCTGCAACATCGAGTGGCGGTCGGGGACAGTACCGCTAGACTGGCAGACCGAGGTGGTGGTCCCTCTGTATAAGAAGGGGGACCGGAGGGTGTGTTCCAATTACAGGGGAATCATACTCCTCAGCCTTCCCGGTAAGTTCTATTCCAGGGTACTGGAGAGGAGAATCTGTCCGATAGTCGAACCTCAGATTCAGGAGGAGCAGTGCAGTTTTCGCCCTGGTCGCGGAACACTGGACCAGCTCTATGCTCTTCATCGGGTGCTCGAGGGCTCATGGGAGTTTGCCCAACCAGCCCACATGTGCTTTGTGGATCTGGAGAAAGCATTCAACCGTGTCCCTCGTGGTGTCCTTTGGGGGGTGTTCTGAGAGTATGGGGTCTGGGGTCCTTTGCTAAGGGCTGTCCAATCCCTGTATGACCGGAGCACAAGCTGTGTTCGCATTGCCGGCAGTAAGTCAGACCTGTTCCCAGTGCATGTTGGACTCCACCAGGGCTGCCCTTTGTCACTGGTTCTGTTCATTGTATTTATGGACAGAATTTCGAGGCGCAGTCATGGGCCAGAGGGGGTGTGGTTCGGGAACCACAGAATTTCATCTCTGTTGTTTGCAGATGATGTTGTCCTGATGGCTTCTTCGGGCCAGGACCTGCAGCAGGAACTGGGGCGGTTTGCAGCCGAGTATGAAGCAGCTGGGATGAGAATCAGCTCCTCCAAATCTGAGGCCATGGTTTGTCCTCTTCCGGTAGGTGGGGAGGCTCTGCCTCAAGTGGAGGAGTTCAAGTATCTCAGGGTCTTGTTTACGAGTGAGGGACGGATGGAGCATGAGATTGAAAGATGGATCGATGCAGCGTCTGCAGTGATGAGGTCGCTGTATCAATCTGTCGTGATAAAGAAGGAGCTGAGTCGAAAGGCAAAGCTCTCGATTTTCTGGTCAAGCTACGTTCCTACCGTCACCTATGGCCATGAGCTCTGGGTAATGACCAAAAGGACAAGATCGTGGATACAAGCGGCCAAAATGGGCTTCCTCTGCAGGCTGAGCCCATTTCCTCTGCAGGCTGAGCCCATTTCATGGCTGAGCGCTCCCTTAGGGATAGGGTGAGGAGCTCAGTCACACAGTAGGAGCTCGGAGTATAGCCGCTGCTCCTACACATCGAGAGGAGCCAGCTGAGGTGGCTCGGGCGTCTGCTCGAGGATGCCTCCTGGACGCCTTCCTAGGGAGGTGTTCCGGGCATGTCCCACCGGAATGAGGCCCCGGGGAACACCTGGGACACGCTGGAGGGACTGTCTCTTGGCTGGCCTGGGAACACCTTGGGGTCCCACCAGAGGAGCTGGAGGACGTGTCTGGGGTGGAGGAAGCCTGGGAGTCCCTGCTTAGACTGCTGCCCCCGCGACCCGGCACCGGATAAGTGGAAGAAAATGGATGGATGGAACTATTTTTGTGTAGTTATTATAAAGTGCTACCACAGCTTTTACTCCTGGGCAACAATAAACTCAACTTGGCATCTATCTATCTCTGTTCAAATGTGCAATATCAATACATAGAGATCTTTTTGTGTCTGTGTCTTATAGTGTCTAATGTGTCTAATAATTGAGTTTATACCAGTCAGAAACATCACTTTGACATTCATTGTACTGGTATGTCATCCCCCCCCCCAATCTGTATTAAATAATATTGGCCTTTAAAATGTTGTGACTTCATCTAAAACCCAATACTAACATTTCATATCCCTTGTAATTATCACTCATTATCAATAACTTTATAGCAACAGAATACTTATACAACCACATTATAATGCAGTGTGTCTGCAGTTGACAAGCCAACTTACATTCTCTATGAGGTCGCAGATAATTGCATTGTTGAAGTATTCAATGTTAGTCCACTCAATGCCCTGTAACAAAAGAAAGGAGGTCAGGTTTTCAATGTACTTGTGCATCTTCAAAACTAACAAGAGACCAGTATCAGGCCCATTATAATGAAGTAGTACTTGTAAAACACTTCATTTTGAGACGTTATTCAAACCTTGATCAAATACTATCAGGGAAGAAGACAGCAGGCTTTTATTTATTTGTGGGCACACTCGGGGCCTTAAGCAATCATGTTTTAGATTACAATTTGATATGGTCGCAATGCAATCGGTAACTCCTGTCATTACCAGTGCAGTTCATGAATAGGGCTCTGTGTCTTAAAACCATGGAGCGACCACATGTTTACTGCCTTTCAAGAACACTGTGGCATATTGTAATAAGATTAATTTAAAAAGAACATGAAATCTGGGTCAGTATTTTAGCAATCGCAAACCCGGAATTGCGTGCTATAAGCACCTCTACGATTGACTGACCTTTGGCGGTCAAACCCTGCTTTTTCTATATAAAAGAAGCTGTTCAAAAGTTGTGAATGTGACCCTGCATGTGAATACTGATGTGTTAAAGCAAACTATTAGAGGGCCCATATTACACGTTTTTCTGATCTATGTTATAATGTTGTTTTTCTCAACAAAAACATACCTGGAGTTGTGTTTCATTCGCACATGTTTTAACACACTCACTATGTGACATCACAATGTGGAACTTTGTTTTGAGCTTTGGGAATGTTGACAGACTAATAATAAAGAATTACACAATGTGTGGATAAAACAAAACAATTCCTGGTATGTTTTGAGGCAGTAACCATATGAGCTAAAACCTCACAGGAGACATAGGACCTTTAAATACCTACTTCCTTTTTTGCGGTTTGAGTACTGGGTAATGTTAATTTAAAATGGTAAAATATTGTTATTATGAGTGAAAACTGAAATTACTGATTACTGACAAGAATCGCCTACATTTCCAAATGCATATTCAAAGGCCTAAAATATAGAATTAGAAAATGAGATGCACATGAAAATTTTGTTTCCTGAAATCACCTATAAATTGCAGTCTCTAATTTGCTTATTGCAACCATTCAAAATGCTATTCAAGTCTAGTATAATCTATTAAATCTATTTTATTCAACTCAGCAGTCATTAACTGTTTTGAACTGAATTGCAATGACTTTACAAATAATGCAGCTTTAATCCACTGGTAACTGTCACATTTTGAGTCAGGGGTACAAATAAGCAGAGCCCGTCCTGATGGAGAGACCAGCCAAATTCCTGATTGGTGTCCTGGCCTGTTCTCTCAGGACTGTGGTATTTTCCCATGCAGTGGACTGGACAGGGGCCAAAGGGGGGCTGGATATCGTTGTGTGGTGGTGATGTAGAGAGGGGGGTGGGGTCGTCTCATGCACTTAAGATACATACGCACATATCAGGTCCATGTGTCTAGTGAGGATATTACATACACTTACAAACAGTTCATTGACTGAAATACATACATAATTTAGGATATTGAGTATGTAAAAAAGTTTTCTAACCCATTTAGTATGTTCATTTTTCTAAATGTATATTTTAAACTGTCATTTAAATGGCCTCCCATACTAGAACAAATAAAAGTTTTCTAATCTTATGATTGCCTGCAGAAAGTCCGAGTCCCCACATTACTTTTGAACTTGTACTCACACACAAACACACACACAGAAAACAAACAGAACTTAAAGGCCCAGGGAGCAGGGAGGGGACTGCTGTTTAGGTTTTAGCCTGACTGAGCACTGACCACTTCTTCCCCTAAAATCCACAGACGGGACAGGGACAGACACAAACAGCAAAGAGAGGATATAAAGTGCAGGTGACACCAGGTTAGAGGTAAGAATGTATTTAAAAAAAAAAAACAAAACACAAAAGATTACATAAACAGGATTAAATACCAGGTTATGGTTGGGTTGGCATGAGGGATACAAGTGGTGACATGACAAATGTTATGTACAGATGTGGGTACAAACGGTTAAACTGGTTCTGCTTCACATTGTGCCAAATCATAATTTTACTTTTGACTAAACTTAAAAGGCCTATATTGAATTATTTTCTGATCTATGTTCTAATGTTGATTCTTTATCAATAACATACTCATAGTTGTGTTTTGTTTTATTCACTTACTCATGTGTAATACACAATCCTGTATATTTAGGCTGAGTTCTTCTCTCAAACTGAAAGCACTCAGTTTGACCTTGTAATGGTATGTGATAGTACAGAAAGTGCTCCACTGTGATTTTAAACTCTTGAACTTTGGAGATGTATACACTCTAATAATACAGGATAACTTAAAATGTGTGAATGAAACAAAACACAACCCCAGGTATATTTCTAAGTTAACAACATTATAACATGGCTAAAAGCTCTTAAGAGTCCATTTTGTGTAATATATATTTATTTAAACTTCTCTATTGCCATGGAGACAAGCAGGTGATGTCACCAGATCAAGTTACAAGTGAAATCTGTGGAGAGGCAAGATTATAAAAATAAGATAAGATATTAGCCTCATTTTCCAAGCCATTTATGAGCAGTAAAAACACCTTTAATCGAATAAATGCAAAATAGAAATATTTCTCCTTGGAGTCAAGCTGATGGTGGACCTCTCAGGAGAAAAAGTCACATGGTGCATCTTTAAGTTACATAACATAATCTCTAATGAGTGGGTAGATGATGGCAGCATTCACCATCATACAATACTTGAGATGTCTATATTAGCTTAATACATGTCAGATATTAGTTAAAAATGTAGTAAAGGGTTGGGCCATATTAAAGCAGTTCTTATTTGCTTTCCCATATCTAATAATGTAATATAAGATTTACAGTTGTTCATTGTTTGTTTTGTACCTCTCTGACATACTCCTCCTGCTCCTCCCTCAGTGTGAGCTCGATGAAAATTTGTTGCAGTTTCTCGTTGCAGTAGTTTATGATGAACTGTTCAAAGCTGTTGTCCTGGAAACGCCACCAAAAGGAAAATGATTAGGCACAAGAAGTCATTTATAATTAAAAGCTACAAACATAATTAAAACACACAAATCATATTCAACCTCATAAATCAAATTCTTTTCTTGGCTCTCACAATTACAGGAATTAAAATGTTATTAAAATTAAATTAAGAAATAATTGGAAATATTTATTTTGTCCACTGGATTGCAACTTTATTAGTCAAATTTAACAATGTATGATTCCAACTTAGTCTTCCAAAATGTTATACCATGGAAATAGTGCTATGGGGCTCAAATATACTGTATCTTTATTAGCAATATATGAAGAGTTCAATAGCAAAAACATATCGCAATTTTGAAAAATTGCCAAAAAGTGTTTTTCTTTTGTTAACCTCTTCTAGCAATGACAATAATGTATAGTGGATCAAGAAGGGATGTTACATTTTGATAGCAGTAAGCATCTAGCTTTTTGAAATAAGAGTAAGAGTAAACTGCAAGCAAATGGCACTTATCTGTTTTTGCACATGAGCTCTGCAGATCTACATATCTATATATCTTTTTTCATAATGGTAAGATTGTTAGCTGTATTTTCTATAATAATAAATGACAAGACAAAACATATATAAAACACACTCTACAGTACTGTTGTGAGTAGTAATAATTTCAGCTAGCTATTCAGCTAATCACTATTAAGGGGCCATGGGTATAACAAAACCATTAAAAAATCTGCAGTTTCAACACATTGTCAAAATTAACCATTATTTTATTACAATCAGTGTATGTCTCATATTCCTGTTAACAATGTGACCCATTATGGCCAGTGAGCTTCTAGTCTGATGAAAGCTGAATTCATGGGTTAGAAAAGCATGTTAAGCAGAGTTAAGCACTCTTACATAGTGAAGAACATACAAGTCTATTTTTCAGACTAGGAAATAGAACAAGACATAAAGTTGTTTGTTAAGGTCTTGCCCTCTATTTCCTTTTACTGAGAAATCACTTTGTCTTCACTCTCTCACAAACACAAACACACACACACACACAAATTGACATGTCTACAGTCGGCTATAGACCCCAGTGGCAGCAAAGACCAGGCAAAAATACTGTCCAACCATCTCAAACCATCATAAAAGTAGAGCAATAACTTCACCTTTTTATGGCACACTGTTAATAATAATATAAGGAAGTAACCAACAAGCTGCTGTTGTATGTCTGTGCCTGTTGACTCAGTGACTCCATGGAAACAGGGTGAACCATAAAATATGATAGGGGTCATATTTTAAATCCATGTTTTATTCACTGGGAGTGGGAGAGAGGAGATGAGAGAACTGCTGACCATGCCTACATGCTTTTGTTGCCTTCTTACAAGAATTTAAATAGGTCAAATTCTTGTCTTCTTGTTATTATGTCAACACAAATCTGATGTAGTTATAGAGACAACCACATTGACATAATAGCTTGAGACAGTTTTTTCTCATTCACATGCTTTACTCAAGTTTGTAAAATAGCACGCAGTTCATCTATAAAAACTAGGGCTGGTCAGTTTTGGAAACAGATTTTTTTTAAATGTATTCGTGCATTCCAGCTTGAAGACTTTGGACTATACAAAAGATTTAATATTTTGTTTTGAATTGTTAAGCACTAATGCAAAGGTACAAACTTTGAATCATTCTGAAACCCACAGAATTAATTTGCAATGCATTTCTCAAAATATCGATTTAATTCGCAGAGCACATTTTTGACTGATACAGGTCATTTTAGAGAAGACTGAAACACAAACTGCTAAACCACAAGAATCACATTCATTTCAGAACATATTTGCAGAGGGCTAAACTACAAGGGCTGGCATGTTTCATACATAAGATCCCATTTGATATTTTTGTGCTTATAGAACATTTTAATAACCAAGTAATGTGTGTTTTTTCCCCAAGTACAGCAATTCACAACACAATTTCAATTAAACGTTGATTAATCTTGTAACTCTAATCAAATATCCTTGTTTCATATGCTGCACACTAGGAGTCCTACAATGGCTTTATTAAAGAGCAGAATTAAAGAGCAAAGCATGCACACTGCAAACAGGCTGAGCAGGTGTTACTTACTCCGTCCTGGTGACCGGCACAGAACAACAGTCACAAAAGACTTAAAAGTGAGTGGGTGAACAAGCAGGCATGTCCATAATACACAAATGCATGAAAGAAAATGGACAGGGGGCAACAGGCAATATATGTAATGCAATTTATTTATAAGAACGAGGGGGATTTGTTTTCCCCAATCAGGTATAACATTATATGACCACTGATGGCTTAAGTGAATAATACCTAATTATCTGCTAATCACTGTCATTAGTGAGTAGGCTATGTAGGGCTGCAATTAAAAGATTTGTCTACAAAGTGGGCACAATGTAATTTTTCTGGTGGGGGGTCTGCCACCTGCTCATCTTCAAAGGAGATATAGCTTTGCCTATACATGTTCCACAGTATGGCATTAAACTTGTCTCTCATATTATTATTCAATCATGGGTGTATTCATGACTAACATGCATTCTTACTGTGAGTTTTGATAGTAGTTTTAACTGTAAAGTAGTATTGTAGATATACTTTTTGACAACTCTTCTCTCAGTATATGGGAAGTAGAGGATGAACCAATAAAGTCTGCGTATCAGGCAGATGGTCATAATGTTATGCTTGATTTGGCAAATAATGCTTTGCTGTTACAGATATTAACATTATTTCTTACCTCAAATATCTCAAAGCCATAGATGTCAAGCACACCCATTACTTTGTGCCTGGTTTTGGCCTGTGCCTAAAGGGAGAAATTATACATTATTATTCACCAAAGAAAAATGTGTTTCAGGATATAAAAAGGTTAAAAGGTTCAAATTCAGTGCGTGACTTACTTTGATGCTTTCATTGATCCTTGTGACCAGCCAGCTAAACAGGCGACTGTACAGGTTTTTGGCAAGGGCATCGCGGGCATAATAAGCCTGTATGAGACAAATTAATCTTAATAGAAGCACAACCTACATCAGAATGTAGTTCATGATCTTATATTCATAAACATGTTGTCAGTTTTAATTAAATTTAAAAAGACTGACAGACAAGAACCGGTCTGGCAAGTCAACCAAACAACTTTTTATTTCATGAGAAAAAATGAAGCTGTTCCCAGTGGACTGAAAATGCAAGGGGTAAACAACAACTTATTAAAACGTATGACTAATCATATTACTATCCAGAGTACTATCTAGATTACTATCCAGATCCAAATGCAATATATTTTGGTTTGTATGCAAGTTATTCAGTTTGAGAAATGGGCAGCTAACAATACTTTGAGGAGGAAAGTTGCACACGTTTGAAAATGAAAATGACAAAAAAATAATTTAACACGCATATTAATAATTCTAACTGCCATTTTGCCATTACTAATTTTAAGATTTCTCATGAAAAGTTGTAAGTTGACTTTGAAAATGTACCATACAAAAGTAAATTTATTTATACTAGATCAAAACAACCAATAGAACACTCTCTGGATAGCCTGTACTGGCTATTGGAGAGAAGTGCCTGAACGCACCAACCTCTTAACCTAGATTTGATTTCCAGGAGGTACCCTGCTCATTTATAATAGAGAGGTTTTCCTTTAGTGCTGACTGGATGTGATTCGGCAGCCACTGGACCCAGCCAACTGTAAGCAATGGCCCTTTATCTTCCCAGACACTCTATGTGTGTAGTTATGTATAAACTGTAAAAAGTATGTGTGTGGAAATCATGGTGTCATAAGTAGGACAGAGGCATTACACTGCAAAAAAGTTATAAGTTATTGGGATTTATTTTAAAAATATTTCACACTTCTGCCTGTTTTCTGCCTGTTTTGTTTATCCCCAGTCCAGTTTAATTTCCCAGCCTGTTCCGTTCCTTTGTTTGCTGCCTCCCTGTTTTTCCCCATACCAAATGTTCAGTGCTAATCAAGGAGGTAGCCTATATGTTCTCGCCCTATTCAGTCTGGGTTATGGGATTGTCATTTGTTCATGCCGTTTGTTCATGCATTTGGTTATCTAGAAGACACGCAGGCTATGTATTTCCTATAAAACTGATGTTTCACCGAGACATGGAGTTTGGCTGTGATCTTTGTGTTGCACTTGAGTCCAGTTCACCTGTGTGACAGAACAATCCCGACAAGACGGACTCAGCACACGAAGACAGCCCAATGGCGCGGCTTGCCGGACTTGAAGCTAGCATGCAGCAACACCAGGCCGAGCTAGCATCTGGTGCCTTGTTGTCGAAGCCAACCTGTCTATCTGCCTGCTGCCCTGCCTGCTGTGCTGCCTGCTGCCGTGCCCGCCTGCCCTGCCTGATTGCGCTGCCTGCCTGCCCTGCCCCTCGCCCTTCGCCCTGCCCTTCGCCCTGCCCTTCGCCCTGCCCTTCGCCCTGCCCTTCGCCCTGCCCTTCGCCCTGCCCTTCACCCTGCCCTTCACCCTGCCCTTCACCCTGCCCTTCACCCTGCCCTTCACCCTGCCCTTCACCCTGCTAGGAAGTTCTGACCATCACCCCAAAGGTAGTTTTAAAGAGATGGGTTTTCAGAGGTTTTATTTAAAGATGGGGAGTATGGAAGTCTCTGAAGTGTTTAGGCAGGGAGTTCCAGAGGGTGGGGCAGCACTCATCTGCTCAGGTCTTGCATTTTGAAATTTTTTAAAAAATGTAGTTACCGGTACTTTTTTTGCAGTGTACCTTAGCTGAAAGAAATGTGATCTTATCTGACCTGAGCCACGTTCAAAGTAGTGGACACTTTCTCCATCTTGGCCTCCACTGTGCGGTAACTGAAAGCTCTCTCCAGAACAGACTGCTCGATCCCCAGCAGCTCACACATCTCCTTCAAATCTGAGCAAGGAATAGGAAAAGAATAGTCAAATTTGAAATGCCTATTATTTCTATATGGAGAGTTTGTAGGTTACTGGGATGCTTAAATAAACATGCCAACAGAAGTATTCTGGTTTGAAAGTTTATATTATGTTTGTTACATTGTAGGATAATTTTACATTTGAAAAGACTAAAATTTGCAAATTATATATTATGTTTTGAATGTCAATATTGCCACTTTTATTACAATGCCACTGCCCGATTTCTAGCATGTTTTTGAAAACCAGCATGCAATAAAGAGTTTTAGAAATTAGCTTCCACTTTAATCAAGTGTCTATTAAAAATTATGTGAACCTTATGTGTAGGTAATAAATTACAAGTAATACATTATTATACATGAACAGCTTGTTCACACTTGTTCTGGTTTAGTCCTGATTTGATCCCAGTTCAGTTCTGATGTAGCCTTTGGTTCTGTTCTACTTCTGGTTTTGTCCTGATTTAGTCCAAATGTTATGTGTACAAATGTGAATACAGCATTTTTCAAACAACTTCAATGCACCATTATACTTATAAGACATTCAAGATTTAAAACTAATAGACCATTAATAAAACTACTGACATGTGAATCTCTTGTGCAGTCACTAACAAAATGTTGGAAAACAAGGTGATAAAAGAGTAATGGTGGAGTACAGGTGTGCTTCTTTGCATGGGGCAGATCATTGCTTCGGTCATTGTAGAAAATACGGAAATGTTCTATTTGCCTAAAGAGAACAGCTGTGGTGAGTGTTAAGGCATACAGCGCTTGTCAAACAAATCATAAAGTCAAATGTGTTTGATGGGAATGGCAATGGGGGCAGTACTATAGTCACCACCAACAGGGGGCAGTGGTATCTCCACATCAGCATGACCACTGACTTTACAGGGGGATTCATCTTGGTGACTCAAGTTAATAACCGGTTATACATGTTTAAGTGAACATGTTTAAGTTTTGATACTGGTCTCAATACTGTTACATAAACTGAAACTATTCTATTCTTCATTCAATGAAAAACAAGAAATTAAGTGTCAAGCGTTAAATTAAGATCTAAATGTATTTAAAGAGAATGCGATTGTAATGTAAAATATGTTGAGATGATGAAAATGTAATGATGATTGCCAACAATGAATAATAGTGAATATGTATTTGTAACATTGAAACAAATTTTATATGTTTTATTATTCAAATGGACACAGGAAGACTACCATAGTTTTGTATTGCATTGCTTTCAACTAAGGGGAATCATAATCATAAGTACAAAATATGTAACAGATGCAGACATTCAAATGAAATCTATGCCCAAAAATGTAAAAAATCTTAGTCCAAAACTTTAAAAGAAAAACAAAAAACAAAAAAAACCTGAAAAACTGAAAAAAAAAAAAAAAAAAAAAAAATGAAAATACTTGAACTGACCATTTTTGTCCTTGATACGGCTCTCGTCTGAGCCGTTGCAGCGAGACTCTGGTTTGAACTCGATATTTCCCAGTTTCAAAACCGCAGCCACGAGCTCCAAAACAGACTGCATCTCATCCTCCATGAAGCCCACAATCTGCATGGCATTCTAGAAAGGGTAATAAAAAATACACACACAATAAACTGACATAATGGCGTGCTGTGCAATTTTTTTTTTTTTGTATAATTCCCATTCAAATGTTTTTAATTGTCTATGATCAGCATTAATGTTTTTACTCTTATAAGTTCAACAGCCAATGCTTTGACAGTAAAAGCATGTGGTTTGGGAAAGAATTAAGATTTTAGATGAGTAAATTTGTTTTTCTTTCTGTTAAAGGACACCAGGGTCGCCAGGACTCAGCAATCCAACCCGCAAAAGAGTGTAAGAAAAAATGTCCAAAGCCTGCTGAACATACGCACGGCTGTATTTTCCACTCTATTTTATGAAAGTAGCGGTCCTCCGGTATTGAAGACCTGCTCCACAGAGTATGGATGGCTTTGGATATGAAGATTTATCACCAAAATTCAGGACTATCATTAGAATTATTTTTAAATCAATATGGTCTACATAGAAAATAACTCTCTAAAACCCACGGATAATATTTTTCACCCGTGGCAGCTCTTAAAAATTCACCCCAAAACCCCAATTCAGCAGAAAAAAATGCATACTTGGCAACACTGAATGACACTGATTAAAAGGTGTTGTTATGTTCAGGAAATGAATAGAGAAAGCCATATTTATTTGGTTGTAAAATGGCTAAAAAACATCCAAACTTGAGCTCAGTATGAGCAAAAACAAATTAGTATTGGTCTTTTATCGATTCAGTTATTTGACAGAAATCCAACCATTATTTTCTTTTGAGTATTTTTTATTTTTAAGCATAGAACTCAGTGTACATTGTCTATCTAACTTACTTTTTGGTCAGACACCTTTACCAGTATGGTGCATTTAGCACTAGTTTTCTTTACTGGTACAGGTAGTTTAAAAATGTAGTTAAATGCTCTTACTAAACTCTTGATATGCAGAAACATTACAATTGATTTCCTTAAGTAAAATAATACTGTTTGATTTGGCCACACACGGCTTTGCCAAAACAGCCATTGTAAAGTGGAAACGTCCCCTTGTTTAGTTTTTCCGGAGTGGAAAGACAGCTGTACAAGTGAATAGCCTAAAACCCGATGAGGGATGAGAGCATAAACAGGAAGCAGAGTTTGTTGGGGAAGAAAAAAAAAAAACAGGAAATAGATGTGTTGCATTCAAGTAGTGTTACATACTCCTATAGTTTAAAACTGAGGGGAGGACAGGGCAAAATTCTATGATGGAATTTAAACACAACCACATATTTTGACTGTTTTATGCCTATTGCATCTAATGTATCTGTAATGATTGTGCCTGTCTGCATGAAGCAAAATGTTTTAAATCTTTGTCACAATTGAAATAAAGTGATGTTTCATTCACTCTATGAGAAGATGTGGTTTTATTGTCCATCCATGTACTTCACGATCCTATATAAGGTTTTGCATTTGTGAATTTTCTGTTTGAAGATGTATTTATTTGATAGGGGCAGTGCATAATATCTGTAACAGTCAGAGTGTAAAATATGCCAGATAATCGCAAAGGTGTTAATTTTCATCTGTTGTCTCATTAAACACTACCTCACCCTTGGAATAGCATTGACTCATACCCTCCATCTGTAATTTTGACAACACATGGTATAATGTGACTACCACCTCCTGGATGTCGGGTCATGTGACAGTGAGTTGTGTCTGCTCTCTCTCTCAGACACCACATGCTTTTCTTTAGAGCATCAGGGAGGACACTCAGAGCACGTGGACTCAAACAGACACAAAAACGCCTTGTTTCAAACCAGGAGGATGATGTGAAGGAGGAAGCGGCTGTCTTTTCTTAAGTGGTTTTCCTTAAAGACGAGCTCCAGGCCTCTGTATATATGCCCCCTGGTTTGTTATATTTTGCAGATGTTTCCTTATTACAATATCATCAAATACAATGTCTAAATCTGTGTCAGTGATGTGATCCACCTTTAGCAAAAAGATTTTCACTTACAGTAATTTTGGTTTTGATCAAATGGTACAAACTAATAGATATATTTTGGGCGAATCTCAGCAGATAGTGAACAAGTGTGAGAAAAAAAAAAAAAAGAATAAAATTGAATGTATGCAAAAATACATAGTAACTTTTTTCCCCTAAAATTTGTGCCAATTTAATAAGAATAATGCACTCAATTTGGGCAATCAAAATTGCATTATAATAATTGCATTATTCTTCATTCCATATGGATGTAAACTACTACTGTAGCCATGGTTGCCCTGGGGAATACTGACAGAAGTAAGGCCGCCAATCTGCATCTTCGGCTCCTTCAATCAACACCATTTCACAGAACACGTTCATACTAGGAAAGGAGAATTAGGTTTCTTGCCTAAGGGCACAACAACAGTATATACTAGAGCCACTGTTGTCCCACGTGGCCTTTGAAATTTTTTAACATTAATAACTACACATTTAATTATACATACATTTTATATAGCAGTTTTCAAGATAATTAAAGACACAATGTTCCAAATGTGATCAGTTCAAACTATCATATCATATTCAATAGTACACAGTTTAATTGCACATTAAGTTCCTCATATCTTTCAGGTCCCCCATCTGTTTAATCAATACAAATCTGTCTCCCTTGAGCTCATTTTTAACCTTACTTCCTGTGCAAAGTCCCCTGGTTTTGTAAACAGGTGTGAGGGAGTTTGTTTTCATAATAAAGAGGAGTGCTTTGTGAGATAAAAGAGGAAATTAAAGTGTGTGGATTTAGATTAACCCAGCGTGAGGCAGCAGCTAAGCTCTGAGTGTATGTATGTGTGTGTGTGTGTGCGCGTAATGGGATTTGACTTTCTAACACACTGGCCTCGGTTTAGCACGTCTAGCTAAAACGATTTATTCAAACAATATGGGATTCAGGCTGCATGCAGGTTAGTAGTGGGTTGAAAGCAATAGTAAAAAACACTGAATAAAGTTGCTTAAAAATATTAGAAGTTTACATATAGGTTTAGGATAAATGTAAGCTGCACTCACCAGATAAAGAAAAGCATCTAAACAAAGTGAATATTGAGGGACAAGGACACTGCATTTTCAAATTAAACTGCTGAAAGGTTTTGTGTCACTGGCCTGGTGTTTATGTCCTGTAGAGGCAAATAAAGTAGTCAACAATAACTACTCAGGCTGAGCGATGTGGCAAAAGTTAAAAGATTTTATTTTCTCACTCTGATCTATCACATTTTTTTTCTTTTTTATCATCGCCTACACTGTGCTCCAGACCACATTCTTGTACTGATAGAGGATTGCTGTAGTTCTCTTGATTAATTAAGAAATACCAAAACTGATCAACATTTGGTGACTGGCCTGTTCACTATAAATTGGTGAATGCTGATTTTTGAAATTCAATTAATTGCAAAGCCCTAACAGTTAAGACCATTTTCTTATTAGCTACAAAGACACGTAATATTTAAAATTCTGTTCAGAACAATTGGCAAGTGTATCAACTATTCACAGAAACATAGTGTGCCTTGATTCAAAAGCAGTATTTGGTAGCCCACACTTGAGAGTGTATAATGATTTGCAAATAAACTACAAGGACTTCATTGCCCAGACCTCTGTACTGTACCCATAAGATTAACCATTTCAGTGTAAATGGGTTAAGGGTCTTGCACAAGGACACAACAACAGCATTCATCTGTGGGAGGTAGAATAGCACCGCTAATCTGTGGTCAGTGGATTTGACGGCTCAACCAATGATGTTTATGTCGAGAGCGGGACAGTCTACCAACTGAGCTACTGTCACATGACAATCTTAATACTACTACTTTTTGGTGTAATTGCAGGCTAGATTGTCTTGCCCATCACCATAGGAGGTTTCCACGCCATGTATTTATTTACCAATACATTTACTTACTCTGACAGTCCTGAAGTTGGCTGCGTCGTCCAGCCCATTGACCGCTGCAGAGTCTAGGCTCAGATAGTTGTATTTACTGAAGTCTCTCTCCAACTTCAATTTCTCTGCGACACAAAAACACACCGCATGTGGTTACCATTTCAACCCAATTTGCGACAATTTAGGCGTCATTGACTTTACATGCACTACTGCTCACGTGGGAATTCACTTTTTTCTCAAAGTCTTTGCTGATAAAACCCAACCTTGAACCTATTTTATTTATTTTTTATTTTTTTTTTTGATCCAAGCTGTTTTGCGCAAATAGCAGGCATCTTTTAAATTGTGAAACAAATTTGTGTAACCTTGCGGCATTGTCACTCCTAACCATTCCAGTATCTGTAGTCATAAAGCTGTTTGTCTTTGAACATTGTTGCGGTAGATCAAATGGCATCCTTTAAAAGCTAAGAAATCCATTCTCCTCATGAATGCATGTGTCGGATTTCATTAGGGCTAACATTAACTATAACTGAATCAAGTCTGTTTAATGTATGCAATGTGGAGTGAACAACCAGGGATAAGACACTAAAGGGTATTATGTGACATTACGGTACTGTAACAAGAAAAGCAAAATTTTAAATTTACTTTTCTTAAACATATTGGTCCCATAATTGCAAATGTCAATGTCAAAATGTCCAAATAAATGGAAAAAATACCAAATAAAATATATAATTGCAATACACATTTGACCATGCACCTTTTCTGGTGGAAGGTTTGTAACCTGGACATGTTTCACAGTATGGCATTAAACTTGTACATGTTCCCTTGATTCAATTACAGATGTTTTTATTGTTCAAAATTATCCTGAAAAACATGGCCTTTTTTTTAAGTGAGCAGAGTTGAGTCTATGGCTTGGAACATGTTTGGTTTCTGGTAGCGTGCGTTCCACTTGCATGACTCCATGGAGATAGAAAATTAAAACCAAAACATTCTCCATGGAGACACATACATTTTATGCAATTCTGTGGAATATAACAGGAAGACCATCTTCATGGAAACAAATAGGTGGTAGACCCAAATTAGAAGTCAGGTCTGTGGAGACACAAACCACCTCCCAGCAAGGGAGCAGGTTTTCCGATACAACTCTTTAAAGCCAAATTTGACTAAAATTATGTACATATTTCTTTAATGTTATACATAGTTTCCCTTTAGCCTCAAAATGTGGAAATTATTCAATTACACAGCTGTGATTGTACATACTAGATCAAGCGGTAAACCTCAAGACATCTGTAGCAAAAAGTTGAAAATAAACAAACAAACAAAAACAAAAAACAAACACTTGGACTATAACGTTGGTATTATTTTTATAATGAACAGAGCTCATAACATGTCTTCAATCATAAATACACAGTGTGTGTATGGAGCATAGCAAACACACTGAGGCAGGATGAGCAGCATGGTTCTTTGTTCTGGTCTATGTTTTTGAAGCAGGAAGAATGGCTCACTAATGCATGAGACATGTGCTGCTACAGCTGCAGGAAAGACCAGTGTACAGACATCAGGGCAAAGAATGGAACCAACATGAATTATAACAAAACCTCTTAAATGTTTTCAATAGACATAATAAAGGAAACAAAAATGCAATTCTGGTTGAAAAATTAATAAAAAAGTAACTATTTTGGACATATTTTAGACAGGAGGTATTATTGCTTTTATATAAACAGCTGTACTGACAATTAGTCCTATATATTGCTGTCAAAGTCCAAATATGAAATAGACAATATAAAGCCCAAAATCACAACAAAAGGCATATAGGGGTTCACTTTTATTTTATTTTTTTTTAAACCAACAGAATAGCTAAACAGTACACTTCCAAGACCCATTCTGAATATCTGACCCATGTTTTGTGAATAACCGATTAACTGGAATTAGATCAATGGTATTATAACATGTGTGTTGCTATATTGTGTTGTTATATCGTCTTACTGAGAGTGTCGTCGGAGGCTCCGGACAGAAGCTGGTAGAAAATGTGGAAGTTCCTCTCTCCTCTTGGCTGCTTCACAACACGAGACTTCTCCAGCAAATCTAAACAAAGGAATGTATATATAATGAATACATAATATACAGTGCAGAAAATAAACAATCCTAAGTGTAAACTAAAAGAAAAGTGCAGAAGTCTATCATTGAAAGCACAGTGGGGGATGCAAGGAACTGCCCCTATCACAAAGTCAATATATAGGGTCCAAGCAGTCAGTTATAGACCTTTTATTTCAGGGCTAAATGTTCCATCGATTAAACCACAAATTCAATAAACTACAGCGAAGAAGGTACTAAAAATAAGTACCCGAGTACATAAAGATAGCCGTCGCCTCCATTGTAAAGATACTTAACCAAAAAATATATATATTAATGGATTTCTGCTTCCTATATTCAACATTTTGAGGACTTTTTCTCATTCAAAAATATGTTTTTAGTTTTTTTATGGTGACAGTCCAGGCTTCTCATCATTCTGAAACCCATGGAGTATTCCACAGTACAAATGATTTTTTTAAATTAATTTATTTATTTTTTTATTTGGTTGGGACAGTGCATGTTGATGAACGGACATGACATGACAGACATGAACGTAAACACGCCGGGTTATAGCCAGAGGCTAATTTCCACCCGTGATTGGAAATGTTACCATACTAGAAAGAGTTAATGTGAATAAAGCACTAAATGCACATGTATATAAAGATGGATCCTTTACTATAATAGAAAGTAAAGTGAATTATGTTGGACAAAATTTCCATTCATAAAAATTGAATCACCATTCGTATCAGTTTCCATAGTGATGGGACGAGTGTTGTTCATTATTGGTGCAAATATAGATACAGTAGGAAGGACACAGGACATAAAATCGTCTGGGCAACTGACCAAGAGTAACAACCCACTGATTAAAAGAGCGGCCATTTTGTTTACCACATTAGGCCAAGTAGCATTAAATTAAAGACCAACTTCGAATGCAGTGACCCAATATATATGAACTACCTTGGTTTGTAAAAATAACTAACTTCAATGAAAAATATTTCCATTTTCAAGTTATAAAATACAATATTTTTTTTTCCTTTTACCTTGCCAAGGTCAAGGGTCTAAGGACAGGGTCTGGGTTAACCTCCTTGTCTGTTATTAACAAATGACTATTTCACTGGTTAATTTTTGAACTGTCTGCCAGTTAAATCAACAATTTTGGCGAACGCTGTTGTGATTTTGCACTCTACAAAAATACTTTAAACTGAATTGAAATTAGGGGGGAAAACTCACAAAAGCATGTCTCAGACCGTAACTGCTTCCATATAACAACCTCTCTGGATAGCACAAGGAAGTAGCCCCTATCCTGTCAGGTTTAGCACAAACGGTGAAGTCTGAATTAAAGGCCCCCACTGGCCCCTCATCACATAAGTGGTCTCAGAGCATCAATAATAAAACAAGTAGGACTTTTATACATTTAAGCAGGGGGAGGAGGAGGAGGAGAGCGATGGAGGACAGTGGTCAAGACGGGGTGCTGAAAGATTTACGAGCGCATTTGGACATTTCTAACACAAGACACTTGAAGCAGAAATGTGATGACAGGCTTACAATCTTAAATATGCCTCAAGTATGTATGCACCATAGAAGCCTGATTTATTGCTGGAGAAAAATAACAAAAGGTTCCCCACTTACACAAAGAAAATGTACCCAGTATAAGAATTGACCCCAAAAATTATTGTTCCATATAACATGTATTGAACAATAAGTCGATATAGTAATTATCGTGACAGGCCTGTTTTGTTGTCACTTTTCATCATATAGACATCTAAAACCTGGTTACTATTAAAACTATTATATTATACTATGAACATATATTCAAAAATATCTCGTCTTGCATACTGTCTTAAGATAAATGACTTGTTCTCACATGTCTGGTAAATCCATTTTAGTCATAACATCCCTATTTTTAGAGATGATTTATTTAATATAATCAAGACACTTCCTGAAACAAGCAGGAACATCTCAATAGATTATGAATAAGAGCCTAGTCAGCAGAAAATCTCCTAGCAATTTTCAAAGCTGTTGTGAAGATGCATAGCCACAATATCCTACTGCTAACGTACATCAATCTCAGTGGGAAAGGCAAAAGAAATCCCAGGGCTTAAAGAAGACATATGTTTTTTCTTGTTCATAGTTATAGCCCATGACACTGATAATTTTAAACTACAATATTAATCTTAAACCACTTAATAATCATATCTGATCTATTGACCGAAGTCCTCCGAGTTCCACGTTTGAAAATTGTGATGCCCAATGGGAGCTGACATTGCCATAAACGTCATCATAACGAATAGCCGTGGAGCTGCTGGCTTCTCCTATGGATAGCGCCAGATCACACTAGTGAGTAGCAGATTTTTATTTTTCATTTGTACCAAAAAGACTGTGCGATGCTGCTGAATCTTATGTGTATCATCAATTAAGAGAATAAAATTGAAGAACAAAGTGGGTGTATGCCGGTGGCGGTGAAAAAGGGGATTTGGCTTGAAAATAAGCAATTAAAGACTGCTCAAGCATACACGAAACACTCCAAAAACGAGAGAGTAAATGAGAAGGGGAAACAACTATAACATGGTTAAAACCTCCGAAAAATCAGTTTTCTGAAGTAGGGCAGCTTTAATATTTGACAAAATTGCCAAAATCTGAGGGTGAAAATGGAGCAATGGTGCCTTGAATGCGGTGCAATAAAGATTACTCAAACATCCATACATAATTTAAAACACAGCTCGAGTTAATGATGAAGATAAACCACTATAACATTCTTAAAGGCTCTTAAAAGATCAGGTTTTAAGTGTCCTTTAATAATGAACAGAGTGGTGATATGGTGTTCTCCATCCATCCTGTCTGTCTGTCTGTCTGTCCCGAGGCGGTCAGTCACATGTAAGCAGTCACTCTTCACAGACTGAGGCTTGTGTCGGGACGAATCAAAATACAGAGGTCCAATTGTGTCGCACACTCTGCTCCTCCCTTTGTTTCTGTGACCTCTGGCACTGTCCAGCAAACACGCAACTATGTGAGCCGACACGAGACCAAAACCAAAACTGCATTCCAGATACATATTTTACTACCTTTTGATAAGAAACGAGAGCTCATTTGCAATAAACACATGAGTAAACAACATAGTATCTGTTTTCAAAAGCCAAATCTATTTTAGTGATCTACATACATTTCTATCCCTCATTGACAACATCTAAGTATATTTCATTGATAATATGTGCAAAAGATGATGTTTTTGGGGGGGCTTTTTTGTTTTTTGGGCAATGTTATCTGAAGAGTAGGTCTTCAAGAATTAATGATCCACACTCAAATGAGATTCTAGTTCTGGGGTAATACTCAATAACTACTGGTTGTCTAGACCGCTTTTAGATATTGTGATTATCACTTTGTCATTCAAACTCCTTAACAACCTCATAGGGTTAAGGGTCAAAAGATTTATCTGGATGGCACACAAACAAAACCAAAAAGGATGGTATAATGAGCATTTTTGTATGCTTAAGTCTTTAAATGTTATTTTCAGGTCAATGGGGCATTTTCAGCTCATCTCTTGGTAAACTATTAATAACTACTGATCTTTTACAGTAATTCTAGGATTTCCCAGAACATAAAGGGGATTAGGATGAGTAAATCAAATAGAAAGACTGTATTGCATTATATTGTATTGCAGAGAGCAGATGAAAATGGCAAAGCAATGGCACTTACAGTTACTGATGACTCCACCCAGAGGATCTCCCTTGAAGTCAAACTCAATGTCCATGTACTTCCCCTGTGAATTAAATACATTTTTTTTTAAGTAAATGATAACATATGAATTAGATTATAAAATAGTAATTCATTATTTATAACATATACATGTTGAAAGTTTGCAGCTCTGCTTAATATCATGGCTATTAGGTGGGTGTAAAAAATATTCACTCTTGACTGTGATTGGTCAAATCCACTTGTCACTCAGCCAGATCATCATAAATGGGAGGAAAGGGTGGTTATGTGTCTGGGTTGGAGCTTAGTGTTGCATTAAACGGAATTAGTAAATGGTAATATGACGATAATCACTAATCTAAAAAACATAAAACAAATCTGTTCTCTTTAGCTTTTGATTGACATGCTGACTTTTATAGCGTACAGTGTGTTCTTATGTGTTTCTATTTTGGGCACCTGTATCTATTTCATTTATAATTACTGTTGTGTGCACTCTTGCCAATCTTGTATTGGACAACAACAAAGTAGCATATAGTCACAGGGATCAGATCACAATCAGATCTGAATTGTTGGATTCATATTAAAAATCAAACATGCCATGACGAAATCTTATCTATGTTAACACCAGAACTCTGCGATTCCCAGCAAATCCTCATAAGTGACCCATGATCCATGCAACAACATGTGGTGCTGAAAAGGAGCGTCCAAACTGGGAAAGCCCCCTGTCCCATTGGTTTCCTTTTAGTGGAGTTTATCATTGGTCTGCTGGTCTAATGCAGGCAGCAGGAACAGAAAGTCCTGTGTTTAATTTCTCCTTCCTCCTCTGATATATTAATAGCCTCAGAACACATTAAACTATTCAGTCAAACTCAACCCTCCTCCACACTGCAGAAGGGAGAGAGTTCAGTGCATTGGTCTTACGTAGGTTCATTCACTGGTTAGAAGTGGGTTGTCTTTCAGAAATTGAGGTGGCTAAACAATTGGTTCAGAGCACCTCCAATACACCAGCTTCTGGGCGTGTTCCTGGTTCGTAGCCCTGGCTTGGACCCGGTGTAGACCCGGTGTAGACCCGGTGTAGACCCGGTGTAGACCCGGTGTAGACCCGGTGTAGACCCGGTGTAGACCCAGTTTAGTAGCATTTATTTGGCCATGCCAAGTTACTGTAAATTTCCTAGGTTTACCAGTTTCTGTTGATTTTAATCAAAATGTAATATTATTAATATTTTAGAATGCCTAGTGCATGAAAGTTGGCAGCACAGAGAACTCACAATCATGCTTTATTATGCTTTATTATGATTGGTTAAACCCACCTGTCACTCATGCAGATAATGACAGAGACTGACCAATAGGAGGAGTAGGTATGTAAAGTAGAGTGTATGTGGCTATGTTTGAGCACAAAAAGCAATTGATCATAATGTAACAAACCTCTCCAAATTGGAATAATTTCAGGGGGTGAGACCAATTTTATTTTACTTTTGCACACCCCACATCCATGTATAATGCAATGAGAAACCATTACAAATAAATTCAAATGAATTCACATTCTTATTAATCACAAAACTAACATGTTCATCCATGTTCACCACAATATCTGTTAATATTTGTTCAATTTGAAAACGATGGCACAGAAAGAGTACAGAATGTGCCCTCTGTTCAGACTTTTGAGCACAAGTCGTTTGGTTTATGTTGGCACCGGGCCACGTGAGGCATGAACAGGAGCACAGAGTAAAGGTCCTAGAGAGCAAATTGTATGTAAGGACAACAAACAAAGTCCACTTTACATGAGCTGCTCCTTTTCATTACGTACACACAGTATGAGAATGCAGCCAGGGTATATAGTGCGAAAGTGTTGGGAAAGTGTCGAAAAAGACAGGAATGTAGTTCCCAAAAGTGTGTAGACTTCTCCACAGGTCCTGATTTTGTAAAGATGGTAAAGATTTAGTTGACATCTAGATTAAATGTCTAAGACGTCTAGATTAAAATGTTCTGAATGTATTAATTATTTGCTTGTTAGAAATAGAAAACCATTTAAACTTAATATACATTTCCATTTACTACGTATTTCCTTTTATTTGGTCAGAGAAGAAGTGGTGTCATCATTCAGTTCATAATATATAATATTTCTGAATGTTTATTTAATTTTATTTGTATGGGACAGCATGAGTGTGCATTAAAGAAGAGTAAGTGGTGTATCTATTGACTGATTCATTCAAAGTCTGAAGCATTTACAACATATAACACTAAAAAAACAAGGATCATTTTAACACTTGAAAGCAACTTGATTCTATCAATCCTATCTATATCATATTTTTTTTTTTTTTTTCTTTCTGCAGTAAGTTTCAAAAGGACATGCTCAAACTTGTACATGACATGAGCACACAGGAAACTAGAGTCTAGACTCACATAAAAAGTGGTTTTATGTCAAAATACCACCAGGTCTGTTTTAACTGACAGGAGAGGTGGTGCTCCCAGACCGCAGCAAAGGAGAGCCACATATCCCACTATAACATTATACGGGAATTATACCTCTTAGTCTATAAAGTATGTGTAGATAAGAGCCAAAAGGAGAAAGGGAAGAGCAGGTTGGATTTGTATTACTATAATCCAGTGAAGTGCATCAGATGACAACTTACAAATCTGGAAGAGTTGTCGTTCCTCACAGTTTTAGCATTTCCAAATGCTGGAAAAAGACACAGAAAACACACATTATGGATTATGAGCATAATTTATTAGGCACTTTACAATGTTTTTATTTAACTTATGTAGCAGCGCTTTACAATGATTTATGTAACTGTAGCCCGTATTCAAAAGTGGGCAGCAAGTATTGTAGAAAGAACGACGACTACGACTGCAGTTATATAATAGTAGTACATTTTGACTCGTTAATAGCTAATGTGCCCTTTTGCTTTTCTGTACAATCTGCCAAAAATAGCCAACTGAAAAAACTTCTTGAAAGAAATTATGTTGAAATATTATGTATCAAAATTACAATCTTGTGCCATTTTCACACAGTTACTGTGTATCATTGCACCGTTCATTAACTTGCACTATTAGTTACACACTGAGATAAATCTGGAATATTTTAACCTAATTTGATTTTTGAGAAAAGTATCTGACACCAAGATGCTATTAGTGTCACATATACCTTATATTAACAGGTATCAGCTATTTGCGGTAAGTTGAAATCTCCCTGTATTCAGATAAGTGTGTGGGCTGCAGTTAGACGGTGCAGCCATAGCCTCAGGGCCTGAACAGCTATAAGAGAAAGTGAAGCACATAAAGAAAGAAGCCAAGAAAGATAAACAAGAAAGTGACATACATTTAATCTGCGTATATGAGGTTAACTGGATGTTTTCAACAAAACTTTTTTATGTACCAATGTACATGGAAACAGATTTAAATTGGGATAATAGTTAAACCTATGGTGTTAGAATAGTACATGACTGGGTTTTAGTTAGGCCTATCCTTGTTCAGGACTAACTAAAACAAGATTCAACTATGGTTAAAAGAAGACTATAGCTCAAATCAAGGATTCAATCAGTTTAATGTCAGGATGAAAACTAAACCAGGTCCAAAGCAAGTCTGAACCAAGGGTAAAGAAGGACTTAATCAGAACTAAACCAGGTCACGTCCACTGGGTTTAAACCAGGACTAAACAGGCTCTAAACCAGGTGCAAACGAGGAGCAAGCCAGGTGCAAGCCAGGTGCAAACCAGAACCAAACTGTCTAAACTAGGACGAATGTCTCAACAATTATACTGCAGAACTATAGTCAACATAATTAAAACAATAGGGTAAAACCCAAATGAAAACTGAACTAAACTAACAAACTTTACCATGCAAAAGTACCTACTGGCTAATACTATTGGCTGTGAACCAGCTATAGTCATGTACCATAGTGTGAGAATCCAACTGGCTGAGCAGGACTTAAACTTTAGCAGATGTCCCCACTGCAGAAGCCTGGCCCCTGTGTAACTCTTCATCAGTGGGTATTTCCTGCACTGCCCCCAATTAAAGTACAGCTGCTTGTGTGCCAGCTTGTAGCTCAAAGTCATGGTAGGGATAGCACAAATATTCTTACACATGTGAAGTAGTGTGATGGGAAAAGGAGAGCTGGTTTAAGGAGGCTGGCAAGCTTGTCAGACTGTTGAAAAAGCTTTTATTTATCCCAGGTTAGCCATTACATACAAATTCTAAAATGGTTTATGTGCAGCTTTTGACAATAAAAAGCATTACAACATATGCCGTTATTCTATGAACTTAACATGGCTGTGTCTGTAAAGAGGGAGAGTGATGAATTTATTCGTATAGGTTTATATATAATTATGCAATGAGCGAGAATGATTGACCATAATAAATCCAATTGGCCCAAATACTATACATGCAATCGAAACACAAATCTTGTACTAAAATACTACTATATTTTTAGAGCCCGTCGCAGGTCAGGAAAAAATGGGCATCCAGTACTGGACAAGCTGGACAATTCTATTAAATTTGGAAATGATTTAAACTATAAAAACAGATTATCAAACCGCGGAACGTTGTCTGCTTTCTAAAGAGTTATAGATCAAACATACAGATGAGGTTGGGTCAGCACAAACTGTTAAGGCTGAAAGTTGCATGTTTCTTCTGGCTAACAGGAAACAAAGTCCATAGAGATGCTCTAGTAATATAAAAAAATACAGGTCCAAGTCCACCTCTATGGTCCACTTTTATTATATGGGTATATCTGATGTTTTTGTCAAAATTGAGTTATACATATATTCTTGTTCCTGAACACCAACTTTATCATTCTGTAGGGCAGATTTTATTTTTTTTCATTTACATGAGCAAAAAAATAAATAAAAAATCCCCATTCCAAAGTCATCTATGAGAGGTCAGTGTTCTAAGCCTCAATATTTCAGTCTCAGAAATTCCCAGAATGCAAGTAGAAGCTGATGTCTTACCAAAAATAGCATATATCGTCCTTGCCTTTTATAGCTGTATGTAACATACACCCTTTTGTCTGTAAAATTAAGTTAGACTCCGGATCGATTTCGGTCTACTCACCCTCTAGAACTGGATTGGACTGGAGCAGCTGCTCCTTGACCTTGTTGACCTCTTGGCCCTTCCCACACACCGCAGCCACATATGACATCACCAGCTTACTGGCCTCTGAAATGGACATAAGAAACAAAGATAAATAATCAAAACCCAAAGTTACACACAAACTTAACAGTGACAGCAATGTTGCCTTGTGAAAAAACCCCTGACATCACTCTCCCTCCACACATATGATTTCAGGGTGTGGGTGAGGTGCAGTAGTTCGAACAGCTGAGCAGACAGACAGCAGACTTGAAGAAACCACATCTTAATGACTGTATACTTTACTATTGTTGCATCATATTTTCATCAGCAAGCTAGCTCACAGGGAAAATAAAGAAAATTGAGGTAATTTCAAAGAATGTGTGCATTTGCACCACTGGAGATTTTTTGTGATTTTTTTGGTTTATAGCCCCTCCCATTCATTTGCTCACTTCTACATCTGGTAATCCTTTGGGGAATTTGGGTGTGATATGTAATGTAACTGTATGTAATTCAATGAAAGTATTGCATTTGCTGTGTGGGCACAAATCAAATGCTATTACAAAAAGGGAACAATCATACCAACATCTTCAGAAAGACACCTAGCACCTATATGTTTATTTGATGGCAGAAGTGTAACCTGTTACCCCTCTGTGCTCTCTTGTCTTCTTCTGTCAGGCCAAAAATAAATAAAAACTAGGCTTGTACTGTTTTCGCTTGACCTACTGATTTACCACTAAATCCAAACTCTAAGCAGAAACTGCTACAGGATAACCCCAAAACACTTCAGATTTAGCCAGAAGTGACAGGCATCAAAAGGCATGTTTCGGTCTTCTCCAAATGATGGCTTTTGTAGCTTAACTCCTGGCATCACTTTCCAGTCAGGCCAGATGACAGCCGCCCTGCTCTGATGTAGTTTATAATGTGCCAAAAAAAGGATAAAGAAACGCTTTGAACAGATGAGCAAAAATCATCCCAGCATGATCACAGCGACATGAAGACATTTTACAAGGGCGGAGGTGGGTGCTCTGCTGAGTAATCTTGCTTCCATCTATCAGATTAGCAAAATAAACCTACCAAGATGTCTCACTCCAACAATAAATGTTATGACTCTGGAAAGTTATGGTGTCGTCTGACAGCATAAGTCACAGTGATGCATTTCCTAGTGAAGTAACAAAAAAACGCACAGAAATAGAGCTTCTGACTGAACTAAAATGCAAACTTACTTGTGTAAACTATGTAAATTGTTGTTGTTATATGAAACACTGGAAATGATTTCAAACATGTATAAAAAGTAGTATTTTTCTTATTTAATTGCACAGAGGTTTATAGGTGTGCCAAGTATCTTTTCTGATGGGGATCTGCCAGCCGGTTGTCTCCTTAATTTGTTATTGCTTTAATGTTCCACATTATGGCATTAAACTTACCTAACTTGGCTTGGTGGTTGGATATAGATAAGGCAGAAAACTGGTAGTGCAGCTAATTAAATTAAATAAACTAGCATAAATAGCATATCATTATTTAATATTACACATTACACACACCACATTATTGATCATATTCATATTGATATTGGAATTCTTTTTCATATGTAAGATCCAAATAAGATAATTCCAATACAGCACTCCTTACATGTAGATAATGCAGCTCAAGGACATCTGGTATTGATAAAGCACTCTATATGAAAGCTCATTTTTGTGCAATACCGTCCACATATTATTTTCACCATCACAGTGCTTTACTCATAAGGCCTTCAAAGGAAATTCCATTCATTATTACAGAAGAAGGTATGCAGTAATATTCTTCCACAATGTAAAGCAGTAGCTGAACAATAAAAGAATGTACCAATGATGTGTACACACAAAGGGGCTATTACATGTACAGTTGTGATTTTCTCAAGAAAACCATTATCAGTGACCTTTAGAGCTTATCTGTTTGAAATCAGAGCAGTGGCTTAGTCAAGCAACTTATGTCTACACTTTGTACAAACCTTTGTAAAAGAAAGCATGCGATAAGAAAGCATGACTGTAAGCTACCTGGTAAGCTACCTGGCTAACTGTGTCCCCACATAAGAGGTAGACATGTTCAAAGGTTTTACTGAAAGCAATTGTAATGCTGATTTATTTATTTTACAAAAACATTGTGGCAAAGTTGTTTATGCTATAATTTGGTGTTTTTATTCAAGATGATAATCCAATCAGAAAACAGAATGTCATGAGCTATGAGAAAACATAGCTGCAAACTCATAGCTGAGTTTGCAGCTATGTTTTCCAAGATTACACAAAATAAATTATAATTATAGTAAGGGTAAATAAGGGGTAAATAATGATATAACAAAAGTACAATTGCTAGTGTTCTCTACCCAGACACAAACAGCAGCATACACATGTTCAGCCAGTTCCCATTCCCATATATTTCATGTAAAACACTTAAGATAGCCCCAAGAAAAGTTACTCAACCGATTCTAGTTTATGATTTATCACATAATTATAACTTAATTTTGTCAATTACCCGTTTTCCCTGCACCGCTCTCTCCCGTGATGAGAATGCATTGGTCCTTGTCTTGGTCTCGTAGTGATCGGTAGGCTTCATCTGCTAAGGCATATCTGCAACACACAAAAATACACAAACTTTAACAACTATTCATCCATTTTGAAAAGGGAACCTTCTTTATTTAGTCTGGGTTATTTTTGGTGACAGAAGATCTATAGTCTGGTCCTGCCACATGGCGTCTGCTCTAATCAATAGCATGTGGTGTTATGGGAAATTAGGTTGCGAGTGTAGGCCAACAATTGAATCGTAGCCTTAGTTTGCTCTGCTGACCGAGTTAGCATTTGGCTTGCACAGATGGAATAATGACAACTTCCTTTCCACGCTTGAACTCTTAACCCAATGGGATCAAAAGTACTGAAAACTACTTATTACTACTGCTTAAGGGGTACTTAGCTTTTAATCTGTTTAACTTGTCACTGTGCACTTAAAAGATTATTTATTGCTAAGTACATTACAAGAGCAGGTAAAAATCCTTTTTTCTGTAGTTAAAGGCAGATAGGT
This sequence comes from Periophthalmus modestus, assembly GCA_019594935.1. NCBI lineage: Eukaryota > Metazoa > Chordata > Actinopteri > Gobiiformes > Gobiidae > Periophthalmus > Periophthalmus modestus. Next base: position 7,213,964 of record JAIEZT010000009.1, read on the forward strand.
GTAATTTATTGTAACCGATGGAGTTTGTTTGCATGTTCTTCCTGTATATATCTCATCTTTTTACAGGAAAAATCTTCCTGTACCTATACTTTAAACCTTTACAAACATGTTCTGTAATGCATGAGATTCTTAAATTAGTTTATATTAGTTCATATTCTTCTCTCAAATGTCATTGCTACTAGATAATGTGCCCTCTGACCAGTATCCTTTTTTAAAACATATATTGCAAAGCTAATCGCAATACTTGTCCAATACTAATTCCAAAATCGTTCAGCCCCTATCAATCTAAAACATGCACAATGGGATACCGACAATATGTGTGCAGTGCAGTAGCCAATAGATGACCATAGTAAAACAGTTTAGTGATCATATGTATGTCAAATTTGTGTTAAATTTACTTCCTTTTACACTTGAACTTGCCATGAAGCTTCCCAGTTAACAAATGCTTTGTAAAGTATGCCACGGTGCAAGAGTGAATGATAATAGAGGTGGAGCTAGCCTTTAATAAAATGAAGGCTATTGTTGTACATTCCAGGACAGTGACACAATGGGAAAGTTGACCTGATAATGCCAGCCCTGTCCCACTCAAATCCCAAACAATATATTATTTGTTCTCTATATTAACTTTATCCTTTATTTGGGTTTCAAAGCAGGGTGTGGACAAGGTTAACGGCCTTAAAAAGATGTAGGGTGGAGTGACATTTTTATTTTTTTAAACAACATTGGCATATTAGTACTTTTGTACAGTTTTCATATTGGCGTGCATTGGGTAATTCATGAACCACATCTGGTAATACTGTGCACAAATTGCTTCCCCCTGCTAATTACTCTGCCCTGCCAGTAAACATTGTTCACTGATCTCTTACAATTACCACCTTAAATCCCCCAGTTCCACCTTAAAAAAAACTAAGAAAATATACATTTGTTTGAGGTTATATGGGAGGAATGTGTCAAATAGCATCGCCCAAGTGTCTTATTGAGAGTACTGGTTAACAGTGGGTCGAACTTGGGTCTATGACAATGTAATTAATCAGATTTTCAAATGCAGTATAGCTGGTGTAAAGGCTGTAAGAATGTCAGACATACTTGGCACTAATGGGCCTATTAAGGTAGCAGAAATAACACGAACTTTAAGAGGCAAAGTTTAGTCATATACCAACTAAATGTGCTTTATATGGCAATACAATATTATAAAGTCTACCAAAATACTCACAGTTCTTAGCTTTTTCCTTCATTGGCCGCTCCCTTGAATTTACCCATTTTATGTCAGATGCTCTTCCTGTTTCAACCAAATGCTAATTGGAATAAGTAACATGGTTGAAATATTTGGCCCAATGACACAAGGAAGTTTGCATTGAAATCAGGACAGTAGAAGCTGAACCATCAAAATTCATATTATTATATTAAATAAAATTTTATTTTTATTTATTTGAAGGACAACGAGCAGATACATTAAAAAGATGGCTGCACCAGATTTAGCAAAATGCCATTTTCCATCTGTAGTCATATTATGACTTGTACTAGGGATGTAAAATTGATGCCCTTCAGTATAGAGTGGCTTGAAGAGAGCTTGTTACAGTATCTTTACGTATTTCCATCAAAATCATCAGCATATAGCTCAGAAAATACCTGATTCAGCTACAGAATTTACAAGTATATTTTCAATTCAAGTTTATTTATACAGCACATTTAAAACAACTTCAGCTGACCAAAGTACTTCAAATAAAAGTCAACAAAAAGCAAATATACAGATAACATGACACATGAAATAATAATGATAATATTAATAATAATGATGATGATCATGATCATGATAATAATAATAATAATGATAATCATGATAATAATAATAATCATGATCATAATAATAATAACAATAATAATTATTTAAAAAAAACACACGAAGATATCCTGTCTAGATAGAATTAGACTGAGGGGATCTGACAGGCACAGGAAGGCTGGTCCATTGTCTGAGCTTTGCCATAGAAAAGACTCTCACCTCTGGTCTTGAGCCTGGCTTTGGGAGCAGCCAACAGGACCTGGTCAGCTAACCTCAGAGCTTTGGGTGGAGTATAGGACTGCAGTAACTCCGCAGAGACATTTAAACACGATCAATAACATTTTTAATTGCACCTGATTTAAAATAGGGAGCCAGTGCAGGTTGCAGGCAGGATGTGCTTTTTTTGGCAGCAGATGAACTGCAGTGTTTTGGACATTCTATAAGCTCTGCAGGGAGCCCTGGTCCAGCCCCACATACAAAGAATTACAATAATCCAGACATGACATTACAATTGTGTGGAATGCATTTTCAAAATCTGCTGTGGAAGGTAGGCTTTACTTTAGCAAGAAGCATCAAATAAAAAAAGGTGGACTTCATGACAGAGCTAATGTGTTTGTCCAGTTTGAACACACAATCACCCCAAAATTCCTTACTGCAGGGCGACAGTAAGAGGGCCAATTACACTCGTCGTGCCCAAGCAGTTAGGCAAAACATCACAATGTCAGTTTTATTTTGATTTAAGCTAGAATCACAGCATTACCCATAATACCACGTGCAGTTTGGCTGTAGCCAGGAGTCCATAATAACACTAAAGCAGCATTGAACTTTGATTGTAAAAGCAGCTGGTTACTGGTATAAAGAGCCAATAAAAAGACCAGGGGCAGTGTGGACATCCAGATGAGAGCATTTCAGTCCACAGTATAACATTTAGACCTAATGGTTGCCTGGTTTTTCCACCACCAAACAACCTCTGGACTAAAGCCTGACCATGCAGCAATGCCATTACTATCCTGCCCGTTTTAAACCTCAAAATGGGCTCTACACCAACCAACCTCTGCAAAATGCTAATTCAAGCATATGGTAAAGACATTCATGCTAACTTAGAAAGGCATTATCACTATATTATATGGCCATAGGGATAAGTTAGCTTTGAAGGTTGTCAAAAAGAAAAGTGGTCTGGCACCTATAGGCTAAGGTTGGATAGTACAGAAAAGAGCAGAGTAGCCTAATGGTAGGTCAAATTGATTCTGTGGTGTGTAAAAAAAACTCTCAAGCGAGAAACTAGGATTTCACTTTGAGTTGAAGTCATAGTTGGAAAGTGTTAGTGCCAACATTCAAATGAAAGTGAAGGTAACAGGAATATGGTTGAGGCAAATGTAACCGGTCCATCCCTTTTGATATCACTCCTTTACCGGGCATTATTTGTTCACATCATATGAACTAGAATAAATGTATTTTGGGAGATAGGTACTTTAAAATAAATTATACAACACACCAAATTCCCACTTTCAAGTAATAGTTTCAAATACTATTAAAATATTGTGTTAGGCATATTCCTGCATGCTCAAATCAATCTTTCATCCAAAATGTACAACAAATTACTACAACATGAATATATAAGTTAACTGTATTCAAGCCATACAATACATTTCCGCAGCTACCCTGTAATATATTTCTCCATTCAAACAATTTCCCCACCCCCACAATGTCTGACAGTCCCTAAATGCCTCTCGCACCCGCCATCATCCCACCAGCCCACTTTTGCGAGGGGCGAGCCTTGTCACAGGACATTACGTCACTGCTGAAAAGGGGCAGCTTAGCGCGGCAGATGTCTGCTTTGTCCGAACACCACAGTCGGCTGACCTGATCCTGACAATGAGCAAACCATCATACAATTATGTTGCCCCCGTGAAAGCCCATAACAGCCCAGGAGTGACGAGGGAGGAGGGGAGAGAGGGGTGGGACCATGGGGTGTGAAAAGAGGTAGTGGGAGGTCTTCCACTTAGAATGTTTCAAATGGGACTACATGTCATTCAAAAACTTGTGAAATTTGAATAGGTATTTGCTTTGATATATAACAGGTATCACTTTTTATAGGCATTCATAGCACTATTTAATTTTTCATTCATCTTTATTTACACAGAGAGAGCCCAATGAGAGCACTCAGACTCTCTTTTTCATGAGCGCCCTGTTCAAATACAGAAAAATACAAAAACAAATTGCTGCATAGGTCCATTTAAAACATTAAAAACAAGTGCAGGTGTGAGTATAACCGTTTAACACCAGATTATTAAAATTAATTTGTGACACCAATGTGTCCAGTTTTATAGAAAAAAATTATGCATTTGTTCATGCTCAAATGCACACAACTCTTGCCTTTAATACACATCATGTATACACAGAAAATAGAGATGAGACAACTGAAGTGTCTTGATCATGGATACAATGGCAGAATTGCCACCTTAACAGTTTTTGAAGGGTGATTTACAATTTGCTCATCTGCATAGAGATGTTATTGCTTTGCCTAACAGCACAGCTTTAAATGTATCCATTTTGTATACCTCTTGCTTGTCGTTTAATGCTATACTGAGTAACATTCCAGGCAAACCAATAAGATTGCCATGGCACAAGCAGGTGGCAGACTTTCCAGAAGCAAAGCAAAAAGTGCACCTTTAACTTATTACATAATGCTAATGAAACTACAAATTCAAGTTCAACATAACCGAGTCCGTGTAGAATGTATGGCAGCTTATATATGTGAACTCACTAATGCACAGATTAGGCCTGATATTTCCCTTGTGGTAAGCAGTGATATAATGTTAACAGAAACTGAGTGTACCACTTCACAAACGCTGTAATTACAAAGACGACGAAGCCTCAAGGTCGCCATCAAAGGGCCTTGGTCTCTGTGTGGGGTTTGGGCAGCCTTGGCTCTGGCCCCGCCCCTCACAGCTGCCACCAGGCTATAATTTGGCCTTTGCACGTGGCAGTGGTGAGCACCCATGAGCCACTCAGGATGGGGACATGGGACAGTAGCATGGGTCAGGTAAACCTGTCAGATTTGGACATATGATGATGTCATATTCTCAGATATGCATGGGAAGTATTAGTGCATTAATTTTGTGGCGTTACATCAAGATATCAACAAGGAATCTAGTGTTGAAATTGAATCCATTATCCTGCTTTATATGGCCCTCCAATAGAGCTGAAAGAAAAAACGCTATTAATTTCAATCGTCTCAATTAGTGCAGGGACTAAGGATGAAAATTAGCACTGGCTATAATCCTGCATATTTACAGGTGTGGGGTTTGTTCCTCAGGCCTCTGTTCTTAATATGCACTGTCCCTTCATTAAATAAACAAACAAACAAACAAACAAAAAATGTATCCACAGATACAAAAAAAAAAAGTAGTTTTATTCTATTCCCAATTCGCAAACCACTGTTTGGCTGCAGTGATTTTTAATGACGAAAAACAATGAAATGCATGTACTTCACTGTTCAACTGAATCTTACCACAAGATGTTTTAAACTGCTCCCTCTCTCTAGTTGGGGCATGAGAAGATGGTGCCTGCTGCGTGTGACCTGAATCTGTAAACAGGGCGGTGCTGTCGGGACACTCTGTAAAGCTCTGATTGTGGAGGCTAATGACGTTGGTAAGTGTAAAATTGTGGTTTGGGACACAGCACTAGTGGTTGTACGAGCTTGTTTGATCGTGCCCTCCATTGCATCAATGCACATAAATAGTCTTTTGAAGTTCGGTTGTGGATTATTTTTATTTAGAGCAAGTATTTATTTTTTTTTATCATTCCTGCTCTGATTGTATTGTCTCGGTTCGTCCCCGGTTTGGCACCGATTCGTCCCCGGTTCATCAGTATCCTAGTCGGCTTAGTCTTGATTTAGTTCTGTGTTTGTCCTCATTTAGTTTAGAATGGCCAAAGCCTAGATACATGTTTTAGACCTGGTTTAATCCTGTCAGTCCTTTTTCAGATCCGGTTTAGTCATTTTTTTGGTCTAGTTTTAATCTTATTTTATACGTGGTTTAGTCATGTCTTTTCTGACCTAGTTTAGACCTACTTGATTAGTTTTGATGTGATTTAAATTGCTTGTGTAGAAACTTGAGGCCATGTCAGGTCTTTTACAAACAATATTAATCTTTCTTCAGGGTGTTTGCAATGCCTTCATGCCGAGTTTAGCGCATTAGCATTGGATTTTTAAGCTTTGAGTTTTGATCTTTTTATAGAAATCACTTGACTTTGTTCTGCTCTTTTTGCACTAAACTTACTTTTGTTGCCGTTAGCGTACAGTAGCCTGTGATCTCAGTGGGATCAGGCATCTCAAGAGGCCCTCAGGAAATCCGCCCGGCAACATGAACAGCTAAGGAAGCAACTTTTTTTTCTGCTTCTGTCAGACCAGGTGGATAAAAAAAGACATAGGACAGAAACATGCAGAGAGAGAGAGAGAGAGAGAGAGAGAGAGAGAGAGAGAGAGAGAGAGAGAGAGAGAGAGAGAGAGACAGACACAGAGAGAGAGAGAGACAGACACAGAGAGACAGAGGGAGAGAGAGTCAGACACAGAGAGACAGAGAGAGAGAGTCAGACACAGAGAGAGAGCGAGCGAGCGACAGACACAGAGAGCGAGAGAGAGAGAGAGAGACACAGAGAGCGAGCGAGAGAGAGAGAGACACAGAGAGCGAGCGATAGAGCGAGAGAGAGAGCGAGCGAGAGCGAGAGAGAGCGAGCGAGCGAGCGAGAGAGAGAGAAAGAAAAGGGAAAGTTAGAGAGAAAGATAGAGAGAAAAAAAGAAAAAAGATACAAAGAGAGAGAAGAAAGACAAAGAGACAGATGCTTACTGCTGAATCCAAATGTTAAAGTAAGAACATAGCAATGAGTGAGTACAATTTTGGAGTATTATAGCATGCAGAAACATAAATACTATAAAATTAAACTAAAATTCACTTTTCAAAACAGACTAGACAAACATTTTTTTTCACTGGGAGCATGCTGTAACAAAAGCCCTAAAGTTGTGACAGATGTGGGCCATCTGTAAACAGGACAGCATCGTGGTGATGTCTGGGAAACATTTGATAATGAAAGGGGCTCAGTCCAAATACCTCAAGAGAAATTTAACATAGCAATGACTCAGACCTTTCATTATTGATTAGCATAACTATGGACTGTGTGTATACATACATATATACATATACACATATATATATATATATACATATATATAAATTCAATAAAAACAATAGACAAAACTATATATATATATATATATATATATATAAATATGAGATAGATGTATATATATATGTATACATACAGCATATATGGTGATATATATATGGGAAACATGTGATATAAAGGGGCTCAGTCTTTATATCAAAGATATACACAACATATATCCAACACATAGATATTTCATGGCTTATATATACACAACTATGGACTGTATATATATATACATATATATATATATATATATATATATATATATATATATATATATATATATATATATATATATATATATATATATATATACATATATGTGTGTATATATATATATATATATATATATATATATATATACATACATATATATATATATATATATATATAAATAAAGTGGTATAGTATAGTATAAAAGTTGCTAATCTATCTTTTCAAATCCCACTTTTAAATTTGACTATGGAAGGACTTTGAAATCCCAGGATCTCCCTAAGTGCAAGTAAAAAGGCTCTAAAAGCTTTCCACTTTTTTTTTTTTTTTTTTTTTTTTTTTTTAAATTAGAAGCTGAGTCAAGAGCTTCATGCTGTCACTAATCTTTAATTTATCCAACTCTCACTTAAGGTTGTCTGTGACTCCTTCCTAATTGCCCATTGATACGGCACCACCCACGCACAGAGCTCAGAGGGGGTTCCTGGGCTTTCATTTACAGCAATTTTCTCTGTCTCGGAAGGCGAAAGCTCAAGAAGACCGTATCCTTAGAAAAGCAGGAAGTAAGCACGCAGGGAAAGGTAGAATAACATCCTTGGATCCTTGAACAATGACGGGTCTTAGCCACTTTTAGGCACTGAGAAAGGATTGACTATAGACGTGTTTTATGGAGAGTGGTTTGCAAACTGTTGTGAGCAAGTACCGCCATACAAAAAATATTTGGCTCAAGTAAACTATATTATAAAATAATAACGAGTCTAAACTCACCAATAGCTGAAAAGGGAAAATTAAATTTATCCAAGCTCTGGTTTAAAATATAAGCAAAACCACACTTGGCTGATATGCCACAGTTTCAGTTTGCCATATCTGACCTGGAACTAAAGTAAACCAGGATTAGGCCAGGACTTCACCAGAACTCAAAAGAAGAAGCATTTGTAGTTACTCGGTTCACTGTGATTGGTTAAGACCACCTGTCAATCAGTTGGAGCATGGAAGAGGTTGACCAATGGGGTGGGGAAAAAGTGTTTGAGCAGAGCGCAGCATTAAACAAAGCAGCATTGAATCATGTTATGATCAGCAAAATAGCATCTTGTCATGATTAAATTTAGAATGCAAAATCACAAAAGCACAGGTATTTTTTTGTATTATTGCGTCAAAGAAATATTTAAGGAAGATTTTTACGGAAATTGACAAATTGTGCATAAATTAGGACAGCTGAAAACCACTATGGAGTCCATGACCTCTACCTTAGTCTGAAAACTGCAGATCCTTTTTTTCTCTGCAGGTTCAAGCATTCTGGGGTCTTTTTACCCAAACAATATTTTCAGTTTTGAGCCACTTACACTTCAAGTCTTCAAGGCCTTTGAGACTGCAGTTCAGTGCTGCTGGCTCACAACAAGCAACTGTCTGACCTCATATAAAACCAATTATACTGCACTGACTGCCATGTGAAAAGCCCACAGCTGAAGGACGGCAGATAGCTTCCCTCCATTTCACTTTTCCCATCCTTGGTCAAATAAGACTCCAAAAAGCACCAGGAATGAGATAGAGGGATCAGTAAACAAAATGCAGGAACATGTCAAAAGGTTCTCAAATTATTACATGGACTGGTCCTGTATAATCCTGGTTTAGTCCAAATTTAGCCCAAGAAAAGAACTGATTTAAAATGTCCACATTAAGGTATTTTCTGATCAAACGTGTGAATGAAACAAAACACAAATTCAGGTATGTTTTTGATGAGGTAATGACATTTTAACATGGCTTAAACCTCACAAGAGTCAAATTTGCACAATATAGGACCTTTAAATATGTTTTTTTAAAGTTAGTTCTTAAGTAGCATATCTACTTATTTAACAGGGACAATGTACGTAATATAATAATAATAATAATTTAAAAATTAAGACCAAGTTCATATATTGGTTTGTTTTTGTTTTTATGTCCAAGTTCTGCATAATAGACATATTTTAATACTTTAGATTATGAATAATTTTTTTTTACATGAAAAAGAATATACATGACGCTCCATGTTCAATATTATGCAGCTGTATTCAAAGCAGAAACCAAGTATTATGAAATGTGTTTGAACATTAACCAAGCTGTGTACACTGATAACATGATGTTATGCCATTGTTGAGTCAAAAGGGAGAATGACGCACACATTCAAACAAAGGATCAAAATGATTGCAATAATGGACAGCAGAGGTCATGTTTAAACTATGGTTGATTTAACAATTGAAGTATACAGTCCCTTTAATCAATAAGTGGGTTCACATCGTTTTGTATTTGTTTTTTTCTTCTTTGTGCCCTTTCCAAAAATAATTTCAATTCACATGCCCCTTTGAGCTTTTAGCAATAATGTTGTTCTCCCTTTAAACTGTGTTATGCTATACCCGATTGTCTCCATGGAGATGTTGTTGCTTTCCCTGGAATTTTACACAATATGGCATTATAAATATATATTTTGCATTCAACTGTGTGGTTTAATGCTCAAAAATACCTCAATTAATACAGTGATCGAGGTCGTCTCTTCACAGATCTAACCTGTAACTTGGCTTGGTAGCTCACCTGCTTTTCATCACTGGGGTGGACACGTTTAATGTGCAATAATGTGAAATGGAGACAATCGAGACAAGTTTTCATGGAGACAAGTAATGTGCCAAACCCCGCCACAAAAGTTGCACAGTGGAAAAAAAAAAAAAAGATTATATTAAGTTTATATGTATCATCAGTTGTTATAGCAGGTACCTAGCGAGTCCAAATCATCATTTGCATCTCCTCTCAGTGCAGAGGTGTGAACAAAAACAGTTTTGCCCACTCATCTGGCTTACATTACACTGCCCACTGGAGTCACACTCAAGTACCCACTCACAGCCACCTACCTGCAGGTCCAGCTCATCTCAAACACTCCAGTTACATAACAACAAAACACAGGAGGCACGCATCAAGAGCTACTGTTTCAGCAATGGCAATTCATATCTTGATTTTTTTAAAGAAAGTTTTCTCATACGTAGCAGGACAGGTACAGTGTTTTGGGTAGAAATGCAACAGTGGGTTGCTGTACTCAAAAAGCATAATTTGTATGTTGTATAGTTGAAATACATGGGTCACACATTTTTATATAGCACTTTTTCAAGGCACTCAAAACACTTCACATCAAGGAAGCGGTCACCCATTCATGCATACATTCAAACACCTGTGTGAATGTGCAGATACTGGGGGTATGTGAGGTCAAGTGGCTTGCCCAAGGACACCATACATCTGCGGGAGCTGGAATTGCACCGCCAACCTGTGGGTCAGTGGTTCTGAATCTCTCTCTCTCTCGCTATATATTTTTATATATATATATATATATATATATATATATATATATATATATATATATATATATATATATATATATATATATATACATATACATACATATACACAAAAATCAATGTTAATATTTGGTACAGTAGCCTTTGTTTGCAATTACCGAGGTCAAACGTTTCCTGTAGTTTTTCACCAAGTTTGCACACACTGAAGGAGGGATTTTGGCCCACTCCTCCACACAGATCTTCTCTAGATCAGTCAGGTTTCAGGGCTGTTGCTGAGAAACATGGAGTTTGTCGCTCTCCAAAGATTTTCTATTGGGTTTAGGTCTGGAGATTGGCTAGGCCACTCCAGAACCTTGATATGCTTTTTACGGAGCCACTCCTTGGTTATCCTGGCTGTGTGCTTCGGGTCATTGTCATGTTGGAAGACCCAGGTACGACCCATCTTCAAAGCTCTAACTGAGGGAAGGAGGTCGTTCCCCAAAATCTCGCAATACATGGCCCCAGTCATCCTCTCCTTAATACATTGCAATTGTCCTGTCCCATGTGCAGAAAAACACCCCCAAAGCACGATGCTACCATCCACATGCTTCACAGTAGGGATGGTGTTCTTTGGATGGTACTCATCATTCTTCTTTTTCCCAAACATGGCGAGTGGAATTAAGACCAAAAAGTTCTATTTTGGTCTCATCTAACCACATGCCTTTCTCCCATGACTCCTCTGGATCATCCAAATAGTCATTGGCAAACTTAAGACGGGCCTGGACATGTGCTGGTTTAAGCAGGGGAACCTTCCGTGCCATGCACGACTTTAAACCATGACGTCTTAGTGTATTACTAACAGTAACCTTGGAAACAGTGGTCCCAGCTCTTTACAGGTCATTGACCCGCTCCTCCCGTGTAGTTCTGAGTTGATTCCTCACCTTTCTTGGGCTCCATGCAAGATCTCACCTCGTGGTGTCTCAATGATCATCAGTCCGAGGAAGACTGACCATCATATTTAGCTTCTTCCATTTTCTAATAATTGCTCCAACAGTGGATCTTTTTTCACCAAGCTGCTTGCCAATTGCCCCGTAGCCCTTTCCAGCCTTGTGGAGGTCTACAGTTTTGTCTCTTGTGCATTCTGACAGTTGTTTGGTCTTGGCCATGTTAGTAGTTGGAGTCTTACTGATGTATGGGGTGGACAGGTGTCTTTATGCAGCTAACGATCTCAAACAGGTGCTTCTAATTTAGGAGAATAAGTGGAGTGAAGGTGGACTTTTTAAAGGCGGACTAACAGGTCTTTGAGGGTCAGAATTCTAGCTGATAGACAGGTGTTCAAATGCTTATTTGCAGCAGTAACATACAAATAAATATATTTTTTATAAAAATCATATAATGTGAGTTCCAGATTTTTTTTTTAGATTATGTCTCTCACAGTGGACATGCACCTAAGATGAAAATTTCAGACCTCTCCATGATTTCTAAGTGGGAGAACTTGCAAAATCACAGGGTGTTCAAATACTTATTTGCCTCACTGTATATACATTGCCTAGTAAACTCTAAACTCCACCATTTCATATTGTTTGAAGTACATATGCAATAAAGAGATCAAGAGCTTATGCAAATCCATCTATGTTACTATGGTGTTCTTCGCTGTCATATGCCTGATCGTAACAGGAAATGAAAGATAAATTGGTATTATGGGCAGCATTGGGCATCTCATCAGTTCAATCAAAGACTTAGCAGTAGGTTGACATAACGATGGCTGGGGTGGTGCCAGGACTGTGCAACAGATCCAGAGTAGGCCGGCCAATATGTTGAATTCATTTGGATAATTAACGCCAGTCTATAATCATGGCAAACAAAACAAGATTAGCACAACATTATGGAAATATCCCATGTTTATTTTTTCTGTCTTGATTCTGGGAACTTAATAGAAGTGAAGTCTAGCGTAAATGGTGCAAGTGCAACTTGTTTCTTTAAAAAATTTAGGATTTGGATCGCAAAAGGGGGGTGTAGCCAACTAATAATACACATTTGTTTTTCCCCTTGGTAAGATTTTAGTCATTCATTCAAATTCCGTGAACCAGAAAACATGTACTTCCACAATGATAGACAATGGGAAAGAGCTATCAGATGAAAAAAAAAAAAAAAAAAATAAATAAGTGCTACTCTGCCACCACGTAAAATTACAAACTTTTTTTTTTTTGCAACTGCTGTTTTGGAGATATGACAATATTAGAGCAAAGTGAGTGATATTTGTGCCATTTTATGGTAAATTGTATTATATATACGTTTTTTACTTTTGTCAACATCGCCCACCACTAGCTTGATTACATTTTCTCTGAACTGTAAGACCATCCAACTTCAGCACCTTGGAAAGAATTGAGCTACTAAAATGCAACACTTAATATGGCAACTACAAAAGAACAAATCACTCATAGCAACAGTAGCACAAAGCTCCATGTCAGGCTTCAGCAGTGGTGCCATTATATCCACGTGTCCTGGGCTGAAAGGTGTTCCCCTCACCATAGTGGGCCTCCATAGTGTGCCTCTCTGCTCCATTAGCCTGCCCCCCGCCAGTCCAAATCTCTATGGGCAAACGCTATAGAGCTCTTACACCGTCAGGGGGGCTCGCTACCTCATTACACATTGGGGAAATACGATCCCACCCCCGAGACAGGAGTCTACCCTACACAGTACACCCACACATATGCACATCACTGTAGTCAATCTGTGAAGCTAAATTCAAGTAGCAGAGGCCATCTGTAAGACTGAAAAGCACTGATTAGTTTATCTAAATGGGCTTGGGTTGTCATGGAAGGGAAGCGTGGCACCTGCTCATTAATTATAAAAGGTCTGATCAGGGTGGGTTTTCACTAAAGAAATTATAGATGACAAGAAAACAGTACTGCACACACATTTGGGGAAACAGAAAATAATACTGCTAAACTGACAAATGGAGCAGAATTTCTTCAAAATTGTGTCATTTTGTTTATAAAAAATTCATATGTAATGCCTTTATTTTTAATTTTATCATAGTATATATTTACCATCATCAGCCATTGTTTTATGTTGCAGCAAATCACCAAAGTTCCTAGTTTGGGAATTCACCCTAATTAGATTACAGCCATTATATGAAATTCATCAACATAATTAGTGGTGGCAACTGAAATCAGGATTTTACAGCTAATGCTACAAGTTGAAAAGTCACTGTATTTAGACTCAAGAACAGACAAAGTGTACAGCATACAAAACAATTTCAAATTTAACAAAACCACACACACAATAGTAGATGACAGTATGATGTGGCAATCTCAAAAGAAACTGCCATAAATCATAATGCATAAAACAGTGTCACATAAAACGATGCCTGCCTAACTCCCTGACACTTTAAAACATTATTCAAATATCATCATGTTTACGCAGCATAGGACACAGCTGAGCTCAGAGGCCCACCTGACCCATTCATACCCAGTGTAACAGTAGCTATTCCCACTGGGGCTACTTCCTGGGAATATATTTGAAATGCTCCAATAAAAACAATAGAGCTCTGACAAGATTGAGAGATAGGAAACCAGCTGTAGTCTACTCTGAGCCAGAGCCTGTCCAAGACGATAAATGGGCATACTTCCCTATTCTACCAAACACCTGCCCACACAAACATTTTATAATGACAACAGCGATGTTACTGTGAAGGAAAACAGGCTTTAGCTGTGACTAAGCAGACAATGCCATAGACAGATTTAGTAAAAATATATTAATGAAAAAAAAACTAATCTATTATTTGGACTTTCAGTGACATCCTCTCCTCTTTTTTTTTTTTTTATTTATTTATTTATTTATTTTTTGCTGTAGTTGGTTTACATCCCACTTAAACCAGAGTAAGACTGCATGAACATGCTGGAAAATGTTTCGTTGGATTGTTAGGAAAAACAAGATAAAAGTAGTCAAGTAAGAATTGCTTTCAAATTAAGATCAATAACGTACTTAATACTTAGGCAGGTACATAATATGCTATAGTTTTCAGTTGGAGTTTTGTTGCCGTGTGGACTGGGCCAGTGTATTGTGTGGATCAAAAAGCCAGAGACTCCCGCTGTTCATTTAATTAAAGTCCCCCTGATCCGCCTCTACAAGTAAACCAGCACTTTACAGGTCACATGTCAGGAAGTAGTTTATAAAACGAGGCATTGTTGATCACTGTGTGTTACTGTCGATTCCAATTTAATTTCTGGTTTCCCAATAATTTAAGGACACATGTTTCTTGACAATACTTGCAACATTAGCATTACTTATTGTCATAGTAGAACTAGTCAGAACATATCTACTCATTGTGTATCATGCCAGGCACTTCCACTAAAATACTTTTTCAACAGAGAAGTACACCTGCCAAATCTGGCCATTTCCATAATAACTCTACTGAATCTAGAGACTTTGCATTTGTTTAAAATGAGTGAACCTTTTTCCATTTCAAACCATGAATTTACTGACAAGTTCAGTTCCACTGCTTGCTGCTAGTTTGAATACCAGTCAAGTCAAATGTATTCAAATGTCCCTATCAGATTTTCCAACTCAGTGACCCCTCACTGACTATCCGTGGGTTTTAGAGTGAGAGAAATGAATGCACCGTTGCCATAGTGATTAACAATTCAAAACAAACTGCTCCATCATTTGAATGGTAAGTCTTTAACAGTAAACTGAAACTCATGAATAACAAATGCCCTTGACTTTACGTCTATAGATTTAACAGCATTGACTTAACTTGTATAATTCCCATAAACAAGACTGGGTCCAGATGGACACACCACTAGAGGATTAAGATCAATTTATTAAGCATGTTGAAACAATCTGCCTTTGACTGACAGTTAAACCATTTTACAGAAAACTTGTCTCATTACAGTGGGCTTTAACATAGAGCTTAAGGCAACAAACAAATCGAATTTTCAACAGTACAAAATGTGAGTTAAAGCAGACACAAGACCTGTCAATCAAAATGGTTGTTTCTAGGTCACCATGTCTCCGACTATCATTTCAACTTGACACCTCAGTATCTTCCTTTCGACCCTGTAAAGACAAATGTTTACGTATTTGACTTCTAAACCTCAAGAGTTATTTCAAGGGAAAATTGATGTCTCATTTAAAACTCTGTCAAAAAGATAGTCAAACAAGTCATCAATAAACTGAAAGAGTTACAATGTTGAAGAGTCCATTTACCAAAGCTTTAAACTTACAAAACTTAAAACAGTATTTTTCTGTTAGTAGTGAAAGTAAAGTTGATTTGAATAAGTAGAGAAGACTTGAAATTGAAAATCTCAAGTCCCACTTTTCCATTAACTAGAGAGTAGCTAAATATCAGCTGATAGTGTTTTATATTCAATTCCTTTTCTTGTGAGTTTTCTCTTTCAAGTGCCAGCTTTATGGTTCAGTTTTTGTTCAAATACAGGATGAGAAAAATTACAAGAGATACTTTGACAGTTTAATGGCATATAAGATACAAACTGATTGAATTATGGTAAAATCAAAGTAATATCTGATGATCTCAGCTCTTGAAAAATCAAGAAACGATTTACTTGACAAATTGCCCCATCCTCAGTACACACTATTGCCATTACTGTACTTAAACTTCTGTCTTGTCACTCAGCAAAAAGTCACATGGTACAGAAAGCAAGCCGATGAGTAAAAGTGCTTAATGAGTAAAAGTTCCAGCCAAAGTCCTCCTGGAAACTGAAGCCCAGATCCTGCTTTTGTCAGAGGGGAGTGTGATCCAGGACTGGCACACTGCTCCTCCTGTGTGTATGAATGGGACAGGACCAGACCAGGCCTAATTGACGGCTGCAGGGGCTTTGTTTGGTCTTTGGCTGCCTCTGAGCTAACACAGGCTAACATGGGCTAATGCTCCTGAGTGGACAGATGGCTGCATGGCAAAGAAAGACCACCTGACTCTGGGTTTGTGATCCCAGGTCCCCTCTGACTAGAAATGTGAAAGAGTGAAAGAGAATCTATTGTCACTGGAAATGAATTTGACAAAAATTACAATGTGTTTTTTTTAATGTTTGATAGTAATGTTTTGCTGGGCCCATGTGACCTATTATAACCAATACAGGATCATCCTGTAATTATTAATTATGTAATTATTAAAACCTAATCAAAAACTAAACAAGGACTAAAACAATCAGGACTGATTTAAGAATAGCATTTTTTTTTAAAAACACAACTTCTACCATTTTGGATTCTAAGAAACAGAACTGTTAATCTCATTCAGTTGCTTGTAATAAAGATATTGAATCAGTTGACATTACAAAAGCAATATAACACCAGGGACATGACTAACTGTCCCATCTGAGGAAGGCTGCACTGTATCTGCAGCACACAGACACGAAACGGACTCATAAAAACCAAACAATCTCTCTTGAGGCTCTGACCTCTCTCTCTTTGTCATGGTGAAAGGAGGTTTTACAGAAAAGACGGAAACCAGTAGCAACTCTCTCTTGAGTTGCTACGGGCAAATGCAGATTCCTTCTTGATACAACCCACCATATACAAGTTAAAATGTCACATGCTATCAGATAATTAGGGGTAAATCTCCCACATTTGATGTCAGTGGGCAACAATGTGCAGTATATCGAGAATGAAAAACCAAACCAGTATACATATATATATAAGAAATCAAAGACGCTGTGGAACAACTCTTGCATCCTAAAGTCCCTATATTAGTTTAATTAGATACTGACTGGGAATTTGGTGTACCGACAATATCCCAAGTTTTATGACGCATAACCAAATCCTAACAACTGGTCCTAAAAGCTCAAAATCATAGGATTTACGTTCAATGTACAATTTAAAATAAGATGATTAACTACAGTACAATGCATTAGACACAGGTATGTCTGGTACTCACATGTGTGGACTGAGCTCATAGAAGTTCCTGTTCCTGTACTCCTCCACTTTGTCAGGTGTGAAGATGGGGAGAGACCTGTACGGGTTTATGGAGATCACCACACTGCCGATATATGTCTGTGGAAACATATTAAAATATTTAAAAAATAATAATAAATTATAAATATAGCATTTTTAAACTGACAGCATTTATCCCATAGCATACAATTTAGGTTATTGCTTGAATTTGTCCTGTGTCAGCATTACTTAGCGGGTTATATAGTTCATGTATTGTTGAGACCTGCACTGCCTGAAGGTATGCTCTTAAATAAAAAAATAAATAAAATGGGAGTCAGACTGGAGACAGAGAGGTCATGTTGTTTGAGGCACATTCTTAAGGTTATAATCGTCCAGTCCAGAAACAATAATACAAAAAAAAGTAGGCAAACTGACCAAACAACCACTACATTCTGTCATAGCTCTTCTCACAGAAATTAGTTTTTCTTAAGTTGATATTCAAATAATAGAAACTGCACAATTATTATAAGTATAATATGAAAAATGTATACAAGAAGGAAAGAACTCAATCATTTTCCCTCATTTATATTTGCCATGTTAGACAAAAACAGAATACAAAATGTAATCGTAAATATATTGCAAAATGAAACTAAATGGTCTGAGATTTAATTTTATTTGAGGAAAATAATGCAGGAAATTTAGATTTCTTAAAACTTGGCTATGCCCCAATATCCTATACCCCTATATAAATAAACACAGTTGTTTGTCATTGTGGAAAAGAATGGAATGTTGTCATCACAGTGTATAGCACATATATCAATAGACAAGAGCATTACAGTGAAAAGTCCCTCCTATATGCATAAACAAAGCATTTCAGTGGGAAAATAAAGGAAGAAACTGTGTTTACATGTGGGACATTCACTGCATTGTTCTGGACTGGATGAGATAAAGGGAATTTCCAAAACATCAGGATTAGTTTTTGAATCATCTTGAGAAAATAGACATCCAAGTACATGCATAGTTTTTAACATAATGGGAGAAAATGTAGTTCTTAACCAGTTTCAGAACGTAGAATGTATGGTAATAACTAAATGTTATTGACAATTGGACAATTCAATAAACTATTCAAATGTAGTAATATACACTCTGTCTAGCCATTATCCAGAATGAACCCATCTCACTTACCCTTACATGGCCCCTGTAACAGCAATATCAACAGCACATATCAGCCAATAATTTCCAAAAAGTTACTAATTTCCAAAAAGTTTATAAAAAAAAAAAAAAAAAAAAATAGTAATGAAAACCTGATATTCATTTGATACAAAATAGTCAGAACTAGTATGTATCACATGGTAATATTAAAAACACTACTAGAATTTTACTAGAAGTGAGACAAGACACAATTCCCACAAGACGAGACATGAGACAAGATAAGATTTTGACATAATTTGTAACAAATAAATTGTGCAGTCCAGTTAACGACTGGCCTAAAATTTGACTCTTGCCCCCATTTCACAGTATGACATCACATTGTAGAATCTGAAAACCACCAATAAGTAAATCAAGTATAAAATGCAGTATATCAAGTATAAAATCTGTATTTTCATAATTTTCCCACTATACTGTATGTATATTCATCTAATGTCTTACATAACATCCCTATCCTTGCACATTGCTGATCACACTGGTCAACACAGCAACCTCCACTTGTCAGGTGCATTTCTGCAGGGGACAGTCATCATCCTCCCACTCCAAACACTGAAGCTCACAGCACTTTGCAGACACGCGGGCCTTTCGATCGCCTCTAATGGTTGTTGCATAAGACACTTTGACGATATCGGATCACGGCCTTCTCTGTGGCGCTTCCTCTGCCTCCCACAGACTCCAAGCATTCATTGGCACCAACATACAAAGTGAAACTACGGTGAAAGGAGGTTGTTCTGGGTAAATAAATGTTTGTTGCCTGAAAGAACAAAGTGAAAAAGGAAAGTACACAGGGCACACAGACCATTGTTGTTGTAAGGTCACAATGATAAGCAATGAATGGTGACTAGGCCAGCCACGATAATTACTATCAACTTATCGTTCAATATATGAAAGCAGGAACAATATATTTTGGGAATCGATATTTATCGTAAGTACTTTTTCTTTGCAAAATTGGAGAGATTTGGGGTATTTTTGTTGTAATTTGATAAGATTCGAGCTGTGGAGCGGTGAATAAGTCTCTTTTATGATTAATTATTGGTACATTCTGCCATTTATCTGTTACAGCTCATGTCTATTAATGAAACGGTCTATTTTAAATCCTTTCACTGCGATTAACCTGCATTATTTAAATCTTAATTAGTGGCATAAAGTAGTTTCAATATTATCCTTTATCGTTTTTTAAGATGTATGTTTTGCATCTTATGCAAATAGAAATACAAGATTCAATTGTGAGTATATCAGCAATATGACTAGTACAAATTTGTAAATTCAATTTATTAGATGCATGCATTGTCCAGTCACAATCGCATGACATCATGGTTGGCCTGTCACGATAACACATTTTGGCGTTTGATATATTGCTGAAGTAAATATAGATGATACGAACGCTAATATTGGAAGTCATTTATACCACTGACAAAACCCTTTTTATAAATACCAGAAACACTACTTACTACACTACTACTATTTACATCTGTAATGAGTCACAGAAGTTATTTTAATTCTTTCACGTCTCAGATCTTACTATAAAGCACACAAATAACCAAAACTTTCCAAGTAGTGCAAATAAAATGTACACACAATAAATACTAAACTAATAAACTTCAAATGGAGGACAAGGATTCAAATGCACAACTGAAATTAAAATGGATCATAAAATCAGCCAACCGTGCCCATATAGTCTGAACTGTACGGCTTGTGATGGTAAATAGTATATTGACTCATTCGTACATGACAGATGGGACAATAATTTTTGGGAGTCAATATTCATCATGGGGACTTTTTCTTTGTACTAATGGAAAAATGCATTTTCTATACTAAAATTTGATTAGTAGATACAAATTGATAAATAACAGAATGCAACAATTAAGTTAAGTATTGCAGTTTATATTTTTAACAACATTGTACATTTAAAATGGTTTGTAGGGGATAATTCTGCCTTATGGTTTGGTTTCAATATTATCGTTAATCTATACTTACTCCAGCAATATCAAACTTCAAAATTTGATATTGTGATAGGCCTAGAGTATTGTGGTTTTTTCTCTTATGATCAGCATGTTTGAGAAGAATAAGAAATGACCAGATAACATGGGCATATTCCTTTCACCACAGTTATTAGTGACTTGACGTACTGTCCCATTGCTAAACAAAGCCATGTGTCTTCAGTGCTTAGCTGTCATGTGATAGTTTGGGATGGGGGAGAGGCGGTGAGGGTGGTTAGGGGAGGGGGTACAAGCCACCCGCAGGGGATGATACCACATGAGGGAAAATGCATTCACACCGCAGACAAGTACCACAGATTCATTGGATAAGTATAGGGTTCTTTGACTGTGGACTATTAACAGGTATAAGAAATAGTTACTGAAGTACTTTTTAAGCATAGAACAGCCAGTGAGATCATCACATTGTTTTAGTGTTTTGCTCAGTCCAAATCATCACTTAAACCACCACAGTATACCATAATTATCATGTTATGTCTTGTAACATGGGGCTAAAGGATTCTTCACAATTGAGGCAAAATGACTAATTCATGGTTTGTGAAAAGTGGTAAAAGGTCACATTTTTATATAATGCTTTTCCACCTTCAAAGGCAATCAAAGCGCTTTACATCAAGGAACCACTCACCCATTCACACACCACTGTACACAGATGCGCAAGGTCAGTGTGATGGCATTCATCTGTGGAAGCTGAAATCGCATTGCCAACCTGTGGGTCAGTGGATTTGACCACTCAACCAATGATGTTAACATTGAGAGCGGGATTCGAACTGCCAACCTATTGTTGTGTGCAATGATTTAAATAATATATAGCACTAAACAAGAATAGAATATCCTGTCTCCATGAGGTCCCCATAATGTTTCTCATTGAATCTCACAATTTGTGTTTATCCTTTTTGCCCTGTAGAATTACTTTTAAATGTTTATCATACAACTGGCAACAAAGTGTGATTTTGTGATGTCAATATAGTCCTGGTAGCAAGTGGTATTTGTAAGATACTTCAAAAGCACTTCCATAACGCAAAGACGATTGACCTACTTGGAGGAGAATTTTAAAATTACCTATATGTTATGTAGCATCTAGTCAATTAATGATAAACATATTTCCAGAAGTGTGAAGTCAACTGAGGTTAATGCTAAAAGGCTGTACCGGGAACATCTGCATAAATAAACCAAAATCCCTCTGATGTAGAAAGCATATTTAGTTGAGTGACACACAGCCTCTGCTTAGACCAATAATCAGTTGAGTTTTAAACAAATGGCTCCTGGTAGTGGGCAACCGCAGCCTGGAAAACGACTACGAAAAAGACAAGTCAGCTATTTTCAGCTTTTGGAAACAAATTGAATTAACCTAAGCTGGAAACTTTGTCCATAATATTTTGAAGACAAGTACACAAGTCATCCTAGGTCAGGCTACCATATGTTGTACAAAAGAGACTGTCAGACCAGACCAGGCAAGAACTACTTTAGAATGATTTGGCTTTCTAAGTGCAATCTTTAATTGAATGACCTGAACAAGTCTAAAGCGGGTCTAATTAGATCTTTATAAATCGGGACGAGATCTAAGAACTTAATATAGTACTAACTTATCCGGGTTTTGGTGTTTATAGAGTGGTGAAAAAGTAGAACTGTGAAAACCAAATATTCTATCTTTTGAATGGTAAAAAGTTCTCAAGAAGGCACCCATAACAGAAAAAGTCATGAGACTGAAACTATACCTAAAATGTCACCAATAACACTTTGCACCAACATTTGAAAACCGCTCTCAAACAAAGACCATATTCTTCCCCACTGCTTTTCAGCCACAATGAGGCAGCTGTTGGAGTTTAACTTTACATTTAGGTCAGAGCTTATGGAAAGTGAGACCACGCGAAATGAGAAAAACCTATTCCAACGTCTCAGCAGGAAGTGGCTCCATCTAAAGCAAATATCAAAAACATGTTTCTATGGCAATGGGGGCTGTTTGAGATGACATCATCCCCTACGCTCTGATCCCTGTGAACCAAACCAGGGCTGTAATCATCTCAGCTCTAGGCCTACTGAGCAACGCCAATTGTGGGGTGTCACAGTTTATAAAGGTTTTGAACAAATGCTTGGTGGAGCAATCGTAAGAATCATCTATACCATGGGCTTCTGAAGTTTTGTTTTTTCACTGGCCATTTGGAGTTTTTACTTACCATGAATTATTAAGTTTAGTTTTGTGTCACTTTTTCCTTTCTGTACATGATTAGATGTGCACTAGCAATAAAAACCCAAGCCTAAGTTTTAAAGTCATGGTATATAGCAGGCTGCTAAAATGAAAATGTAGGATCATTTAGGATATGTAGGATAACACAAACTTATCTCTGCTTTAATATAATTGAGCTTACATTTAAATACAACTCAATTATAAAACATAGTCTGATATTATTGAAATATTCAAGAGTTAAAGATGTACTATGTAACATTTTCGGTGGAAGACACGCCACATACTTGTGTTGATAAAGAGGTTATTGCTTTGCACAGAAAGTTCCACGGCACTTTCTGTTGCATTTACGCAATTTCATGTGGTTTAATTCCTAAATACTTTGAAAAACATGCATTCCAACTGTGAGCAGAGTCCCCACCATAGAGCTGACCTGTAAATTAGCCTGGTCGCACAAGGTTTAATTCTGTATTGTGGAACATTCTGGACTAAGCAATATCCTCTCCATGGAGCTACTGATATCGACAACATGAAATTTTCCAGACATTCAGCACTAGCTCTGTCCCTTGATCACAGAGCAGTGGATTTCGTGGTTGGTTTAAAACGCATCATCTTCATTCCAGAGTGATGTGATTTATTGATTGTCTGGTTACAGTGGCCTCTGTATCTGTGCCATGTCTGTGGTCAGCACTAAATTAGTGAGTGAAAAGAGGAACAATGACAATATGAAAACTATCCCAGATTTCCTCATGGGAGCCCTCACGCGGGAGGTTGGGGTGAATACTGCTGTGTAAAGACTTGTTCCAGACTAGCACTAACTACATGTTATGGCAATGGACCATCAAAATAAGTCAACTGCTAAGCTGAAAATGTGAAGGGCATGACACCAAAACACATGCTGGGACTGTCAAAACAGGATTTGAGCACTGTCAACACAATGTCATCTCTTAAAAGAATATATAATGTATGGAAGACTTAATAAGATATAGTTTGTCACAGTGTGGACATTATGAAAACAGTATGTTGTTCTAATGTTGCCTTATAAGGTGTAAAAATCTTGTTTTCAGATTATCAGTACACATTTGGTTAGGTAAAGTAATATCAGCTCAAGTGTATCACTTTCAATTTCATGAGAACAATAAATAAAGGTTTATAAGAAATCTTTTTCCAGTATTACAAGCAACATTAAATGCTTTACCCACTGTCATTTGTATAGACTGGTAGGAGAAAAGGCCTTTTACAGGCTGCAACAAAACAGAACTAGCAAAATCACTTAGGCCATTAGGTCACGACCTTACACGTTACCCACAAAGTTCATGAATTGAGATAGTAATGAATTCCGTTTAATTTAGTATAGCCCATTTCAACAATAATCATCTAATTCAGTTACCACAAACACCTTGCAAGAATATTTTCTTGTGTGATATTGATTTGTTATTACTTACGTAGATCTCATTGTGGTCGAAGCGTTTCTTCAGGTTCTCTATGAAGGAGTCTTCAGACAGGGGCTCAAGGAGGACCATGTCCCCGACCCCGATCATGTTGTCTAGGAGTGATGTCTTCACCTCCATGTTGGCTCACACTGCCCTCTCTGTCACAAAACACAAAGGCATGTGTTTTACATTAATATGTAGTAGACAATATGATTTTCTTGCCTTTTCGTGCTTTATAGCACTATAGTCTGTACAATTCAGGTGTTATTGACTGGTTACTTTGTGACTCAATTAGTCACAGTTTAGACTAGTTTGAAGTGAACATCTAACCCCGGGCTTAGACTGCAGGCGATGCAATGCAGCTTCGGTCCAGTGGTATTCTGTATAATTACAAGTAGCTCAAAGAGGAGCTCAATCACTTATTGTCAAAATTTTATTTCATCATGCAAATTTGCAGCAAAATGCTATTCCAAGTTTCCAACATCACACTAGCGACTAATATTACTTAATGTTATTGAAATTACATTTGACCCATCCTTGCTCCTGGAGCATTTGACCTATTGTGCATGTTTTGGTTTGAGCATGATATCACCTTTGTTCAAATAACAAGCTCATTATTATCCATTTGTTCTAAAAAAGTGCACATCTCACAAATGATTAAGAGTGTTCTGTGATCGGTAAATAAACAGGTCTGAAGTTAGCAGTGTGCAAATAAACTGTGGGGCGGACATGTTTGCTCAGCAGTGCTATGGCTCTAGGGGAAAAATGAGCCCTCCGATTGGCTGTTCCTCTCTCTTCTGGTATTTTCAACAGTCCCAAAGGTGATTACATAACTGTTACCCCCCGACCCCCATGTGCTTGCTCTGTGTGAATCGACTAATGTTTACGAGTGCCTTATAAATCAAATCCACAGCAGGAATTTAACACTGAACTGCATGAAAGCATGGTCGGTTGGGGTTTTATTCAGTGCAGGTCATGTCAAGATAAACTAAATTAAAATAGAACGTTCAGATATTATATTTAAAATGATAAAAGAAGTTAAACAAAGAACAACTGACAGAATAGCAGAAAAAAATGATTCTCCATTTTAGTTTCTAATAAAAAAAAAAAAAAACAAATGCATAAGCTTTTCTGTCTCAATTTCATACAGAGAGAAGTCAAACTTATTCCACCAATGCCTGAATTCTGCTACAACAAACCACTTTTACTGGCAGATGATAGGATCTAGACCCCTTGACTAAAAAGATCCAAACTGGTTATTGGCAAAACTATTCCATCTGAATTTGACTGAGATTTAATTCAGTGCAATCCTAAGAGCAAGTCATCCATCCACAAAACACTGGGAACTGAGTAGTTAGAGGCTTTCAAATCAACATTTTACATAACGAGTTCAAACAACTTTGCCATTATAATTTATATTTTCATTTTAGGCAACGTGAATCTTTTCTAAATTGTGATTATAATTTAGGCTGTTGGTTGTGATTTTGGACACAAAGACCTTGCTGTCAGTGGCAGTTT
The DNA here is from genome assembly GCA_019594935.1 of Periophthalmus modestus. Classification (NCBI taxonomy): domain Eukaryota; kingdom Metazoa; phylum Chordata; class Actinopteri; order Gobiiformes; family Gobiidae; genus Periophthalmus; species Periophthalmus modestus. The sequence continues at coordinate 7,239,712 of JAIEZT010000009.1, forward strand.
TCAGAGCAGCCTCCTGTGGCCTGTTAGTCAGTAATCCCAATGCTTTGGGCCTGAGATAAAAGAGAGGGCTAAAGCTTATTCAGAGAGGGGATGCAGGGCTTTGCTGTACCAAACATGTCTTCTGCTGTTGCTGCTGCTAATGGGACAGTCCAAACCAGGCTAGAGACTTATAATTGAACATAACTCACACAGTTTAGACATCTGATTTTTGGACACATTATGTTTTTTGTCAATTACAGAATAGTGGTTAAAAAATGTGTACCATGGAAGAGATGCAAAGACCCAAGATTGTGCTATGAATTTCATTTTAATCAGAGATCTTGGGTCTTTTTAATGAAGAGGTTACAGTCTTCTGTCAACAAAAGTATGTTTGGAGTTGGAGTTTCATGTTTTCAATTTCATGTTTTTTAAAGAAAACATGAAATTGAAATCTATAATGATGATTAATATCTGAAAATCAAAACAACAACATACATACATATATATGTGCATATATACCTATACACACACATACGTATTTAATGTGTGTGTATATTTTTTATATACACTGACCTAAATGATTATTAGGAACACCTATTCAATTTCTCCTTAATGCAATTATCTAATTAACCAATCACATGGCAGTTACTTCAATGCATTTAGGGGTGTGGTCCTGGTCAAGACAATCTCCTGAACTCCAAACTGAATGTCAGAATGGGAAAGAAAGGTGATTTAAGCAATTTTGAGCATGGCATGGTTGTTGGTGCCAGACGGGCCGCTCTGAGTATTTCACAATCTGCTCAGTTACTGGATTTTCACGCACAACCATTTCTAGGGTTTACAAAGAATGGTGTGAAAAGGGAAAACATCCATCCAGTATGCGGCAGTCCTGTGGGCGAAAATGCCTTGTTGATGCTAGAGGTCAGAGGAGAATGGGCCGAGTGATTCAAGCTGGTAGAAGAGCAACGTTGACTGAAATAACCACTCGTTACAACCGAGGAATGCAGCAAAGCATTTGTGAAGCCACAACACGCACAGCCTTGAGGCGGATGGGCTACAACAGCAGAAGACCCCACCGGGTACCACTCATCTCCATTACAAATAGGAAAAAGAGGCTACAATTTGCACGAGCTCACCAAAATTGGACAGTTGAAGACTGGAAAAATGTTGCCTGGTCTGATGAGTCTCGATTTCTGTTGAGACATTCAAATGGTAGAGTCAGAATTTGGCGTAAACAGAATGAGAACATGGATCCATCATGCCTTGTTACCACTGTGCAGGTTGGTGGTGGTGGTGGTGGTGTAATGGTGTGGGGGATGTTTTCTTGGCACACTTTAGGTCCCTTAGTGCCAATTGGGCATCGTTTAAATGCCACGGACTACCTGAACATTGTTTCTGACCATGTCCATCCCTTCATGACCACCATGTACCCATCCTCTGATGGCTACTTCCAGCAGGATAATGCACCATGTCATAAAGCTTGAATCATTTCAGATTGGTTTCTTGAACATGACAATGAGTTCACTGCAATGGTCCCCACAGTCACCAGATCTCAAAACGATAGAGCATCTTTGGGATGTGGTGGAACGGGAGCTTCGTGCCCTGGGTGTGAAACCCACAAATCTCCATCAACTGCAAGATGCTATCCTATCAATATGGGCCAACATTTCTAAAGAATGCTTTCAGCACCTTGTTGAATCAATGCCACGTAGAATTAAGGCAGTTCTGAAGGCGAAAGGGGGTCAAACACCATATTAGTATGGTGTTCCTAATAATCCTTCAGGTGAGTGCATATAGCCAAGCCCCATTAAAACCACATGCGTTTGAACAAAAAAAGTACCTTAAAATAAACCACACATACACATACATACTAGGTAACGTAACTTAACCTTTCATGAAACTTCTATTGATAGTTGCCTGCCTGATACAGCATGTGATCTGAGACATACACTTTATGGCCACATGATTTCAATAAGGAAATCCCTCTTTGAACGCCAAGTCAATAATGCTCCAATCAGCTGCCGGTCCAACCTCAGAGTAATTTGGGAACAGCATGATCTCTCAGAAGAAAGATCCCCCCTATGAAGTCTAGTTCACAAGTTCTTCGAGAAACTGCGTGTTCCTGCAGGGTACAGTGTTATAAGGCTGTAAAGAAGTTGCCTGGCTAAGAAGCTAATGGCGCTAATGAAAGCAAGTTGTTTGAAAAGGTAGTGCGGGACAGATGGTTGGAAATGATTGATGTTAGTTAGCAATCAAAGTGTACTGAGGGGTCTGTAGTGTTGTAAAGATGCCAGTGCACTAATTTGGTCTCAGAGGGGTCCAAACAAGAAGAAGATAAAGATATTTTGCCACAGGAATACTATTACTATTCATACCAGATTCCATACAACTGTCCAACAACTCACCCTTACGTAATGATTAACCCTATGTATAAGTCATGTCAAATCACAGTTTCATCTTACTACACCATCTGTTGTATAGGGTTGTGCAAAAATATCGATCTAGCGATATATCATGATACAGCATTATTATAACTGTATTACCATCAGTATTTTTTTTTATTATCTTTTACTAAATAATCTTGAGAGTGCTACAGTTGTGCTGCTTGTTTAGAGGAAGGAAAGTTGTTTATGCAGTACATTTTGACATGTTCATTGTTTTGATGATTAAAATTTGTGTATTACATATTAACTAGCTAAGTGTAGGTAGTGGTTTAACAAAGGACCATTGTTAAATTGTATTTGGTTCTTTAAAAATAAAGTGATAATATATATTGCGCACGATCCTCTGCAATATTTCGATTATTGCATGTATCACCATGTTGTGATATCATCATAGCCGTGTATCTTATCAAATTATGAGGGACCCTGTAATTCCCACTCCTACTCTTATATATACTTGTACATATCCAAATCTGCATATTTGTGCCTTATGTCCGCTTATTTTTGCTACTTTAACTATTTTGTATTTTATTACCATTACTGTGCTCTCATTTCTACTTTTTGTAATACATCATAATGTGTGAGCTATGTGTGTCCAAGTAAATCCCCTTGTGGATCAATATAGTTTGTCTAAGTCCAAGTTTTATCGAGCCATAGTTCAACAAAAATAGTGCCTTAAAATAACACCAAGCCAAAACATAGCAGCTGCTTATGTTGTCTGGTATGTCGCCTTAAATCAAGTTTGCTCCCTTTAAATGTCATCTGTGCACCTCTTTAGGAATTAATAGACTTTGCTCTCATCCCATTACATAGAATATAATCTGTGTAATGCTCTAACTAAAAAAAGAGGTCTTTCTTATAGATCTTTTATACCAGTGGGTACAACATGAATCCTGCTGCTTAAAATAGATTGCTCAAAGGGACAATTCTTGATGCTGGGTGTACTGAAAGTAAGTTACTGTAATAAAAGAATAGCATAAAGTTAATTTTAGGATTGTGGATGTTCAAGAAGCAGTGCATTTGTTACATGCAATACCAGGATAATGTCAAGCAAGCTGCACAGTTAACAATAGTGTTTCTACAATACTAAAATAGTTGATTTCAATAAAAGTCTTAGCATTTGATACAGACTTTGATACTGCAGTGATTTTTAGACAATAGAGTTTAGACAAAAGTTCCTTTAGAATTGCATACAGGTTTTTATAATTCTGACATGGATCACGGGGCTTTCTGTAACAGATTACAAATTTTGAAGCACAATTTATTTAATTATTTATAATTTATTTAAATATACTGTTTATTTATTTTCATTCAGGTAATGTCTTTTAATTAATCCATAATTAACCATAGAAGTGACTTATTCAACACGCATATACTTTTGATACCTATTCAAGTGAGCATCTAGTTTCAATAATAGTTTTTGTATTGGTTTAGCTGATTGATCCAGGTGTTGGTCATTATTCGCATTGGGACATTTACACTCTTCGGTGTTCATATGGAAGCTGTAGGACAATTGACAATCGGATGCGGGAGTGGGTGTCTTTGCCTCATCTATACAACGGTGAATTCACACTACACTTCAACTGTATTAAATGTATGTTTTATTAGTTTACACTAAGAGCATGTCCCATTACTGTAATTCAAGTGATAAGTCCAAGTAAACATTGCTACCACCAAAGTTTATGCATTATCCTCTTTTGATCTGTTTTTGCTGGCTGCTTTGTTATCTTGACTCATTCGTGAAACCACTTGGATCATTACTTACATTGGCAGGTCAGATGTTTGGTGGGAGTATGAGAGTTCACTCCTCAAAGCTACTGGAAGCTAATCTGCTGCTATGGAGAGAATTACAGAGGAGGCTGTTTCCAGCACTTTTTTTATAAACAAACATAGAACTGCGCCTCCCTGTATGAGAGAGGAATCAAATGTTCAGGCTCCCGACAACCTATCAGAATCAGAATCAGAATCAGAATCACTTTTATTGATCCCCGAGGGGAAAGATTTCCTGCGACCTATGCGACAACACGGCGATGAAGCTTCAATGCGCTTTTCAATCCCCACTGAGAACAACTCATTATCTGTTTGTTATAACCATCTTGCAAGAATCCAACTGTATCATAGTGATCAACATTCAGTTTCAGTAACCTATAAAAGGAGCCTATGGAAGAAGAAAGACTGAAACATGAAATATGAGTAAAGTAACCTATTTATTTAACTTCTTTCTTTACTACATAATAGAACATATGTTACTTCATATATTTGATATCTTCTGTATGTACCTAAAATATAGAAAGTAGAATACATTGGAAAAAAAAAAAAAAAAAAAAGAACAAAAATACACTGAATGAGGGTGCGTCCAAACTTTAGTGTAGAATCACATGTTTGTAAGACCATGTTTGTAGCGGACTTGACTACATGCCAACATGTTGAGATTAAATACAATTGGTTTTATAGTTTCAGATATTATCATTGAAGTGTATGTGCACATTATTTATTTATATATATATATATATACACACATTATATATATATATATATATATATATATATATATATATATATATATATATATATATATATATATATATATATATATATATTATATATATATATATATATATATATATATATATATATATATATATATATATATATATATCATATATACATGAACACAGCAAACACCAGCTCCTGGTCGGTCGACCGAACAGTCTCCCGAGACTGCAGAACCCATAAGACCAACCTGTGCACTGCCTGGATTGATTACAAGAAAGCCACACACATGGATCGCTGAATGTCTGGAGCTGTACAACATCAACAGGACTCTAAGAGACTTCATTGCAAACTCAATGAGGTTGTGGAAAACCACCCTTGAGGCCAATGGCAAGCCACTTGCACAAGTGACCATCAAATGTGGCATATACCAAGGAGATGCACTGTCCGCACTGCTGTTCTGCATAGGTCTGAACCCCCTCAGCCAAATCATCAATAACACTGGCTATGGATACCGACTCAGGAATGGGGCCACCGTCAGTCACCTCCTCTACATGGATGACATCAAGCTGTACGCTAAGAATGAGCGAGACATCGACTCACTGATCCACACCACCAGGATCTACAGCACAGACATTGGAATGTCATTCGGGCTTGAGAAGTGTAGCCGGATGGTGACAGAGAGGGAAGGTAGTCCACACAGAAGGGGTCTCACTCCCAGAAGGGACAATAGCAGACATTGAGGACAGTTACAAGTACAAGCAAATGGCAACCTTGAAGAGGAAACAAGGAAAGCAGCTACGGCCAAATACCTCAGACGAGTAAGGCAAGTCCTAAGGAGTCAGCTCAATGGCAAGAATAAGACCCAGGCAATAAACAGCTACGCCCTGCCAGTAATCAGATACCCAGCAGGCCAAAAGCTGGCCAAAGGAGGAGATACAGACCACAGATGTTAAGACACGAAAGCTCCTGACCATGCATAGTGGGTTCCATCCCAAATCCAGCACCCTGAGACTATACGCGAGCCGTAAGGAAGGAGGCCGAGGACTAGTGAGTGTGAGAGCCACAGTCCAGGATGAAACATCCAAGATCCACAAGTACATCCAAGACAAGGCCCCAGCAGATGACGTGCTCAGCAAATGTCTCAGACAGTGGAGTGCAGAGGAAGAGGAGCTGGAGGAACCATCATGGAAGGACAAGCCCCTGCATGGGATGTACCACCGGAGCATAACTGAAGTGGCTGATATCAAGAAATCCTACCAATGGCTTGAGAAAGCTGGACTGAAGGACAGCACAGAGGCACTCATCCTGGCTGCACAGGAGCAGGCCTTGAGCACTAGAGCAATAGAGGCCCAGATCTACCACACCAGACAAGACCCAAGGTGTAGGCTGTGCAAAGAGGCCCCTGAGACAATCCAGCACATAACTGCAGGGTGTAAGATGCTGGCAGGGAAAGCATACATGGAGCGGCATAACCAAGTGGCGGGCATAGTGTACAGAAACATCTGTGCAGAGTACAGACTGGAAACCCCCAGGTCTAGGTGGGAAACACCTCCAAAGGTAGTGGAGAATGATCGAGCCAAGATCCTGTGGGACTTCCAGATACAGACTGACAGAATGGTGATAGCGAACCAACCGGACATAGTGGTGGTGGATAAACAACAGAGCAAAGCCGTTGTGGTGGACATCGCAGTACCAAGCGATGGGAACATCAGGAAAAAGGAGCATGAGAAACTAGAGAAATACCAGGGGCTCAAAGAAGAGCTGGAGAAGGCCTGGAAGGTGAAGGCCTCAGTGGTGCCCGTGGTCATCGGAGCACTCGGGGCAGTGACCCCTAAACTGGAGGAGTGGCTACAGCAGATCCCAGGAAAAACATCAGACATCTCAGTCCAGAAAAGTGCAGTACTAGGAACAGCAAGGATACTGCGCAGAACCCTCAAGCTCCCAGGCCTCTGGTAGAGGTCCCGGGCGTGGAAAAAGAGGGGATAAAGACCACCCGCGGAGGGTGAGGAGGAGATTTTTATATTTTTATATATATATAACATTACATACATACACACATGTACACATATATATAGTTCTTTTCACTTATGTTTACTGTGGTCTTCCTTCTTCATTACAGTTAACATCATAGAACTAGCAAACACATCAAATATAACATCTGCTCTGGCTCATATTACATATACTGTACACAAACTTGCATATGAACGCATGGAAAATATACATATCACTCTGGCCTGCTAGTAAACAAACCAGTGAACCGAAAACTTTATATTTTACTTTTCACTTGTTTCTTAAATAGTGCTCTGTCAGGTAAAACTTCGCATTAGCGCAAAAGGCTGAACCGGAAAACAGGAAGCATATTTTACTAACTTAAAGCAGACTTATGGCAAACTAAACATTAAACAACATTTTCCAAATGAAAAAATATCACCTTTATGGTTTTATAACTGAAAGGGAAATAAAAAAAGGGGAAATTAAACATGAAATGTATAAAAAAAAAAAAAAAAAAAGAACGAGTCAAGTAAATTTTCTTACAGGTATTACAAACATCAGCGCCATCTAGTGGTCAAACATATGTTACGTAACGGTTGATTGTACATGTCACAGTTCACTTATTTAATCAGCTACATGAAGCATAGACAGCAAACTGAATATGTGTCTGTTACAGTTAATCAGATAACTAAAGCATAAAAAACAAGCTATTTACTCTCAATCTCACTCCAAATCACTAAATCCATTGAATTCTTCATCCTCAGTGTCGCTTCTGAACAACTCCGCCTGCTTGGGAAGTAGATGAAGCGCCGCTCCGGAGGTAGATGAAGCGCCGCTCGTGTGTGGTTGCCATACTGGTACACAAGCTTAGAATGCCTTCATGCAGTTGTCAGTGTGACAAAAATGAATATGTAAAATTCTGTACTTGAATAATTTCACATATAAGTACGTACAAGTTGCACCCCCAGACAAACTATTAAAAAAAGTGCGAGTTATAGACCAGAAAATACGGTATATAAAATTCAACACATGTAATCACATATTGCGTGCATTTTCCCATATATAGTCTTTTTCTCCTCAGCTATGATAACCTACTAGCCTAGATTTGTTCTGGCTTCCACGTAACGAATGACACAATCCCATTAGTGAAGTGTTGCCGCCTGCCGTTAAATGTTGTACCGCATCCAAGAGGGGAAAATGAGAAAAAGACAGAAAACCTGACAGCGCTGATTAAACTCTACGGATTATCCTCGCTGTGTGGAAATAAAACCAGGCCGCTATTGAGATATTGACCACAGTTGCAGTTTTTGCCACTTCTTAGGCTGTATATGGATTGACAGGAGATTTAACCAGCGCAGCTTTATCAATCTCTCTGATGTGTTTTACATCTGATGAAATCCCACCGGTGGTCATTACCCACGAGGCTTAGTGGACATTAATCTCATGTCAAAATCGCACAAATCACCAACTGTAGACCAATGCCCTTAGCTGGATGTGTGTCACCTTGCAGAGTGCACCTTCAGGACAGAGGCTGGGAGATAAAGATGAGTTAGGGATTTAAAAGTACTGAAAATACAAATCAAAAACATAGCAGTAGACTTTACTACCTTCTACCTTACAATAAGCAAACATACCTTCCTATTTTGGTTGATTAGACCATGCTCTGCCCTAAATAGCCCAATCTATCAGGGGCTGACATCCACAGCTTATTGGCTATCAAACTTAAATATCCACTAGAGGCCAATATTTAGTTTTGACCAACCAGCTGCCTAAAGAATGCACCTAAAGCTTTATTTGAGCACTTTAGTGCAAAGAGACAGCTACACACAACTCTTATAGATTTAAGGTTAAAAAAAAAAAAGTAGACATTACATTTTAACTATCTCCATGGATACAACTTCACCAGGCCAAGTTACAAGTCAGTGTGGAGAGCTGTGGAGCTCAATATCAAGAACAATACAAAGTTAAATCAGTGTTGATAAGCTGTATTGACAATGTAGCTATGTGCAAAATTTGAGATTGAATTGGCATGACTGCTGTTTTTTTCTATTATGGCACAATAAAGGTAAATCAAAACAGATGTCATAGCAAATCCAGGCTTACAATTTGCATCTCTAGAAAATTATATCTACACCTTTTTGCAATGTAAAGCCTATTTGACCATAGAGATCGATAGAAAATTTTGTTTTGCAACCCAATATTGAACCTTGTATTTGCATAAGAGGATATGGATTTATGATTTCAGAAATAGCTGATCTCATATTGGTTGTTTGTACCAGATATTTTAGTCATTCAAATCAGCATTTTAGATTTGTCTGAAAATCCCTTGTTGGCTCTGCGCCTCCTTATCTTTATCCTTCTTGGCAAACACAGTAGGAACCAGGCACGTGCTGCTAACATCAAATCAAGCTTGCCCCCAATGTTCTGGATCACAGTTTTGATTCCATACATAGTCACAGGTCACCAAATGAAATATTCTATAGGACTTTTTCCATCTATAATTCCCATAGACTGAAAGTGTGTCATCTCAAAAAGGGACATATGGATCTGATCATTTTTATGTAATTAAATTTCTTATATAAAAGGAGTGGGCTGGACTTGCGGTAAGGTTGGCAAACCGTATACCGGACATGCTAAGTCGCCTGTATGACCTAGATTTTATAGAGATGACAAGCAACCAGAACCATATGGAAAGGGAAGAAATGCAATTAAAAGTGAGTAAATTATTTAGAGATTAAGACAGCATAATGTGCATTTATCCTTTGGCTCAAGTCTCCACCACAAAGGTCAATGGTCCTTTCACACAAGAAACTGACTAATCAGAGAAACTAGTTTGTGGACTTGGTTTACATGGTCATTTCAATTCAAATGTTTCCATGTCAAAACAATGAAAAAAACTATAGGATGAATTTAAATGGCGTAATCATTATCAAACTCACCACTTAACAAGAACCAACCCAGGACCAAACAAAGACTAAAATCTGGGAACAAACAGGTTAAACTAGTCCTGAATCAGGACCAAAATCAGGACCAAAACTGGGACCAAAATTGAGACCAAAACCAGAACTAAATCAAGTCTAAACCAGGACTAGAACAGGACCAAACCAGTAACAAACTTGAATAAGCATTAACACATCCAAAGTTAATCCATGCTTAACTGTAGGACCTAATTGCTTTCGTATGGTATATTATCGCCCATTACATCAGCCAATGACAACAATCCCCCAGATTACAATTTAACTAAGAAAAACAAGACCTCCTCCTGCCCTTATATTTACCTGCATTGGAGATGACTGTGGATCACTTCAGGGCTGTGTGTTTGAACTGCTCTAAACCCTCCTCACTCTACCCTATTCCCCACACTGTTCACTGCTGTTCCATTAAGGACTTCTAATCGCCAATCCCCTCTCCCTCTCCAACTCTGAGATACTGCCGCCCGCCCATCTCCCGTCTTCCTCTATGGGGACTTCACAGACAATTACACAGCATAATGCATCTAATATTATCATTTGTTTGCACAGACATTCAGGCAAACAAACCTCCCAAGGTAAAATGACGCCACTGTTTTTTACACAGTGGGCTGTCTCACAGATTACATATCATAGCAATTGCTAGTCAAAATCAGTTCAATTTAAAAAAAATAAAATAAAAAATCTTAGTCTAAGTATATATTTTTTATGCATTTTCTCTGGACCAAACAATTATTTGCAGAAGGCCCCAATAACTCAAGAGAGGTCTACAGCCAATTATGTCAGTAAAAACATATAGTTATTTTTATTTTGTAAAAAAAAAAAGAGAACCAAGACTGCGCAATATGGTGGTAAAAATACAATTTTCTTGTTATATCTGATTCTGCCCTACATAGTAATATCTACAGTTGTAGTAGAGAGGAGAGAGATACATTTATGATGCTAAAGGTTGAGTTGACAGTTACATCCCAGTTGTTACTGTCATTGTGTCCTTTGGCAGTATTCTGATATTAGCTTCATTAGAAATCTCTATAGCCAGATTAGGGCCGGAAAAAATAACACAAGAAAACTAAACTGAAATATCAACTGTCAAACTAATACAAGACTCACATTTTAATACAAATCTAATGAACAGGGTTTTTATGGCAGTTTTTATGACAGGCAGTATTTATACAAAATAAGAAAGGATGTTGTGTTGTTTGTGGAGGGAATTGTGGTAAAATGGCTGCCTTTGCTAATTATATTCATTCAAATAGAGATTTAGATAGAGATTATTGGACACCGATAAGCCAGATCTAGTGAACGCATGCTTAAACAACCTCCTGTACATTTACTTTATAAAAACATAGTGTGAATAAAGCCGCGAGCAGTTTATAAATTGGCCCTTGTTGGTAGTGTGCCAGTCCAGTAAAATATAAAACTAGTTCCAAGTCGTTTAGAGCTAATGACGGCGGCAATTATTCCTTGTGGTCATCTGCTCCATTCTCGTTCACCCTTTTATTTGCCCAGTGGATTAATTAAGCGGTGCCTGCTGCTTTGTCATGTTGATTGCCAGCTGCACAGTCATGTTTCTTAATTTTATGAGCTTAGCTGTAAATACAAGTATTGTCGCAATCCTTAGGCTCATGTTTAATCAGGATAAATAGCATTGTTGTTGATGAGAAACCTGAGTGTATTTGCGTGATATGGACCTGTGTGTTGAAAATGGGATTTAAAGACACAAATGGTAATTTTTGTTAGTCAAGGCATCAGGTATTGGTTGCTCTTCTACATCTGACATCCATTCCTTCTGCATTGTGTAAGCTGTGAATATGGTGGCATTTGAGGAAGTGTGTGTGTATAAGATAAGATATGCCTTTATTAGTCCCACAGTGGGGAAATTCTATATATATATATATATATATATATATATATATATATATATATTATATATATATATATATATATATATATATATATACATATATATTATACATATATATATATATATATATACATATATATATGTACTGGGAGTAGTTTCGCAACTTCTGTGGAGTGGAAAGAAGGTAAGGTAAGAAGGGCTAAATGGTCAACACAATTATGGATCATCTCTTTTCTGCAGCAATGTATCACCATTCAAAATGTGTTATTTTGTCAGTACATTATGTGCCTCCCGGTAGTGATTATGATGATTTACAACAATTTGCAGATGCTTAGGTATACCAGAAAGAATACACTAGCTAGATCCCACTTTTGAGTATTCTACTTACACCAAAAGCCTTACATGAAGAGCATGCACCTGAGAATCAACATGACAAAGACTAAGCAACTGGAGTTGTAAGTTTATAAATGAACAGCCTTTCTGACACTTCAGGGCTTACTGGTTTTCTTTGGACGACCCATGTCTCCGCCCCTCTGTGCTGATACAGGGCTAACAACAGACGCACGCCTCACTAGACTAAGCCAGACCAGAGCAAACACCATTCATCACCATAGCACCGGGGCAGGGGGACTTTGGTCCTGTCTGCACACATTACATATACTACAGCAGCATCACTCCGTAGTGCTCCTTTAAGGCCTCTTTAACACATTAAAATAAACCAGATAAAGCCATCAAAAGGTCAAGTGTCTCTAATCTTAACCATCAAAAGAAGATGATTGGATTGGATTCCAACGACTATTTTAGTAGTCAGCTAGTCAAAGATGAATTTTTCAAATAGTCGACTAGTCAAAAGATTATTTCTTTTGAGATTTTTAGTATACATTTTTAACCAAATAAAGGTTGGAATATGCCGACTGAAGCATCTAGAAAGAATATTTAAGAATGAAGTGAATTAATGATGAAAATCAGAAAATAGTTTAATCTTTTGGCAATTTGATTCAATAATGTCACCTTCTTTGTTATAAAACATATTTTTATATGTATTTTAGAATCCGTATTGTCCAGATAACGCTTACGATTATCAATCACCACAGACAATTTTTTATTTATTTATTTTTTTATAGTCAACTGGTCACGATTAATCATTTAATTGTTGCAGCCTCAACTTTAATCATGCTATCCTGTGTACTGGTTATAAACTGTATAAATGGACATGGCTAACCTTCTAGCCGCCACTTTCCAAAAAATATGTGAGTATCGACACGCTTCTGACTTCATCCACTGGCTTCATTTAACTTTCTACAGAAATACTGCCGCCCCTCTCTCTGTAACTGCTGCTCTCAGGCTCGTCATTTTGGTCTTAAAATGTTCGTATTAATCCGCACTACATTTATTTATCAATTTTGTTGGTAAATCAATAGCCATCCATCTTCTTCCGCTTATCCAGGGCCATGGTGCGAGGACAGCAGTCTAAGCAGGGACTCCGACAATTCCTACCCCAAACATTTCCTCCACCTCTTCCGGCAGTGCCCCAAGGCATTCTCAAACCAGCAAAGACATATTCCCTCCAGCGTGTCCTGGGTCTTTCCCAGGGTCTCCTTCCAGAGGGACATGCCCAGAACATCTCCCTATGAAGGTGTCCAAGGAGGCATTCAGAACTGATCCCCGAGCCACCTCAGCTGGCTCCTCTCAGCGTGGAGGAGCAGCAGCTCTATGCCAATGGTGCAGACAAGCATTACCTTCAATAACCAAGCTCCAGGTTTGCTCTTTGGTTGCTATGATACTTGCAGTTGGAATTCCAAATTCGCCAAACATTATGAGTGACGCCACATTTCCTTAGTTCACTTCTTTATACAATCTATGATACTGTTATAATGGTTCTTCACATCAAGTACCTCAGAAAAAAAAGGTTCAAATCGATACTATACTTAAATTGGAACAAAATCAGATCTAGCTGGCTCTTAGCCTGTAACAGTTATTTATTTACCTTTTCTTCAATATGAGACAAATACCAAACCAGGGTTAAACTATACAAAGCTCAAGATAACCAAGAGGTTTAAATAGTCTTAAATTCAACTATTTTTAGTTGGACAAAAAAAAAAAAAAAAAAAAAGATCCAAATTTGGTTTTGAATCACAACTGGTTACCACCAAGTATCACATATTTACCCATCCCACAGCTTGAGAACGACTAAAAGGTGTTGATGTTAGCAATATCACGACTCAACAACAAATGATTCTGTTGCACTGTGAAGAGTAAATTGATATAGTTGAACTGACTTGTAATGTAATGCACAGCATTGGATAGCTGTGCAACAATACACAAAACAAGACAACCACAAGCTGGGCTCTTCCAAGACTGGCTTAAATGGCTGTGACTTTTTCCAGAAGTCTCGGCAACTTCCACTGGACGGCTTACATCACTGTTTGTTTGCTGTGGGTTATAAAGTTCACCTAGACTTTCCTGGTAACATGGAACAAATGTGTGAAAAAAAATCCACAGCAGTCAGCAGATTCAATAAGATGCAATGCATGTAATGCAAGTATCTGATGTAAAATATGCAAATGTAAATATATAGTGTGCATGTAATATGGATCGTTTTTCTTTCACCACAGCCAACATCTGCCCATCATAGCATTTTTGTCCTTCCAGAAGCAACATTTATTACATGTATTTATATACATTCTGAATCATCCTGAAAATACTTTCAGTAATGTCCAAATAGAATTTAAAACTCATGAAAAGCCAATAGGGAAAACTACTGTTTACTTTGTGCAAATGCTATGCTCCATTACTTTGAGTGACAGGATAACATTTCATGGGAACACAAACCATGCCAAAACAACTTCAAATAAATCAGCACCAAAGAATGTAAAATTATTAATACTGTTACTGCTAAGATTTCAAAGCAATGTGTTGGGTTCTAGAGACAAACTTACACGGAACATTTGGCAAACCTCACAAACTACTCACAAATCACATTACTTTTGCTACACATCCCCAGTATAATGTTTATCATATGCCAAATGTAAAACAACAATGCAAGTCTGCCCTACATGTATAATATTCAATGATCAGAACAACATTTCAGGCAGTTAGCTCTAGAACTGCAGTGCTTAACTTGCAAATGCATGCAAGTTGCCACCCTATCATTCTCGTTAGATCAAAAAAGTGGAGTTAGCTGGCAGTAAAACGTGTCTAACTAACCTTTATACAAATATTAGCGGTTTAGGAAAGTTAAACATACCCCAACCCCCTCTTGTATAAAGTCAAGGGGAATGAATGAAGTTGCTGGAGACCGAATTGGAAAATCGACGTGTTCAATGATGAATGGGAAAAATGTAAGGCTAGCAAAAGTTTCAGTGCGCTCAAAGTGTGAATGTGTCAAACTTGCCTCTTTATCTGTGCAAGAGTCGCTCCCTCACGTTGTAAATCCTCCTTGGACAAAAGTAGGATCAAAGCTGGGATTCTCTAAGTAACTAACTCCTGAGGTCCCTCTGCCCACTCGCTGCAGTTTTGGCGCTTTGCTTATTGCCTTCAAACTCGTTTCTTTGTGCGCACTCAGCCTTATAACTTGGATGGATGGAGAGGCAGGTCGCATCCGAAACTCAGCCCGCTCCTGAGCTGCTCTGAATGGGGCTTGATGGTGGAGAGTACAGGGTCCACCGCCGGGGCGTTGGGAGTGGCTGGGCTGAAGAGTAGCGGCGTCTCTAGCCCGTAGTTCAGCGTCCCTTAATCACCTCCAGCCCGACACACGCAGGGGGGAGGGACGTGGCGTGGGGATGTGTGATGATGGCTTTACGTGGCGTAGGAACTTTAACGGGCCATCCTGAACACTAAACAAAGATAACGTTAAAACATTTTATCATGATAATAATATGGCATTACAGTGATGCTTACATTCTACTATGCTTTCTTTGTATTTACTTGTCTTGTTAGGTTAGCCTGATTGATAATAGTAAGTCAAAATAATTTTAGGCAACTCCTTCCCCACAACTTCATTATTAAATAGTCTACAATGACAGATAATATTTAATATATATTTTCTTACTAATATTTTCATATTTAATCGGTTAAATGAATGAAATCATGCACAACGAGAAATTGAATTTAAATTCATAGAAATCCTCTCAAAAGCTTCGTTTACGCAGTGAATCTCAACGCACCACTCCACTTTTTCCTTTATCCCACCAGCAGGCTGCTGCCTCTGTGCGCCCGGCAGGACAATACCCCCCTCCTGCGTCTTAATTCTACATAGCAACTAGGCCTACCTGTCAAACCACGTTTACGCATAGCCTATACTAAATGAGTTTAGATTCATAAATGCTGCCCATTTATGTCACACCCCATAAACTTACCTTTCTTCGAACATTGAGTTTCTTTTATTTTTTTAAGTAAATTTGCGAGATGGTTAAATGCTTAAAGTTAATTGTAGGGGGGTGATTAGGTAGTCGCGTTTGAAAATTACCTATAAACGTTATGAATACACATGCAATGCAAATACATTCCAAACACTATATTTAACTTGTACAACTGTGTCTACTTTCCTTTGCTAAAGATACAAATCAAGTCAGTTTTATTCTACTTTACAAACTGTACTCCCCTCCTTTGTAAGTGTAGTGACCCAGTATGATTTAACACCACGACGCATGCGCAGCAGCGTCCATAATTTCCCCTTTTCTGGGAGTACGCGTGTTTGGAGTCCAGCAACGAATCACTTTTTGTTTCACGGACTGTTTTTGTACCCCAATAGTATTTCGGTGAGTCAATCCTTCGTTTGTTTGTAAGTTTACCTTATCATATTCATGTACGATTTGGTAAAAAAAAAAAACACTTGCGCGCTATACAGGTGTCGCTAAAACACGAGTCGCTGGTCTGTGGATTTTAAAATGTGATCGCATTGTACACCGTGTATTTCGAAAACAATAGCTGGGCACCAATTGTATCAATACATGTAACATTAAAGCTAAAATATCGATGGGTTCCGCCTGAAATTACTACTACGTGATTTAACGGTCGACTACAGGAAATAGTTAACTAGTTTGAGGTAATTAGATTAAACGACAATGTCCTGTCTGGGCCTAATTCGACGTACTGGCCTTATTCACGTGTAATCTATCGTCAAATTACGAGTTAAATCCAATTTTTATTCGCTTTTGATCCTCTGTAAAGTTGAGGTAAGACTTTGCTGCAAATTAGCAAGATTGGTTTAAGCAGCTAACACTAGTACACGGCCTACACAAAATGGGGATTGTCGTGGCTATTTTTGGCAATGCTAATGTTGATTTCTTCTGTCTTTGTCCTTTTTAAGAGAGTCTTTTATGAGTAATCAAAGGCAGCAGAAGCCTACGCTAACAGGCCAGCGCTTCAAAACTCGCAAAAGAGGTAAGAGTTTCACTGGTTTACGGGTTTGGACATGTTGAAATGGCTGGGTTGGACAGTAAGGTGTTGTAACGCCTAGCAGCAAGTGATTGTTTGTTGTTTTGAATTTCTCCACTTCATCGTCCCCTCATCTGACAAATGGCAAATGTTCTCCAGCAGTGCCTGTAAATGTAGAATCGTATATTATTGTCATTATAAATACATTTTTTTGTTGTTCTTGTCAGATGAAAAGGAGAGGTTTGACCCTACACAATTCCAGGAAACTATTGTACAAGGTCTGAACCAATCTGGCACTGATTTGGAAGCAGTCGCGAAATTCCTAGATGCCTCTGGTGCCAAACTCGACTACCGGCGCTATGCTGAGACCCTGTTTGACATCCTGGTGGCCGGGGGAATGCTGGGTAAGTGGCTTCTGTCAACCTTTACAAACAAATCAAACACAGCTCATTTTTTTTTCTTAAACTGTAGAGTAATATTTCTCAAGGATTCATGTTTTGTCCAAGAACAGGCTTTGTCATGTTACACAGGTTTCTCATATTCAAAAAAAACAAAACATGTTTTTCAGCCCCAGGAGGAACTCTATCCGATGACATGACCAGCACTGAGTTCTGCCTTTTTAAAGCACAAGAAGACATGGAGACGATGCAGGCTTATGCTCAGGTGAGTATACTTGGGTAGTACATGTAGGAATTTCCATAAATATTCTTAAACTTAAGTTGGATAGAGAGGATCTATAGAGGAAGTTAAGGACATCCATAAACTTAACCCATTTGTGTCCTTGTGTATAATGTAGAAACTACAAGGTTCAAATTAACAACATTTATAGAAATCTGGAATAATTTCCATTAGGCACTATGCTTTTTATTCAAATTTTTGCAAACTGTTGTAAATAAGATTTAAAATGACAAGAACAGAAACTTGTGCTGAAATGTCACTTCATACCATTGTTTCAGAAACTTGCACAATTGTATTTCAATGTTAGTCCTTTTACTTTGAGCAATATTTGAACCACAAAGTTGGCGAGATATGCCGTTTGTCATAATCACCCACACCTATTCTCAAGATTATTATTCAGTCAGAAAACACAATGAGGTCTTCACTTTGTTTTGACAAAATTACAGTATTGTAAACATAAAAAGATGGACAATTGCGGAGAGAAATGCTAATTCTTCATGGCCTGTCAGGATAACAAATTCTCAAAAAAACAAAACAAAATGCAGTATTGTTAATGGAGTCAAGGTATTAAAGAAGCTTAATGGGTCATAGAAGTAATTTATTGAACTCTTTCCAGCTCAAGTCTAATTGTAGTGGGGAACTTCCATCAATTCCATCAATTATAGTAATTGTGAAAGGCCCACTTACTTTCAATGGTCAGTGTTTTAAGCAGCCGTAGTGTGGCACCAGTTTTGTTTTATACTTTATTGGTGTGTTTTAACTTGACTTGTTTTCGTTAGGTCTTCAACAAGCTGATTCGGCGTTACAAGTATTTGGAGAAAGGGTTTGAGGAGGAGATTAAGAAAGTGAGTTATTTTATAGTTTATATAATCCATAAGCTTCTGCCTACATACTTTTACCTTTCAGCTTGTGGGATTTGGTGTGTAGCTATAACAGTACATTTCTCCCACATTTTCAGCTGCTGCTCTTCCTTAAAGGCTTCACCGAGTCAGAGCGTAACAAGTTAGCCATGCTCACAGGGATTTTACTGGCCAACGGCAACATTTCGGCCTCCATTCTCAACAGCTTGTACAACGAGAACCTGGTCAAAGAAGGTACAGACTTGTGGGGCTGCTTTGACATTGTGTAACTAGAATTCAAGTTATTGCTTACTTATTTTGCTACCGTTAGGCATTTTGGCTAGTCTAATTATATTTTGCTTTGATATGTCCTGTCTCAAGAAGATTTCTTACATTTTTGGCAAATTGTGCTCATTGTATTTAGTGCTGGTGATGCATTCTTGCACAAAATGAGACTAGGCGTTTTTGACACCTCTGCTTGGTTATATTTAGAATACTTTTGCAGTTAAAAACAACCACACTTTAGTGAAAGTGCTAAAAGCTATGTATAATGCAATTTACCTTTTTATAGCAAATGCTGTATAGAGGGCAACTTGCTAAGTTGATGATTTGGCCCTTGGTCTTTCAATTTGTATAGCTTAAAATATTTAAGCATGGGAAATGTGTACAAATCTGTTTAAAATCAATACAAAGATAAAGTTTGTAGTTTTGCAGAATAAAAAAAATAAGAAAATGCAAAGTTGGTCAGTAGTGCAGTGACGGACCATGTACTTGGGTAGCTGGCATATTTTATGGTTCAATAGTTTTATAGTTCAATAACCTGATGTGATGCATTTCAGAAAATCTTGATTCTAGGCTCTATTATAATCTGTAGAAATCCGAATGTATTTATACAAGGTGCTAAAAGAATTGATTTCACTTTTAGCCCCCCTAACAGCATGCTGAACTTTTGCCCCCTTTTTATATGTGTAATGCCCAGGCAAACCTGTGTCTGCATCTAAACTTCTTGACTGTTAATATCCCTTTGATGCCTCACACCCTGCTGCTTCTCACGAGTCTAGACCGAGGCCTTCTCACAGAGCTGCTGTTCCACATAGAGCGCTGTCTAATTGCCTCCTGCAGAGCTGTTTACCGTCGCATTACTCACACCTACCTTTATCCCACCAGGTCTGTGCGCAAACAACAGCTGACATGCACTTTTCTGCATTTGTTCAGGTGTCTCGGCCTCCTTTGCTGTGAAACTTTTCAAATCCTGGCTCTCGGAAAAGGACATAAACTCAGTGGCTGCAAATCTGAGGAAAGTTGGCATGGACAACAGACTCTTGGTAAGAGCACTTTGCATAAAAATGGTGTTAAAGGTGTGGCAAGAGTGGAGATTTGGATTATAGGTGTTTGCAGGGCTGGTAGCTGTGCAAAAAGTGAAAGTGCAGCATTTCATCTTGAGTGTCGGGACCCTAAATCTTCAAAGAGAGGGGGGAAGAATGTCCTAACCTAAACCCAGTTATATTAGCAATTCATCAGAATTGTGTATTTTCACATCTCCTATATGAAATAAGAAGTAAAAACCTTTGTATTATGCTCATTCAGGTTGTCTTAATTGGATTCAAACTTGACATGAACCAAAATGTGGTGTCAAATAGGACTGTACAATTAATCCAGTTTTAAATAAGTTTAATTGAATTTCAAATCCATTTAATTACGGTGTCTACAGCCCATCTTCCCATTGTGATTTTGTCTGTTTTATCAAATACTCGATACTATGAAGAAAATTGTGAATACTTTTGTTGTTGTTTTTTTTTTTTTTTTTGTTTGTTTTTTTTGTCCGATCTACCAGTCCAGTCAACTGCATTCATGAACTGATACTTGTGTGTTATCAAAATACCTGAACTGTAAGCAAAACGGTTTACTTGGTAGCTCTCCAAATTAAAAAAGAGGAAACCCAGACAACAGATGCAGTAAATGAGTTGCTAAAGACCCTTGATTAGGTTTTTCTCTCATCCGATTATTTTCTCATTTTCTAGGAGCTGTTCCCGGCCAACAAACGCAGCTGTGAACACTTCTGCAAGTACTTCACTGATGCCGGACTCAAAGAGCTCTCGGACTTTGTTAGAAATCAGCAGTCCATCGGTGCACGTAAAGAACTACAGAAGGAGCTACAGGAGCAGATGCTGCGCGAGGAGCCCATCAAAGATGTAAGACATGGTTCATGGTCTCTTATCTCTATAAAGGCTCTGAACTATAGGGCAGGTCTGTTTTAACTTTTAGTTCTGGCCTTTGAGTCGTACAACGGTGCAATGTCAAGTCGGGGTCCAGTCATATTGTCTTTTCTTTCAACTTTGAGTGTTGCATGATTCTGGTGGTTTCCCCCCCCCATCTGTGGGTTTCTCAATGATAAAAACAATGTCAGTTAGTTAATCCATCCATCTTTGGAATTAAGCAAAAGCACTTTATCTGAAAAATAAAGGTAACACCCGTACACTAGACGACAGGTGCGTAAAAGCACTTTGTCTGAAAAATAAAACGTTTCCCGTACACTGTCTCACCTCTTAATGCAAATTTTATCCTACACAACGTTTCGGTCGCTCTGACCTGTCCTCATACCTGAGGAAGGTCAGAGCAACCAAAACGTTGTGTAGAATAAATAAATAAAATTTGCTTTAAGAGTGAGACCGTGTGCGGGTGTTTCCTTTTATTCTTAAGTTAAAATGGAAGTTATAAATGGGAAGTTGGTGCCCATGGAAAGGAAGGAATCTTGTCAAGTATGAGTTGCATAAAGATACCTTATTTTTGTGGTAGCATTAAATTAAAAAAATGAAGCTTAACAAGATAAACCAGGATGAGCAGCACAATTGTGAATTGAGTAAATTGCTGGCACATAAGTTCTTGTATGTAAATTTATTTAAAATTGGTTTGCAAATTACAGTAATTTTGAAGTCTCTAAATTGTTTTTTAAAAAAAAAAAAAGAATTACTGCTAGGGAACTGCAGTTAAGTGGAGTTCTTCTCATCATGGATGCCTTTGTGTGTTGGGGCTTTACAGATTATTGCCTACTCCAGAGAGGAACTGAAGAAGAACAATATTTCTGAGCAGACAATGATCGGCCTGATTTGGGCCAGTTTAATGAGCACTGTGGAGTGGAACAAGAAGGAGGAGCTGGTCACGGAACAAGCCATAAAACATCTGAAGGTACGAAGATTCAGTTTGGGTAGAGCTGTTAAAAGTATTGCAAATAAGATGCTAAAACTAGCATCAGTACTGGGGGGAAAAAAAATCACACAACTGGATAAATATTGCTTAAGTTTCATCTTGAGACCACATGGTACAATAAAAAGGAATTATTTTGTGACATTACATTGTCTAAATGGAGCTTTTTAAAATTCAAAAACTATCGTATGCTTTAGTATCAAATTTAGTTTGACAAGTTGGTATCATGACACACTAGTGTTGAGCAAGTAAAAATACTTTCATGGTAAAGACTAGGGCTGCACCACATATTGCAAAAGTATTGCTATTGAAGTATTGGCTGACACAATAATCGTTGCAATACATTAAATTTCCTGCTGTATCAACACAAAGTTCTTGCTTTTACAGCAATTTGTTTTTGGAAAGTGAAATGGACAAAAAGGCAAATTTTATTCATGATTTTCCTTCAGTCCTACATTATACTTGGGTTGGCCTTAGTTTTGTATTTAAGTTTTGTCTTGTTTTTTGTTTTTTTGAGTTTTGTTGTAGTCTGAAACAGAATAGTAAACGAAGGTATGTGCATTTTTATTTTAAATTAACTGAAATAGTTGTGCCAAAAACTATATTAAATTATCACAATAATGTCATTGCAATACAAAACTGCCCCAGTAAAAACTAAAGACTAAGATGATTATAGCTTGCCATAATTCCCAATATTGACTATAGCCCAGTGGAAGCGGTGAAACTAGACTCAAACTTAACGATGAATAAAATTTTAATTGAACTATTAGTTTTACCTGGATTGCTTTTTTCTCTTCATGGACAGGAAACATGATCTTGAACTTCATAATACAGCAGGGGTCACCAACCTTTTTGAAACCGAGGGCTACTTCATGGGTAGTGAGTCATATGAAGGGCTACCAGTTTGATTCGCTCTTCTGAAATTACAAATATGCTCAGTTTGCCCTTAATTACACATTATTAATAATAATTAATGATAATCATCTCTGAAAACACTGATCGCGTTCATGATTTCTCACAATCAACAATGAAGCAAGGTGGGGAACAGATCTCAGTATTCAGCACTTTAACTTTATAAATCTCAGTACTTGTTAAATTTTCAGATGATCATCTCATCTCAGTGTCCCATTTTCACAGGCCACTGACAAACCTTTTTAACAAAACAAACTATTTTGCACCATGTTTCAAAAAGTTATCAATTATGTAATGTTAAAGAAAAATCAACTTGCATATTTTTAAATAAATCTGTTGCTTTTTATGATTTTTTTTTTTTTTTTTTTTTTCTTTTCTCTGGTCTCGTGAAAAAAAAATGTTGTTTACCTGAAGCTGCCTTTATCTCACGTGCCTTTCCTGCCCGTAGTTTACGTCCTGGTGGTAGTTAGCTCGGTAACTTTTGTGACACGTAGTGAAATGTCCCTCCACATTGTGCCGCTTTGCCATCGCCACAGTCGTGCCGCAGATGAGACACACGCAGGTTTATTTTACAGTCGTGAAACTACATTCAGAGCTAATCTTCACAGCGCTCGCGAGCGGAGCACTGGTTTTGTCACGCGCACAATACTGACCTTTGACCTGAGTAGGTCAGAGTTCACCTTAACTTTTCTAAACTTCATGTATAAGGAATATATTTTTAAGATGTTGTCATTTTTAAATATATATAAATGTAAGGGTAATTAAAAAAAAAAAAAAGCAACAGAATAAAATAAAATTTTAGATGCAGCTCATTAGTGAGTTGTGCTATTTTTAGAAGCGGCCTGCGGGCGCCTCATGTCGGCCTTGCGGGCGACCTGGTGCCCGCGGGCATAGGGTTGGTGACCCCTGTAATACAGGTCCAAAATAAAAAGCCATTATGTCAAAATATATTGATTTCAGTAGTTTTGAAATGTGATTTTCAAGGTGATGACTTTTAAGTTTAGTTTGTAATGTTTCCTCGGTAACACAATTTTTATACTACATTGGGCATAGAAGAAAATTTAAGGTGTCAATATTGAACTCGTTAGTGGTGGTAGAACTTGGAGTGTAGATATATTCCACACTAGGCTTTGGAGCTTTTGTAACATCTGTAACCTTGTTTTTGTCCAACTTTGTCCAACTGCACTCTAAATGTTTTAGAGACTACTTGTCAGTGTGCTCAGTTCACCAATTGCACCTACCTTTGCAGCAATACAGCGCATTGTTGAGCGCTTTTACCACCCAGGGCTCCTCCGAAGTCACTCTTCTGCTCAAGATCCAGGAATACTGTTACGACAACATCCACTTCATGAAAGCCTTTCAGAAAATTGTTGTGCTGCTCTACAAAGGTAAGTTATTTTCTTTAGAACTTTTTTCAATTTTTGTTCTGCCATTTTCTGGTGGCTAAGTTTTATGGAAACTTGCTAGGTATAGCACGGTCATGCCAGATGGCTGGAGATTATAGCCAAAGGTTTGCCTTGATTGATGTTGTCAACCTATCTGGCAATATTTGAGTTTCAAGCACCTGCTGGTGCATCTGTGCATTTGGCAAAACACTTAACTGTATTTGTGTTTTTGTTTCTTAGCCGACGTCTTGAGCGAGGGAGCCATTTTGAGGTGGTACAATGAAGCCCACCTGGCCAAAGGGAAGAGCGTTTTCCTTGACCAGATGAAAGCGTTCGTGGAGTGGCTCAAGAACGCTGAAGAAGGTAAGCACTTTATCCACTTATCCCTGTAATTTATTATTCAAAATGTGATGTCAGTCATTGTACTATGGAAGACTTTATAATGCTGGATAACTGGGAACTGTGGTAGAACTGTATGCATTAGGGCAACTTGCCATGCTCATCTTAATTCCTATTAATTATTGATCAGGTTTAGTATTAAAGGATTCTTCACGTACTTAATTGTAAACTTGTGTGACAACAACTTGACGCCAATAAACTGTAGCATTTTGATGTGTTTACAAAATAAACCAGAAGAAATTTGGCATGCTTCCTTACAAGGACTAATCTAGGCCGTTAACCATGCCAAAACAAGAGCAAAACAGCAGTCTCAACTCGCTAGTCAGTCTCCAAAACAAACCAGTAACTGAAGAATGGAGCCTTTACGTCAATTTGTCATAGCAACCAATTGTCACATACCAAAGCAGTTATATTAACAACATGTAAACGGTCACAAAAACAACAAATGTGTCAACTCTGAAACTAAACACAAAATATCAGATGATTACCATCATCACACCCTTTTCACAAGTAAATCCTCTTTCCTCAATCTTATATGCTTCATGAAATCAAACTTTCTGCCAGATGAAGCACTGGGGTACCCGCATTTTGTTGTTTTGGTTTTTTTTGCACATTTTTGTTTTCCTGCAATTTTAAAAGCACTAATGAGACCACTTTGTGCTGTTTGCAGCCAAGTATATTTCTCATACCTTTAAGGGCCAAAACCAGTTCTCTGATTGGCTACACTTAGGCGACACCCTGGTTTCACTTCAACATTTGAATAAAGCTGTCCTGAAGCTGAAAACGAATGCATGTGGATATTGACAATGTGCTGAAAGGTTTTTGAAGGCTATGGTTGAGTTGGATGGATATTTCCTCATTCTGCAGTGTGAAAATTGGGTACCCCAGCTTTAGGTTTACTTTTTTTAGTATAGATTGAATTAAAAACATAGCTTAGTATAAATTTAATTTTTGTACAAATTGAGATGGATAATCTGCCTCTCACTTTGCAGTAAACTTTTTTTTTTTTCCTTTTCCAGAGTCTGAATCTGAGGAGGAGGAAGCCGACTGAAAAAGCTCGGTGCCGACTGCCGTTTTTGCGATTTAGTATTTTTTACATTAACACAGCACCAAATGCAGTGCCGAGTTTTGTAACAGGTATTTTGGGGGATTCTGTTTTCTTGTCTCTTCTACCTCCTCATATCTAGTTCAACTTGTAAGGGCTTTAATACTGGTTTATTTTAGATACCAACACTTTCCCAAGTCAATACTCTTGTCTTTGTACTTGTGAGCTGAACTGGATACAGTGCCACAATAAGTTTTAATTGATCAAAACTCCCATTCATCTATCCAAACTAAGGAACTTTTTTCTAAAGATTGTTCCTTATGAAACAAGCCATTAGTGGCATACTTTGAAATGTTGTTAGCCTTCTCAGATTTCTTGTTGGCTTGAGGTGCTCAGCCAGCTCCTCTCAATGGTAATCCTGTTTACCAACTTACCAGTACCAATTACATTTGTACCAACTTTGTGCAACTTGTATTATTATGGCAGATTTTTAGGGTCCTCTATCATTGGTATCGGTCGCCATTTTGAAACTGTGGTATAGTAAAAGTGGCAAGATCTCATGAATTGAATTAAATTTGTAACGGAACCATGTTAGAGCTGTAGTTTTTAATTTTCTGTACCATGAGGTTTTTAAAATAAAGACACTGCTTTCCCAGATTGCTTACTTTGCACATAAACTGCTCAATTTGTTTGCATGAAATGTGACAAACATCCAAAGATTTATACACTACAGAAATGGAAATAACTGCCATAACATTTAGATATGCAAGCGGAAACCAGTGTATTCATGAAGCTATCTGAAGCAAGTCAAATTGACTTCCTCTGCCAAGTGGGGAAGTAATTCTTTTGGAATTATTGCCATATTAAATCTGATCAATGCTTTTGTGTATTACATTCAAAAAAAGAGGTGAGCAGGGGTTTGACCTCTTTAAAAAAATAAAATAAAATAAAAAACTCGGTGGCTGCGAATTACAATGTAGGTGCTCACTGGTCGACTGTGTTTTTAAAGACTATTAACTGCATGATGGCTTTAACACCATACTGTGTAACATTGCCAAAATCCAATTGGATATTTCCTATAGTTAAGGATTCATTTCAGTCTTGCAAATGTAAAGTTTTGTTAATTCTTGTGTTTGATAGTCGCCAAATATTTTCTTTTATTTAAATTGATTTAAATACTTGAAGTGCAGTATTGGCTTTTTTTTTTTTTTAAACAAACGTTTATTTTTGCTGCTGACTCACAACACTGCAAACCAAACACTACTTCACTGTCAGAGGTAATTGTTTCCAAAAGGTTGCATAATTTTGGGGAAATGCCTTTCGGTCACACTTCCACTTGATTCTTAAATATGTCCCAACGATTTATCTCGTCCACCCTGGTCTAATCAAGTAATCACAGAAGACGGCGACCCGGAGGTGTGCCCCCAATCTCATTCACTTCACTTGGAGCCCACTTTAAATGGTAATTATGGCGCAGTCAAGCATGCATAAACAAGAGTGAGCTGGTGATTCGAGATGTTAGCCAAACAAAGGGCCATGCACGGTCATTAGGACCAGGCATTTTACAAAGTAACAAACAGCCTGTGGTGGTTAGCACTGCTCCGGACACACAGGGAATTTTTAGCAGCTTCTTCAAGGTGTTTTAAGGTTAGCTTCAGACAGAAGTAAAGCATGTATGAGAGGTTTATTTAATAATTGGATGAAAACTCAGTATAAAAACTTAATTAAATTTCAGTTTGAGATTGAATATTTGTAAATGAATATCCTTGAAAGTTAGTTGATTTGAAGAAAAGCCAGTTACACAAAACATTAAGAATTAAATTTGATATACCAAAGGCCTTGTTAATGATTACTTCCAAAGCATCTTCTTATCCAACTGATAAATCATTTTACCCATTAAAAGGCCTGTATTATTTTCTGATTTATGTTCTCATCACAAGCATCCCCGGAGTTGTGCTTTGTTTGATTCACACATGTTTAATGCACAAACCTTGCATATTTAGGCCAAGTTCTCTCAAACAGAAAACACTTTGTTCCAGCTTGTGATGTCACGTAACACAGGAAGTGCTCCACTGTGTTTTTTACTGCATACACCTTCATTAGATTCATTTATATAATTGGAATTGCTAGTCTCTTCTGAGCTAAATGTAACAGGTAGCTGTTAACTTGAACTACCACTACATGGCATCACAACAGTGCATTTTGAGTTTTGGAGATGTAGACGGCTTAATAAAGGGTTACAAAAAGGTGCGACTGAAACAAAACACAATTCCAGGTGTGTTTTTGAGGAGGTAACAGTATTATAACATGGTTTTTGTGTAATATAAATCCTTTAAACTGTAACAATATATGAGAATCCTCTAAAAAATAAAAAAAGAGGATTTCACATACTTGTCTGTTAAAATCAAACACTGGTTTTGCTATAAAAAATATAAATGAGTAATATACACATACATGATTTTAGTTAAGTCTTTAAATAAGTGCATACATATTGACTTTAAAGGTACATTATGTAACATTTCTTGTAGAGGGTTCCACATCTGCTCTTCTCCATAGAGATAATATTGCTTTGCTTAGAATGTTCCTAAGTATTCACTTAAACTTGTACAGCTCAAGAGAGTAGCATCATCTGGCAAGTTACTGGTCAGATCTGTGGAGAGGTGACCCCACTCAGTAAGAAAGACAGAAATTAAAACATATGCAATTCAATAAACTGGTAAATATTCCAGGCAAAGCAATAACATTTCCATGGGGACAGGCAAGTGGGGCATGTAGGGCAAGCTTGAGCCTGATATACAGCTAAATGACAATTGCAGGTTTTCAGAGTGTTCTAGCTTTATAAATCTAAACCAAGCATCCCCATTTAAATATTAAAATATAGCAGTTTCTAAACAAAAATCCATCTACAAATGATTAACACCAAAGGCCACATGTAAAAGGGAAGAAACAACACAAACTGTATTGCTTTGAAGTCAGCAGAAATGATTGCTCCCATGTTGAAATCTCACTTCCTTTATGTACACTGGAGTTCCAAAGTGTCTAATCCCCTCTTAGGTCATGTCTCGTACTGATAATACTGCACTCACTACACAGGCTGAGGATCCATCATGAATATTTAATCAGTTCAGCTTGTCACCAACAGATGGCAGTAAACCCTTTAGTCACACTCCCCACTACAACCAATGCCTCTCAGAGATTTTGGAGTGTCGTACTTAAATAAAAAATGCCATTTTGAAGGAACAAGGACTAGAAAGTATTAGAGACTGGAAGCCGACAAACCTGTGACACAAGTATTTTTTTCTGCCTCTCTTCCGTGGGGATATATTTGCTTTTTTGGTTTTATTTAGTCGCTCTAAAGAACATGAAACAATTTAGGAGACTGACATGTCACCGGGGGAAATAAAAGTGATTCTAGGAGGGCTGTGTGAAACTGAGTGTGCGTGCTCCAGATATATATGTGTATGTATATATATATATATGTATATATATATATATATATATATATATATATATATATATATATATATATATCTATATATATATATATATATATATATATATATATATATATATATATATATATATATATATATATATATATATGTGTGTGTGTGTGTGTGTATGTATATATATATATAGATAGATATATATATAGATAGTATATATATATATGTGTGGTATTGTATATATAAATACACAGGAGCTCTACTTTCTATTATAGATATCATTTTGATTTGGTTGGAGACGCACATTTTGAAGTTCAGACGACATTTGAAGCACACTACTTGGTCATTAAAGTGGGACTAAATCCCTACACTCCACCCACAACCATATTTCAAATGAAGCAGCTTAAGTGGAAAGTACCTGGAGGACTAAAGGGGAGAGTGAGAGAGGAGGAGGGGCTGGGTTTTGAGGGTATAAGACCAGTGTGATTGGTCTAACAGGTATTCACACTTCAAACTCCGCCCCAGCAACGAGGTGCTTTTAATCAGAAACGGCTGATGTCACCAACTAAAGGAAATTGCAGAGGTCACTAAAATCAGCCTAGATTTAGATTCAGGCATTTTTGACCAGAAAAAACGTTTGCTCCCATTGTTTACAGATTAGGCTGGATTACAGTTTTGTCTAAATTGAGGTAAAATAGTAAAAGGCAAGTAATGATGTGAAGATTTGGGTTCATTTGATTTAAATCTTCTTAATATATGCAGAAGAGGCTATACTGACTGGCCAAATTACACTTTCTCCAGAAAAGTGTGGCTCAAACTGCTGCTTTATGTTTATGTGCTATTGGACCAACTACAATAGCCTGGAATAGACAATTACCATAAATTCTCCTGGAACAAATTGTATCTTTTAGGTTTTTAGTATAATCCTCTGCTTCAATGGTAAATCGGTGCACTGGTGGGGTGGATCTGGACCACTCTTTCCTGGGCATTCAGGCTGTTGACTTCAAAGTTGAATTAAATCCACTTTTTTCGCTACTAAACTATGTAAATGATGTTTTAATAGTAGTATCTACTACATGTTTTTTTGGTAGTTTTTGTGCAAACTATGTAACTTTGCAACTTTCTGGCAAAAAAACAAAAAAAAAAAAAACAAAAAAACAAAAAAAAACCCCAAAACAAGTGTGTGCTGCCTCCAAGTGTTACTGTCATTTCAAGTAGTTGGTGATATTATGCAGGGCTGTCCTGATTATAAACTGGTGCTTTTGATTCCAAACAACAAGCTGCGGGGGCAGAGTTTGAAGTGTTGACCAATTACACTATCCTTTATATCTCCAGACCCCACCCCTGCTACCCCCTCATTCTCTCTTTTAGTTTGCCAGGTACTGCCCAGTTTAGCAGCTTGAAATGTGGTTTTGGGCGGAGTTTAGGTGTCTAGTCCCAAATCCTGTTATTTGGTCTGAGCTGGCCTCTTTTGCTGCCCTTTGCTCTAGTTCACCAAGTTCTTCTTCGATGCCTTCTTTAATTTTTTTTTTTCCAGGGTTAATTGCTTTTTCATGACAAAAATATTGTTTTTGGACCAAAGCCTGGAGGATAGGACTGTGCTGCTGGACACTGGTGGTCCTGCTTTCCATCTCTGGACAGTTCAGTGCAGACCAGTAGACCCTGTTATCTTCTACCATCAGGCATTTCATTCAAAATATTATCTCCTCTATCATCTCTGCCTAGCACTAAATTAGTCTATATATAAGATACCAAACAGTGATCTAAAATGAGCAGAGGGAATACTAAAATATATGTGATCACTTTTTACTTTCTGTGCTGTTTCTACTGTCATTAACCTGACAGCAATTTTTATTTAAAATAGTATGTTGCAACAGCAGAAAGTCAAAAGAGCACTTTACTTAATTATATTTGTGAATTATTAAAATAGCCTCAGGGACAAAGTTTTATCTCTTTGTTTGCTAAAGTTATAGCTCCAAAAGAATTCTGTCTCCTCTCTCAACTGGTCACTTTCAGGTCTAATCCACCGTTTGAAGATTACTGCCATAGGGTAAAAAGTTTTAGATGTTCAAAAACACTGACAACATGTAAAAATATTATTATTATTATTATTATTATTATTATTATTATTATTATTATTATTATTATTATTATTATTATTAAAATAATATAGATAAAACTATAATAATAATAAAACGTAGATAGAAACCTCAAATTCTAGTCACTTTTGTCTGTCCAGTTCAAACCACCACCCTGCCACAGGGTAAAACTTAGCACATTGAAACCCAACTTTTTTTTCTTTTTTTTCTTTAAAGGCAGAGAAGCCAAGTCGTAGCTGGCGGCCATTTTCTCCCTCTCCTTCCTTACTCCTCTTTAGTGAGTATTTGGTATGGCAGTTCATGTGCTGAGGCTTCGGCAGAGTAAATAGCCAGAGTGCTAGCATTTCCTGTATACATGGTGATTTGGAAGCTTTCTCCCACTTAAAGCAGGGTTTGCATAGAGTCGAGGGTGCAGCAGTGAAGCAGGGGACGCCCGGGGAGCAGTGAAGAGCAATTATTGTGGATTTCACACCGAGGCTTTTGGTCAGTAAACACAACTCAGTGAAATGCAGCTCATCTGAATAATGCTGTCAGAGAGAAGGGGGCCAAGGGTTTCTTTGAATAAAAACAATTGGAGGAAATGTTCAAAATGTGTGCTCGGATAAAATGCTTATGTGTGCTTGTATTTTTGGTGTTGGTTCAGCTTGGTCTGATCCTTTCCTACTATGGCTGCTACTTAAACGAGTATCAATACTGTCAATGCTACTGGTACCGATTAAGACTACTACTACTACTACTACTACAAACTACTACTACTGCAAACAGAAGTGTGGACTTCATGAATTGAACTCTTTGAGCAATTTACAAAAACACAAATTGCAGAAATATAAGCAGTATTTATTAATTTGGTATAAGTACTTGCAGAAGAATGACTTTGACCTCCATCTGCAAACCAACAACCTCTAACACTAGCGTTTTAGTAGGCTTTTTCTGCTTTCTGCTAGTATTATACTGGAGCTATTGCTGCGTATTCAACAGATGCTGTTTCTTTATTCAATTCAATAACACTTTATTTATCCCCAAAGAGGCAATTTAAAAGGCACACGGAGCAGTTGTACATACATTACATCACATAAAAAAACATAGCAACATTAGACACTGCCATAATATGCACAGTGCTGTTTACAAAAAGGTTGCTAGACTGAGAAAGGAGGGCATCAAAAACACATCTATATTACTAAAATGTTGTTAGTAATTTAAATGCATAAAAAATACATTAAAATAGAACAGCAATACAGTTTGGTTGTTTGGTTTTTTGTGCATGTTTCTCTACCAGTACAGTTATGTTGCAACAGTCCCTGATTAACACTCTTTAAATGCCAGGAAGAAGCAGGAAGGGTTGTGAGTTGAGGAGGTGGACAGCTCTGGGCACATGCCTATTGTAACTGACACAATTACTACTCCTGTTTCTCTACCATTACAACTAGAGGCCTACCACTTTTACTACACATATATTTTTAAGCATTTTTGGGTATCTTGAAAAGTTAGTGTATAGTATTATTACATTGGCTTACGTATTATTACATTGGCTTACCTACTGCAGTACTGATACAAGTACTACATAATTACTACTACTATTACTTCATTGTGGTTAACGCTAATAGATTCAGTAGTACATATGTTTTTACCTGAATGGGCCATTTTCCCTCCTTCCTGTCAAAATCCCTAATATCCTCCATTTTCTCTTGGTCTTGTTCAAATCGTGTGAATGATCCTTGTTTGTTTCGGTAGTCTGTTTACGCTGGGATGCCATTGTCTTCTGGAAGACCACTCTGATGCCTGGCTTAGCACTGAGGTGAAATATGCAAATTAGGATCAACATGTTGACTCACTAAATGCCATGGCTTTGTCCACGGATCAGAGAATTTGCCAAACAACCCCAGTGCAGTGCAGCCTCCTCACTGTTCCTGTGTCCTGGACTCAATTGAGAGCACCTATGTGGCAGGGCAGGCCCGCTAAGCCCCAAAAACCAAGAGGATCATGGGAGATTTGGGCTTTCAGTGACTGCCATGTGGGCGTCCTCATTTGTTCTTGGCGTAATACCTGTTTATATTCCCTAAATAATATATTTTATTGGAGCAGGCTATTCATGATGTTATAATACATGGATTAATTTAAACCAATTCAAAGATTCTTCAATGAGTTATTTAAATAGCTTTCTTTTGAGGATAATTGAGAATTAGACTAGTATTCTGGCCTTGAACAAAACCTGCTAGACTAGCTTATACGTGATATTAAATATTTTAAAGAGGAGGTATTTTACTTCTACTGCTAACACATAACTGAAAATAGTGTATTAACATCTTTTATCAGTTTCACTTAAATTTTTGATGTTCTCAGTCCCCCCTCCCTTTGCTCTCCACACTAAAAAAGCCTCACCAATAGCCCCACTAAGTAAGCCAAAGTAATAATACTGTAAACTGGCTTTTCAAGATACCCAAAGATGCTTATAAAGTATGTGTAGTAAAACTAGTAGGCCTCTAGTTGTAATGGTATAGAAACACTGGTAGTAGTTGTGTCACTCCCTCTTCGGAGCACTATCACAACAATCAGCATGCATCCCGCTAAGAAAACTACTGCACATTGCATCAGGTTTGTCTAGTTCTTGTGTACAGTTTTGTATAATGCTTATATTTATGGAGAATTGTCATGTGGGAGCATGGGTGATGTAGGCTTGTGGGCAGAGCCTTGCATAGAATCTTACAGCTAATCATAAGAAGGGTTTGAATAGGGCCTCGGAGAGATTGCTAAAATACTCAAACGTGCATGGATGACATCTAAAACCTCTTCAGGCATGTTTTTGATGAAGAAACAAGATTATAATATGGTGGAAAGCTCAAAAAAGTTGATTTTGCATAATAACCACTTTAAAGTACTGAATGTGAGCTAAGTTCAGTGGTTCATTATCCTTTTAAGTACCCTCATGCAAACTTAAAACAAAATTAAATCTTGGGACATTTTTTTGCAAGTGTAAAATTACAATTAATTAGTTTTTTGTTTTGTTTTTTTTTTTTGTTTTTTTTGTGCAATGGGTTTTCCTCACCACAAATCTGACCTGCTTGTCTTCATGGAGATGTGCAAGTTTAGTGCCATACTGTAATAACATCTATATGGAGAAAAGCAACAAAGAATTTTGACCAGAAAAGTTACATAGTGCTCTTTTAATATCAAACATAACAGTATTAAAACATAATATGCCTGTGTGAGTGAAAATATATGACTATATTTCCATTGTCCACTGTCTTTCACCTTTCACTGTATAAATGTTTTATCTATAGTCCTTCATACCTTTGCATTTATATGTTATGCAACCAAGTTATTCATTCAGAAGTGTGCAGATTGATTGAGGTGTTATACCATGCATACTTTCAATAGGCTGTTTGTTTCACCTCTTACACTGCGAGCTATCTACTTTAGGCCTCATATTAATTATCCACAAGTGCTGTCAACGCTCACTCCAAAACTCTGAAAGTGTGCGTTTTTCAGCAGCGATTCAAAATGAGAGGGGTGCATTATGAATTGCACTTAACCGTAACCATGGCAATGTGTAAATGTCCTATTTATAAAAACTGTGCACTGGTAGTGTCATTAAGGTATACCAGAAAATGATTACATCATAACTATTCAATTTGGGTATATATTGGCAAATACAATTTCTGACTTTGTTTACTAAATTGAATAGTTACTGATTGAAACGTGTTTTTATTTTTTTTTTATCCTATCAGATAAATTTGCTATTATTGTCAATTGGTATACAACCAATCAGTATATAGTATGTATGGATTGCATACTGTTGTGGTGAAAAGACACTTTTCCACCTTTTCTGATTTGAATGTGATTTAAGTGTAAAATAACCAAATCACAACTGAACTGCAGTCAGCAGTGCCTTAACCTTCATATAGTAGACACATTTTTTGTTACTTCACAGTATATATACAGACCATGCCTCATGTGAAAGCTCAGCAACTCCAGAATACTCTCTTTGAGCTGCAGAGGCTGCACTTGCACTGATTAATGATTGGCTGCAGGTGTTTAAGTAAATATGCCAATCTTTTTAGGTTTAGTTCCAACTGATTTTAGTTGGAGCATCTGGTAAGCAAAAGGGAGTAGTTTATGTGACTTTCTAATTGGGTAATGTAAACAAAACACCAAAACATCAACAACTTGACAATCATATACATTTTTGTAATTAAGAAAAAGTCAGCATTACCCTTGGGTGAGTTCATTACGGCCAAAACCAGGACTAGTGATAGGGTAACAAGCGCCTCTACCAGAGGTGACTGTGTAATACCTTATAGACGCATTTAGTCAGCAGGTGTTATCAGTCCATCCCAGCTGCAATAAGAGACTCTACGACATTCAGTACATTTAAAATTAATCTGAAACGATGACTCAAGAGGAACCAAAACTGTGATCATTGATGTTATGCTACTATGTACATGTCAGTGTTGTATGTTATGATTGTGTTTCATTGTGCTGTTTCATCCATGTCTGTCCTATGAATTGAAATTGATAATCTGTTCTTATGTCTATTGTATGAACTTGTAGTTTCTTGTTGTTTCTTTCTTTCTAACCTGCCAGGGACTACAGATGTAAAGTAGCCTTCGGGCTAGTTCTGGCATATTTACATTTATATGTTTATGAATATGCACTACCCCAGTTAAATAAATAAATAAATGTTTACCTTGTATTTGCTGGCACAGATAGGTTAAATAAATTATAAACTCTTAAAAGCTACCATTTGTGATTAGTTGTTGTATTTGTAATTAGTTGTTGTATTCTCACATATCACCACTAGATGCTTTCTATATTACTGCTGTCTGATAGTGTGCTAGCTTTGGCAGAGACCAGAGGTAAGCCTGAACAAAGTCAGGTGAGGGGAGAACAGGTTTCACGTATGCCTGGTGAAAGGTCCTATGTTAGACAAAATTAACTCTTGTGAGCTTTATGCCATGTTAGAAAGTTGTTATCTGCTCAAAATCATATCTGGAGTTATGTTTTGTTTCATTCTGACATGTTTGACTAACCTTTTATTATTACTCTGTCTTCATCTCTAAAGCTGAATATGCTCTATTCTACCTTGTGATATCATGAAGCAGCCGTTTTCAAGTTAACAGCTTTTACCTTTTGTTTGGTAGAGATGGATAATTCCAGGATTGAAATTGTCCGAATGATTCTAGTGCTGGTGTAAGTCATTCAAAAACACAGTGGAGCACTTCCTGTATTACCACATGACATCAAAAGGTGGGACAGTGTTTTTTTTTTTTTTCTGTTTTCAGAGAAGAACTCAGCGAAATATGCAGGGTTTGTGTTAAACTTGATTAAAATTAAACAAACACACAACTACAGGTATGTTTGTGGTGAGGAAACCTTACATTGTAACATAGATCAGAAAATAGTGTAATATGGGCCTTGAAAAAAATCTACTACTAAATTTACAAATGGTAGTGTTAAGTCTAAAAGTGAAGCTAATATATTGATTACATTACGTTGACCGATAAGTTCAATAGATTTATACACAACACTCAGTTTTGGAGCGAAATTGTGCAAACTGTGTCACACTACTATAGCCTCCATTAAAAATCCTATGTGTGCCATAGTGTGTTGCTCCTGCTCTGAGGGTCCATGCTGAGGGCCTAATGGCCTGGCTGAAAGAGTTCAGGGATTTAAAGGCTCAACTTGAGTCAATAGTAGGCTCATCACAAACATCATTACTATGTCCATACAGTACGCCAGTTTCTCTCTTTTTCAGCTGCAGTGGTTACCAGAAGATGAAGACCCGATAAGCTTGTTTAATGGGAGGAACGTGTTAGAGGATTTCACTTCATAATCAGTTTTGTCCAGAAATGAGCATTCAACAGGACTAAGATGAGGCAATTTCATTCATTGGTTAAAATTTCAAATTCAAATAACTCTCATAAAAAAAAAGAGGTAAGTATTCTGTTTTTTTCAGTAGTCCATATTACGCTATTTTCAGATCTATGTTACAATGTTGTTTCCTCATCACAAACATCTGGTCCACCTTGTGATGTCATGTGGTAACACAGGAAGTGCTCCACTCTGTTTCTAAATCCCACACACCTACACTAGAAGCATTTGGATAATTTCAGCCCTGGTATTGCTAATCTCTACTAAACTAAAGGCAAAGGGTAGCTGTTAACTTGATAAGTACTGCTTCATGACATCACAAGATGGAATAGAGCATTTTGAGATGTGGAGATATAGACGGACATAATAAAGGGTTACTCAAACATGTGAGAATGAAACAAAAAAAAAAAAACAACTCCAGGTATGTTTTTGAGGAGGTAACAACATTATAACATGGCTTAAAACTCACAACAATCGGTTTTCCATAATATAGGCCTTTCAATGTTGAGAATTAATTTCTTAAGCCAGTATTTTGTGCTTTTTGTATGGCCCATGTGTCTGGGTGGAATTTACATTTTCTCCCTGTGTTTGCCCAGATTTCTTCCGGGTTCTCCTATCTCCCACAAAACAGGTTGGGCTACAGTGGTGGCGCGCACAGTTTCAGTAGCTCATGGGTAACCCTCCATGTGATCTCCATAATGCTGTTATATAACTTGAATGAATAATGACAAAAAATAACTTCACTTCATTAGCATATTCTGCACCTACTCCTCTGGCCGTACAGGAACACCCCAAACTGTGTACTTGCTGTTAACTGTTAATATTTATGTATGGTGTATATTAGCTAAAAATGAATTAGTTTCAAAGTTAACCAGGTGTTCCTATTGATCATTTTACAGATTGCATCCACCTAATTGTTGAGTTAAGCTTTAGTTACACATGTCTGTTGATGAGATGACGATGTGTCCAAGATGAATGGTTAAAATAAATTGGAACTATTGCAATGCTACAAGCTACAGCCATGTTGCTCATTAAAGATTTATTGGTAATGACTGTCATTTTGTGTAGCAGGCCGTCGCTGGAGGTGCACGTCTCCCCGTGTACAGTATAAGGTTTAGGAGCTGGTTATAAGCAGGCGATGGCGGCTGGCACTCTGACAGTCTCCCATGGGAATACCACAGCTACATCACACCGCTTTGGCTGAGACAAACCGACTGATACGCCGCAAATGGAATGAAAGTTCATATCTCCACATTTTTAACGAGTCTCCCCGGAGTGAATATAATGACTGTAACTGTGCCTTGTGTTGGTGATGGGGGGTGAGAGAGAGAAAGAAGAGAGAGGAGGGGGGGAGGCCTGTTTGCAGCACTCAGCTTTCTTTTGCCGTTTATGCACCAGTGACTCGGGGGATTCAGGCAGCAGTGAAAAGACATGAAAAAGCCTTGACAAAACTGTTTGTTTTTGTGAGCAGTCGGGACAGAGGAGAAGGGATCTGCTTAATATTAAATCACATTCCATTGCAATTTCAGCAAATATCCATCTTGATCAAAACCACTCCAAACCACAGCCATTTTTACATTTTAATTGGCCAAACCTAATTTTAATTCCAGATATCAGTCTTACAACTTATTGCTACAAAATGAGACTTACTTTCATCTAACAAAGCAACCCAAGAAATGAAGGGTAAAGCATGACACACTGGCCATTCATATTTCATGAGGAGAATAGGCTCATGTTTGATTCAGAAATAAATCGTACTGACGGATTTATGGCCGGTGCTTGTTTGAAGTACATGTGTTATGTTGAGCTACAGAGTTTCATATTCAGATTGCATAATACAGCATTATAATTTGGGTAGTACTTGCATTTGGGACCGCTAGAGGCAGGGTCTACAGTGTGCTGCGTGATGGGCTACAGTTTGTTACACACAGAGGAGGCGGGGTCTACAGTGTGTTACAAACACACAGAGGAGGCAGGGTCTACAATGTGTTACATATATAGAAGAGGCAGGATCTATAGTGTGTGTAGTTACACACACACAAAGGAGTCTACAGTGTGTTGCACAAAATTATACACACACAGGAAACATTTCATTTATTTATTTCAAGCACATGTATCAAGTACACTTAATGCACATTTCACAAATTATTCAGACTTATTAGACTTATTAAATCCCACCCCTATCTTCCATTAGGACATAAATGAAATGCTTTGTTTAAGCTTCCTATTCAGCTGAGTGTGTGTGTGTGTGTGTGTATATATATGTATAGTATGTGTGTGTGTGTGTATATATATATATATATATATATATATATATATATATATATATATATATATATATATATATATATATATATATATACATATACACACACACACCAGACATAGACAGATAGATATAGATATACATACACACACACACACACACACATACATATATGTACGTATGTATGTATTTATGTCACTGGTTAGCTAAACTGGTAAGGCATCTGATTTTCACATGGGGGGACCTGGGTTTGAACCCCCCCTCAAGGGTGCAATTACTAGCCAGTGTTGGTCCTTGGGCAACTACTACTATTACAAGATACTGCATACCTCATACAATGAGTGTGAATGAAACTTACGGTCTGTGTCAGGTTACATGATGTTACACACACACACACAGAGGAGGCGGAGTCTATAGTGTGTTACACACACACACATAGGAGGTGAGATCTACAGTGTGTCGCATGACATTGCATACTCACAGAGAAGGTGGAGTTTACACTGTCATGTGACGTAACACACACAGATGAAGCGGGGCTACAGTATGCTACACACAGAGGAGGCGGAGTCTACAGAGTGTCACATGACATTACACGCCCACATAGGAGGCGAAGGTTACAGAGTCTCACGTGATGTAACATACACAGAGGAGGCAGGGTCTGCAGTGTGTTAGACACACAGAGGAGACGGGGTCTGCAGTGTGTTGCATGATATTACACACACACAGAAGGCGGAGTTTACAGTGTGTACGCACGTACTCACAAACTAGGCAGGGTTTATAGTGTGTTAGACACACACAGAGGAGGCGGGGTCTACGGTATGTTACACACAGAGGAGGCGGGGTCTACAGTGTGTCACATGACATTACATACACACAGAGAAGGTGGAGTTTACAGTGTGTCATGCATTTTAACACACACAGAGGAGGCGGGGCTACAGTATGCTACACACAGAGGAGGCGGAGTCTACAGAGTGCCACATGACTTTACACGCACACATAGGAGGCGAAGTTTACAGTGCCTCACGTGATGTAATATACACAGAGGAGGCAGGGTCTACAGTGTGTTAGACACACAGAGCAAGCGGGGTCTACAGTATGTTACTCCCACACAGAGGAGGTGGAGTCTACAGAGTGTCACATGACGTTACACACACACAGAGAAGGTGGAGTTTACAGTGTATCACGCGATGTAACACACAGAGAAGGCAGGGTTTATAGTGTGTCAGATACACACAGAGGAGGTGGGGTCTACAGTATGTTACACACATAGAGGAGGCGAGGTCTACAGTGTGTCGCATGACATTACATACACACAGAGAAGGTGGAGTTTACAGTGTGTCACGCGACATAACACACACAGAGGAGGCGGGGCTACGGTATGCTACACACAGAGGAGGTGGAGTCTACAGAGTGTCACATGACGTTACCTGTACACATAGGAGACGAAGTTTACAGTGCCTCACGTGATGTAACATACACAGAGGAGGCAGGGTCTACAGTGTGTTAGACACACAGAGGAGGCGAGGTCTACAGTGCGTTGCATGATATTACACACACACACAGACAAGGAAGGCGGAGTTTACAGTGTGTCACTCGACGGAACACACAGAGAAGGCAGGGTTTATAGTGTGTCAGTTACACACAGAGGAGGTGGTCTACAGTATGTTACACACACAGAGGAGGCGAGGTCTACAGTGTGTCGCATGACATTACATACACACAGAGAAGGTGGAGTTTACAGTGTGTCACGCGACATAACACACACAGAGGAGGCAGGGCTACAGTACGCTACACACAGAGGAGGCGGAGTGTCACTTGACGTTAACACACACACATAGGAGGCGAAGTTTACAGTGTCTCACTTGATGTAACATACACATAGGAGGCAGGGTCTACAGTGTGTTAGACACACAGAGGAGGCGGGGTCTACAGTATGTTACTCACACACAGAGGAGGCGGAGGCTACAGAGTGTCACATGACGTTACACACACACATAGGAGGCGAAGTTTACAGTGTCTCACGTAATGTAACATACACAGAGGAGGCAGGGTCTACAGTGTGTTAGGCACACACAGAGGAGGCGGGGTCTACAGTATGTTACTCACACACAGAGGAGGTGGGGTCTACAGAGTGTCGCTTGACATTACACACACACAGTCGGAGTTTACAGTGTGTCACGTGATGTAACACACACATATAGGTGCGGGGCTACAGTATGTTACACACATACAAAGGAGGTGGTGTCTACAGTGTGTCACAAAATGTTATACACACAGAGGAGGCGGGGTCTACAGTGTGTTGCATGACATTACACACACATAGGAAGCGAAGTTTACAGTGTGTCACTCGATGTAACACACACAGAGGAGGCGGGCTCTACAGTGTGTTACACACATAGAGGTCTACAGTGTGTCACAAAATGTTAGACACACACAGAGGACGCGGGATCTACAGTGTGTCACATGACATTACACACAGAGGAGGCGGAGTTTACAGTGTGTCGCATGACATTACATACATACACATAGGAGGGGCAGTTTACAGTGTGTTATCCGACGTAACACACACAAAGGAGGCAGGGTGTACAAGTATGTTACACACACAGATGAAGCGGGGTCTACAGTGTATCGCATTATATTACACACACACAAAGGAGGAGGAGTTTAGAGTGTATTACATGATGTAACACACACATAGGAGGCGGAGTTTACACTGTCTCACGTGACATAACACAGACAGAGGAGGCAGGGTCTATAGTGTGTTAGACACAGACAGAGGAGGCAGGGTCTACAGTGTGTTACACACATACAAAGGAGGTGGTGTCACAAAATGTTACTCACACACAGAGGAGGAGGGTCTACAGTGTGTCGCATGACATTACACACACATAGCAGGAGAAGTTTACAGTGTGTGGCATGACATTACACACACATAGGAGGCGGACTTTACAGTGTGTCATGCGACGTACAGTGACTTGCGGTGAGGTTCATGGCTGGTGAGACACTGATGTCATCACAATCACATTTACATAAACCAGTTGTCAGCCTGTACATTTGGCCCCGGGTCAGTTTCTCTCCCAGTGACTTGGGGCCAGAATAAAAAATAATTTCAAAATAAAAGTTCCAAAGTCCGTATGAAATAGCTCTAACAGTATGAAATAAAAAGCAAGCTTTTTTTGTATTGTTTTTTATCCTTATTCTGGTTCCCCAATTTTCAATGGATTGAAGTCATTACATTTCTTACCATTTCGTATCACTCTGTTTGAAAAGAGAGAGTCTTTCGTCCCATCGTCTGGAGCAAACCATTTAGCTCCTTTAGCGTTGGTCTTCCTTTAATTATAACCTCCTGCTTCAACGAAAGTCCAGTTTAGAAAACTGCTTGAGCTTTAATGTGTAATCTTCCTCCATTTAAAAAGTAGTGCCAGACAATAAGAAAAAAGTGAACGGATTACTAAACTTTACTTGCTAACTCTAAATTGTAGTTTGTTGTCACTATTCTGCGGGAGTTGCAAGAATCCCTGGGCTCACGAGTGCCCCTAACCATGAAGCCAGATAACTGCGTGCCTCACCCGGCGCCTTTTCACAGCCACTTAAAGCAGCAGCTGTCACTGCAGAGCTACAGCACAGTCAGTCCATGTGAGGCACAAACGGCCGGTGCCTTTCCACACGTCTCTTCTCAGTATTTCAACGGTAAATGTAAAAATTCAGCGATTTTGATTAAATGAATGAATGAACTGAAAAACAAATTAAAATAGAAAAGTTAAATAGAAAATAACTTTATAGTACCAATCATTGGATAAATATAACCATTTCATTTATTTTTTCTCTTTGATGACAGGTGAGGCACGGCCTCACCTGCCTCCCCTGACTGCACGCCACTGGCGACATAGCACACTGATGTCGTAGATTCGCAGCCTTGCTTCTGTCACTACTTCAGGGCCATTGTAGCTAGCTCATCACCTCCATATGGAATGAATGAATAATCCAATGTAAAGAG
The DNA here is from genome assembly GCA_019594935.1 of Periophthalmus modestus. Classification (NCBI taxonomy): domain Eukaryota; kingdom Metazoa; phylum Chordata; class Actinopteri; order Gobiiformes; family Gobiidae; genus Periophthalmus; species Periophthalmus modestus. Next base: position 7,282,970 of record JAIEZT010000009.1, read on the forward strand.
CTTTGAGTATCTTGCAAAGCATTATATAATATATAATTCAACACATCATTATTATTACTATTATCAAGATCACATTCACCAAAATTATTGATATTAAAGCTGAACAAGATGTTAGGTTGCGTGGCCATGGTATCACATGCTTCATTTAGATGGATATAGTTTAATGCATGCTGTGGAATATCCAAAGCAGCACAATAACATCTCCATGGAGACAAGCAGGTGGCTGAACCCACACCAGAAAAGTTAGAGTGCATATTTTAGAATTGACCATCATAAAACCAAGAATAAGAGAATTTCTACCTTGCTGTTGTTACTTCAAACACAAAATACTATAATTCTAGGTTCACATTTTCAGAGGAATAATGTTGCTAATCAGACGTGGGGAGACAAGAGCAGAAGAAGGTCAGGTTCAGAAGAGCATAAACACAAGGTAAAGTCCCAGCTCGTCTCATTTGTGTGTGATTGTTACAGCCTCTACATGAAGAGACACCCACACATCCCAACTATTGTTCTCCCAAATGTAGCACTTATCCTTCATCGTTGCACAAAATTCACTCCTGGTTCAAGCCAATTTACATTTCCAGCAATTTCCTGCTAGTAAACGTTACATACACTGAGTTTCTTAGCTAGATGGAGGATATGCTTGGTGCTTCTCACAGGTAATTAGACAGGAAGATGTAACTATGGGCAGAGAGGCTGAAGCTTTTGAGACTGATTTCACATTTACTGAGGACAAAGGGTTTGGAGTGTATGCAAAGACATGACACTCCATTTGAATGTACACTCCAGTTTGTACCAATTATGTGAGAAGAGGTGTAATTGGCTATGTTGGCTATGGCTATGCTAGATCTGGCTTTCTGAATGAAATGCGTGATTGTCATAAGCTAAATTTGCAATCTTTTGAATATGTATTTTTCACATCATTAAGCATTTGAATCTGCCTAAAACAAATACAAACCAAAACAGATTTTAGCACTATTGTAAGGATCTGATATTTTTAGTTCAGAGTTGACACCTTTGGTTGTTAATGTAACTGCTTTTCTATGTAACACTTGGTTGCTATACTGACAAGTGGATGTGAAGGTTCTATTCATCAGTTACTGGTCTGTTTTGGAGACTGCTGTAATTTTGCCCTTGTTTTGGCGTGGGTTACAACCTGCAATAGCCCTTGTGATCAAAAAATGAACAACCATAAGAAATTCTGCATTATTCCTTACAATAGAATGATACAGTATTTTAACAAACAAGTTTCATTTTGAACTCACCAATATGTTTTACGCAGAACTAGAAGAACAAAATGACATAGCTTACTAGAATGTTTCTCTGACAAAAAAAATGGCATCACACAGTGAGCTTTGGGGCATTTATGCAGGATGTTTTACAGTGGACTAGGCACAGACACAAACTATGCATCATTAGCCAAACAGGCTCGACAGTCTCCAATTAAAGCTGCTCTGCACATGTTTTGGAGATTCAATTAATTAACCAGAGAAAAGGACATGGTGTTAAGCCATTGGCACTACAATTTTATCTGAGGAAAAAAATACATATTTTGTATTAGATGTTTAACAAAGTTAATTTTAAAAGAAAAGGCTGGTTGTGTTTGTTGTTCTACGTCTCTTTTATTTACTTCTGATGTTTTGTTTGCACACTTCAGCCAGTGGTACAATTCCCAGTCAGACCAGTGCCATAACTAAACCATGCCTAGTATGAATGTGGTGTGTGAGAGGCTGGTGGTGGTCAGTAGGGCTAATGGGACAGATTGGCAGCCTCACTTTTAGCTTCAGTCTACCCCAGAGCAGCAGTGTCTACAGAAATAGCTTACAGTGAATGGATAATGCACCGTAAAGCATCTTTGAGTGTCTCAAAAGCACTTTATGAATCCAATGTTATGTAAGCATTAAACATCGAGCAGCCATGCATTATGTAGTTTTAACGTAAAACATGGAGTCATAGAACACCACACAGTATATGATTTAGCTGTTGCTGGAATCTCATTGGCTAACTGCTGTGCAGTTTGCATAACGTGCGGCAGTTAGTCATTGGAACGTTCACTGACCGTAGGATAACATTATTTAGCTTTTACTGTTTTGGCTTTCAAACATGATTATTAACTTTTGCCAATAATATATTATTTTTAAAAGGCCATTTTAAATGGGATTAGCCCAAGTGTGGACCAAAGTTGCGTGAATAAAAGTTCCAAGTGTGTGGGCAAGTGTGTTTGGGGGTAAGAGCACTGTCTCTCTCATCTTTAATCCACAGACTTCAGACAGTGCTTTTGTCAACACATGTTATTTCCCCCAGTTCAGTCTCTATTAGCTCCACACAGTCAATGGGACTCACCTGGGACCTGTACCTGTGCTTTAGTGTATTGTATAGGGATTTAACAGAGAAGCGTCATTCACTTCTGAGCCTCTTGTGCTGCACTGTTTGAAATGTACAAAAAGGCTTTGACTTGAATCATGTCTGAAGAGCTGAGGGCCCAGGTGTGTCTGATTTCTCCCACAGTACTTCATCAAACACTAGAGCTCCTTTAGTCTGCTGTTAATTAGTAAAAAAAAGACCCCATGCAGTTGAAAATTCACTGTGAAACATTGACGAATTATGCATTCAAGATATTCAAGAATTTGATATAATATATACAATTATTTTGGATGGAGGACCTTTAATAATTTTTGGTTGGCAATTCTCTATTTTTGAAAGAAATAATCAAACAGAAAAACAATTTTAACCTTATAAGGCTAAAATGATTCAGATTCTGTATTGGAATTCATCACCACATTATTAGCACTGGTCCAGTGTTCCATGACCAGGACGAATGGGAGTATGGGGTCCGGGGCCCTTTGCTAAGGGCTGTCCGGTCCCTGTACGACTGGAGCAGGAGCTGTGTTCGCATTGCCGGCAGTAAGTCAGACTTGTTCCCGGTGCATGTTGGACTCCGCCAGGGCTGCCCTTTGTCACCGGTTCTGTTCATTATATTTATGGACAGAATTTCTAGGCGCAGCCAGGGGCTGGAGGGGGTCTGGTTCGGGAACCACAGGATCTCATCTCTGCTGTTTGCAGATGATGTTGTCCTGATGGCTTCTTCGAGCCAGGACCTGCAGCAGGCACTGGGGCGGTTTGCAGCCGAGTGTGAAGCGGCTGGGATGAGAATCAGTTCTTCCAAATCCGAGGCCATGGTTCTTGACCGGAAAAAGGTGGTTTGCCCTCTCCGGGTGGGTGGTGAGCCCTTGCCTCAAGTGGAGGAGTTCAAGTATCTTGGGGTCTTGTTCACGAGTGAGGGAAGGATGGAACGCGAGATTGACAGGCGGATCGGTGCAGCGTCTGCAGTGATGCGGTCGCTGTATCGGTCTGTCGTGGTAAAGAAGGAGCTGAGTCGAAAGGCAAAGCTCTCGATTTACTGGTCAATCTACATTCCTACCCTCACCTATGGTCATGAGCTCTGGGTCATGACCGAAAGGACAAGATTGCGGATACAAGCGGCCGAAATGAGTTTCCTCCGCAGAGTGGCTGGGCGCACCCTTAGAGACAGGGTGAGGAGCTCAGTCACACGGAAGGAGCTCGGAGTAGAGCCGCTGCTCCTTCACGTCGAGAGGAACCAGCTGAGGTGGCTCGGGCATCTGCTTAGGATGCCTCCTGGACGCCTCCCTAGGGAGGTGTTCTGGGCATGTCCCACCGGGAGGAGGCCCCGAGGAAGACCCAGGACACACTGGAGGGACTATGTCTCTCAGCTGGCCTGGAAACGCTTTGGGGTCCCACCGGAGGAGCTGGAGGATGTGTTTGGGGTGAGGGAAGTCTGGGAGTCCCTGCTTAGACTGCTGCCCCCACGACCCGGCCCCAGATAAGCGGAAGAAAATGGATGGATGGATTATTAGCACTTTCAAATTACCTATACCAAAAACATAAAATATAGTAAAAGTGATTAGGGAAATTGTTTGACTAAAGAAGAGTCAAATGATCAGGTTGGATTAATGATTTATTTTTAACTGTCCTCACTCAGATCAGAGCAACCGATGAAGAACATTTATTTAAAGACCAAATATCAAACAGGATCTAGTACAGACACCACAGCCCAAATATGAGCCTCAGGGGGAAAGTCTTTTGGCTTCCAAAACCTATTACGGAAATTCCCATGATGCACTGCAGTAGCAGTGCGATAGAGCCCCTCCCCCACTTTTTTAACAGTACCCTGGAGCTTTGCAGTAATACTGCAACTTCATTCAACAGTAACTTATAAACTTTGTAAGGAAAGAAATGAACCAAGGACACAAGGACTCTAAGAGCAAAACATTGTTTTGTTTAATTGAATAAATGTGGCAGTAATATGTTCTCTTAAGGCAGGCAGCATGGGCTTTGTTATCATTAATCCAAAAATGTAAATGTACAGGTTGTAAATGTTTTAAAATGCATACAATATCTGTATAACACAAGTAAAGAAAAAAAAAAAGTGAATTGTGTTAAATGTGAAGTGCAATACACAGGCTCGTCCCAAATAATAACAGAATGCTTGTAACTCCTCCTGCACTAAAATGATTTGTTACAACAGATTAAATATAAAACATTTATTTCAATCTGACTTTGGCCCGATATAGGTTATTATCTTTTCTGAACCTAACACTATAACTGTTTCCATCCACAGAATCTCAATGAGCCATGTCCCATCATCTTCTCCCAGCCGTGCTCACTCTCCTCTGCTCTTCTCTGTTTTTTGGAGAAAAAAAGTGTTAGTTTTCCCGATGGATGGGCCCCACTGGCTCCAAATGAAAGTCCTGGTTGAGGAACTTTTCTCAAAAGGCCACACAATCACAGTACTTTGCCCTATAGACAGCTAGTTCATCAAGGGTTTACCCAGTTATACAACTATTAGCATACCGGCATAGAGCTCCAGTGAGAAGATGACCGATTTTGCTGCTAAAATGATTAAGATGAACCTCAAACCACCTTCTGTATTGAATTTCAGGACCACATTATTAGTGCTTTCAAATTACTTATACTAAAAACATAAAACATAGTAGAAGAAGTTAGGGAAATGTTTGAGGATAATACTTTTACACAGCAGAGAGAGGCCAAATTTGATCTGATCTTGACCGATCTTGTCTTGACCGATATGTTGAAATATTTCCTGATAAGTTTACAATTTTCATACTATGTGCTTGACTCGAATTAAAATCTTGTAGTCCATCGGTACTTTGGATCTGATATACAATGCACAGTTATTATAGAGTTACAGAGCTATTCCAATCTGCAGATATTTGGCTGATGGGAATAGATTTTGCCTATCAATTCCCATATCAGCAATGCCTAATATTATTTACATTGCTAGATACCTGTGCAGAACCCCCAAACTTCCATCTCGCAACCTGGAGGACTTTGTGCAAAGCTCTGGGGAATGTGGCGTTAATTCAGTCTTTGAGAACTTTGTTATTTCAACTTCCTGATCACATTGTTGAAGATATTGCTGCTGCACTTTCAAAGATACCACACAAAGTTATCTGGAGGTATAAAGACAAGAGACCTGTCAATCTCTGTAATAATACTATTTTTTTTACTGGCTTCCTCAGAGTGATTTTCTCGGACATCCAAAAAAAGTATTTGTTGCGAATGAAACCCAAGAAGAGATTCACCGTGGTGCTCTTCTTGTTGGGCTACCGCTAATGTTTGACAAACCCATCAACTGGCGCACGAATGCAAGCCAGAGGTGTGGCTAAAGTATTGGAAATTGCAATGTTGAATGGACACAACTTCCTCCAAGCTCTTCTTCCAAGATGTTTTATACAAGCCCTCCTATAGAGAGAAGATGAGAGCCCGGTGCCAAATACACAGATACACTTCTTTGAAACCACTGGACACTGCTGTTTTTCAGGTTGAGTTTGTGATGAGACACAAAGGTGCAAAACAGCTGAGAATTGAATCATACAAGCTCACCGACCTTCAATACCACTGAATGGGTGTCATTTTGTTATAATAGTGCTGAAGTGTCTGTGGAGATTGATTTGTTAGATAGCTAACCTGCTAGCTGCTGCTTTCCAAATAGGAAGTGAGCAAGGGCTCCAATTCACTTTACACTGGAAAATTGTCAGGCATGTCATTTTGGTCTTAAAATGTTCAGATTGACCCGCTTTACATGATCCTGGGATTTTTATTTTGCTATTGTGTCTGTAACTTAACATATGAACATTAATAACAGACAAATCAGTTGCCTTCTTTCCCCGAGGTCGCTCCAGTTAGCATTAGCAACAGGTTTGATCGACAGCATTGCTAAGCGTGTGGTCCTTGTTAAACCAGTGGTGCAGGCGGGAAGGGTGTGTTACCTTTAACAGCCCTGCTCCAAATTGGCTCTTTGGTTGCCATGATGCTTGTGGTTGGCCCTCAATTCACTCCTATAACTGCTAGCCTCAATGAGCTTCATTTACCGAAAGCCAAAAGCTATAGGTGACGTCACACTCACTTAGTTCGCTTCTTTATACAGTCTGGTTTGGTCCTCGTTTGAGCCCAGTTTAGTCCTGATGTGCTACCAGTGAAGCCTCTTCAACCTTTAGTCCTGATCTAGTGGACTTGGTTTGGTCCTGTTGGTCCTGGTTTATTCTTGGTCTGTTCTAGGTTTATTTCAAATATTGTTTAATTTCTGATGTGGTTTATGCACTGTTGTGAACATACCCTAAAACTTTGAATGACATTCAAAAGTAAAGGAAGAAAAGTAAAAGTCAAATTTCTATAGTTACATCACTACATTCTCTTTTATAACAAAAAATATTGGGAAATATAGACCTTGGTTGTCATGTTTTGTTGAGCTTTTTATGTATGTAAAACTGTAAATGTGAATACACTACACTGAATTAACTGATGCCAGTATGTCATATTGTAAAAAAAAAAAAAAAAAAAAAAAAAAAAAATCATAATCATAATAAAATTTGTCTATTGAATAATATATTGAAATGAGTACCACCAGTTCTCATCATATTCTATTTAGGAAGTTATAAAATAGGAATGAGAGAGACAAAATCTTACCGTTCAGTGTTGAAATGACCAGGTCCATGAGACATTTGAAGAAACTCCAGGGTAGAAGTGAAAACAATTATGATATAAATGATGAAATCGATGCAGCTGTGGGTCCCACTGCGTTTCTTTATGACAGACAGACTGGTTTATTGACCGCTCACTAATCCTGTCCTGGCCTCAGACAACCCTTTGCAACAGTTTTTCTTGTCATTGTCTAAAAATGTCCCTGAAAAGAGCTATAGTTAGAACATCATTTTACACTATGTGTTTGCCTTAGCTCGCCCTGTATGTGTACAGACATTTTTTAAACTAAAGCACTCACTGTTCCTGGTGTGCCTAATTGTTTTAAATTGTAAAAATATAAAAGGCAAGAAGGAGGAAAGAAAGGTACCAACAACCTCTACATATCTAGTTGTAATGGTAAAATGGTCACATTTTTATACACCTTCAAGGCACTCAAAGCGCATCACATCAAGGAACCACTCACCCATTCACACACACATTCATACACCAGTGTATGTAGACAATGTGGGCACAGTGAGTTAAGAGCTAAGAATCACATCTGTGGGTCAGTGGATTTGACCAATGATGTTTACGTTGGGATTCGAACCTTGAGAACAGTGGATGACTGAACCTGACCACTCAACCAATTATGTCGAGAGTGAGATTTGAACCGTAATATGTCTTTCATTTCACAGATTTTCATTTGTGAATTCAAAGTTTTAAACAAAAATTCGACAGAGAAAACAAGAAAAGAAAAAGGTTTTAAGCATTTCAGAGTCAGAAAAGCACTGTACTGATTCAATCCTTTTTCAGGTTATAACTGGCCCAGAAGGGCAAAAAAAAAAAAAAAAAGTTTTGCGAGGAAAAAAAACAAAAAAACAAAAACAAAACTTTTGTAAAAATAAACCATGTAGGACCTTTTTATTAGCTTCTTCAGATTTTGTTGTTCTAGTCTGCCACAAGCCTTGTTATGGCACTGGGGCAAAAGAAGAATGGATCTGGCTGGACATGACATTGATTTTACATTGGTACACAGAGGTTATATCTCAGCATCTCTAGAGAAAATGAAGTATTATGTGCATTTATCAGAGCAAAAAAAACAAACAAAAACAAAACAAAAAACATGCGATCAAATACGTGAGGTTGACAAAACTGAATTTGTTGTTTGTTCGAAAGTCCAGACAGTGTTTTTATGGTTTAAGTTTGAAATGTTAGAACAAACTTTTACAATATTAGCATTATTATTATAATACTGTTTTACATTTTGGTGCCTGCAAGCACATCTATAAAAATCACTGAATAAAACAATACAAACAAGTGCTACCACTGAACTACTACTAAGTTACACAAATATTTTCAAACTCGACTATAACTTTCGAGGATCACTTTTAAACCCATGTCCACAGATAACTGGTGTTTGGCTCTGCATAAATCCCCCTAGTGGCCCCAGGAAAGCCTTGTTTTGTCTGTATCAGAGGCGTAGAATGGCCACCCAGCGTATGGAAATCAGCTCTAAATCTTGTGTAATCCCTCTGTTGTGATTGATAGCTGACTGCTGGGACCCATTAGTCGACAGTTCACTGTTTTTATGATGAGAACAGAGAAGAGATTTTGTGTGTTTAATAATTAGCACACTGGCACTGTATATGTGGAAAGAATGAATATGTGTATATGGCCTACTGAACAACAGATCACGTTTTTGAAGTACTTATTTGCCAGTCACAGTCACTTTTTGTCATTAACACTTTAGCAGTCCAAGAGGCATACATTATTGATGTACCAGGCTGGAGCATGGTTCACACTCAGAAGTTTTGTGTGTCCAACTCCTAATAACAATAATGTTACCATATGGAAAATACTTTCTTTTTTTTCAATTCAGCTTTAGTCAGCAATCAGTTTCTGACTGTCTATAGTTGCCATTTTGAATGTTTTCCACAAATATTCAAAATATCGTAAATATTTCTTTGTCATGGCAATTGTTATGATCATTTCTTATCACTCTGAGACCCCTGGATTGGTCAGGAGAGACAAGCCGACAAAGGGAAAGAAGGTCAGAAAATCACTTAAGAAGGCTTGGGCATCTAATTTCAATGTCCTCTGGACATCTACCATCTAATGCAGAAAAAAGTTCTATTAAAATCAACACAAAGTATTTTAGAGATTTTTCTGTAATTCACATTTTGTGCAGTGCTATTGTGTGCAACCTTTCAGGTCTGCCACCATTGTCTTCTTGGAGACCTTATTATTCTGCCTGAAATGTTCCAGAGTATGTCATTAAACTTGTCCATCTTGCATTTATCCCCAAATATCTTGAAAAACATGCAGTTTTGTGAGTAGCCTCTCCACAGATTTGATCTGTAACTTGGCATGTTGCGTCACCAGTTTGCATCTATGGAGATATGTAATAATGACACACTGTGGAACATTCCAGGCCAAACAATAAATCTCTATGGAGACAATCAGAAGGCAAACGCTCAACCAGAAAATTCACAGTCAAGCATTAATTATCAGCTTTAGTATGAACATCGCTCAGTATGAACAGTTGAAAACATTCACTTATCTCTTTATTGACTCAAAAATTACTTGAATAAAACTTTCCCCCAACTAAATCTGCCCCAGTACACCGATATCCTTTTGAAAATCACATACATATCTTGTTACCTCACTCCTTGAATACTGGCCAGCGTGAATGTGGTTTACAGAAATGGGGCATGCTGACATAAATATAGTGTGTAAAGTGTGTCCGGTTTGCACAGCTCAAAGACATTTTGAATGAGGTCCTCACCTGTAAATCCCTCTGGACTTTGACAGGAAAATGGAGGATGCATCAGGCTTATGGAGCGTGACAGAGCTGTGATGGCTCGTGTTTGTAGCTCTGATTTAGACCGTCTGCGGCAGACTGACGCATGGTCAAACTCAAATTATTTACCCAGAGCAGAGGTGTCACTGATTTGCAGATAAAAGACATTTAACCACAGACGTAAAGTGATTTTGTCAGTTCACCATGTTGGGTAAATATAGCAGTGACACGTAATAAAAACACTGTTCAATGATGTAGTGCAGAGTTGGAGAGTTGGGAAAAGTAGGCTACTCAAAGTTTGTACTACAGTAAAGGTAATGTGATTTTTCCATTTAATTTCTTTCTTAAAGGAGCATTATGAAACTTTTCTGATGAAGGGTTTGCCACCTGTTACTCTCCAGTTTACTGCTTAGCTTTGAATGTTCCACAATATGGCATTACACTGATCTATCTTGCATTTTTTCAATTACTGGTGTTTTACTGTTAAAAAAAAATACCTTGAAGCACTATATAACTTTAAGGTTACATGCTAGACAAAGCAAAGACATCTACAAAACAAGCAGGTGGCAGTTTCTTTCAGAAAGTTTCCCTAATTCAACTTTAAAAATGCATAGATGCCTAAGCCAATTCCTCTCTCTAATTCAGCTTTCTCTGCGCTAAAAGTAGTTTTGAAGAGTCATATTTAATTAATGCAATTTTAATTTATGGTCAGGCATGAAAGACAGTGATGTTGATTTACATTTTCACATATGTATCATACAGTGCAATATGCATGTTAGTTCAGCCCGGTGCTAGGTCTCTCCTTGTAGTCAGCCCATAGCCATGCATTTATTAGGAAGAAATATTGATATACATTGGTATACATTTTAAAACCAGCAAAAACAACATGCACTTTCTCTTTGGACAAAGCATGTCCAAGAATATGGGTTTGTAGAGTAGAATTAGGTCATAATGAGTCTCTAGTGTAATCATTTAGGCTAAAATTGTAGTAGTTAAACAATACTGTACTTTTATTCATAAGTTTCAACCTCCTGTTTATAGGTGATAATTTGAGAACTTCTGCCCATTCAAAAGAATATTTAGTTTTATTAATTGCTATGGCAACAGTGCTATTTTCATCACTCTGAAACCCTATAGTGGATATAGTGGACTATTATACTTAAACCCATCTCAAGAATTCATTCCTTATTATTTGTGAATCTTTCCAAAACACTCATTGCTTGAGCGATCAGGTCCACTGACCCACAGGTTGGTTATGCGATTGCAGCTCCCACAGATAAATGCTGCCGTTGTGTCCTTTGGTACAAAACTTAACCCTGTTCATCCCTGTTCATAGAGTGTGTGTGTGTGTGTGTGTGTGTGTGTGTGTGTGTGTGTGTGTGTGTGCGTGCGTGTGCGTGTGCGTGTGCGTGTGCGTGTGTGTGTGTGTGTGAATGGACGAGGTTTTTTGATGTAAAGAGCTCTGACTGCCTTGAAGGTGAAGTGCTGTATAAAAATGTAACCAAAGTATTTACCAAGGTTAAGATTAAGGTGCACTACTGAAACAAACAGAAGATGACCTCTTGTTGTGAATTGCTTTTTACAACAATTATTATGTTACTAACAAGCATGTATTGAAGGCTATCTCTTAGTTCACGCTGTAGTCAAAATTCACCATTTAAATAAACAAAATTATTGCTATAGACTGTATAAAGAAGTGAATTAAGGGCATGTGAGTTCACCCATATGAAGGGGTGAATTTGGTGCCAAGTTCCATATTTGGAACTCCGATTGCAAGTGTCATAGCAACCAAAGAGCCAATTTGGAGTGAGGCTTTTGAAGGTAACGCCCCTTCCTGCCTGCACCGCTGGTTTAGCAGGGAGAGGGCAATTAGCAACACTGTCAATCAAACCTTTTGCTAATGCTAGTTGGAGCAGCCTCGGGGAAAGAAGGCACCTGATGTGTCTGTTCTTAATGTTCATACTTGGATTTACTGACATAATAGCAAAATAAAAACACCAGGAACATATAGAGCAGGTAAATACAAACATTTAAAGACCAAAATGAGGAGGCTCAATGCAGCAGCTACAGAGAGGGGGACGAAAGTTTCCCAATGTATAGTGAATTGGAGTCAGTGGAGCCAGAAATACGCCCATGCTTCCTATTTGGAATGTGGCGACTAGCAGTTCAGCTATGCCCATTTATGTATAGTCTATGATTATTACATGACATATTTAGGCAAAATAAGAGTCAGGTTTAGGGAGATTCAAGTCCTCTTAGAGTGGTTTTTTCAGTGCCGTAAAACAAACTTATCACAAATGATACAAATGATAAAATGTGTGATTGTCATCTATTTTTGGCTAAAACATTAGATTCTGTAGCTTTAAAATGCACAAACTTGACATGGCTCATATTATTTATCAGATGCAGTTGAAGCTAGCATACAAGGTCATTGCTTTACATTCTGGTTGTATTTCTGCTTCCATTTCTTGTCCCTAGATGGATATAGATAGATTTCTGGCCCGTGATGTTGTGCTGAATTATACAACAATGAAATACACATAGCCTTGAACAAACAAATTCAACTTGAAAGTTTTCCCCGTGCACCATTCTCCGGCTTGTTACTAAATGTAATTAACTTTTGTGCATCCAAAAGAAAAAGTAGTTTGACATATCCTTCAAAGTCTGTTGTATTGATTGGTAGCTTCTCTGCAGGGGAAGTTTCAAAGAGTCACTGACCATGTAAATGTCAAACAGTAAGAGTTTGTGGGAAGATTTGAACAGTAGAAATTTACCATAGAGTCTTAACTGCTTTAAAATCAATGCTCTGTCAAGATTGAGTTTTTGTTTTTTCTGTGTATAGCCTGATAGATGTACAAGCTGTGTTTCCATGTTTCATTTTTAGTATGTCTACATCTCCAAAGCTCAAAATACTCTGTTACACCAAGTGCTATCATGTAGTGGGAGTTTTCAAGTTAACAGCTACCTTTGACCTTTTGTTCAGTAGAGATTGACAATTCCAGGGCTAAATCCAGGGTTGATCCAAATGATTCTAGTAAAGTTGTGTGAGGAGAGGAGCGCTTCCTGTATTATTGCATGACATCACAAGGTCTCTTAAACAGAGTGTTTTCTGTTTAAGAGAGTAAATCAGCTAAATATGCAGGGTTTGTGTGTTAAACGTGTGTGAATGAAATCAAACACAATGCAGGTATGTTTGTGAGGAGGAAACAACATTGATCAAAAACAGTGTGATATTGGGCCTTTAAACATGAGTTTATGCAAAGGCCAAGTTACAGTTCAGATCTGTGGACAGGTGACCCCATTCACAGTTCAAATACAAATGCTTTTCAAGGTATTTTTAAGCTCTCGCTGGCCTAAGCAGCTACAATTCATATTGCCCCTGTTATAAAACCTCAGTGGAGACAAGAAGGTGGTAAGACCCTCCATGAGAAAAGTTACAGAGTGCACCTTTAAAATTACCTGTCTCTACTGATCTACTGCTGTGTGCCTTCAGGCCTCGAGCAACTTGAAAGAAGGTGGCTTCGGGCTGAAATGAGATAAAATACACTGCGTTCCAAATCTCACTTGTCTCTCTCAGCACAGGGGTAACTGTAGTAACCTGCAGAAGGATAAGGTTGAGGGTATTCATGTGGCAAGTAAGAAAAATGTATTGATCACAATGTTAAGGTCAAGTCAAAACAGAATGACTATTGCAGTGCAGGGGATTATATGTTGGCAGATTCATGACTTTTATGGCATTTTGTTTATTCTCAGTAGAGGCTGGTAGAGTTTTTCTTTTCTCCTTGTCCTGACACAAGACTTACATTGTTCTTTGTAATACTGATCAATTATAGTTTTAGATTTTTCATTTTCTTCTGCTCAAAAAACAATTAAAATGGCTTTCAAGTTGCATAAAGACTTTTAATTATTACCCATAGACTGAATCTCGGTTAAAATTAAATTTATTGCACAATTGTAATGAACTGGATGACAGTAGCTGAGTTGGTAGAATGTCACATCCACGGATCTGAAGGTTGGCTGTTCAAATCTCACTCTTGACATAAACATCATTGGAAGAAAAGTTAGACAATGACGTGCAGGTTGGTGGTGCGATTCCAGCTGCCGCAGATGAATGCTGATCCTATCATGTCCTTGGACAAGACACTTAACCCACCTCGCCCTCAGTGTCTTTGTACACTGGTGTATGAATGTCTGTGTGACTGGGTGATTGGTTTCTTGATGTAAAGCGCTTTGCGTGCCTTGTAGGTTGAAAAGGACTATATATTTGGGATATTTTCATTGTTGTCTCTCTGTCATGGTGGGTTGTAACAAAAGTTCCTGCTTATTAATGTCTAGGGACACAACAGCAGCATTCATCTATGGGAGCTGGAATCACACCGGCAACCTGTGTATTTGGTTTTCTTAAAAAAAAAGAGAAATGACAGAGTTTGAGTGAGTAATTGGTGGTGGTAGTGTCATGAGAGAGTTTTGGGGCAGACTGGCAGCCACACTTGGTAGTTAATGGCCTTCAGGCATTTTTGGCCTATCACAAAACCAAACAGTGGTAGATTTTTAAAGTTTAGGAAAGAGGAATCATGGGAAAAATCATGTGAAAGTAGCTGGCAATACAGAGGGCTAATCTTCTGTAGGTGAGCAAGGTGAGCCATGAGGCCATGACCAGAAAAGTGTGAGAAATCTTCCAATAAAGCCTTCATAGAGAAAGATTTTGACCAGGTAAGTGAAGGGGAGATAAAGAGGGATGATAGGGCCAACGGAGCAGAGGAGAGGAGAGGAGAGAGAGAAAGAGGGAGAGAGAGAGAGAGAGACAGAGAGACAGAGAGAGAGAGAGGAGGCTCAGGAGTACCAGGAGAAACTCACTGATAACACTGCCTGAGTGAGTGGTCTGGCAAGGACTGACGCGATAAACTGGACAGGCTAAAATGGAAATGTGGAACGGTATAGGAGTTTAAAGGCATTGTTATTTTCCTTACTTAGAAACAGACATAACTAATATAAAACAATCCTAATGAGACAAGGGGTCAAAATAGATGTTTGGCTATTTTATTCCAGAGCCAAAACATTCAAGGATTTTTAGATAAAATGGTGGTGGTGGGAGGAAGCGTGTGCCAATTGTGCCAACAGAGCAACATAAAAGTATAACAAAACAGGGCCTAACTGAATAATTTGGGCTAAGAAAGGAAAGAAATCAAAAACCTAATGTGACTAATCTAAAAAGGCGATACGATAAAACAACAAGGGTGGCAACAACTGCTAAATTCACTCACTTCCCTCTGGCAGGAGGCTACGGTCCATTAGGACCAGAACCTCTCGTCATAAGAACAGTTTCTTCCCCTCTGCTGTTTCTGCTGTTGCTGTTGAAACTTCATAAACCTGCACTAAACTGGTCACTTCATAACAACTGGTCACCTTAATAACACACAATAACACACATGTTGCACTGCTGTTGTTGCTTTGATGCCACTATTGTATATATTTCTAACTATTGTATATATTTCTACTGTTGTATATATTTCTACCTCCTGCATGCCCTTATTTGTATTTATTTGTGTGTGTTGTTGTTGTATGTCGCACTTTATCACCGAAGTAAGTTCCTAGTCTGTGAGCTCTGCTCACGGACAATGGCAAAAAAACTTCTTCTGATTCTGATTCTGATAAATCTAGTGTGTATAAACAAACATAATCCTATGTGATGTAAAGTGTATAGACCTGAACCAGCCTCCCAACCATGGCATTAAACTTAACTGCATTTTTTCAAAACACGTTTCTTAAAAATACTTTGAAAAACATACATTTTTATCCTCAAATGTCCACAAATCTGACTTGTAACTTAGCTTGGTGGTGTCAACTGCTTGTGTCCAAAGCAATGGCAGCTCCATGAAGCTGGTAGCAGAGTCTCAACTACTCAAGTTATACAGTGAAACTTTTAACAAAATCATGCATTTGATTTTTCACTAAGACTTTTATGAAAACATTTCACAAAGCAAACTAATAAAATGTTTTAGTAAAGGACTAACTTCAGCTCAGTTTGCATCTGTTATTTGACAAAAGGTAATTTGTCTGCTGTGTCTTAGCCTTCAGTCAGGAACTTCAGGAACATGCACTTACCAGGCTTACCTGAAAAACAAATTAATACAATGAAAAGATATTTTTTTAAACAAATCATACTTTTTTGAATAATGATCTAAATGTAAGCGGACACAGAGACGAATATACAGGATCAGTTAGGGCGACATCCAATGTATGGTTGTGATGTGTGAGTAGTAGTGGAAGATGACAAGTAAAAGTAGTAAAGTACTGTTCTCAAGTATAAATTTTAGATATCTGTACTTTACTTACACACATTTTCAAGTTTTAAAGTGTATTCTTTACTTTTACTTCACTAGATTTGAGAGAAGGTACTTGAGTACTTGAGGTATTTGAGATCTGTACTTTCTACTCCACTATATTTTAACACATTCATACACATTCAAAATTGTATTTTTTTTTGCCCCGGTATCTGTATTTTTACTTAAGTAACACAATTGAGTACATCTTCCACTACTGTGTTGGTGGTTATTGGCAGCCACATTTCTGACAGTTGGTCCCAGGGCAGTTTTGGAGAGTAAATAATGCTTGAATAATGCTGCTTTATGCGTAATAGAAGCCAGAGGTCCCAGAAGGTCAATGACTTATTTATTTATGATAAATGGTCACATTTTTATACAGCACCTTTTCATCTTCAAGGCTCTCGAAGAATTTTACATCAAGGAACCACTCACTCATTCACACATATTCATGCACCAGGGGCGAGGTGGGTTAAGTATATTGCCCAAGGTCACAACAACAGCATTCACCAACTGTTCCACCAACTGAGCTACTGTCATATCTTCCTAAGTTTGTGTGAAAAGTCTGGTATATTTTGGTTGAGTGATTATGAAGAACCAAACATAAACTTGTGTTACTGAACAGTGAGCTCAAAGCGTCACCGATGAATGTAGTGGACACTGCAGATTTTGAGTCCAAAGAAGTGCAGAGATTCACCATCTCAGGAGCTGTATTGTGTCCTTAACCTCAGAATGAGCATTATGGACAGAATATAGGTTAGAGGTGGAATGACCTGATTCAAAATATCATATTATTAAGTACCATATTTGTGTGGTTTTACTTTACATTGTTCCTGAACCTGTAAAAGCTGTTCATCATTTTGACATAACATTTGGCCCGTCCTTATGTTGTAAATGCAACGTGATTATCATATGAAATATGAAATATGTTTATTTACTTGAGTATTAACTTAACAAAGTAAATGTAGTAAAGCAGTGATGTGCAGTCAGGTGAGGCAGGTGAGACAGTGCCTCACCTGTCATCACAGAGAAAAATAAATGAAATAGTTATATTTATCAAATAATTTGTACTATAAAGTTATTTTCTATTTAACTTTGAAATTATATTTATTTTTTTACTCAAAATCACTGAATTTTTACGTTTACCATTGAAATCCTGAGAAGAGACGCGAGGTGAGGCACAGGCCGTTCGTGACTCATCTCAGACTGACTGCTGTGTGTTAAGCTGCTGCTTTAACTCTTTAAGGGCTGACCACATTATAGCGGCTGTGAAAAGGCGCCGGGTGAGGCACGCAGTTACCCTGCCTCATGTTAGGGGGCACTTGTGAGCCCAGGGATTCTTGCAACTCCAGCAGAATAGGGGCCGCTTAACTACAATTTAGAGTTAGCAAGTCAACTTTAGCAATTCACTTTTTTCTTCATGTCTGGCCCTACTTTTTAAATGGAGGAAGATTACATATTAAAGCTCAACCAGTTTTCTAAACTGGACTTTTGGACGAAACAGGAGCTTATATTTAAAGGACCGAGATCAACGCTAAAGGAGCTAAATGGTTTGCTCCAGACAACGGGACGAAAGACTCGCTCTTTTCAAACAAAGACGTACAAAATGGTAAGAAATTTAATTACCTCAATCCGCAGAAAATTGGGGAACCAGAATAAGGATAAAAAAACAATACAAAACCAGCTTGCTTTTTATATCATACTATTAGAGCTATTTCATACGGAATTTGGAACTTTTATTTTGAAATTATTTTTTATTCTGGCCCCAAGTCACTGGAAGAGAAACTGACCCGGGGCCTAATATACTGACACCTGGTTTACATGTTTGTAAATCTGATTGTGACGATATCAGTGCCTCACCAGCCATGAACCTCACCGTGCGCCACTGTAGTAAAGTGCTGTGCTTAAGTAACATTTTTAGGTATCTGTACTGAATGTAAGTCAGTTTTAAAGTGGATTTTTTTTTTTTTTTTTTTTTTTTTTTTTTAAACTTTTATTTCACTATATTAGAGAGCAGCTATCTATAATAAACAAAAATATACAAACAAAAAAGCAAAAATAAACAAACATTTTTTAACAAAATTCTGGGTAAAAACAGTACATTGAAGATTTATTAGATTTGAAATCTGTGTAAAATACTTTAACTTTTTACTCTTTAAGTACATTTGTAAACAGGCACTTTTACTTGGAAATGTTTTCATCTGTCTTGAAGACATTGTATTAGTGTACTTGTAAGTTCACATTATGATCAAGTTGGTAATAATGCCACATTTACATTAAAAAAAAAAAAAAAAAGCACTGGCACTGATTGTATATATCTTACTTCATATATTTCATGTCTTCTATGTATCTAAAATGTAGAAAGTAGTAAAAAAAAAAAAAAAACTGAAAAAAACACTGAATGTGAGGGTGTGTCCAAACACCATTTTAGTTAACATTTGTGCTATTAGGGTGATACCTGTGAGAGTAACACAACATGCTAATCCTGACTAGCTCTAGAAATATAAATACAAGATACATCGATGTCTGACTTAATTTATTGCATTTTAACTTTTCATTACTAACAAAGCAACCTTCCTTAGCTAAATCAGTGTTTGTGTACCCACATAACCTGAACTAAAAGTGTCTTAAAATTCATAAATTAATTGAATAGGAAAACGAAACAAAATTTGCTTCTTGGTGCAGAACTCTTTCCTCTAGCGGCCCATAGAGTTAAACCTGGAGATATTCAGTGTTCGTGTGTTCTGTTAATAATGTAAAATTGAACAAATTTCCTGATCAGTGAACAATACTTGAGCTATTATGACTCATTGTGTTATTTGCTGAATACTGAAATCCGCTGTTTACAACACTCAGGCAACTCACACTTGCCTGATGGAAAGATCATTTCAATCACATTTACCTTGGAGAATTTGATTGAATTTTATTTTATGTATTTATTTTTTATTTATTTTTTATGGCAGTATTGGCAGTTTTACTCTTCCAGTTTTTCCCTTTGCTGTTATTCTTGAAAAGCTTCCAAGGTTAGATTGAGGTGTTTTAGATGAATACCCTTGCCAAACTTTGTTCATCCTGGCAGCATATTGTAAAAGGGGGAATACAGTTCTCTCTCCAAAATGTTCAATACACATTCAAAGTAAAGCAATGGAAATCTCCAGTGGCCCCCAAAAGTAAAGTAAAAACAGAGATGTGTGTTCAAATTTTGACGCAACCTCCAAAATGATTGAATATTGTTATTATTTTCCATCCACTTAATTAAGAAAACAGCTTCACTGGCTTCAAAATAAGTTATTAATACATTTCATAGACCAGTACTTGTTGGCAAAGTGTTATCTCAATAGGACCTTCGTGTCTAACTCATTTTAATTAATTTCAAAGTTGGCATTCAAGTTTCTTAGATCTCTATTTCTAAATGCCCTTGAGCAAGACACAAACTGCACTAAATTTGATGGAACACATACAAATGCTTTTCAAACATTGGTTTACAATACGTATTTCATTGATCCTAACCTAAAGAACATGATTTTTGTGTTTTTATTTCTTGAGTACCTTGTTTCTTATTTTTAAACAGAATTTCATAGCAATGTTGTGCTAAATACAAACACAAATGCTGTAAAATAACCTTGTATAGTTTAGTCTATTTTTAACAGGGACCATGTGCAAACACATTCATCTCATAAAAGAAGAGGTGCTTCACACTAGATTTAGCTAAAGCTAGTTTCCATCTGCATTCCCTGGGCAGGTTAACAAACAATCAAAATGCACCCTAGTATTCATCCATTTACAGTACAGTTAAACCATGCATTATCCCATTCTTTCATTTAAAAACATCATACTCTTATACCTATTTCCACATTTAGAATGACTCAAATATTATGTCACAAATGACCATATATGCTACCACATACAAACACAAATCAGACAATACTGACTCTCTAAAATAACTTTTCTAACATTAAAAAAGAAGTCTCAGGTCTAAGTTTCAGTCTGCCTGGGAGCTTGTTCCAATCTTTAATGTCCTTGTATGAGCAGGCTGTTTGTGCCAAGGCTGAGCTACATCTGGGAAGTCTGCAGTCATTGTGACTTGTTGTGACTTGTGGACTTGGATGTTCTGGTGGTCTGCTCAGAGCAAACCTGGACAAATCTTTTAAGTGGTGAAGGTGCAGGCCGAGTTCTTTTCTCCAACAGAAAACACTGTTCCACTTTGTAATGTCATGTGGTAATACATGTGTCATAAAGTGGGGGTGTGAGGCGGACCAAAGATGCAGGACTCGGGGCGAGTTTAAGGGTGTTTATTGACAGAACAGACAAAAACAGGTGACGGGAGAACATACAAGGAGCTGGGTGCAGGGGTGCAGGTCAGGGTGCAAAGGTGCGGGGAACACACGAGACAGGAACACAGCCGGTACCGGGAGGCAGGGTCGGAGAACACAGGCAGGACACGGGCAGGAAGCACAGCAGAGACACGAGGACAAACAGTGAGGTGAACAGCACGGAGAGACACACAGTGATGTGAGCCGCACGCAGACACACAGTGACGATCAGACGACCTGGCAGAGAGAGCTGGGTCCTGGCTCCTTTTATCCTCCTGCAGGTGCGTTGATTGCCCTGATGGGCTGCAGGTGCGTGTGGGAGGAGCCAGGGCTCCGCCCAGCTCTGGAGTCAGGCAGGTGAGGGAGGGGGAGAGGAGACACAGGAGGCAGGAGCAGGCAGGGATCATGACAACATGACATTCTTCACTGTGTTTTTAAACTCCACACAACGTCACTAGAATCATTTGAATAATTTCAACCATGGAATTGCCTCTCTCTACTGAACTAAATTTAAAAGGTAGCTGTTAACTTGAAAACTACTACTTAATGACATCAAGGTGGAACAGAGCATTTTGAGCTTTGGAGATGCAGACAGATTTACGATTATTCAAATGTGTGAATGAAACAAAACACAACTCAGGTATGTTTTTGAAGAGGACACAACTCTTGTGAGCTTAAAACTCACAAGAGTCCATTTTGTGTAATATAGGACCTTTAAGCCTCTCGAGACTGCATATTTTGCTCTCTTGTATTCAGAGGCATGACCCCATGTACTGGTGCACAAATGTGTCCTAATAGCCACACTGTGCTCTGTGATATGAATGATTTTATTCCTAAGTCTGCAATTTTCTAAAGGTTACACCAGAGCAGCTGTGATTTTATGCTGTGTGGTGACAGAGCTGACATCATTTTAAAGGTTACTAAATATATAAATAATAACACATTAGCACCTAGACCTTGAGGAAGAAAGGGCTTTTCTCAGAGGACATTATAATGATTAAGATTAAATCAAGGAAGCATAATGCAGTCTTGTTAGTAGGAGTAATAACCAAGGAAGAAAGGCACGTTTACAGTCTATGTAAATAAAGCTATAATATGTCTATGTAAATAAAGCTATAATATTGGATGCCTAAAAAGGCTTCAGTGTTTTCA
The DNA here is from genome assembly GCA_019594935.1 of Periophthalmus modestus. Classification (NCBI taxonomy): domain Eukaryota; kingdom Metazoa; phylum Chordata; class Actinopteri; order Gobiiformes; family Gobiidae; genus Periophthalmus; species Periophthalmus modestus. The sequence continues at coordinate 7,304,560 of JAIEZT010000009.1, forward strand.
GGGAAATTCTTAATGTCAGAACAATGTGGATTTTAGATTCTCATTCTCCTACAACTATGACTATGACACAAACTGTTTGTTAAAGTAGTAATAGTGAATTATATTGATCCACTACTACTATTACTACTACTACTACTACTACTACTACTACTACTACTACTACTACTACTACTACTACTACAACTTTAACTATACTATAGCGCTTTTCATGACAATCAGCAGTGCTTCAAACTGTTCAAGGCAGACAAAACACAAATTACTTGACTGCAAATTAAGTACAGAGGAATGACTGTATGTCTGCATTCAAATGTCATTAGCCAGTAGCGAATGTGTATCATCGATTAAGAAAATAAAACTAAGTACAGAGCAAGTCAGTCCATGATTCACAGGGCAGTGATGTGATTGCAGATCCCACAAGGAATGATGGTTCATTCTCACTCTGTGACATAATTAACAATCATAGTAATCATTGGTAGAGCAGTCAGACCCTCTGACTCACAGGTTAGCTGCAAATGTCATTAGCCAGTGCAGTTCCAGCTCTCATACAAAGTAAATACTGCCGCTGTGTCCTTGGGCATGATACTTAACCCACCTCCACCCCTAATGTCTGCGTACACTGGTGTATGAATGTGCATGTGGATGGGTGAGTGGTGAGTGCTGTAAAACGCTTTAAGTGCCTTGAAGGTGGAAAAGTGCTATATAAAAATGTGACCATTTACTATTCATTTTGGTACAGTGTAGACTCCTCGTAGGCTTTTACGACCGGTGCATATGGTACGCACGAATTATGGCCCATCAGTAATGTGCAATAAAGTGATCCTTAATTTGAGAAATGAATTGCAATTAGCCGCCGTTGGAGAGCGTATTGATTTATCCCACATTGTAACCGCTCGATGACATAGCATAATGGCAGCAGTGACAAATCGTCTCACTCAGGGTGCCCAATGCATCCAACATATGAGTGCTGTTAAGTGCCCCTAACCAAGTTCCTATTAGCCATAGTGCTGACGTGAGCTAAAAGTCCGCCATTTTAAGACAGCCCCTCAGTCTTTGTCTCTACGATTAGTCAAAGAATAAGACGCTGAAGTTTAATTAAAGCCGTCTGGCAATTAGAGATGCGACACCATAGTACTGCTTTACAATGCGTTCCGAGCCTTGTCCATTACTCAGGCTTAATCAATGCAGCCCCATGCTTTGATGTTATGAGCTATAAATGTTATGGCGCTATATTGGTCCAACACATTGAGACTAGAGTTAAGCTTTCTGAGACTAATTGCACTAAAGGGCTCTTATTTGTAATGCGGTAATGTGGTTGTTATAGTCTCGTGCATAAATGGGACTTGCATTGTGGATTTCACAGTGCTAAATTGCAAGGATTATCTTCAAGACTGTTAGAACAATAACCATTTGGAACCACTGCTTTAAAGAAGACCTATTATGCTTGTGTCTGCTATGTAGTTATAATCTATGACACCCGTGGATCATTGCGTTATAATTTGCACAGTTTAAATTGCAATATTCATCTAAAACAACTTAATAAAAGAAACACGTCAGCTGCCTGTCGTGTTAGAAAACTGCGGGGCCCAATGGGAGCTGAAGTCCCCGTAAACGCCATCACAATAAAGTGTAGCTGTCAGCCCTTCCTATGGATAGCTGCAAATCACACTAGTGAGTGGTGGATTTTTTTTTTTTTTATTGTAAAAGAATGATTTTGCTATGCTGCCGAGTCCTACGTGAATCATTGATTAAGAAAATCAAACTGAAAAACAAAGTAAGGACAGAGCAGTGAGAATATGCCGGTGGCGGTGAAAACGGGAATTGATCGGCAATATGGTGCCTTGAAAATAAACAATTAAAGCTTGCTCAGACATGCATGAATCACTCCAAAAACAACTTTGAGATGGAAAAGAAGAAGGGGAAACAACTACAACATGGTTAAAAGCTCTGAAAAGCTGATTTTGCATAATAGGTCTGCTTTAAAAACAATTTAAAGTGTTTTATTATGTATTCTATTCAATATTTTAATATCTGGCATATAGATAATGCAAAAAAAAAAAAAAAAAAAAAAAAAAAAAACTGTCATAGAATCAAACACTGTATACAACAATGTCATATTGTACTTTTAATGCCTTTTTCAAACTATAATATTTGTATATGAATGGCCAGTCACCTGCAGTCTGTCTCTCTAAAACCTTCAAATCAGGCTAGAAATCTAGGGGTAATAATTGGTCCAGGCTTGAACTTTAACAGCCACATAAAATCAATAACATCTGCAGTATTTTACCATCTAAAAAAACACAATGCAAAAATCAAAGGTATACTGTCAAAACCAGACTTGGAGAGACTTATCCATGTACTACTACTGTAACAGCCTGCTCATCGACCTCTCAATACAAGTCGTAAGACAGCTGCAGTGGGTCCAGAACGCTGCTGCTCGGGTCCTGACTAGAACCAGGAAGTACAAGTACCTGTCCTGTGCTCAGGTCTCTGCACTGGCTTCCTGTGGCTCAGAAAATAGACTTTATTGCAGCTCTGCTTGTGTACAAGTCTCTCCATGGCCTTGCACCAAAGTACATTTCCAACATGTTAGTGCCATCTCACACTCTGAGGAACTCAGGGAGCGGCCTCCTGCTGGTGTCCAGAGTCAGGACTAAACATGGAGAATCAGCATTTCAGTTTTATGCAGCTAAAATCTTCCTGAAGATGTGAGACAGGCCTCTACTTTGACAGTGTTTAAATCCAGGCTCAAAACAGTTCTGTTAAGCTGTGCATATGACTGAAAGATTTTTATTCTGCACTCTTCTCTTTTAATGTTCATGTTATGATTATTTATGTTTTGATTTGTTTATATTACTATTTTAATGTCTTTATTATTCTGTAAAGCACTTGGAATTACTTTGTGTACATATTTTGCTACTCAAATAAACTTGCCTTGCCTTTATATGTTTGTTTGGTTTTTGTTACTTGTGTGTATATATTATACAGTTATACATTCAATTTTTCAGAGATTAAAAAAGAAATAAGTAAATAATATATTTTCCTGTGTGTTTCCTTCCTATGTTTGACATATTTATACATTTTATTTCTTGATGGTTCTATTATGTCAGTCAATAAGAGAAACTGATGCTCATATTATTTAACTGTCTGTGTCAGGTTTGAAACTAATGGCCTTTAGGCCTATTGAGGATTAGAGCATTGATGATAAAAAAAAAAAAAAGTATGCAAACTAACAAGTATTCTTAGACATTTAAAGGTCCTATATTGTGAGCTTTAAGTCATGTTATGATGTTGTCCCCTCCTCAAAAACATACCTGGATTTGTGTTGTTTCATTCACACATGTCTGAGTAACACGTTTTACTATTAGTCTGTCTCCATCTCCAGAGCTCAAAATGCTCTGCTCCACCTTATGATATCATGAAGTCGTAGTTTTCAAGTTAACAGCTACCTTTTACATATTGTTCAGTAGAGATTGGAAATTCCAGGGCTAAAATCATCCAACTGATTCTAGTGAAGGTGCATGGAGTTTGAGACACAGTGTGTATCACCACATGACATCACAAAGTGTTTTCTGTTTGAGATAATAACACTGCCTAAATGTGCAGGTTTGGAGTGTTAAACATGTGTGAATGAAACAAAACAAGACTCCAGGTATGTTTGTGATGAGGAAACAACATTAGAGCAGAGATCGGAAAATAGGGTGATATGGGCCCTTTAAATAACCACGTAGACCTACTGAAGTTAGTTTGCAAATTGGCAGTCCATTATCCATACTAAACTAATGTTGTATATTTTCTCATTTAAAAACCCGCTTTGCTAACATGCTTCCAGAAACCTCCCAGGCCGCTGATGGTGTCAAACCCATCCGAGTATTGGCTTTCCCATTGTTTTGCTGTTAAGTGTCTAGTGATGGTATAAGATCTAATGTGATGACTAACATGTATGCGGTTGAGTGAGTGTGAGGTCGAACGTGGCAGGTATGGCGAAAGGGGAGGGATCTATTGATTTGCCATAGCTAACACTCTCTCAGATAGGTCCTGTAATGGAGTGTGAAAGTAGAGAAGGGGAAACAGATGAGGAGAAATGAACCTGACCGAGTACACAGCCCACCGTGAGACTCCGGATCTAATGCAATGATTCAGCTGTGTCAATATTTATTACTGTAAGTCCATTAGCGAAGTAATATGCAGTGCGGTACACTGGAGTTCACACTGACCTTCAGCAGCTCGGCTGTGCTTTCTATAGGTAATGCATGGTCTAGTTTTAAGTTTCATCGAAGTATGCTTTGGTACTTCTGTTTGAATGTAGTTACATGTGGAGTTTATCAGAATCAGAATCAGAATCACTTTTATTGATCCCCGAGGGGAAATTCTCTTCGTTCTAAGATCCCACAACCACAGAATAGAAATTTGAAATAGAAATTTAAAGAATAAGAATAAATATAAAGTGTCACACACAGTGCAAAAACAGTAAAAAATATAAAAGATATAAAAAATTAAATAAAATAGTCTATAAATAAATAAATCTCAGCAAGAATATGTCGTGAATTGTATTTGCTTTCTAAATAATTTTCAGACAGGAGACAAAAAGGTTGGAAAATGCATTTGGAACCCCTTGCGCCATAATAAAGGACTTTTGTTTGGATCAAGTGCCATGGATTTGTACCCTCACCGAGACATGACATTGAAGGGTATTTTTTTCTTTTTAAATTGTCTATTTGCGTGTCTTTGAAGAGCAACTGATTTTGGATAGTTTTTATGGAGAATACAAACTTTCAACACTCGACTGTCGGCAGTGACTGCAGGTGAAGGGTTGGTGTTTCAGCCTCATCTCTCTCCTGGCCACTGTGTCCTGGTCTGTATAAAGAAGTGGACTAGGTGAGCATGATGTTACCCATAGCATTCGACTCCAGTCAAATGAAACTAATCGAGGTTAGCAGTTATAGAGGCCAATTTGAAGCAGAGGGCGGCTTTCTGCTTCTAGTGTAGTCGGGCTCCATTGATGATGCTTTCTCTGTATTTGTCTGTACTCAGTACTCTGTACGCATTTCTGCGTGTTAGTGCTTGCATGCATGCGTGTGTGTGTGTGTGTGTGTGTGTGTGTGGAGGGGGGGGGAGTGGGGGGGGGTCAAGCATTTTGTGTATTTTTTTTTTTTTTTTTTTATAAGAAAGGTACTTTATAAATAAAGATTGATGGATTGATTTCAAATCAACATAAATTTGTAACTCATGGACTTGTGCCAAAGTAAAAGTATTAATTAGTAACTGTATTCATTGTGTGCTTTATGACCCCACTGCTGCAGATGTGGATTGCTGCTTCATTAGCCAGAAAAAGTCCCATGCATTTAAATGTTGTTCTTAGGCCAATTACCCATTTGGTTTACTTCAGTGTGCCAAGATGCTATGGCCGTGAGCAAGGCAACTTTTTAATGGAGGTTTTCTCAACTACAGGCACATCACTTGAACACTAGAAAATATCTAATAGCTCTAATATTAACAAAATTACATCTTGTACATAATCCAATGCCAGATTAAATATGCATTATGTAACTTTTCTGGTGGATGATCCACCTCCTTGCCTCCATGGAGATGGAAAGGCTTTGCCTGGAATATTATTGAATGTTATAATATTGCTTTAAAAATACCGAGCAAAACATGCATTTTTATCTTGATTGGTGTTGCCTCTTCACAGATTTGTCCTTTAAGTTGGCCCGGTAGCACCACTTACTTGTCTCTCTCCTAGGAGATCAATAAGTTTAATGCCATACTGTGGAACATTCCATGCAAAGTACCATGTCCAGGTGATAGACTCTCAATCAGAAACATTACATAGTGTACCTTTAAATCAGCTTTGCCATGCGTATGCCCTACCCCCTCGATCATCTTATTAACATCTCAATGTAGCATAATTTAAAATCTGAAACTGCATAGAAATGAAAATCAACAGTACCTTTTCGTCCATGCCTGCATAGATCATTTCGGTACAATATACTGCCTCTGCTTTGGTCTCCAACGCCAGTGTCTATAGCATATTTATGGGTTGTGAGGCCATTAATATTCTGTACATATGGGTAGCGGTGATTTGTGCAGCCTACATATCTAACCTGGACTGAGCGCTCTGTGTAAATAATGACAACACAATAAAAAGTGCCGGAGCTCACTTTCTGTACTGAGCTGAATGCAGATTTAGAGTCACCTTGTGTTACCTGCATCCCACCCTCAGTCTATGTAGCCCAGACTATTGCTATGTTTAATATATATATATGCATTATTAGTGTTGCTAAAGGTGTACTTTTCTGGTAGGAAGTCTGCTACCTGTTTGTCTCCATGGATATGTTATTGCTTTGCCTGGAATGTTCAACATATAACATCAAAGTTATCTGTCCCATTAATGAAATTCATTATGTCTTCTTTTGGATAACTTTGTGTGACAAAAAGCTTTGTTTTTACCTTGACACATTTCAGTGAGCATCTGTCACTTTCCTCAGAACTGTCATCCAACAGCTGTGATGTGCCACTGATCAGCTGATCTTCAGGATGTGGCCAGTCTGACAGACTTGACAGGTCTGCCAGACTGGCCACACCCCCTACCCCCTGGTGGTCCCTAGAGAAGCATGTCCCAGACGTGTGAGGCATAACTGCTCCTTCATCTGTTTAGAGTTGTTGTTCCCTGTTTCCTGTTATTTATCTATCTCCAGGGAAACAAGTGGTGTCGACAGGCCAGGTTAAAGATCAGATCTGTGGAGAGGCGACACTAAATAATCTTATGCCTATTCAAATATGTTTCTTATCACAAAAATGTTTTAGCTAATTTGTTTCTTGGATTATATTATTTCAAACAGTAGGAAGTGCTCAACTGTGTTTTTAAACTCCATACAATGTCACTACAATCATTTCGATAATTTCAACCCTGGAAATTTAAATTATCACTGAGCAAAAGGTAAAATGTAGCTTTTAACTTGAAAACTACCTTTGCATGACATCACAAGGTGACGCAGAGCTTTGAGCTTTGGAGATGTAGACAGACTAGTAGCACGGGATTGCTCAAACGAGACAATGAGACAAAAATGTTTTTGATGCGGTAACATTATAAGTAAGGATTAAACAATAAGGAACAGTGTGTTACACTGTTTTGATGCACTGACGCAGAGTGTTTTATGGCCAATGGCACAAAAGCAATATGCACAGGTTGGAATTTGAATCCAACTTGGAGTTAGTGAATGCGCTACCAACAAAGCTAAAGTTGCCCCCCCAATAAGATAATAAGTGTCCATAATTACATAACAATTAATACAAATAAGGGAAAAAAATGCTTATTAACCATGTATATTTAAAATGAAACTTAACGTCCCCTCTATACATTATTCAATCATATTTAATGAAAACTGCCACATGGTTGTATTATAAAAAAAATAATAATAATTAAAAAAAAGTTACACTGTTTCACTCTTATCTGAATAAGACACACATTGTATTAAACTTGTAAATCTTGAACAAAACTTCTTGCTGAGTGCTAAACTTTTGAATGATCCCATTTTGGGGTGGTAAGAGGAGACTTAGCTCGGGGCTCTTGTCTCTTCACTCAACACTGATGTCACCCAGTATGAAGTAAACTGTAATGGCCTCTCCTCTATATTAAATATATGTAAATGGTGTGTGCGCTGGATTGATGCAACTTATCACAGCTGTCTGTCACATGGCCATAGTTCAGTGAAGGCTAAGACACTGCACATGGCTAATTTACTTCTATTTTCTTTTTACCTCAAACAGAGACCTGCCCATCTAAATGGAAATCACCTGCAAAGAAAAGAAGGATGAGGAAGAAAGAAGCACATCTGCAAGTAAAGGATGGAAAGCATCAAGCATATTTCCATCGGGATTGGTCCTGGCAACTGAGGTAGTCAATTTGATTTTGTGCATGGTGCTGATCTGGTAGGACAACAAAACAGATACATTTCCCCAAAAAACAAATTGAAAATGATTTGTGCTTTATTTTGAAGTTCAGCTTATGACAATGTGATTATTGTACAAATCATAGTACCAATACATAGACTGCCCAAAATGCTTCACATACAAGTCAACAAAAAACAAATATAAAGATAACACTATACGTAAAAAAAGAACAATAAAATACCAAGATATCCTGTCTAGCCTCTTATTAAATGCCAGGAATAAGAGGTGGGTTTGTAGTTTAGTCTTAAACTGAGTTAAAGACTGAGAGGATCTGACAGTCAGAGAGCACTGTTCCATAGTCTGGGCGGTGCCACAGCAAAGGCTCTGTCACCTCTGGTCTTGAGCCTGGCTTTGTGCACAGCCAGCAGGAGCTGATCAGCTGACCTCAGGGCTCTAGGTGGAGTATAGGGCTGCAGTAAGTCCCTCAAATAAAGAGACCCAAAGAGTGCAGACATTTAAACACAATCAATAACATTTTGAATTGCACGTGCGTTGGAAATTTAAATATATTCATGTTCTGTCTTTAAATGCATTTGACCGGTGTCAGACCCAGACTAGACATTAACATGTGTGAAGGCTCTGTCTCCATTCCACAGGAAACTCGTTGTTCTACCTGTCTAAGTGATAAAAGTGCATTATCTTATGGGTGTGATACAAAAGTCACTGCTTTGAAATGTATGTTGTTTTGTCATTCTGGTATAAATATGCAGAGCTCAGATGCTTGGGGACTTAGACTGGAGAACAGAGTAGGGGACTTAGACTGGGGACTCAGAGACTTGGGGAGCTGGGAGGCTACCAGTCTGCTGCCAGAGCAGGTCTAGGCCCTGTCCTGTCTGTATCTGCTGTAACAAAGAATAAACCCTTTTCTGTATTTCAGAACTCTCCAGTCTTCATTAATGGATTACTTTGCATCTAGAATTGTAATTTTTTCAATCATTTTGTGGAATAATATGGTTAATGAAAATGTTATTTTTTTTGACAAAGTTCTAGCAGATTATTTATTATTATTATTTAACTTTTTTTTTTTTTTTTATTGCATTCAAATCACTATAACCATTTATGAAGGGTTTTATAATGTTAAAATACTTACTAACAGTAATTGTTTTCAAACATGAACTATATATTTTTGCCATTTTTAGCATCACTACTAAAGAAGCTTGTAAAGTACATAGAGATAGTCAAATAAACCTTCACTGATGATAGTGACAATGTTCTTTATCCCTATAGCTAGCTATTTACAAATGTTATCAGCTTGGTAACAAAATTTGACTTCCCCTCTAAACATTTTATGCATAAAATATGGGATCTTAATCCCTGCAATACAGTAAATCAATCTAGAAGAGCAATTAGTAAGTAGTAGACACTTTATAGCCTACTTCAAGACTTCTCCACTGAGAAAACCTAAAGCACTTTTCAAAGTCATGTAGTCATTTTAGCTGTTGTGATTTTATACCCACTCACTGCATCTTCAGAGTCACAAGGAGGGCGAGTGTCCACGTGCGAATAGCTTAAGCAACATAAATAGTGCATGGGCCCTTGTCACACTGTTGTCTCAGGAAGTGCATAAGTAGTGAATAGTTAATGCCACCAGCCTGCGGGCATCAGTGTCAAGGAGCTCGTTTGCCAGTGCTGGGCTGTGACATGTTAATTAGAGAAGACTTTCCATTCTGGCAGTGTTAGACGGCTATGCTAAAGGTGAGCTGTCAACAGGAGACATGCAGTTTTCTAGACCCCACTTGGTGTTTGATCTGCCACAAATGTACTTATCTATTGTTCATTTGCATTAAAGACCTGCTAGGCAAAAAATAAAGTAAGGCAAATATGTCATGGATGTTTGGTGAAAGTTGGTTCAACACTTTGTAATTTGGAGGAACTGAGGCTTCCTTCCTGCCTAGATGGTTCCTGTGGACTTGATGCCCAGGGGGTATTTTGAAAAAAACTTGGGTTTCCAAACACACAAATACATGAAATAAATAGTCTTCTAAGACTGTTAATGCTATGAAACTTTTCTGCATTTCCTGTGTGTCCATATGGCAATGCACTGGTGTAAGCATAGGTGTCAGTAGTTTAGTTGGTAGAGTGGTTTTACACTGATCCGAAGGTTGGCGGTTTGAATCCCGTTGAACATCATTGGTAGAGCAGGGCCAATCCACTGACTCAAAAAATTGGCTTTCTGATTCCATTTTCCACAGATGAATGCTGTTTTTGTATCTTTGGGTAAGACACTTAACCCCCCCTTGCCCCCAATGTCTGTGTACACTGGTGTATGAATGTGTGTGTGAAGGGATGAGTGGTTCCTTGATGTAAAGTGCTTTGAATGCCTTCAAGGTGAAAAAGCACTATATAAAAAGTGTTGCAACAAAAAAAGTTGCATAGGGCCCCTTTCACTGTGCTATGATCTAGCCAAGACAGCACTTGCTATACTCACTTTTCTGGTCATGTGAGATTGATTTCAAATTGACCAAATATTTCTCCCCACTCTTTACCCCCATAGTAGGAAAGAATAAAACCTAAATTATTGTCTATTGAGGAGTTGCTGGTTTTCTTGCTGATCTAGCGGACATACAGTATAGTGTATACAGTATATAGCAGGCCAAATTTACCAAAACAATTGCATATTATGGTGAGTTGCATAATCCATTGATTTAAAGGTATAACTGATTGGCTATTTACTTTTGACCTGTGAAAGTCACCCGGTTGAATAAACTGATATTAAAATAGTACTAGAGTAATAATAGATAATAATAGTAATAGAGTACACATGCTTTCTCCACATATCTTTTTTCAAAAGTGCAAGCGTTCGCGGTGAATAAAAATGTTATTAAATTCACTGGACTCAATTGGCCTTCTCTCAGTTTGAATCTGATACCACTGCTTCACAATGTTAGGAGCAGATTTTACTTTGCCACATCTTGATATGAGCCAAAAGATAACATTAACAAACACAAAGAAAAGGTCAGATCCCAAAGTGCGCTCTGCATTGATATAAATTCAGTTCCTTTTGCGGCAGGACCATGAGGAGTGAAGCTACAAAGACTTTTTCCGGCGAGTGCTTTAGGTAAGCCGCTTTCATCTTTGTGAATGAGCCTGCTCTGATATTACCATAACATTGCAACCACAGGAAATTTTGCACTCAAATTTCTAAGTGTGAACCATAAAAAATGTACAAAAAAAGTTTGTTTCAAATGATGATGTTTTGATTACTGGTTAAAAAAAAAAAAAAAAAAAAAACAACATCTCTTATGAGTTGTTCCTAGTATGCATTTTGGGAGTGAAGATAAGGAACGCCGTATTCTTATAGAGCAAAGTTGGGTGAAGTGTTAACAGATATCCTACCACTCTGCCACCCCAGATATGAATAATCAAACTTGTTAAGGTTAAGATTAAGGTACACTTTATTGTCCCCGTAGGGAAATTTGTCCTGTGCTTTTGATACATCTTTCAAGGTGGGTAAGGTTGTGACCAGTGACGTGCAGTCAGGGGAGGCAGGTGAGACCATGCCTCACCTGTCATCACAGAGAAAAAATCTAAATCACTGTATTTTTCATGTTTACCAATAAAATACTGAGAAGAGACATGCGGAGAGGCACCGGCCGTTCGTGCCTCACCATGGACTGATGTATGCTCGGCAGTGACAGCTGCTGCTTTAAGTGGCTGTGAAAAGGCGCTGGGTGAGGCACGCAGTTACCTGGCCTCATGGTAGGGGGCACTCGTGAGCCCAGGGATTCTTGTAACTCCCGTAAAATAGGTTCAGCAAGCTACAATTTAGAGTTAGCAAATCAAGTTTAGTAATCCGTTCACTTTTTTTCTTCTTGTCTGGCCCTACTTTTTAAATGGAGGAAGATTACATATTAAAACTCAAGCAGTTTTCTAAACTGGACTCTCGGTCAACCAGGAGGTTATAATTAAAGAAGACCAAAGCTGGAGCTACATGGTTTGCTCCAGATGACAGGACGAAAGACTCGCTCTTTTCAAACAGAGTGGTAAAAAATGGTAAGAAATTTAATGACTTCAATCCATTGAAAATTGGGGAACCAGAATAAGAATAAAAAAAACAATACAAAACCAGCTTGCTTTTTATTTCATACTATTGGAGCTATTTCATACGGACTTCAGAACTTTTATTTTGAATTATTTTTTTTTTTATTCTGGCCCCAAGTCACTGGGAGAGAAATTGGCCTGGGGCCAGATTTACTCACTGACACCTGGTTTACATGTTTGTGAATCTGATTGTGATGCCTCACCAGCCATGAACCTCACCGCACGTCACTGGTTGTGACATAGGGTCTAGAACATCAGAAGGTCCAGGCTTTGATTCCAGGATCAAGCAGAGTATTCCTTTCTAGAGTTTCTTCCATAGGTTTCCTTTGGTGCTCTGGTTTCCCCTACCACTTATGCCATATGCATATAGGGTCCTTCGGCCTGGAGTCCCCTTAAATAATTACATATTCTCAGTGGAACTTTCCCGATTAAATACAGGATACATTATTGAAACATGATTAAATAAGCAATGGATTGTATGAATTCCTAATAACCCATACAACTCATTGCAGACTAGTGTCAAAAAGCGTTAAAGGACATATTACGCAAAATGGACTTTTAATAGTTATCATTTTGAAGCCTGTTAATCATAATAAAGATTTCTGCTCATCATTAACTCATTTAAAGTTGTATTTAGTGCAATCTATTCATGTTTGAATCATTTTTTTTAATCCCACATTCAAGAAACCATTGCTTTGAAAATTCTACTTTTCGCTTTTTCCCTTTGCACTTTGCTTTGTTCCTCTGTTTATGTTTTCAAAAATGGTGGCACATGTTGCATTGCATAGCCATTTTGTGGCCATTTTGGGGCATGGTCTGGCATCATGCAGTATGTTGTAATCATACACTGTATATAAAAATAATAAATGGACATATGTAATGGCTCTGGCTGCAATTCACTTTACATTGAAAATTTTTTGCCCGTCTCTCTGTAACTGTTGCCGTGAGCCTCATCATTTTGGTCTTAAAATGTTTGTATTGACCCACTCTCCATGATCCTGGTATTTTTATTTTGCAGTTGTGTTCATAAAACAAGATATGAACATTAATAACAGACAAATCAGGCACCTTCTTTCCCCAAGGCTGCTCCTGCGAGTGTTAGAATTACCTTCAACAGCCTCACTCCAGATGGGCTCTTTGGTTGCTATGATACTCACTGTCAGAGTTCCAAATATGGACCTTGGCTCCCAATTTCACTGCTAGCCTCCATGAGCTTCATTTGACTGGAGCCGAATGCTATGGGTGACGTCGAACTCAGTCCACTTCTTTATACAGGCTATGGTTGTAATGACATTCACTGCAGTTTTGAACCCAAAGTCAGTTCTGCATCTACTGTTTCTCTATGTCACTTTAAAGCAAGATTTTGATTTAAATAGAATACAAATGTAATAGATTCTGACACCCATAAAAAAAAAAACAAAAAATAAACACCTGTAGGAGCCACATAAAACACAGAATATTAGCAGATAGCAGTGAGTCTGATCAGTTCATATCCAATTCAAACCCAACTCCTTCAGGTAAGGAAAGAGGAAGATTTCTCATTAAGAGCCTGCTTGCTAAATTTGCCCTGTGCAAACCCTGGATCTCATTGGACCCTGAAGACAGTATGTGCCACTCATTTTAAAAAGCCCCGAGCTATTGAAAAACTCAACCAGGGGCCTTCTACATGCTGACCTTCCTATAATGACATATTTCATGGCATTTCTTGTAAGGGAAGTAATGTGGACATCCAAAGAGAGGCAGAAATTTAATTAAAGTTGGTTTCATATTCGATTTTGTTGAGTGAAGAAAATCTCGTTGATGCCTCCAGTTGAAAAGCAGTGATTTGATGATGTCTTGATTACGTGGGGATTATCCTTGCACGCATGCAGACTACAATCTATCCCAGTCATGAAACGCAGCTGAATTAATGCATTTTCATTGATTTCTCTTGTCAGGGGCATCCAATTTGCCTCCAAGTTATTACTGAAGTACAGCCTTGGTGTGTGAAAAATGACTATGGTAAAAAAAAAAAAAAACACGTATGTGGACATAGACTTTTAATAGTGACAAATTCATAATTTATATTTTAATTTTCATAAGGTGTGCTCTTTTGCTCCTTTGCCCTCGTCCATGAACCTTGGCAGAGGCAAAGCAGTGTGTGAAGTTCAGTAATTCAGTTTTTTAATATGTTTTGTGACCTTGTGTGCTGCGTGCGTAGGGTCTAGCACTGTACTATTTAAGAGGTGTAATACTCCACCAGTTTGAGAACCACTACATTAAGGGATGAAATGTTTTATATTTTCTAAAAAAAGGATGGAAATTCAAAACTGATTTTTTTTTTTTAGCTTGACTTCAGTTGTTATAATGTTGTCCCCTCATTAAAAACAAACTTGGACTTGTATTTTGCTTCATTCACGCTTGTTTCATTAATCCATTAATCCAAAGTTGTCTTCTCAAAGCACTCTAAATGCTCTATTCACATTTTGCCCAAATTGTTGCACAGTTAAAAATCCATGCAGCTCCTTTTAAGTCTATAAGGCAAGGTACAATTCGTACACAAAGTAATTCAAAGTGCTTTACGAAAAAAGAAAGACATTAAAATCACCATACAAACAAATCAAAACATAAATAATCATCATAAAATCAACATTAAAAGAGAAGAGTGCAGAATAAAAACCTTTCAGCCCGTACACAGCTAAACAGAACTGTTTTGAGTCTAGATTTAAACATTGTCAAAGTACAGGTCTCAACAAGCCATCTCTGGACTTGTTCTGTGGTAAAATTATGTTTACAACAAACGTAGGGGTCTATTATCATTCAGCAAAAATAAAGCTTGTTCAGCCCCGTTGTTGACAGCAGAGGGAGCTCCTACACCTAAATACTGCTTTGAAAAGGGGGTGTAGTTTATAAAGGTGTGTTTTCCAAATTTTGGTAACAAGGTGGTTTAAGCCTGGAAATAAAGTCTGAGTGCATTCTAGTGTTCTTTAAGACTAACAATATAGAGTACAATAATATGCAAAATATTTTCAAAATTATTTCTGCTATTGCCCTGCTCCCTTCCACCCTGCTCTGACAAACCCTCCAAGTGCATTTAATTTGGTCAGTGACGGCGCATCTAAAAGCAGCCCAGTATGAGAGATGCTGGGAGCTGTTTGCATGCAACAAAATACACAAAAAGGAAAAAAACAGTCATGAGTGATATCTGTAAAATGTGACGTGCTCGTACCCCCAGGGCTCAGGCTCTCTGCGGCTTGATAGTTATGAAAATGGTGTGAATTAAACGCTGTGACCTTCAGCAGCACCTGTTCTTAACCTCCTCCACTGGGAGATTTGGAGAGACTACACTAAATGGAAAATATGCTGCAAAAACACATTGATGTCTTTTAAAAGCTCTAACATAGCATCTCATGATTCCTTGTTTCTATGCTTCTCTTTTCTCTCTTTGCATTATGGTCAATGGTAAATGGCCCCATTCTTATATAGCACTTTTCTACTACTCAAAGCGCTTTACATCATCAAACAACTCACCCACACACACACACACACACACACACACGCACGCACACACACACACACACACACACACACACACACACACACACACACACACACACACACACACACACACACACACACACACACACACACATTCACACAAGGTAGGTTAAGTGTCTTGCCTAAGGACCCAACAGCATTCATCTGTGGGAGCTGGAATCGTACCGCCAACCTGTGGGTCAGTGGATCTGACCGCTTTCCCAATCATGTTTATGTTGAGAGTAGGATTTGAATAGCCAACCCTCAGATCAGTGGACACTCTCCAACTGAGCAACTGTAATTTTAACAATAAAAGTACAGTACACCAACCACAGTCAAAGATAAACAAAACATTTTCTCATCTTTTTGTTCTGGTCTTTCTTAGTCTGGTCTGGAAAAGTTTTGACTTTTGGCTGTGTGATTTAGTGGTAAGGAATATTTTAAGAATGGTGGTTTGCTGAAGGTTGGCAGTTCGAATCCCGGTGGTAAATATCATTGGTTGAGTGGTCAGAAAACAAAAAAAAAACAAAAATACTGAATGCTATGATTGTGTGCTTGGGCAAGACACTTAACCCACCTCGCCCTCAGGTCTACACTGGTCTATGGTCAAACAAAAAAACAAAAAACAAAACAGACATCTCAGTCCAGAGTAGTGCAGTACTAGGGACAGCAAAGATACTGTGCAGAACCCTCCAGCTCCCAGGCCTCTAGTTCTTCATTCTTAGTTCATTCTTACTTCATTCTTTTCTTTAACTTTACTTTAAGAACTCATAGTGAAAAACAATCACGTCTATATAAGCAAAATGTTTTGTTTTGCACTGTATTCTTTGCCAGAGCTAGGCACACTATGGTCACGGGAGTTCAGGACAAACATAGTCAACTTCCATTTGAAAACAGAAGAGCAGGGAATGTATGTCTCCACAAACAAGTCCAGATGGCATGCCAGTCGCCAAGGAGCCACCGCGCATCCCGAATTACGTGCATCCCAGCCCCCGACAATCCCTCTGTTCCCATTTTACTTTGTAAGTCATCTGGATCACTTGCTCATTTCATTTAAAATGGCAAGCATATGTTAGCAGAGACAAGCTTGCTTCATTATGTATGCTAAACTAGCTAACATATTCATACAGTGGTGTGTTTGACTGTATCCTGCTGGCTGCGCACACACTGGTCAGTGCTGTCGCTCCAAGGTCTCTAACAGGGAGAGTGAAATTTGGTGCAGTGGAAGGAGAGAAGGGGAGGAAATTTATGCAAAATTTAGTCAAAAACAGCTGGAAAAGAGGAACAAAAGAGATTTTACTTTTGGTTTAGAAAATGTGGTGTTCTGAATGTAGAGTTTGTTGAGATTTTTTCCAGCAATCAATCATTATGCCTAGTACATTACATGCAATTAATATTATATGTACATTTTATAACCTTTATTTTGCCAGGCAAAACATTAAGAACAAATTCTTATTTACAATGTTGGCCTGGTGTGCAAAAGCACCCAAGGGAAAGGGAGAGGGAGTATTTAGCATTTAGCAAATAATCTGATTATATGGTATTGTGAGATAACAGATTTATGAAGTTTCTATATTCAGTGGGTGACATGATAAATATAAACAGCAGATTTTTATTTTATTTTTTTTTTTTTTGCTCAACTAAACTGTTGGTTTTTTTTTTTTTTTTTTTTTAAACAAGCATAAAAAACACTACTTGGTAATTCTGCAACTTATAAAACACTTTTTTTTTTTTTTTTTTATTTTTTTTTCCACAAGAAGTTGTAAATGGTCACATTTTTATATAGCTCTTTTTCATCTTCAAGGCACTCAAAGTGCTTTACATCAGTGAACCACTCAACATTCATACACTACTGTATGCAAACACTAGGGGTGACGTGGGTTAAGTGTTTTCCCAACTGACACAAAGACAGCATCATCTCTATGGGAGTTGGAATGGCACCACCAACCTGTGGGTCAGTAGATCTGACCGCTTAACCAATGACATTAATGTCAAGAGCAAGATTTAAACCACCAGCCTTTGGATCAGTGGACAAATGATCTACCAAATGAGCAACTGTTGACCCTATGTTTTATGTATCCTAATTTTTGGTTCTGCCGTTTTCTTAATCTAGCGTTTTCCTAAACTGGCCTGCAAAAGCAGCATAGAGCTCAGTGCATATGCAGGACAACGTTCATGGGTTCCGTCAGCAATAGGTTATCTGTTCTCCTAGCTCCAATTCTCTATCATATTTCAACTATTACAAAAACATTGCTACACAATTAAAATTAAGGAAAAAAAAAAAAAAGATAGCTATGAAATATATTTAAATGTCTTGGCAATATGATTGCTTCTGATTAGTTACAGCCATGAGAACAAGGGTAGCTGCTTCTTTTTGTGGGAGAAGGAAAAGTAAGCTGACAGTAGTGTCGCTTGAAGCCTACAGTAGCGAGAGCCGCATCAGCAGTGTCTGTGGAAAAATGGGGATAAAATCGTTGGCTTGTCAGATTGCCACCTGCTATAACATACGAGCACGAACAGAGGAGCATGAAATCCCCATAAACCAAAACGCAGCGCTCTATCATCAAACTGAGATGAGAAGGAGATGTTTCATACAAGGTCAGTGCGAAGCAAAAGTGACATTAAAAACAGCTCGAGACGTTAATTCTCTGCAAATGTGCGATTTATATGCAGCCCGCTGTGCACCTGACAATATGTGCAGCAGAAAGACTATAGCTCAGAGGTCATCCAGACGTTTCACCGACACCATTTCAAAGTTGAAGGACTTTGGTTAAGCACTGACAATATTAATATAATTATGCCATATAGGACTCGGAGGACATATTTTTGGATTTATGGATTGTAAATAACTTTTTGCAGTTTGTGTCACCTTTATTGCCACATGTTAGCACATAAAACCATCTCACATTGGCCTTCTGCTTCCAGAGGTCCAGACTATCAGTGTTTAAGTTTGAGCAACCAAAACCTGGAGCAGTCTTCCTGAAGATGTGAGACTGGCTTCTATTTTGGCAGTGTTTAATTCCAAGTTCAAAATGGTTCTGTTTAGCTGTGCATATGACTGAAAAGTTATTGTTCTGCACTTTTATTCTTTTCTTTTAATGTTAATTTAATGATGATTATTTATGTTTTGATTTGTTGTATTGTGATATTTTTTGGGTTAGACTACCAGAGAAGCTTCATAGGTACACTTCAGTAATGAGCCTGATTAGATATGGCTGGACATTATTACCCTGTGTTTACTTAAATTACTTATACAGTTCATAGTAGAACTGTAAATGCAATGCTTTTTTTTCTCTCTCGCTTTCTCTTCTATCGCAAACCTTTTGAATAAAAAAAAATATTTTTTAATATTCCCACTGCGTATTTGAGAATCACAAAAAAAATTGAGATCCAGAACGGTGTGGCTTTAAGTATCAATGAATCCACTTGTTTTGGATTTTATTTGGCAGTGGTCAACGTGTATCTTTTTTTTTTTTTTTTGGTCACAAGAAACGTTGATTTGTATAATTATAATTTTTTGGACAATTTTGTAGAGAGTTTCTGCACAGAAATAGCTCAGTTGATTGAGCGTTGAGGTTGGCAGCTCGGATCCCACTCAAGACAAAAAAAGCAAAAACATAACCAAACATAACCAAAAAACTTTGGTTGAGCAGGCAAATCCACTGACCAACAGGTTGGTGCTGCAATTTAAGCTCCCACAGATGAATGCTGTCATTGTGTCCTTGGGCAAGACACTTAAGCCACCTCACCCCTAGTGTCTGTGCGCTGGTGTATGAGTGTATGTATAAAAGGGTGAGTGGTTCCTTGATGTAAAGCGCTTTGAGTGCCTAGAAGGTGGAAAAGCTCTGTATAAAAATGTGACTGTTTACCATTTAGGACCAACACACTAGCAGAAGTGCAGTCTTAATATATGTCAAGCTTATCCTGCCTCAAAGCTGTACTACTTCTTCCTATTTTGAAGAGCTCATATTGACTTAATCCTTCACTATTTTCAACTTGCAACACAACTTAATTCATGTTTACTTCTGGTATCACTTTGGAGTGAAAAAATCCTCCTTGAATTCCTTGTCCCCCACCTTCATCCGTGCCCGCAGCTTTGCCACAGCTCCGATAAGGTTTCCTGGTCCCTCCTGACTTGTTGATGTGTCAAGGCCATTGCTCCGGTGGCATTCAAAGACATTTAGCTTGAGGGGGCAGTCATGTGTGAAAGCGGCCGAGTGGACCTGGAAAGTCTAATGGTATGAGCAAGACAATACATGACCTTGGCCTCATTGTAGGAGCCCTCTCAGTGAGATACACTCTGCACAGTGCATGTAAATGAAGAACCGGAGCACCCAGGCAGAATATATACAAGAACGGGTTACTCAAAACGGTGACTCGCTACAATGTGGGTTATTAGCATGCAGCACACAGGTGCAGGGTGGCTAATACGGGCTTGTTTAGCGATAAAAGAATTAGAGGACTTAGAAGCGTGGGACAGATGTACTGGGGGACTGGGGATGACTTCATAGATGAGCTGAACAGTGGATGTGTTCAAATGGTGGTTTTGAGGCATAAGTCTTTTTTTTTCTTTTTTCTATTTGTCTTGTGTAGTTTATTTCTGTAATGAGAGGTTGTATTTGAGATGCATATCAGATGCGTGCACTTTTAAAGCGACAGTAACCCATTTTTACATTTGCCCACTAATTGAAAGGTGCACGGTTCAATACCCGCTAGGCATATATTGTACATTAATATGAATGTGGAGCCATGTTTTATGCTAGTTTGCCCCAGAGCAGCTGTGTGTACACCAGTGTTTCTCAATTATTTTCTGTTATGCCCCCCCTACGAAGAAGAAAAACCTTCGCGCCGCCCTACTCTCCACCGGGGAGGCTATTTAAACGTTTAAATATCCCTTCAAAATAAGATTCAGAAACGCCACATTTATAAAGAAAATGTTATTTTCATGAACATTTTAAACATTTCAGAATATGGCGTCAATGCCAAGAAACCTGAATATTTCACATAGAGGTGTTTTTCTTTTAACTTCTGCATGTTTGTGTGCCCGCCAAGACTCACAAGCTCTCCTCCTCTTGACCTCTCTGCTCTTCTCGACCTCTCCCCTCTGCCCTAATGCGCTCTGACTCTGGTTGTGAGGGTCGCTTAATGCCATTTGCTTTCTTGTGTGGCCCAGTACCAATTGATCCACGGATACACATCTAGCACAGATATAATATACTCGCCATCATATCAAATGGATTTATATGGCGATTTCCTGTCAGGATTTTCATTATATATCTACAGACAAGCTTATTAGCGTGTCATGAGGAACGGGCAAAACTCACTTTCGGAGAAAATTCGGTCGCTGATAATTTATTTACTGTTTTTGTGCGGCCCGGTAGAAAATGCGTAACGGACCACTACTGGTCCCCGGCTCGGTAGTTGAGGACCACTGGCATAGAGCTAATACTCACACTCTAACAATGAGAGCGCAACTGCCACCTACTGTAGTGGATGTGCAATTACACTTTATTCTAGTACGGCAAAAGAAAAGCATGTTCCTCAGGGACACATTTTTTTTTTTTTCCCACCTTCAGGGCAGTTAAAGCATTTGACATTAATATAGCCGTGTACGCAGACACTGTGAGAGCTAGAATCGCACCGCCAACCCGTTGGTCAGGAAATTGGACTGCTCAACCAATAATGTTTATGTCGAGAGCGGGATTCGAATCGCCAACCTTCAGATCAGTGGACAAACACCACCACCCCAAGGGGTATACCATCAGTGGTATCCACTACTTCACATTGACTCCAGTTACTGTAATGTTTGACTGTAAGGGTATTCATTTATGATTTATCATCAACACATCCCATGATTTTTATTAGTTATCAAGTATTAATAAATAAGCATTAAAAATATATGTTTGACTACAATCTAACCATTAATCTAACCAATGATACCATGCTTCACACATGGCTTAAATCGTACATAAACATGTACAGTGCTGATTGATTTTGAGTGCTCTTCTGAGAAAATGTGTGTTTGTATTGATTACATGGTGTCTGCATACATCAGTTACAGTGATTAGCTTTATCTGAATGAAATTTCCATGTTTTTCAACTTTATAAGTGAATAGAATTTTTTATGACATTGCTTGTATATTTCAAATTAGTAGTGTTTATGTAAAATTTATATCTGGAGACACATAAACATGTGAACAAATTTAAGGAACCATTTAAAAAATAGGAACATGGAAAATACATTCAGACAAGACTATAGTGTTGAGCTCTTATACGGGATCCAAATCTTTTGGATTAACTCATGTCAAAGAGCTGTTCAATACAGACTCTTTTACTATTTATTTATATGACAGAAGCCAATGGGAGAACTTATTTTATCTACAAAGTAATCACCGAGAGAATCGACCAAGGCTTAAATTTATGGTTCAAAATGGTTCAAACTGAAAGTGGAGTGTGTTTACCATTTGAAATGATGTAGAATCTTAATAAAAAGTTTCACTACAATAATAGTAATAATTAAAAGACTAACTGTTATTACATTGCCAAATATGTTCTGGACAAATCTGCTCTGCTTCTGCGCTGATTATTTTATTGATTCAGCACTGATCAGGATAAAAATGCATAAAAATTTGAAAGAAAAAGATTTGGCTCTTTTCAAAACTGAGATCCGGTTCAAACCATTCAAAAGAGCCGACTTCTTCACAGATGTCACATCACTACAAGGCTATTCACCATATTAACGAAGTCGCAATGAGCGCCGCCATCGTCATATGGGTTGTCTCATTTTGCCTGGGGCTGTTGATCTTGACAGCCAATATGTTCTGTATGGAGTACAGTATGCAGTATGTTCACATGAACATTGAACATTTTACACAAATCAGTCTACTTTACATCATATTTTTGAGGTGAAACTTTTGTCAAATTCTCCATTGAAATGAATTAGATTCCTGCTTAACCGGAAGTGCCACCACAAAGAAAGAGCAGTTTGGAGAATTTAGATGAAAAAAGTGGGCGGAGCCGAATAAGGACAATATAAAAGTACTTATCACTGTAACTGTGTACAGCTGCTGCATGATGTTACAGGTTTAGCAAATAAATGAAATGCAGAGAACTGAAAAACATAATGGACTGTTTAATCTGCGGTGAGAGAGTATATTTTTTTCTAAATTAAAGATGACCAATGAGCTGAGTGGATATCTGACATGTGCACTAAACATCTGACCATTGTTCAGATTGAGTTATTTTTAAATTAAGTGCACTTTGTCTTCCAAATACAACGGTTACTCTAAAGATCCATTGATTAACTGATGGTGTTTTTTGATGATCAGATTTCTTTTGTGGATTTAAACCATAGATTGTATAAAGAAGTGGACTAAGTGAGTGTGACGTGACCCATAGCATTCAGCTGCCGTCAAATGAAGCTAATCCAGGTGAGCAGTTATAGGGGCAAATTTGGAACCAAGTTCCATATGTGGAATTCCAGCCGTGAATAATAAAAGTACAAGGATCATGTAGAGTGGGTTAATACGAACATTATAAGACTAAAATAACAAGCATGACAGCAGTAGTTACAGAGAGAGGGGCAACATTTTTTCCATAGAAAGTGAATTTGTGCTGATGGAGACGATGGAGCCGGAAACACATGCCATGTCCACTTCCTATTTGGAACACAGAGGCTAGCAGCCTAGCTATGTCCATTTAAATACACAATCTATGACACATCGGACTATTCGAGTTATCTAATTTCTACTGGCCATATAAATGTACCCACTATCATATTTATGTAATTGATGTGTTTGCTAAATCCTTGTGTATGTATTTTCTGCCACAAACAATAGTGACATTTCGTGCACGAACCATTGTAGTCTGGCATGTTATTCTGTGATAAAACTGTGTGTCTTTACCTCCCATCACCTCCTGTTTATTGTTGCTGCTGATATTAGCCACTCTGCCTGCTCCTTAATGACTCGCTGTGCCTTTAATGTGGAAGTGTAACTCTAAATCCCCCCGGTAATCCATCTTAATCCCACATTCTGATCAATACCTCACCGTGGGTTGTCTCTATGCAAATGCCTCCTATTTCACAATAATCTCTTAATACGGTGTTAGCAGCAAAAGCAGTAGAACATCCTTGTATTGTCCCCTGCCCGTCTGCCACTCAAAGTATGCTAAAACTTTCCATATTAACGTATTAGTATGTACACAACGCTGTGTCTCGGATTGCATCTTAATAGTGTCAATCTTATTATAATCATGGCTGCTAACAATACTAGCGTGCCCCCATTTCGCTACAGCTGTCAATGGAAAACCTCAGGTGCGCTAAGGAGAGAGGAGGAAATGAGACCATCGTGAAACATCAGAGAATGATCGTACCTATATTTTTCTGACAAGCTCCCAGTCCCCTGTCACGGATCTCAGGAGCAGCTCTGTAATTAGAGATGAAATGTTTTGCACCTCAGATGGAAAGGGGAATGTACATGCATTTTACGGATAGAAATACAATGGGGCCGTGAGAGTGATTGAAATTATGTAATGTCTGTTTATCCAGACTTTGAAGGTGGTGAGGCAGCCATTGGGAATAGATCCACCATCAATCAACCAGCAAAACCTATTCCAGTAGTGCATGTAGAATTAATTTAAATTAATGCAACTGGTTCACAATAAAGAACAAGTTTAAGGGTGTAACTTTTCTGGTTGAGGGTCCACTATCTGTTCATCTCCATGAAGATGTAATTGGTTTGCCAGAGGCTCTCCAGTGTGTTATAAAATGTATCTATCTCCATGGAAACACACAAGTAGTACTATAGAGCTAAGTATAAAATTTTCTATACCAATAAATTCAACTTAATTAAATGCAAGATAGATATGTTCAACACCATACCAAACAAGCATGGACTGAGGTGTTTTCTTTACTGGCTTCCTATTTCATATTGGGTGCAATTCAAAATGTTAATGATTGTGTTTAAATGTCTGCACTCTATGGGTCTTCTTTATTTGAGGGAGTTACTGCAGCCCTATACTCCACCCTGTGATCAGCTGACCAGCTCCTGCTGATTGTGCCTAAAGCCAACTTCAAGACCAGAGGTGACAGAGCCTTTTCTGTGGCAGTGCCCAGACTATGAAACAGCCTCCCTCTGCCAGATCCTCTCAGTCTTTATTGTAGTGAAAGAATAGACTGAAAACCCACCTCTTTCCCTGGCAATAAATGCTAGCTAGACAAGATATCTTGGTGTTTTATTGTCCTTTGCTTATGTATATGTAATATCATATACTGTATGTGTGTGTATTTGTGTTTTGTTGACTTTTTATGTTAAGCACTTTTTTTTTTAAAATGGGCTTTGTAAATAAAATTGAAATGATATTATGAAAGGTAAGTATGATAGATCTACTGAGGAAACCGTCTCATAGGCAGCCAGGGCAACCTGTCAAAGCAGGACCCGTCTCAGATCTAGAGCTAGACTTGGGTCGGAGTGTTTAGCTGGAGGATTAGCCTATTGTGCATGTTTTAGCTCTACCATGGTGAAAAGGAGATGAACTGAGGAGGAGGAAGAATTTGCTGCTGTGGTGGAAATAGGACACAGGAAGGTTAAGGTGTGATAGCTGAAATAGCAAGATGATGGACTGGAGAGAGAGAGTAGATTTGAATGAATAACTTGATAGCTGATTGCTTGAGAGGGAAACTTGCAGACTTTGATTGACTGACAACGACAGGTCACAAGATGTTGAAGTAACAGTTGAACTTACCTTATATGGTGTAGAATCAAAACGTGATTATAATTTGTCAGTTGTTATTGCTTGCTCTTTAAATGAACTTTGTATAAAATAACAAATTTTGAACAGAATGTCCTGGTTTGGAGTCTGGTTCATCTACAGTAATTGGGGTTGTGCTGTTCTCCACAATCTGGCCACAACAATTCAATACTGAATAAAAAAAAAAAAAAAAAAAATCATATGAGAAGTATTCATGTCATTTATAGCTGGGATCGTCATTAAATACAATTTTCAGGCTACACCACCTGCCAGTCACACCCAACGGAACATAAAATCTCTATGGGAATCCTTAGTACCCAGAGGATACTTTACATGTACAAAAAACAAAAAACAACTTTATATTTTACTCAGCAACTTACTGACATTAAAAATTCACTTCCAACTGAGAATCCATGTGATGTTTTATAGTGTTGAAATGAGGCCAAAATAGCATAGAAAAAGTCCCTTGACATCCACTTTAGTTCAAGAAAAGCTCAGATAGAATTGCATTTGTTAAGAAGATGTCATTAAATAATTTATCAAGACACATAATCTACCTGGAAACTAATGGATACAAGTTGCCTTAAGTAAGACGATTAATTTTACATGAGAGTATTAATACATAAGTGACTACAATGGCATGCAATGTGATCTGAAGTGGAAAAGACACACATATACAGACTTTAAATCTACAAATGACATTAAATAAAACATTAGAAAACTTTATCCAGTCCTAGTTTTGTTACTATTTTTCAAGCTAACCTTTTTATTCTCAGGGTATTTCCGTCTCTTTTGTGTCCCAGTTCAAGGTAAAGACCAAAGTAGTGTATTATGAAGTGGTCCCTCTCTCCATCCTACAACATAAGAATAGGAATATCAGAGATTGGGTATAAATAAGTGTTAAGAGTTCTTACATGGCAGTAGCGTACAGTGACTTTAATGGGTAGGAAAGCAGAGTTCGGGTGGACATCAATATTCGATAGTCGATAACAATTAATAATACCACTCTTTATGCAAACTATATAGCAAATTTGTATATTTATTTGTACTGAGATTAAATGCATATGTAGTAAGCCATTTTGGAGTCAAATTAGAGAAACCTAGACCAAGATAGTTTATTAATATGTGTGTATTTGACTATTTTTGACTCCCTGTCTGTACAAACAGGGAAAGTCAGTAACCTATTTGCTTCTACACAAATGTGTCCTACTCCTACACCTCATTTATGCAGCTGAGCCTTCAGTACTAAAGTTATCTATGTACGTAATTATCATGCTGCATCTAGAAACTATATGAGTGACTTATGACAGCTCTACAGATGTGTAATGCATTTACTACACAAAATGTACATTCATTAAGAAATCAGACTGGCCAAACAGGTGCACTGGTCAGACAGTTGGCCTTATAATAAAGCCTCAGTGTCACAAACGTCTCCTTAAACACAGTCCTCTGTTAAAACAGCAAGTACACTCACCTCTCATGGATGCAAATCAAAACTGTGTCTTTCCTGAAGAAATCTTCTGTATTTCCCTGTTCCTCTACACATGTGTAATAGTCCCATTATTCCCTGGCGATGTTGCTCCTTTATAAACACACAGGTCACAGGTCAGATGTGACCTGCCCCAGCCGGTGTCACTCCACTAGTCTGTTTTGATCCTCCATTTCACACAAACTATCCCTGAAACTATCTCACTGTTTGATTAAATGACTGCTTGTATTACTAACATTTAATCACTAGAAACATGAGGCTAAAAGCAAGTTATTTTAGTCACTTGTGTTGAAAGTTGGTGCTGCTGTTGTTGAGTCCTGCTGCACATGCACAATTACTAGAAATCTCCTCAGATGCCTGACTCCTCCATGAGCTTATTCAGCACTGTTTGAGCTGGCTGTAGTCCTCTGTACGCCTGCGCAAGCCTCTAAAACAAGTGGCTAGCCTCTCCGGTTGTAAAAGCGCATGTAGAGAGTGTAGCACGGCATGGCCTCCATACCACAGAACACCAACGCAAAGATAATGAGGCATTCTGAACTGTGATTGATGCAGTCTGCTCAGTGGCCAGTAGGACTCCAAACAAGCTTTACACAGGCAGTGTGTAAGTAAAGTAAAGGAAAACCAGGATTATTTGGCCATACTTCGACCCTATTTAATTTTACTTTGGACAAGCACTGCACTTGCCCTGATCGCATGCCACTGGTATATAGTGTTTGATGTAATAGGTGTAAAGCAGGTTTGGCCTACACAGTAATCTGGGCATAAGACATGCTGCATCTGTGTTGTTTTATGGAAATCATCCATATGCCTACAGTGAAGAATCCTTTTGTTTGCAATACAGAATTTATAAATACATTAATTACCAGTCAAATTATCTGAGAAAGAAATAGCAGCTTTATTCACAAAGAAGTATATTGTTTGCTTGTTTGTATTGTTTGGAGGCATAGAATTTTTGAGACTCCAAGAAAGTCCAGTTGGGGCATACGTTAAGTAAGGGTCACTGACAAATGTAAGACACATTGCAAATGCTAATAATAATAACAACAACAACAACAACAATAATTAATGATAATAATTAATTAATAATAATAATAATAATAATAATAATAATAATAATAATAATAATAATAATAATAATAATAATAATAATAATAATAATAATAATAATAGACAATAAATACTTTGCTATAATATAAGGAAAGCATATAGATATTCCTGAGAAGATGGTTAGAATGCATTTTCCTGGCTAACCAAGACTACACATTTTGTTTACTTTATAAAAACGAGTGCTCTAGTCTGGTCTCCCAGAGTCCTGCTCCCAGAATCCAGATAAGTGTGACTGAAAGACAGATGAGCCAATGGCTCAAAACCAATAAAGCCAATATCAAAACAAACAAGGCAGTGTAAATGACAACAGGGAAAAAAGAGACAGAAATAACACAGAAGACTAAACATCATTGTGGACTTCTTTTAAATCAATGCACTAGCGCTTCATTTGAGAGAGAATTCACTGATATAAACAAACCTAAAACATGGAAGAGGGAGTAGTGACCAGACTGCCAATAGAGTCTTTCAGTCTGGCTTCATAACATGTCAATTCTGTCCTTACTTTGTGGCATTTGGCAGCATAGAGATAGAAGAAAAGCCCAGGTTCAATGCCGGTGGCTAGGAAGACACTTAACTAACTGTAGCAAAAACCTATCCCACATGACCATGTATGATGTACAAAGGCCAGTTAGTGGTGACACAAAGATATGCACTGATTTAATTCACAACAGGTAATTTAGCCTTACGAATGATGTCTTATGAAGTTGTAAGGAAGCCACTTATGACCCACAGAGCCATATGACACTCCACATTTCTGAACCTTGATGTTAACCACTCTGCCACTCCAACTATCATTGTAATTGAGGCATAATCACAACTCTTATAGATTTTCATGTCTTTCCATGTGCTCTCTGTTGCAGTAGATGGATACTCTGTATTATTGTTGTTGTGGTTGGATGTCTATATTGTCGATGCTTTGAGCTTAATTAGTTCTAAATGAGTTTCTTCCCCAGTGGATCAATGCTTCTGTCAGATCTAACCTTCTAGGAGATCCGTAAGTGTCAAAAAAAATAAACATGTATTTAATAACTCATTATGTCACTATTTTGTTACGTTGTTTAAAATTTTGATCCCACAAGGCAATTCATGGATGGACAGAGCTGTTTAATCATCTTGTCCTGAACCACTGGCTCACCAGATTTGTAGAACTTAAATAGTTATGTCAATATAGGTTGTGTGAGGTATTGTGTCATGCAAGTTAAAATAGTTTTTGTTCAAATTCTAAGTTTGAAAAACGAAGGAAACTCCCGCACACTGTCTCACTCTTAATGCAATTTTATTTCACTCAAACGTTTCGGTCGCTCTGACCTTCCTCAGGTATAGATATAGGTATAGATAGATCAGATATATACCTGAGGAAGGTCAGAGCGACCGAAACGTTGTGAGTGAAATAAAATTGCATTAAGAGTGAGACAGTGTGCGGGAGTTCCTTCGTTTTTCATATTAAGTGCTTCACCTCCTACGCACCTGTGTCGCCCAGTCAGGTGTGCAGAGCTTACACAAAAACTCAAATTCTAAGTTTCACAGCTTAAATGAATGCATTTTTGAACGCAGTAGAGAAAGAAAATTCCATAACTATAAATTGACTACATTAGCAATTATTCCTTTTTTTCTTACAGAGTGGAAGCAAATGGCAACCTCGTGTTATGACCTATGACGTACTACATTAAACTGCCAGTCTTGCTTGTAAACATGTGCACAATGTAAAATGCATGGTTAATTACAAAGAGACTGTTCATTAATGTCAGCAGTTTGTGGGGAAACCTGCCACTGCAGCAGCACAAGCACAATGCCCTTTGCAAGCCCACATACTCATTTAACAGTCAGAGAGACAGGAAACATATTGCTATATCCTGAAATATGAAATAACCATATATTATAATTGGAAATATACATGTTCTGTTTTTGTTTTGACAGATCTGATACATTTGTGTTTTTTTTTGTTTTTGTTTTTTTTGTTTTTGTGATTATAGACATAATGGCTTGCTTTATATTCTTTGTGCCTGTTCGAACTCCTGTGCTCAGGTTTCTGCACTGGCTTCCTGTGGCTCAGAGAATAGACTTTACAGCACCCCTGCTTGTGTACAAGTCTCCTCATGGCCAAGCACCAAAGTACATATCCAACATGTTAGTGCCATATGAACCATCTCACACTCTGAGGACTTCAGGGATCGGCCTCCTGCTGGTGCCCAGAGTCAGGACTAAACATGGAGAATCAGCGGAATGCAGCTAAAATCTGGAACAGTCTTCCTAAATATGTGAGACAGGCCTCTACTTTGATAATGTTTAAATACAGGCTCAAAATGGTTCTGTTTAGCTAGGTATATGACTGAAAGGACTGACCATTCATGTCCATATATTGAGAATGAGAAAAAAAACTTGCATGTGTCCTCTATCTGCAGGTTAAGGCACTGGCAACCCAAATCCTAGCCAGAACTAAACCAGGGTTTAACACAGACAGATGTTGGTACACCGCTGTGTGACAATGTGAACATGGATGAACCAGAGCAGCAAAATGTGTGAAATAATTAATTAGTTTGACATGAAACACTGCACCATGTGATGACAGTTTGATTGAGAGCCATTTTAATCAAGTCCTCATTAACCAGCATGAGACAAGGCAGTGAATGGTCTGCAACATTCTCCAATAGTGTTGTGTGAAATGGATTTGGGCAAAAGAACAGCTCCATGTGCTAGAAAATAAACAGTGATAAATAGTGCCATCAGAATAAAGAGGACACAATAGACTTTCCCCATGGGTCATATTGCGCTCATTTTATTTTATCCATGGGTTTTAGAGTGATGAAACTCTAGCAGCATTGCCATAGCAGTTAACAATTCAACACAAAATATTACATCTTTTTAATGGGCAAAAGTCCTGAAAATGTGACTTACGTAAAACAGGAAGCAGAAACCCATGAATATGCTATGATGAGTTACTCTTGTTATTGTCTGTTAATAAACAAAAGGAAAAAAAAAAAGTTTTCTTTTCTTAGAATATCTAAATAAATTTAAAGATGGTTATTGCTGGAATGTTGACATTAATCTTAATCATTGGACGCAAGAAGGTGGTGCCACCAGGCCAAATTACAGGTACAGAGCTATGAAGAGGCGTCCTCACTCACAGAACTCTGACAGGTAATTTTTACTTTACAGAAGAATAGAACAAATGCACATCATGTTAATGAAAACAAGCAAAGCAAAAAAAAAAAAAAACAAACAAAAAAACAACACACACACACACACACACACACACAAAAAGAAGAAAACAATTATGGGCTTCCTTAAATGCCTTTGTGGGAATAAGAGTTTAAAAGTTAGTGCAAATCTGTTGTCAAGTCTTTTGTTAAATGCTCTATTGTACACCATTAGAGGGAAGAAAATGTTTCCTTTCAGATACAAGTACAATTTGCTGAAAGGTCCTTAGGGGCTACTGCACACAAAACAAACATCCTTTTACCTGAGTAACTGTGAGAAACAGGCGTCATCAGCAAAGATTAGAACAACAGTTCAGTTCAATTTGAAAGTTTCACTATGGAACTTTTTTGCTTGCATCAGTCTGCCCCAGGGCAGATGTGGCTACAACAGTATCTTAACACCATGTAGTGTGGTGGTAATGTGTGAATGAATAATGTGTGAGATTGCAAAAAGCGACTTTGAGCATCTGGAAAATCCTATATAATACTAATGCATTATTATTATTTGAAGAGGCTATGCCATCTGCTTGTTTCCATATATATATTTTATTGCTATGTCTAGAATGTTCAGCAATATGGCATAAAACATATCAGTATTACATTAAATTACAGGGATTTAAAAGTAGTAGTAAATATGCCTGTCTTTCCACATAACTGACCTGACTTGGCCTGGAGGCGACACCTGCTGCTCTCCATGGACAAAGATAAGTTAAGTGGAACATTAGGAGCAAAGCAATACCATCTCTATGGAGACCAGCAGGTGGCAGATCCTGTGTCCAGACTTAGAAACAGTGGTGAAAGCAGTGGTGTGTCTAGACTTAGAAACACCCAAAGAAAAAGGTTACATAAACATAAAAATATACCCATTATAACCCCAAATCTTCAAATCCACAAAGTTTGAAGAAAAACAAAGTTAAATCTTGACTGAGTTGAGTTGTTTGTATTACTTGGTGCCAGAATGGTCCATTGCAGTTCTTAATGAAGCAAATACAACATCAATATCTAAATAGCTCCTAGAAGCAATTATACAGCCCCAATTAGGTGCAGCTCACTTCAAGACAAACTTAGGTGAGAAGAAATTCTGTTTTTCCCTGACGAGGATCCACTAATTAACACAAGGAAAAGTCTAATTGTGTCTTCAGTAATAAGAGGAAATGTAATATACCGAAAAAGGAAAGAAATTGAAACTTTTTTAGTAGGCCTTCTTAAAGGGTCTGTACCATAGACTGTATATATGAACAGACATAGCTAATCTGCTAGCCGTTGCATTATGAATAGAAAGTGAGCATGAGCCCGCTTCCGGCTTCATCGACTTGCCTCTCTCTCCGTAACTCATGCCATCAGACTGATTTAGGTCTTACAATGTTCGAATTGATGCACTCTACATTATCCTGTTTTAATTTTTTATCTTTTTCTCTTTTTATTTTGCTACTGTGTCCATAAACTCTAGATATGATCATTAATAACAAACAAATCAGGTGCCTTCTTTCCCTGAGATCCCTCCCACTAGCATTTGATTGACAGTTTTGCTCAGCACCTGCTCCCTGCTAAACTAGCCGCACGGGAGGGAACGGAGCATTACCTTCAACAGCCTTGCTCTGGATTGGCTCTTTAGTTGCTATGATACTTGCAGTCGCAGTTCAAAATATGGCTTGAAATTCACCCTGTAACTTCCAGCCTCGATGAACTTCATTTAACTGGAGCCGAAGGCTATGGGTGACGTCACACTCCCTTAGTTCACTTCTTTTTTTACTATGATCTGTACCCAATGTTCTTCATGCAATAAATTCCAACTTGACTAGCCCCAATGCATATAGTATATAGTAAAGTCAGCTCTTGGGATCAAAATGAGACCAAGCCCATTGACTCAATGTTGCAGTCATTGTTGTGACTATGCCCTGTAGGGGCATGGGCCCTGTAGGGGCAGGGGCCTAAAAAAAAAAAAATCTGGTCAGATTGCTGGTGAGCACTGCTTTATATCTATCTGAAGGGAGCTAGACTGAAACTTATACATCTATTTTCAGTCCCCTAATTGTTTTCCAGACCTAAATCAAAACAAGGAAAACAATAGTGATAGCAGGTATGCTAAGAGGTATGAGAGTACCCATTAGGGGCCTGAATGATTATGCAAAATATGACTCAGGCACAGTTCATACTTAGTGTAGTTCAATAGACCTAGCCAACAAACAGAAACTGTAACTAAACTTTACACTAAACTAACACACTAATGTGTGTTAGTTTAGTGTAGTTAGCTCTTCTCTTAAGACAGATATAAATAAGTGTCTCCCAGTACCATCTGACCAGAACTGAAGAAATGGTGTGGATGAGGTGCACTCTCAAACTTTTGTCCAATTGACAGAACTGTTTTTTTTTATATGGATCATACCTGGATGACTGAGGGATTACACAGCTACTATTGCTATTTTCATATCTAGCTGCAATTGGTTACCTCTTTGACATCTTTCCTATTAACATTTACTCATAAACAGTATAATATACCAAATGAACATACGTTGATAGGTGGTGAAAAAAATAAAAGTAAAACTTGTAGGAAATTAACAATATTATATTTACTATAGTTAGATTATCTATTTCATTTCATGTGTGGTATTATTCATCCATATTAAACCTTTATATAAGCTATATAAAGGTTTAAGGTCCTCTTTCCTCTGTATGATATCAAACCATTGTACACTTGTACCAAAGAAGTAACAATACAATAAATAAGTCTGGAAACTTTGTATATAGAGCAAAAATGTACTTGCTTGGAGAAAAACTGCAAGCCATTGCAAATGATATTTGAGCATTATTTGGCTTTTCTTATTGTTTTGCCTGAAATGTTCCATTGTATGCAATTATACTTATCTATCTTACATTTATTCAATTACAAGTGTTTTTATTACTCAAAAAATATCTTGAAAAACATGCTTTGTAACTGTGTTCTCACCTATTCACAGACCTGACCTGTATAATGGCCTGGGAATGTCACTTCCTTGTCTCCGTGGTAATAGGTCAGTTTAATACCATTTTGTGGAAAATTCCAAGCAAAGAAAGCTGGTTGCAGACCCTCTATCAGAAAAGTTCAAGCAAAAAGAAGAGTTCATTGTATATCACTATTGTTTCATTGCATGTCTGGTAGGGTATAGCTTTATTAAGAGATAGACTGACAGATCCCATGAAGTGAGATGAAGAAAAGGTGTTGTGTTGTAGGATCAGAGAAAGCTGCTCCTCTACATTATTAAACCTGTCTTTTACCTGACACACGCCTCCTTATGTCGGTGTGCCTCTGCTGCATTTGCAATTGCTCTGTCAGTGAGAAATAGATTGAGCATATACCCTTTTAATATCGGATTCTCTTTTGAATAAGCTTTGGTCTTTTCTCTGTAGTGAATTGAGCAAATAGGATCTTTACAAAGGTATCAGAATTATCTGGAACTTCTACCATCTCAATTTTGATAACACATTTGAAACATGATGAACATGAAGTAATATAATAAAGTCAGCAAAGTAATATAATAAAGTTGTATGTATAAATGTATGTATAAAAGCTGTATAAAATATACAAAGGTTTTCCTTGACAAACTTTAATATGTAAGCAAAGAGATTATAGTTTCATAAGAAACTGTTTTGAATCTTGGTTTTCAACAAAATTGCATTTAATTTTGATCCAAAGGTGTGTGATGGCAATTAGGTATGGTTGTCCTTGGTTGTAGATTCAAGGCCCCCCATGTTCCAAATAGGAAGTGAGCATGAGTGCACTCCATTGACTTAGCTTCAATTCACTTTCTATTGAAAAACTATTGCCCCTCTCTCCGTAACTGCTGCTGTCAGGCTTGTCATCTTAAAATGTTCGCTACATGATCCTTGTGTTTTTATTTATGTTAGCAACAGGTTTGATTGCGTCCCCTGCCAAACCAGCGATGCGGGTGAGAAGGGCCACTCAACACGACGATTGGTTGCTATGATGATCGTGGTCAAACTCATCTTCAAATCTGCCCCTATAACTGCTAGCCTCGATGAGCTTCATTCTTCTTTGTGGGAATATAATGGCATAAGAGGCGATTGCTTTGCCTCAAATATTCCACAGTATTGCATTAAATCAGCCTCCATGTATTTATTCAGTTACAGGTGTGTTTATTACTCAAAATACCCTGGAAACACTTGGAAAAGCACGAATATGCGAGAGCTCTATTCTATTTGTACAAATGGCAAAGAAAATGGCAAAAATCAAGCAGTATACAATAATGTATAATAAAAAAATTTGAGTCAGTGAGCCCTAATTTTGAGTGAAGACCCCGAGAAAAAAATATTCAAAGACGGCTCAGTAGCGCCACTTCAAAAAATTTTTATTTACATTGTACCAATGGGAGCCTGGCCCAGAAAAATGTTATTGAAGAGAAATGAAACTTACCATACAAATACGTCTGACTTCATGTAAGGTTTAAGGCAGGGCCATAATATATATATATATATATATATATATATATATATATATATATATATATATATATATATATATATATATATATATATATATATATATATATATATATATATATATATATATATATATATTATGGCCCTGCCTTAAACCTTACATGAAGTCAGCCGTATTTGATGAAATCCGGGATTGACAAAGTCACTCATCTTCTTACCAAAAAAACCCCCCCCCCCAAAAAAACCCCAAAACACTTCAAAACTGACACAAAACCCTTGTGCAATAAAAGGTTATCAATTTTATTTTAAATAACATGGCATGGTCATGGTGATTTTTTCAACAAAATGTTAATTTTGGAAACATTTTTTAAAAAATTTGATCTTTCATAAACATCTATCTGTCTAAGATAGCTCCATAGTGCTCCATTTTTATTTTTATTTTTTTAATTGTGGGTACATAACACTTGGCAAGTACACAGAACATCTTAAGATAGACAAAAATGATATTATAGCCCCACTCTAAACCACACAGGATGTCAGCCATATTGGGTTAAATTTGAGACATCCAAAATCTAGACCTTGTACTTCAACAAACTTGTCTTAGCATTTCGATCTGACTCCAAATTGAGGCAGCATCATCAGGACATATCTTGGGTCAAAAGTTAAAATAAGTTAATAATAAGTTAAAATAATTTCCATAACTCTCAGAGTGTGGTCATGATGAGTTCTTAATGAGGCGACCATTTTGAAAGCTTAAAAATCTTGCAAAAATTGTCAGAACTGAACAAACCCAATGTAGCCTTTGTGTGTTGTGATAACCTGGACATAATGTGTGAATTGAACTTCTATCTTTTAAAATGTCTCTCTAGCACCCACTGCAAAGTTAAAATGGAGCAAGAAAATTTAGTATGTCTCAGACAAATGAAATTTGGTACAGACAGCCTTTATGATATTTTGAATAAAAAAAACTACACCCTGACTGGATGGCAGATGAGAATGTCCTGGATGAGAACTCAGAGGGCTAGGACATCCTTTAGCTCTGAAGCCTTAACCAGGATGAAGACTCTCATATAGCTCGGGTCAGTGGTTATGAAATGTGGAAACATTTTCTTGAGCATTGTTTGCCTATTTTTAATGGAATGGACTTGACATGAGTTTAGCTGTGATCAAGTCTATTATTGTATTGCATTGTATGTTTACTGTATGTCTGACATTGCTGCAAATTAGTTTCCCTTTGGGACAAAAACATGCCTGGAGAGGTTTTAGAGGTCATCCATACATGTTTGAGTATTTTAACCATCTCTCCTGGGCCATATTCTAATCCTCCTTAGAGTTAGCTATAAGATTCTGTGCAATGCTCAGCTCACAGGCCTAAGTCACCCATGCTCTAACACAACAATTCTCCATAAATATACAAAAGCATGATACAAAACTGTACCCGGCAACCTGAGAAATCTGGTGCGATATGAAGTTTCATTAGCGGGATGTATGCTGATTGTGTTGTGATAGGTCTGTGAAGGGGAGTGACTTAATGTGTGGAGCAAAGGCGGAGGGAGCAAAGGGAGGGGAGACGGAGAGCATCACAATCGTAAGTGAAAACTTATTAAATGTTAATAGGTTGTTTTCTGTGAATATGGCATTAAAACAATAAAACTGACATGGTGTAAAAAGATAAATTAACATAGTCAAAAACCTACATTTTAAAATCTTTTAAGTCACTCTTAGTCACTCTCTGTTACTATTATTATTATTATTATTATTATTATTATTATTATTATTATTATTATTATTATTATTATTATTATTATTATTATTATTATTATTATTATCATCATCATTATTATTATCATTATTATTTTTATTATCTTTATTTTTTTATTATTATTTTTTTTATCAGAATTTAAAACACAAAAAAGTTCAATAAAAAGCAGAAAAAAACAAAAAAACCAAACAAAAAATATATATATATATATAAAATATATATAATATATGTATATATATATATAAAAATATATATATATATATATATATATATATATATATATATATATATATATATATATATATATATATATATATATATATATATATATATATATATATTTTTTTTCTGCACACAGATCAATTTAAAACATTAAAAACAGGAGCAAGAGTGAATATAAATGTTTGTCACCAGATTATTAAAGTGTGTTTGTGACACCAAAATATCCAGTTTTGCATGTCCTTAACATATATATTCAATTTTGGAAAGCAAAATAACCAAATGCTTTTATTTTAATTTCCATTCTAATGCAGCCAGTTTTTAGACACAGACAATCATGAGATCTTGTATTAAAAGTTCCCACATCAAAGTTCAACAAAGAAGTGAGACATTCAGGCATTTTATCAAGTAGTCCCTTATAAATAAATTTCATAGTGTTGTTCTCTTCTGACAGATAGTGATGGCCAACCTACTTTTTCATAGAGTGTACAGTGATGGGTTTTAAATTCATCACCTGTTATGAAACAAAGGGCTGAGTGAAAGAGTGTATCTAACCTTAACCATACCACCTCTGCTGAAAAGAGGATGTTTCTTATTTGTATCTTTATTGATTATAGCGGCCTGTAGTGCCCAAATTGCAGCTAGACTGGACAGGCTCAGGCAGAAGAGTGTGTTTAATTAATGCAGCCTTTTATTGGGCTTAAGGGGCTATTCTATGAGGCCTTCTCCGAATATTCATTTTTGTTTTGTTGTATGAACAAAAGAAGCATATCAGGATTACACATGTGAAGAGCTCAATACAGAAAGGAAACCATTTAGAGCCCTGTTTAAAGGAGTATTACACTGTTCAAGGACAGTTTTACAGTGAATGGCATATATTTAAACACTGTGCTGAGAGGTACATGTAAATTACTTAAACATTTCAAATCAAAAAGCTCAGGTAGCTCAACAGTAAGCACTTTTGGTTATGAAAGTTGCCACGCTTATTACACATAGTGTTTTTACTTTTACTTATGTATCTATTGAAAAAAAAACACTAATTCATGTATTTCTTTGTCGAGTTTAAAGTTGTTTAAAGACTAATCTATGTTGTTGTTAATCACAGTAACCAGGAAGTGCGCTTTAGCATGCATGTTGTTGTTAGCTTTACCGTGATAGCAAAACTCATCTAACTTATAAGCTCATTGTGGTGAGTAATTAGGATAGTCAGAATGCATATGGTAGGTGAGGAGACTGCAAACTGTAAAAATGAAATGTGTTTCTGGATTAGAGCTGGATGAATAGCTGATAATATGGAAAAACTAAAAACAAAACCCAATTTAGACTCATTAGGGTGCTCTTAATTCCCATATATCAAACAAGTATACCCCTTCTTTTATTTTTGCTATATAAGCTCTCAAAACTTCAAACTTAAATATCTCTGAAGTACCCAGAACGCAGATATAACTTTTAATTCTAAAGGGACGAGTTATTGGACACTTGATCATGGTGCACTTTTCATATAGACTAAAGTAGTAAACTTTCCTCCAAAATATAAAGTCTAAATCATTATGTTATATTTTTATGCTAAAATAGAGACATCCAAATTAATCCAATGACTATAAAACTTTGAAATAATGCCCAGAGCAATAACATGATTCCACTTCACTCTCACACTTGGGCTTATACCACCATTACATATCATTTATCATATAGGCAGTAGTTACGTACACTTAAGATCAAGTGTCTATAGATATTACTTCCTATGACGACACAACACAAGCTTGACACATTCTTGTAGTATTTCCTGTCTCTTATATTGATATTTTCCAAACAGATTATTGCTAGAAGGTGCAGAAGGCTGTACAGTCACTGCTCTTCCGGAAATAGACGTTTTGATTTACATAATAGAGACCAGTGAATAGGCAGCTGTAGCCAGATGTCAGCCAGACGTGATTCTAATTGTTGTGAATGATTCTTGGGTATTAGTCATAGTCCACAGATGTGCAGAGGAGCAGAGACAGGTGCTGCAGTTTTTTTTTTTAGTTTCTTTTTTCCAAGAGTTGATACTTTTAGCAAGTCAGGTCAACAATGTGGGAGTAAGGAAAACACATGCTTATGCTAAATGTTTATTGGAAATTACTGGGCGACTTGCCTTAAAACCATAGAAGCTAAGACAATGGCTGTGTTTGAAAGTCCATGCTATTCCCTACTTCTACTCCCTAGTCTATTCAGGAGTCATGCCATTTTTAGTGCTGTCTGAACTTCCAGTTGGTGAAAAAGTAGTGCACTCAAAATTTCCCATAATGCATCTTGAAAAGTAGTGCTCAGAACTGGTCACTAAGCAAGCAAAATAGACCACAGTGCATTGCGGGAGTCGGAAAAACAATGGTGGATAGTGACATACCTTTATCCGGGCACAACACGACTGAAAGAAAGCAGATAGAAACGCTGGTTTATCTCACTGTTGTTTGTTAATTATGAACACTTTTGAAAAAAACTTTATGGTCTAAAGGTCGAGGGTCACCTGGCCTGGTAGTTGAACCCATGACATGAAGGTCGTGGGTTCAACTACCAGGCCAACCCAGGTCTTTCTGTGTATAGTTTCTTTTTGACACACCAGTTTCCCAGTATATGCACAGTTGTTAAAATCATCCAGCTATGGTAGTCCTAACCAAGCCTAGCTCAAGGCCTGGAGATGGGTACCTGCTGACAGGTTGCCACTGAAGGATGGGTCAAATGTAGAGGACTAAAATTCCCTACAATAGGACAATAAAGTGTACCTTAACCTTAAGTTAAACCTTGTGTCTTGGGGATATTAGCCCTTATTTAGACTGGGATAAGGTGTGGGAGAGTATTAGCATGTCCCATGCGCATAATGTGCATGGGTACATTTAAAAATGTTTTGGGAATGTCCGCCAGTGCATGATTTCTGAAGACAGGCTGCATGTAAGCTTTCTGTGTTATTTGATGTAATAGTGCCCTGTACACTGGACCTGCTGATTTTGAATAATCTCTCCCAAGTCAAACTTAAAGTGGCCAAGTGAATAATTTTGTTATCAAGCCTCACAGCAGCAAAGCAAATGGTGGCCACAGTGTGGTGCCGCTGAAGACACACTGTCTATTCAGGCTTGGACATTTATGTTTTTGGATATAGTCCAACAAGAACTTTCTATAGCCAGGGTACACAGGGCCAAGAGTGATACAATTACATCATGGCAAGTTTTCAATGAATGTCTCCAATAGCTTTGTAGTACACCATTGCTTGGTTGAAGCTTTGTATTTTCTGGTCTCTCTCTCTCTCCCTTTCGCTCTCTCTCTCTCTCTCTCTCTCTATCTTCTTCAAGAATTTCTGAACTGTAAACTGTAGTGTGTTGTGATTATTACTGTAAAATCAATAAAAAAAACAAAAACACAAAATAACAAAACAAAACAAAAAAACAACACAATAAAACAAACAAACAAAAAAACTTTAACATTGCGTCTTGGCAGATTATCAGCTAATACCATGATATATACAGCATTAGCACTTATGTAAGTATGAAATTGTGAACAGTATGTTTTTTTCTATTGGTTGCTGCCATTTCTCTTTATTTCTATCTCTTTTATAGTTTGTTGTATAGTCAGCTCTGAACTTATTATTGACGACTGATATACTGCCTCAGCACCTCTGAGTGAGGTGACGCCCACATAAAAGTAAGTAGACATTTATTTATTTGAATCTTGTCCAAGGTTACTGAAATCAAAATGCCACATAATGCCATTCAAGTTAAACCATGGCATCGACTTAAGACGATAAATTCTACACACACAAAAACAGTAACGATTTATTAGTCTCAACAAAAACTTCCAACCTTCTGCTGTAAAAGCAAGCTATGTTAGTTGAACAGTTCAGTTCATTGGAACATTATTTTAATTAACTTGACTCAATGTTTTATGAACATTTAAAGGTTCTGTATTAAGCAACATTGACTCTTGTGTGCTTCCAGCCATGTTAAAATGTTACCTCATCAAAAACATACCTGGAGTTTTGTTGCATTTACACATGTTTGAGGAACCCTTCATTATTAGTCTGTCTATATTTCTAAAGCTCAAAATGCTCTATTCCACCTTGTGATGTCATAAAGCGGAAGTTTTCAAGTTTTAGTTCAGTAGAGATTGGGAATTCCATCCAAATGATTCTAGTGAAGGTGTCTGGAGTTTAAAAACACAGTTGAGCACTTCCTGTATTACAACATGACATCACAGGTGTGTTTTCTGTTTGAGAGAAGAAGTCAGTCTAAATATACATGATTTGTGTATTTAGCATGTGCGAAAGAAACAAAACACAATTCCAGGTATGTTTTTGATTGATATTTTTGATTATAATATAGATAAAAACAGTGTAGTGTGGACCCTTTAACAATTCATAATGTATCTTATAAACTTTGCAGACATCATTTTTACTTTGTAACTTTGAAACAAGGAAACACCCCTCCTGCTGATTCTTCCCATCCATTATTCACCATGCATTGTGTATGACCAGCAGTGCCACTATATCCCACTGTCTTTGTTCCCCTTATTGGACCTCATCTCTGCTCCAAACAGAATAACCCTTAACCCTCCAAGTCCACGCCCCATCCTGCTTTATCCCAGCCTATGTTATCTCTATTTTAATTAAACAACAGACATTTTCACAGTCCACATAACTGTACCAAGAAGTAGGAAACCAACTCGGCCCCCCTTCTGTATAGTGTTGTACATTTAAATATGTTATTATGTAGGAGAAAGCACAATATAATTATTTCTACTTTCTACTAAATATTTGTATTTTGAAGCTGCTGTGTCCAAGTTGTTTCTATGTATCAATAAAAAAAAAAAAGAAAGAAAGAAACAGCAAAGGCATGTTGCAGTGTGTGTACTTAAGGACTGGTGCTTAAAAAAAAGTACCAACAACTGAAAAAGATTCCCAGTGAGAAAACCCCTTATATAACTCCTCCATGCTATGCTACCATATAGACTTTGTATTATTATTTCCATAGAGTGCTTGAGCAAACAGTTGGGCCATTGCAGACAGTATTCCAGGTCCCGTAGGAGGTCATTACGACAGGGATGAACGGGCACGACAGCTACGGCAAGACGGACACAGCCATGACAGCTAAGGGGAAAAGACAGGACACACTATGGCAGAGAAATATAAATTGGGACGAGTACAGTTCACAAAGATCAGATTTTTTGCTAGTTACACAAGAAACTTTTGACACATTGGGATCCAGCCAATGTCAGCGAAGACAGCTGGACAAATATTAGTGAGTACCAGAATCCTCGGATATAGTAGAAAATAATAATTATATGGAATTTAGGGGAAAGGGTAAATGTGAAAAATGTATTTAGAAAGACAAACAGCGTGAAAACATATATGTCCATGTATTGTTTTTTGATGATAGAGTTATACACTGTAAACCATATTAAATTTGCTTAATGTAAGTTAGTAAATGGTATTATTGGTATGGGATCAGGCAGAGGTGGGACCAAGTACTTGTTTTGCAAGTTTCAAGTAAGTCTCAAGTCTTTGACCTCAAGTCCAAGTCAAGTTCCAAGTCAAAGACAGGTGAGTTCAAGTCAAGTCCTGAGTCAGTGGCCAACAAGTCCACAGCTTAAAGCTGAGGGGTCCTCAGCTTTGAACTTCCAACTTGAAAGAACCAAATACAGCTTGTATTTTTGCAATTTGTGTTTTTAAAATAAATTGTACTACCTAAAATGTTATACAGTATACAAATCTCACAGTACAATATTTATTGCAATATTTTAAAAAGACATTAGTGTGAATTATTATCCCAAAGTATTAAGATTTCAAAGTGGTTAATTAGTTATTTTGTTGTGTAGTCTGTACTGAAATTGAGCAAAGGATTATTGTCTATGTAGTTCCCTCTGTGTTTTAGCAATTGCTTCAACAAAACAATGTATTTAAGAACCGGAGTTTATAATTTATTCTGACAGCTCCCAATATTATTGTAAGAAATGTGTCTATACGATATCACAGTACTTGAGTTATAGTTAGTTAGTATTGTTGTCTATAGTGGCGTACTTTCTTTAAAATTAAGTAAGTTAAGTGTCAACTGTACAAATAAAAGTGTCTTATGAAACTTTTTTTGAGGGCTCAAGTCAAGACTTGGGACTTCACTGGGTTTCAAGTCCAAGTCGGGTCCCAAGCCTGAGTTAATTTTACCAACTCAAGTCTCAAGTCATCAAAATAGTGGTAGTAGTCACGACTTGCAAGTTCCCACTTCTCGTATCAAGTATTATTGGTGTTAATTCTAAATTATTGTGTATTTGACCAAATCATTTAAAATCAATCTATCATTTTTTGCATGATAATCAATCAATACAGTAGGATATTGATATTTGGTAGACACCCACCACTAGCTATAATATATTTTTAAACATCTATGGAATGTACAGCGATGAATTTCATTGCACTTGAATAAAAAAATCCATGGCAACAGCATATTTGGAAATATATTCACTAATAGAATTGGCTTAATGTCTTTTTCATCTGCTGGAGAATCTAACCCCTGACCTCCCACAGTGAAAGTGATTTCCAACTAAAACTTTATTAGTAAGGCATTCTGTACGTGTGCATGCTATATCTTAATACAAACGCTGTCTACAAAGCCCGAGGTTTAAGACCATGCCTGTAATCATATACACACTTTTATAGGGAGAATCGTCTTGAAGAGCATAATAAATTAAAACAAAATCAATGAATATGTCCATGTTCGTGTTCTACATGATCCATAGCAAGAGCAGTGGGGATAAAGTGGAACACAAAGGTTACAGGTGATTGTGATTGACTTGTTACACTGAGCCTGTTGAATATTCTTTAAAAGTCTGGTGAAGACTGAAACATGCTTGAGCAGGAGAATTGACTTCCTGAAGCAGGGATTCTCACCTCTCTAATCTCTACAGGGAAATACCAGGTCTTCTTTTTAACAAGGGGAAGAGTGGAGGAGCTTCACCTGCACCAGAGCCAGTGCTGAGGCTGAGGGAGTGAAGAGAGAAATGTACTGACAGCAGATAGGCTCTGAGCACTTTGTGAAATGGATTCGATATGTGTTTTTTTGGCAGACGCAAACTAATATTATTGGGTAATTTAGCTACATAGTGATTTAGGAACAAAATGAAATTGCTAAGACAATAAGCGGAAATATGAAATACAGAAAAATGTCTTTGTTCAAATTGTAATCATAATTTTTCTCTAAGGTGCACTGCATAAATTTCCAGGTGGAGGGCATGCCCCCTGCTTGTCTCTGAGGAATAAATCACAGCTTGGGAATAAACTCAAAGGTGTATACTTTGAATTCATTCCGTGAGTGGGGTCACCTCTCCACAGATCTGACTTGGTAACTTGACTTGATGTTGGTGACATCACCTGTCTCCATGTGCTTAATTTAATGCCATACTATG
Organism: Periophthalmus modestus; assembly: GCA_019594935.1. NCBI lineage: Eukaryota > Metazoa > Chordata > Actinopteri > Gobiiformes > Gobiidae > Periophthalmus > Periophthalmus modestus. The sequence continues at coordinate 7,349,453 of JAIEZT010000009.1, forward strand.
GAACACTCCAGGCAAAGCAGGATCATCTCCATGTAGATGTGAAGAAAAGTTACATAGTTTAGGTTTAACTTCATTTTTGGCTGTTGGGTTTCAGATTACAGCAACAAAAATATCAAATTCTGCCAAAGTTTTTTATGGCGTTGGTAACTTAATGCCCATCGGATTTAAAATTGTGGAGTTGAGTTTTGAGAAAGTTTGGGCATTTGGGCGAGTGGTGTAGTACAACTTCCACCAGTCCTGATGAGAAAACAAAGACACTAGTCAGATATACCATAAGTGTGTCTATGTCGACCAAGATTTCATTCAAAATGTCGGGTCAGTCAGGAATGTCAGTGTGAAAGTTTGAGGGCACTTAAACTTTAAAATATTCATATTTTAATCTGCTACTTTCTCCGTCTTCCTATCTTATGGGGCTTTCGGCAGGTCCCAGGGGACAAGCCCGGGAGAAGAAGAAAGTACCAAAAGAACACATTAATGCATGAAATATTCTAGACTCGCTAAAAATAATATCTAGAAGTACAGTCAAAACACCATTCAAGAGCCTTATCAGCAAATTCATTACAGTTGTGAGCACCAGCCAGAAGGTCCCAGCCAGATTGCATTAACTTTTATAATTAATACTAACTTTTATAATTAGTTATAATTTAGTCAATTAAAAGAGGTTAACTTGTGTATAGGTGGAACATGTTTCCTTTACTCTCATGGAAACTTGAGCAAGAATTTATATTGTTGAAATGTTGTTGAAAGGAAGGATTCGTTTTTGTTTTAACACTATCAACAGGAAATTACATATAACTATTACATACATTACAGTATTTTCTTCCTGTCCTTTCGATTCATTCATGAATTTGAGAATGTCTTTGAATTAAAAAAAAAAAAAAAAAATCAAGCTAACATGTTGAATCTTTGGTTGTCAGCCATTCATTCATTCTACAAAAAAACACTTTAAACAGAAATCCTTTGAATACTTGATACAAGTTCAGTGTCCAGGGACAGTACTGAAAGGGGTAAGTCGGTGTGGTTATGCAATTTTGTGTTTCTTTTCTTTTTTGGATTAAATGTATTTTTGCAGTTTGAATCATACAACCATGAAATTAGTCCAGTGTGGCTCATATTGTAATCACACATAATATTAGTTTACGCAGAAATATTGAAACAGACTTTTCAAATAGGATTTCTGATTGCAGTTTTGTATCTAAAAATCTACAAGTTAACAAGCTGGACAGACATGACATGTGCTATTCGCAACACAGCTATTGTGTCTACACATTGACATTTCAATTGGAAGTTCTGTGTTTACTTGTTTTGTGTTATTGCCAATGGAAAGTATCCATTTCCTGATTATGAAATTTTAATCATGTCATGTTCCTCTATACTTGTCCAAGTCATCGCAGCTCAGAGAATTTCAGTTAGCCTATGATAAACCAATTTAGATTTTAATATGCCAAATACGAGTAGTGGATGAAGTAGTCAGTTTTGTTACTTAAGTAAAAAAGTACAGGTAAAGAGGTCACTCATGTAAAAGAATCACATGAAAAAATCTATGTAACTAAACAAATTAAAGTACTGTACTTTAAGAGTAAAAAAGTATTTTGTATAAGTGTTAATTTCTTAAAGTGTTAAATGTAGTAACATTGATTAAATGTATACACATTTTGGTTAACGGTTGCAATATGAATCTGTTTCTTAAGTCTTCTCATGAATTTTCTGTATTATTTTTGTTAGCTCAAAGCCAAAGCTTGAACTAAAAAAAACAAAAAAAAAAACAAACAAAAAAAAAAAACCTATTGTTATGAGTTTAAAAACAAAACACAAAAAAACAAAAAACTCCTCAAATCATATGAGATGTACTTTTTTTTTTTTTTTTTAGTCCTGTTGACAGTGCAGTGGAGCAGGAAGTACAGAACCCTGCTCTCAAATGTAATGACGTAAAAGAAAAAAAGTATCTACTGTAAAATGTACTTAAGTAAATTACAGATACCTAAAAATTCTACTTAAGTACATTATTTTACTTCTGGTGCTTCCTTACCTTCTACCACTACTAAATATTAAAATTAGCTTTCTTTCTATGGCACAACTGATCAGTCACCTAAAGTTTTGACGTTTGATCCCGAGCTCTATAATGACATAGTCGTGAGTCTATTTCACATGTATCTGCTAATAGATGAGGCTTATGATCAGTTATTACAGATGTTTTTTCTTGCTGGTGAGATTGATACATTTTACATTGCCTGCATTTAACAACTGCTCTTCTCTTAAGTATTTTACTATACAAACGTTTCAGTAGCTTAATGTTCCCAAAGCTGAACACTGGTGAAATGAATGCTTGTTTTATAAAAGCTTTTGTATTTCTTTCCGTATTAGACCAATGAACATATTTCCATATACCATAGCATTTGTAAAGACCAGCTGCTCTTATCATTGAGGGACACTGATACAGTGATTCAGCAGAGGTTTGGTTTTTACTCACTCAGAAATAGGGTTAATGTCACGTCAGGAATGAAAGAGACGGACACCAGAGCAGATACGTTTCAAGGCTGACTGAGTCTTTGGCATCCATTTAACAAAGTTCATGTCTTTAAAAGCATTCAACTGTATACTTCTTTAGTGTTGTCCTTTTATACCCCTGAGAGCTGCGTCCTGATATATCCTTCAGACAAGAGGGAGCGTTTTTAAAGCAACCAGCATAAAAGACAAGGCCTTGGTAACGAGGAAGACAGTTTTCATATAAGACAAATAAGCTGTTTTTTGACACAGCCCTATACTCCACCCAGAGCCCTGAGCTCAGCTGACCAGCTCCTGTCGACTGTGCCCAAAGCTAGGCTCAAGACCTGAGGTGACAGAGTCTTTTCCGTGGCAGTGCCCAGACTATGGAACAGATCTTCTCAGTCTTTAATGCAGTTTAAGTGTAGACTGATAACCCACCTCTTCTCCCTGGCATTTAATACTAGGTATACAAGATATCTTGGTGTTTTATTGTTTTTTGTTTATCTATTGTATTATCTATATGTTTTTTTCAAGATAACTTTTCATGTGAAGCTGAAGTTGCTTTTAAATGTGCTATATAAATAAAATTGAATTGAAACTGAACAGATTTACATTACTTATGAATTAAAATGTTACTATGAATAAAAATTGCGTTGAGTGTATTATGAATGACCATTGTGCATTGGTTTAATCTCAGACGCTCTGTCTGATAAATTTCTCTATACTACTCAAAAAATACACTGGCTCAAAAGTCTGATGTCAAATGCAGGACTACAGGCAAAAACAAGCCATTTCTGTAGCTGAAACTACAGAATGGCTCAAACAAATATTCCTTTTAGGTGCCAAACATGTACATTTGACACATTCACACATGCATTGCTATATGCTTTCTTCTTTGTACATAAGTAAACTACAGTTAGACATCTCTTATTTTAAGATGTTTAAAGTGCCAATATTATGCTATTTTCTGATCTCTGTTATAATGTAGTTTCCTCATCACAAACATACCCGGAGTTGTGTTTTGACTCATCCACACGTGTTTAATGCATGAACCCTGCAATTTTAGGAGTTCTTCTCTAAAACAGAAAACACTCTCATCTACCTTGTGATGTCATGTGGTAATAAGGGAAATGCTCCTCTGTGTTTTTAAACTCCATACACTTTCACTAAAATCATTTGGATACTTTCAGCCCTGGAATTGCCAATCTCTACTGAACTAAAACGTAAAAGGCAGTTATTACCACTTCATGACATCACAAGGTGGAACAAAGCCTTTTGAGCTTCGGTGATGTAGACAGACTAATAATCAAGGGTTACTCAAAGGATTACTCACTGTGAATGAACAAAACACAACTCCAGTTATATTTTTGAGGAGGTAACAGCATTACAACATGTCTCACAAGTGTCAATTTTGTGTAATACAGGACTTTTAAATCTATATGGTATTGTGTTGGTGGCACCCAGGTTTGTTCTCACTGTGTCATTTATGTTGTCTTAAAATTGTTTGATTAGGTTCATTATGTCTTCAAGTAATTACACTATTAATGACCTATAAATTGCTGGATCTCAAAGGTAGCATTTACTGACTGACACAAAGAAGGAACAAAAAAGAAAAAAAGTTGAATTTATACTTTCCCATATACCCATCCACCTATAGAATAATGTTTACATTAAAAGAGAAAATCCTGCCCATTAAATGTCACCTGCAGCTCCAGCACTGCATAGTTTTATTACAGGTTGGCTCATAAATGCTCCCCTCTTCAAAACTGCCCTGGTTGTAGCTGGAGGAGAGGGCGGTTGTCACGGTTGCATCATTTGGTTTAAAGTCTTGGCACAGCCTGTTTCTAGAGATCCTCCCCTCACTGTCTATAAATGTGTTTATGGACTGCTCCTGACTGCGCCTCCAAAATACTGTTCGCCCAGAGCCTAAGAAACCCAGGGGTTTTGCAATAACCCTGTCCAATTCTGTGAAAAAGAGCAGAGCCTATGGGAAAGTCGGAAAATACTCGGCCCGTTTGACGTGTTTTAACCTTGCATGATTCACAGTAGCACAATTGTCTGAAAATGTGAATATTCAGGTTTGATTTCTTGTAGCATCTGAAATGCTAAAATATATATATATATATATATATATTTAGCATCTGAAATGCTAAATATATATATATATATATATATATATATATATATATATATATATATATATATATATATATATATATATATATATATATATATATATATATATATATAAATCTCCTGCTCACCCTCCATCCCCTCTTTTCCACGCTTGGGACCTCTACCAGAGGCCTGGGAGCTTGAGGGTTCTGCACAGTATCTTTGCTGTTCCTAGTACTGCACTTTTCTGGACTGAGAAAAGTGTTTGGCGGTCACTGCCCCGAGTGCTCCGATGACCACGAGTACCACTGATGCCTTCACCTTCCCTGGTATTTCTCTAGTTTCTCATGTTCCTTTTTTCCTGATGTCCTCATCGCTTGATATTTATTTTTACTTCTACATTATGAATAAATGCACCTGCAATAGATTGCTTGATAGTGGAATGGGCCCTGCTGGTTGGAAGTCAATAAAACATACATTATTAGTTGGATGCAGTGACAGAATTAATCCACTAGTCCACTAGTCATCTGCTGAGTATAAACTGGCCTAATGGTAGCATGTAGCATTTGAATGCTGCATGCTACTGGAAGGGGTCCCAGGATTGAACCCTGGAGCACCCCACAAGCCAAGGCCATGTGATCTGAGTCACAGTTGCCAATTTTGAATTGACCAGTGACAACCAATTGTAAAAACACATCGCCACATCAATTCATTATAACCATAACTTACAAAATACACATTTCTAAATGGTTAATAATTAGTAAATTCTTGACTTTATCTTCTTCTATATATTGCATCTCACAGTGGACAAGGTTGTATTTTATTATTTTTTTTAAGCAATCTGTCAAAACTAAGAGATTATTTATACCTATAAGCAGCTATAAGGTTTCACATCAAGAAGCACAAGGGGCAAAACCCAAAACATTATGCAACAAAATCAATTATGTTATATTATTGATGTGGTTTTGCAGAAATCTTGGGAAAGAACAAGTCAAGGTCATTCGCATCAATGGATAACAACATGAGTCGTCTCGGTTTTACTTGTAATTCACTAACATGCAATTGTATTTTTCAAAATGCGGGTTTTTGAGTTAATTTCATTATAGACTCTTTTTTTTTTTTTTTTTTTTTTTTTTTGAGAAAACCAAAAGGCATAGCAACACATGACTGTGCTAATCTTGGGATGTATGTAGCTCCACTATGTGCATGAGTCTTATTGGGTTTAGATGCAAGTCACTTATATATTTTTGTGAGTCTGTTTTTCAATTCAATAACTATTCATAACTGCATCATAGATAGAGTCATTTACCTTTTTTTTTTTTTTTTTTCTTGAGAAATCCAAAAGGCATAACAAGCAAAACACAACTGCTAACTGCTAACCTTGAGACTGCATGTAGTTCCCAAGCATGAGTCCTATTGGTTTAAGCCGCAATTCAATACCATATTTTTATTTTTAGAGAATCTCAGATAGGAGAAGATAATCTTAGGGTCATTTATATAGAACCCCAAAAGACATAGCAACCGACTGGGCTAAACTTAAGACCGCATGTAGCTCCACTAGTATGTGTCCACTATTGGTTTTAGCTGCAATTCACTACCTTATTTTTATTTTGAGAGTCTATGTTTTTGAGTTAATTGCATTATAGATAGCGTCATTTTTCATTTTTCTAGAAGAACCCAAAAGGCATAGCAAAGCGTGACTGTGCTATCCTTGAGACTGCTTGTAACCCCGCCAGCCTTTTCATGGTTGTCAGATGATGTCCTGTGCCCTGGCCTGTGGTGATATGGAATTGAATTGTGCTGTGGGGATTTGGTGGAGGCAGATTGCGCGGTGCGTTTGGAGACACTGTGGGCCTGCCTGATATGGTTACGCTTCTCCGTTTGACCATTTCAGAGCCGCTGTGCAGGGGACGGCCAATGCTTTTTGTAGGACTGGAGAGGAGCACAGATGTGGAACGTACATCTAAGGAGGCAAAGTTGTTTTAGCAGGAAATTACAGAGGAATTATGATTTTAGACTGCAACAGAGTTTGATATTAATTAAATTGTGTCTCAAAAAACATCTCTCTCATTATATTAGAGGTGTTGTTTTTTGTTTTTTTTAATCACAGGTATACTGAAAAACATGCATTCTTACTGTTGGTAAATCTGACCTTTAACTTGGTCCAATGGCTTCACCTGTTTATTTCCATGGAGACAATGTTATAATAACAAACAATATTATTTCCTAAGCTGAGCATTCAGCATACTAAAACATTTTGATTGGTTAAAACACATTGAAAACAGCCTACAGTTAAACAGAAGACTAGACACAGACTCCACTTAGATTTCAATTTGCCAACATCAGAATCCAACCCGCTAGCTCCTTGCTCAAAGGCAGCAGGCAGCACTAACAACCTCCTCTACCTCGGCACATTGGTGATAATTGCTTTGTTCTGATATTTCATTTACAAACTCATAATTGGTTTTAATCAAAGAAAATCATTTCCATCCCTTCAGGAAATGGCCTCAAATATCAATTATTTCTTCTCATAATTGCTTTTCCAATCTGCACTGAAGGTGAGTGAGCTGAATTTGAGTACACAGTTGTAACATTCTGTGCATGTATAGTTGTTGTTATTATTTATGACAAAGAATGAACTGCGTGGGTTTGCAGTGGTTTTTTGTACCCCCTGACACTTCTGACAATCTACATTTCCATTTTACGAGATGGCACAGTTGTTGTCTTTACATGAATGGTGATGTGGGGAGTGATACAAATCAAGGTGGGTTTGTTTTTAACAATTTGAGTGAGTGTGTGAGGTGAAGGACAGAGCTCATGATGCCACAGTGAGGAGCGGCCATGTTCTTATATAGATCCAACCATCTCCACTGTGTGGTGTTAGAAGGATATAAAGATGATGGGTTTGCATTGTTTCTTCATTGTTTTTTCAGGCTATAGCAGGCTGGTTTTAGGGTACAGTTATTTGCTTTTAGCCAGTGGTAAATACATAGTTTCCAAGTAGAAGATGCTTAAAAATTAAATACTACAGTACAAGCCTACATACACATATGTGTGTGCGCCCGTATGTATACATACATTTTTATATTTTTTAATTATGTTCCAGTTTGATGACACTAACTTTGCAGGTGCTGGGTCCACCTGTCTCCATGACAAGAATTTTCCACAATATGACATGACCTCTATGAAGACAAGAAGGTGATGCCATCAGGTCAAGTTACATGTCAGATCTGTGGAGAGGTGAGCCAGCTCACTGTAATAATGCATGTTTTTTTCTTGTTATGGTTTGCAAGACAGGTTTAATGTGATATTATGAAACATTCCAGGCAAAACCGTAACATCATTTCTTAAATTATTTCTAGCTATTTATCTATTATCTTGTTTTATTTTATTTTCTCTGTGCATGTACGATTTTCCTTCTGTTCTCTATGTGTGCGGTGCAATGCTGGAATTTCCCCACTGAGGGACTAATAAAGGCATATCTTATCTTATCTTATCTTACATGGAAACAAACAGGTGGTAAACTCTCCACTATAAATGCTTTGCACCACTAAAGAAACTGCCTCCTCTGTACAGGTAGAAATATGTTATAAAATAAACTGCAATTTAATCATATTTATGAGGTCAAAAATTTAGTAGGAAGGGCAGCCTTGGTGAATAAAATATGAATCTCCAATGAAGTTTTTATGTGTAGTAATTTCTACCAAGGTAAGAGTACAAATTGGCTGGTTACCAAAACAACAGTGAAGGGCAATAGCACCTGGGCCATTTTTGAGGTATTTTTAGTTGACATGTATGCTTTTATATGAAGTACACAAAACATGTCATCCATATTTGCACCTTATTCCACTTTTTAGGTTACAAGGACAACAGTGTGAAGATACTCAGATCTCCCCATCCCCAGACACTTCACTCTGGATGGTCAGACAAAAGCTCAGCTGCAGTCTGCAAATTATTATTGAGTTATAATGGCCATGGATGAGGAGGATTTGGAGAATACATAAACAGACAAGCACTGCAGCTGCTATGTAGACAGGACACTGGAAATAATCAACAGCAATAAAGCAATCTACACCAGTGTAAGTTATGTTATGGCCTTAAATAGTGCAAATGATATAATCCCAGTATTAGATGCATACGTTTGAATGTATAGGTGAAGGGTAGAATATGCAAACTCCTCACAGAAAGGATCCATCTGATCTGCAAAATCAACACTACACCTGCTTGTTATCATACGTATGTAACAACAAGTAAATACAAGTCAGATTTTATTCCATCATTATAATCACATTATTATTGTTATACATGTTATTGATAGATGGTGGTGTGTCAAATGATGGTTTCTGGTGGGATTTGCAGCTATTTATTTTAGTTTTGGGTTAATTTCACAGAATGTTTATGAAATTTAGTCTTTTTCCTGGTTAACTAGTTAGGTTTTCATTACATGCAATTATGCCATGGATAGAACTGTCTCATTCCTGGTTTCGAGACCTTATTTTAGTCCTTGCTTTAGACCTGGCTTATTGGTTTAGCCTTGGTTTGCTAAAAAAAAAACACAATTTTGCACTGGGCCTTGAACTATAATTTTACCCTTCTTGATTTATTCCTGATAATTTAGTTCCTGTTTTATTAGTTTTTTTCTTTGGACTGGAAATGCGTTAGTCAAAATGTGCAGTCTTGCGATTGTGTAGCAAGTCGAGTGCGGAGACTGACTTACTAAAATAGTAAATAAAAAAAATAAAACTAACGCCATTGGGCATAGCCCAGAACATAAATATAACTAAAATAAGCAGGAAACTGTCACACAAGTTCATTGAGTTAAGAGAGACAGATAATTTACCAAAAAAAAGAATAATTTATTATATATATATATATATCTATATATATATATATATATATATATATATCTACACACACATACATATATATATCTATATATATATATATATATATATATCTCTATATATATATATATATATATATATATATATATATATATATATATATATCTATATATATATATATATATATATATATATATATATATATATATATATATATATATATATATATATATATACATACATATGTTTTTTGGGGGGTGGGGGAGGGGGGGGGGGGGGGGGGGGGGTTCTCCCTTTTGCTGGGTTCAGTTTAAAAGTATAAGTTGGAACAGTTGTGTGATGCATTTCCATAGTACAGGTAGGTTCAAGCTTCTGCACCATCATTTTGACACATTAACAGTCAGAAAATACAATTAAACAGGGCCAATAAATTGTGACAGAAACAAAGACAAAAAGCAGCACTTGGGTGCTCCACATGTCCTGGCTCTATCACAGCACTGATCACCTCCAAAATGAATTGGGATTAGCATTGTCTACATTGTTGGTCAGCACAACAGATATGGGTTTGACACAGGCACAAGGCTCTTAAGATCTATGACAGTAACAGTTTGAATAAATTGGTAATTTAGTAGATAGTTTAATTGAATTTTCTAAGACTGTAGACTTCCTACCTGAGGGTAGCAGCACACAACAAGACGTGTGTAAGGTCAAAGGGCGTGAAGCAAGAGGGAGTGCCCTTTTATAGGTGACACCTAGTAGCAGAAAGCAGCAGGCATGCACAGCTACAATTGGTTGCAACATGATGTAAAAAGCTGTTTGATAAATATGTTTTCGGTGTTCTGGTGAAATGTGTCCCCTGGGTTATACGGTTTAATGTCCATGTGTACAGAAAAAACCTGAACTGTCAGAGATGTTAGCAGCAGAGATGTGCCGCTGTGTGAATGTCAATGAGGGATGATTGCCGTTGCCGTGGTGTTGCATCAAATTCATGCACTTTGAATGACACCGTTTTGAATATATTTGGGCTACAAGGCTTTCTAGGAACTATGATGATACAGTGTATAAGGTTAGTTTTTGAATTTGTTAAGGTAAGGTAAGAACTCAAAACTGTCACCTCAAATACCCAGACACAATTATTTAAGTTGAATAAATTAAGAAAATAAACCACTGACTTCCTGTTCAAAATTGCAGAGCTCATATCTCAACTAGGGTCTTAATTGAACCATTGAAGTAGGTGGAGATAGGTAGCAGGTGAAACCAGAAATTTTAAGCACCCAAGCCTGACTCTACAGCAACTAGGCTATCAGTATGAGTATTATATTAGATTAACCTTGATTCTCTACTTTCTGGAGAAATTCTAGCCAATACAATGCAAATTTTGAACAAATCCCACAATACTTTACAATCTGAGGCATTTACAAATCATGCCCCATCTTGTTGCTAAAAACACTTAATGAATAGCACATGTCTAAAAAATTCGAATTGCTCATTATCACCCAAAAAGTGCAAATAAGGTAGTTGAAACTATTACACTAGTATCCAATTAATCCTCATTCTAATGCTACTTCTACTACTATTACTACCTGTATGGTACAACCAAAATCAATCATACTATTGTTTCATTATCTATCTAGTTCTAATTTGAACTATTATGTTTGAAGCCCAACTCACCATTTGACTGTTCCCTTGAGACTGTGTTAGTACTAAAGAAATTCATTTTTTGTTTATTTATTAAACTCTGCTTCCTGGTTTCCGGAGCTGTGTCGCCGTCGTGAATCTACGACAGTGTGTAGAGGAACCAGGTGTCACTCATGGCCTGATGCAACCCGCTGCAAATAAGCTCAAGAGTCATGAGACAGCCCCTTCACAAATAATTCTTCTCAACTGTTTTTTGGTTTGTGATGAGGTTGTGGAGTTCTGAAGTTTACTTGGTTAAAATGGCAATAGTCTAAACTAGCTTTAGAATTTCTCAAAGCTATTCATTTTGTGTAGCTTTAGATATAATATAATATATATATAAATGGACATAGCTAAACTGCTAGCCAATGTGTTCAAAATATGGGTGCGCGTCTGGTTCCATAGACTTTGGCTTCAGTTCACTTTACATTGAAAAATCTCTGTAATTGCTGCATTAACCCGCTCCACATGATCTAGGTGTTTTTATTTAGGTATTTTGTCTGTGATTCAAGATGTGAACATTAACAGACAAATCGGGTGCCTTCTTTCCCCAATGTTCCTCCTGTTAGCTTTAGCAACGGGAGGAACCTGACAGCGTTGATATTATTATACAGAATATGGATATAAAGCAGTATGTTCCTTGAGGAGTTTGAAAATGAAAACTATTTTATATTTTAAAGTTATAAAAAATCAGCATTTGAATTGATTTTTTAATACATTCTTTTAACCTTACTTACTTATTTCCTTTTTATTAAGTCATTTTAGATCAATATTTAAATAAAAAATGTCAAAAGTATTTGATCCACAGGTGTCAATAGCACTTCAAATGCAGTTGCAGATTATAAAGCTGATGTTGCTCAACCCCAACACTGGAGTAACGGTTACAGTTCTCACATTTGCTGGATATTAAAATGTATGGGGCAGCTCTCTGTGTGAGCATCTATTATTTAACATGTAAACACTTGAAAATCGTAACATGATTCACCAGTCTTCCACCACTTACATGTTAAACAGCTTTTTCTAGCATATGCACATATTTACTTTTTGATTATTGCCTAAAGGTTATTGATTAAAATGTATGGGCCATTTCTCTTATTCAACACATTTCTTCAGTATATGTTAATGCTATGGCTGACAATTATAGTCAACCAACTGCAATTGAATAGGTGTCTGAATATATGATATATTTATTAATAATGATTTTAGCCTATGGCAGCAAAATGTACTTCAACTACTATTGACTACTGCTTCTTTATGCTACATTTTAAATCACTTATACTGAGAGTTTGGAATTTTGACATAATAAATATACATTGCAGAGACTTGAGTACATAGTAAAATTAGTAATACCAGAACAAGCTATTTGCTGTGCCAAATGGATGTGCTGTCTGTTTCATTCATAGACTAAATGGACATAGCTAACCTGCTAGCTGCCACATTTCAAATAGGAAGTGATCAAGAGCGCGTTTTGCACTCTTGAAAAATGATCAGAGAAGAGAGATCCCTTTGCATCATTTATTGAGGTGCAGTGTAGTCATGAACATGAAGAGCCCTGGTGAAAACAATAAAACATTGTAGTGCAAGTACGATATAGATTATTTTGGATTAAAGTTTACAGAGTATAAAAACAGAAACACCTACAGCAAATAACAGATCAACTTCCCCACACATACACAGCAGCACAGACGCAAGTCTGGGGGCTGCTTCTCCACAGTCACACTGATCTGCTAGGCCTGTTTAAATTTGCCACCGCGCTCTAGCGTGGAACTAGTCTTGTGTTTCCGGGTCATCACATGCATACTTTACACAATAAAACAGTGAATAATTAATGGTTATTGTTATTATAGATTTCTAAATATTGTTATTTACAGTGAACGCAACTAATTCATAAAAGTGCAAGTGCTATACAGCTTTAAAATAACATGCTCGCAACACGCGCTTCCAGCTCCATTGTCTCCATTTCACTTTACATTAGAAAGCTGTCACTCCTCTCTCCATAAATCCTGCTGTCAGGCTCGTCATTTTGGTCTTAAAATGTACACATGAATTCGTTCTACATGATCCTGACATTTTTATTTTGCTATTGTGTCTGTAACTCAAAATATCAACAGTCATAAGAGACAAATCAGCTGCCTTCTTTCCCTGAGGTTGCTCTCGCTAGTGTTAGCAACAGGTTTGATTAACAGCGTTGCTAAGTACCCTCTCCCTACCAGACCAGGGGTCTGGAGGGCAGGAAGGGGTATTACCTTTAACAGCTTCGCTCCAGATTGGCTCTTTGGTTGCTATGGTACCCGAGGTCAGAATTCCAAATATGGCTCCACTCGGCTCCAAACTTCAATATAACTGCTAGTCTCGATGAACTTCATTTGGCTGAGTCACACGTCACACTCCCTTAGTTCACTTCTTTATACAGTCTGTGGTTTCATTCCATGTTTTTAACGGTTTTGAGAAATATACATAGACATATCACCAGGATCCCAATTCAATTCCCAATGCACTGGAGTCTGAACAAAACCACAACTCTTTCTACCCTCCTCTGTATACTTTTTAAAAAAATTGTTCAGCTTTCTCTAAACATTTTATTGCATTTGCTTGGTTGTTTTCCCATAAATGCTGATCCTTCACTCACAGATGGAGGACAAGATCTCCAATAAGAAGAAATGCTTTGGGCCAGATCTAGTCACTCGCTATTGCAATTTTCTTGATCAGAGCAGATTCATATTTATACATGGGGTCGTCATTTTACCTTATAGAAGACTTATTATGCTTTTTTTTTTTTTTTTTTTTTTTTTTTTTTTTTATTTATGTATAATCTTTTTTCATGTGTGGTTTATTTTACTATTGGTTCATTGCAAAACACTATATTGATCTAAAACAACATCATAATAGAAACGGGTACATCATCCATTAAATTTGTATAACTGATTCTGCCTCTTTATTTGAACTTATCCCTGTGACAATTGTGAACCGTTACAGATTTGGGACATGCATCGTCCCTGCGGTCTCTGATGGAGCAGACTTGAGTAGTTTATTTCACTTGGTTTTAATCCCAGTTTTGGCTGGAGATTTGCCCCAGAGCTCCACACTAAATGAAGGTCAGGTCATGGTGCTTAAGTCTTGTGTCACATGTTGGAGTGTTTTGGGGTTTATTCCAAGAGAGTCTGGCTGCAGACCTCCACCCAGAGGACCCTACCCCACAGATCTCCACCAGGATGCACCTCCACTGGCATGTTTCTTCTTTTTCATTAATTTACATTTTCTTTGCAATTTAATTACTGCTGCTGGTGCTGGATTAGTTTGCTTGCTAAATGTGAAAAACCTGATTTCATTTTTTTTGCAATTATATCAAGCTTCCAAGATATACTGTACATTTGATTCCCAATATATTTCAAAAAGTTTCCTAATTCATGTTGTCTCTGCTCTACTCTGCTTGCATAAGGAAATTAGCAGTTTAAAACATGTTGTTGTAACCTACAATGATGTAAATACAAATATATTTTATTTAGTCTACTAATGATTTCAGGGTAGGAATGGGGTTTGTCTTTACGGTCAACTTTTGTAATATTGTATTGAAAAAAAGCATTCAGGAAACCACAGACTTTGGTAATCTTTTGGTATGGCTGCTGCATGTTTACTTTTAGGGACGTGTGAATGGAGTTAAGTCACATGAGGTCCTCCTGGTTGAGGTCTGCGGGTTGGGTCCTCTGGGTGGAGGTCTGCAGTTATCAACAAGTTTAGAAGACTAATTTGAATGTGTTTAGTCATTTGTTATGGGGCTATTTACCATGACATTCTGCTCATCAAATGTTGTGTGTTGTCAAATGTTTAGTGCAGGATGAAACTGCAAATGATTCCTGTTTTAATATAATCCATAGTCTAGTGATTTCATTTGTCTCTATTTGCAGAAAAAGTAGCAAAGATATTTATACATTTTTCCTCTAATGTACCATATTTCCCATGAAAATAGGTAGAATAGGTAGAAGTTGAAATTTTACTATGTCCAATGATCAATGCAATAAAATCTCAACAATAACAAAGATAAATCTTGACTTGTTTTAATGGAGATATGTTTGATGCCATACTGTGGAACATTTCAGGTAAAGACTATAGATCCTTGACATGGATCTAAGAGAGGTTGCCCAGGGGCACTAGTTGAAGGAGGAATCAAGTGCAGAGGAGACATTTTGGGACAATATACAGTTATAAATAAACGAAAAAGCATAGAAAGCAAGCCATCCAAAAATATCTGCACAGGTGAAAGTTGGAATCGCCTGATGGAGACAGTAAATGCTCCGATAGCCCTGAAATCTGTGGAAGTTCCATTGTTTAGAGATAATTGTGTGAGAAACAGAGAGCTTAGGTGCTATGATAAATGTGAATGTCGTCTGCAGTGAGCCAGTAAAGCAGGGCTGCCCCATTTACACGCACTGAGAGGGAGATGTATGGAGAAAAGCAGAGCCATTGGAAATGTGTGAAAATACTGTGGCTTTGTTACACTGCTGGGCCTAATTGTCACAGTGGATAATTTTCACATTGTGTATGGGATTCTCTCTTCATCCATAACAGCTTAAGCAAGTATTCATTTACATACGGACTCAGAATATTGTGGGAACAGTATAGGTAATTAGTTCTTGTTTTGATATATGGTTATTTTTTCCCTCTACATTACAGTGAATTATATGCCCGAAAACAAATTAAATGCACATTATGTTATTATGCAAAATTTACTTTTATGAGCTTTTAGCCATATTAGAATATTGTTCTGAGGTTGTTTTTAGCTTGATTTTCTCTAGTTTCAGCAATCCTCTGGTCCTCAGAAAATACATGGTTTGATTTTTCTCCAGGATTGTTGTGTCACAACTAGCCTGCACAAGCCCTGCACAGTTAAGAATAATCAACAGAGTTGTTCTAAAGATTTCTGTCATTAAATTGCCTTCATTACAACTACATGCTTACATTAACATGTCGCTGCATGGTCCTTATGATGTAGATTCATTGTTTTCCCCATGATACTTCCCTGTGCTGTCAGTAGAAGGCAAGCTTCACCAGATCACAATATGGGAAGCATTGAAGCTGGGTAATTATGTGGTTCATTATTAGCCATTATTTTAAGTTAAAAACAAAAAATAAAATAAAACAAAGCCCAAGCAAAGGTACTCAAGAGCCTATTCAAAGACTTAAAATAGTATAAATGCATAATATATAACCTTTAAATCTAGTACATTTTCCTCCATTTGTCTCCATGCTACTGCTTTGCCGCTTATGTTTTGACAGTTTGAGATTAAACATGTCTGCCTAGATATACCTCCATGTATTACACCAAAAAAGCTACAACTCTGATGGAAACTAAAAACTAGATGGCAATAGAAATGTAGATTGTAGTTGTTGAAAAACATTGTAACGTGTTCTTAAGTGAGATAACAGTACAATATTTGATTCAATTTGACTAATTGTTCAAACAACATTATTTTCTCTCTGAGTATTGCTTCTTCTGTAATTTTTAAGTTTTTTTCAATTATTTTTTACATTCAGTCTGGTACTTTAGCCTTAATGTAAACTGTAAATGCACATTCAATGACATATTTTTTTTTTACATTATTATTTTTATGTTTTCCCCCAGACATTGGTGTAAAAGTACTTAAATGGCTTTTGTACTGAATAAACTACACTTCCCATCCAGGCCACTCTTAATTTCTCTCTCTATATATAAGTCTATATTTGAGGTCAGACTCCTAATGTGTGCCTATGTTTGGTCTCTTTGGCTCATTGGGGATTTCCAGGGGTCCACAGACACTTGGCGAGAGTCAATGATACATGATGCCTAGAAGAAAGCAGGGTAATTGCGGTTACGTTAGCTGCGATGACAAATTACCTCCACCGGGGGGATGTCTCAAAGTCGAAGCAGCCGTCAGTGGGTCAGTCCCAGGTTAAGAGTCTTAACACTTGGTTGACCTTCACTGTTCAGTCTCAGTGGTCAAAGCAAAGGGTGCATGGTGTGAGATGGAAAAAAATGCGATGTGAATGTCTTTGAATGAAAGATTATTTTGATATGTGCTTGGAGTCAAATAGGGACAAATCAGCAGAGGAATATGTCATTTTAAAATGCTCAATTTATTCAAACGAGGAAAGTCAAAACAGATGGATGTAAATAGCTAGGTTGTTTTTCAAAACATCAGATGAGACTATTACAAATAATAATATATACCGGTCTTGGATCAACACAAAGAATATAGTGGCTTGTGATATTACTGTGACCATAATATCATTTTACAGATGCTCAAAAGAAAATTACACATCCGCATGTGGTACAGATAAAGCCCAATTATGTGATTATGAAAGCACTATGATATGACCTGACGTCCAGACTGCAGAGAGAGTGGGATGAAAACAGCATATTCTTTTCACAATGTTAAATGTAATCATGCTAAACGAGTAGCTCTATGCCTCGTACATGTTTATATCCTCAGGGTGGAGTAACCCTATTTATCTGAAGGCACCATGAAGTAACAGCAACTACTTTGATATTGGAAGATCACAAGCTTGACTGTCTTCACTCTAACTGGTGTTGATTTGATTTAACTACAGAACAAACTGTCTATTGATCTAGCAACATGCGTGCTTTTCAATCAGACATCATAACAGGTGCACTAGAGGTTGCAAAATATGTGGAAAAATATCGTCTTTAATCACTTTCATCCTTAACTTACGTAAGATTTGTGTTTGATGTTTTCATTTCTTGACTGAAAATCTTGACTTAACCCTGTCTTCACACATCAATGAAAAAAATGCCAGAAGAAAATTAGCATGCAGTTAAATATGAAATTTCTACCATTTGTAAAAGCCTATCATTAAATTATTCTTTCAATTGTAAGATCTTGTCTTTGTGAAAAATTATTTTTGAATGCCTATTTAAATACTCCACATAGTTAAAATTACACTTTTTTGTTACTCTTGTCTTCTTGTATTTATAATTACATTAAAAGCAAACATATCAAAGCACGATTGAATGACCCATACATTTTTTTATTCATCCACAGTAAATTTGTTGTTGCAGGTCATGTTTTTAGATCAAATTTGTTATGCCGTCTTTCTGTAGCGCACAAGCCCCCTGTGTCTTCAAATGGAGGAGGGAAAGTGGGGATGATGACTTGCTGACTCCCTTGATCTTTACATGACGTACAGTATTTTGCATTAAAATCATTTGGTACACACACAGGAGAAGATAGGTCCTGTGGTATTTGCTGCTAACATTAAAACATAAATTATGATCACAAATTCATAAGATCAGTTTGAATGTTTATTTCCAATAGGCATGGGAGGAGTCTATGGTATCAGTTTTAAAGAATTTTCATTAACACCTCCACATTTTTATTTTTATTTTTTGGTAACAATAATGATGTCCTTGTTCCCCATTTGAAACATAGTTTTTATATCATATAAAATCCAGCAATAAAACTGTATTTTTAATTTATTTTTTTTTTTTTTATTTTTTTTTACCTGGTTTAGTATCTTACTTTACCCTGCTTTGTTTAAATTCTAGAGTTTAAACATCCTACTGAGGGGTGAGGGGAGTCGTAAACTAATTCATTGAATGTCTTAAGCATGATCTTAAATGTAGACACTGTGGGGCAGCTTTAACATGGGCTGGGAGATGATTCCATAACACAGGAGTTTGGTAACTGAATGCTCTCCTCCAAGTGTGCTTTTATACACTCTAGGAACCACCAGTAGTTCAGCATTTTGAGAGTGGAGTACTCTGTTTGGACGATATGGTGGTATAGCATCTTGCAGATAGGATGTGGCCATGCCCTTTATGGCTTTATATCAGAAGGAGAACTTAAATTTAATTCTAAACTCGACAGGAAGCCAGTGAAGGGACTCCAGTACTGGGGTGATGTGTTCTCTTCTTTCAGTTCCCGTTAAGAGCCTGGCTGCAGCATTTTGAACCACTTGGAAGCTTTTCATAGGGCTTCACAGCTAGTAGGAAATTATGGTAATCTAGCATTGACGTAACAAATGCATAGGTGCGTTTTCCAACGTCACTTCCGTCACTTTTGGCTATACTACATAGATGGAAAAAGGCTGTTTTACAGATTTGGTTTATATGTGCTCTGAATGAGATTAGAGTAAACTCATTAGAGTTTAAACAGTATTTTAAGCTATTTTGGCAACAGGCCACATACATTTTCATGGTCATATTGTTTTTTTTACATTAAATTTCTTTTTAATTTTATTTTTAAATGTATTCACTTTTGCATGTGTAATTCTCATAGCTCTTTATGAATGTTTTATAAAAGTTTTTTTAAATGACAACATGTGGAGTAATACTACTCAAAAATTCTGTTAGTTACGTGGGGTGTACCTGTTTTTCTCACATTTTTTGACTTGCCTCAGTGCCGACAGAAGGTGTAGGGAAATGTGCTACTGTGCAATGTTTCAATTCAGCACCCTGCCTTAAGGCAGGTTGACGGCTACACTCATTTATATACTCCTTGTTTCTCCCTCTGTTTTATTACAATTATGTGACAGCCCCTGTGCAGTGATGGAACAAGCATTCAAGTGCAAAATAACCATTACATTCTCTCATTTTGGAAAGAATGTGTTAGGAGGTACTGTATGTCTTTCAAAAGCAGCACATTTTTAAATTTACAGCTACTTTGCCACGCAATATTAAAATCTTTCTCAATTCAAGTGTGGAAATTGGTTATTCAGGGTTTCAATTATTCTTGAGAAAAATGTATTGCATTGAAAATAATACTTCACCTGCAATGCCTCTAGTCATACAATGACAGAGCAAGTTTTTGATCCACAGCATCATCATGAATGGGTTAAATATTCCCAAAGGTGGATACAGTAGCTAAAAATTTACTCAACTGCTGTTATTTTAAATAAAAATAATAAAATAAAAATTACGCACCTCCAGTTATTTCATACGTTTTGCTCTTAACATAAAAAACATAAATTATCATCACTAAATAACACCGTACCATTCCCGATCCTAAATAAGTACTGATCTGGCCTCTGAAAGTACACATAAAAATCCACAACTGAGGTCCAAGGAGCATAAATTGGGATGAAGCAGTGTGGACTGCATCTGGAAGTGTGGGACAAGGTGTAGACCTTGTCCCACACTTCCAGATGCGGTCCTATAGAGGAGTATACTTCCTCTACTGTCTGGCAAAACTATTTCAGCAACCTACAAGACAAGTCACAACAACAATCGAATAAGGATACCTGAATTAGCCGAAGCATAAGCAGGTAAACCATCGGTCCTGACAAAAAGAAACTAAAAAGTGTTCTCTATGGGGTTGGTCATAATCTATTGTGTAATCTACAATTTATTAGCAAAAAATAACTAGCAAGATTCGACAGGACTAAATCTAATGCAAACTCATTCAGTATAACATATATGATGTAATTCTTTATGCAATGATTTACCATGACCTACTCAACCATCTGGTACTCTGATTCTCTGAGATTCTCAAGTAACATGATTTTATGAGCTATTCTGTTAATTGATCTGATCTGTAGTAGTAATATATTTCAGATTTCCCAATAGGAATATAGCACAAGTAATCAGAGTAAGTAAGGAGTATAATACTCCCTACAATAGAAGCATAGCCAAACTAAACCAGACTAGACTGGAAACGACAACACTATCACAGTGTCTTGTGTCACAACTTTTGCATCATACCTCTTCTCTTCAACTCTCAGGCTACTACAATTTATTCTACAACAGCAATGTGTTTTCATGTCCCAGATAAGACCATTGGCAAATATGCCTACAACCTTGTATTGCATGTGCTGCTAACTAGCCACTTACCCCTTTTGTCACATGCTTCAATTGGCTTCCCAGTGGGTCTAACCCTGAGTCTTTTCTATTCTGTTCTAATACCTTCTTTGCATTGTATGACACTTGATAAAAAGAGGTCTTCTCAGCTCTAGTGTACATGCCAATGAAAAAAAGCTTGTTTTTACATCTCCCTCTCTCTGAAGATTCACCTGTGCATTGTTTCATAATTAATTAGCCAGCACAAAAGGAAAAACCAAGGAGGCAACATCTTGTGAAACCACCAAGGTAATTAACATCTTTCCTAGACCTGTACCATCACTGCAGCGCTCTCCAAATAATTGCCTCTACCACCCAAAGGAGCTCGGTATGGGCTTGCATTTGCCTGTTTACAGAAAGAAGAGGTAAAAAATGAGCAGGATATATTTAGACGTTTTGATTTCAAAGAGTGTTTTGGGTGATTTACAGGCAAAACTTTCAGAAAAAAGCATGCAATCAAAAGTGAGAATGCATCTCTTTGACACAAATGCTTATTATCTATACGCTACATGAGACAGACAGCTCTCTGGGTGTAAACAGGCTCACAACTATTTTGTTAGCTTCCACGGTTTGGCTGTCCCCCAAGCTGCAGAAGCATTAATGAATTTACTCTGCAGACTTGGAGAAAAATTCCAATTGTAAGCTAGAGACATTATAGCAGCGAGCTGCATGTTAAATAAAGACAATAGCTGAATAAACTAAACCATTCTGAATCTAGTAGGGGATCCAACTTCCTTTTGTAGCTGTCAAGATTATCTTTTAGCCATTACTATTATCATCTTCTGTTTCCTTCTCAGCTTTCTGGGGCCCATGAATGACTGTTTTATTATAAAAAAACAAACATATTTTTTTCTTTTTGTTCAATTCAGTTTCTTTTTGTTTAGCCCAAAACACAACAACAGTTGCCTCTTACAGCTTAACAAGATCACAGACAGACATTGGTCAATAACAGACAAGCAGATTAACCAACATTCATAGAAAACAAGCAAATGGATAACTGTCCCAGAACACCCCCTGTTCTTAGATCCTCCTTCTGTTCTTCACACGGACCCTAAGTTTGTCTACTTGATCAGTCTGGTTTCATTGATAAGTACAGCTGTGTGTCATCACCATAGCATTGGAAGTTACTGCTATGTTTTCTGATAATATTACCTAACGGCAGTATATAAAGTGTAAGCAGGATTGGATCAAGTACAGAATGCTGTGGCACACCATAGGTTACCTTAAAACACAGCGAGGACTGGCCCTCTGACAACTATGTCGCATTCTAATCTTTGCAGTAGAATGTTGTGATGGATTTTGCAGCTAATATTTATGTTGCAGTTAATATTTAGCTTGTAGGTAGCTAAATGTTAACATTTGTGACTTAAGTAAGTAAGTAGTGCAATTCCTGTGTTGTGGTGAACTCTTAATCCTGATTGAACTTCAAATAACAAAGCTGTTTAACTACAACTCTTTCAAGGATTTTTGAGACAAAGGGAAGATTAGAGATGGGTCTATAGTTGGCTAATAGATAAAGTGCAAGATTTTTTTTTTTTTTCAGAAGCAGTTTAATGACTGCATATTTGAAGGACTGGAGGACATAGCCATTTTCTAGTGAAGTATTTATTATATTAAAGATAGAATCTATAATTAGAGGGAGGATTTCTTTGAGGCGTCTGTGTCGAATAGCATCTAGCATACAAGTTGATGTTTTAAAGGACATAAAGGCTGAAGTTATCTCTGCTTGTTCGACAGCAGTAAACCTGTCTAGTATCACTGGTGGATTTTATGTGGGACACTAGTTTTACAGCATGGGCCTGCTCAGTGCTAATTGTAGGAGTAATGCCATTTAATTTACCTCTAATTGTGATTTTGTCATTAAATAATGGAAGAAAGTCATTGCAGCTAAGAGTAGCAGGGACTGCACTGTGGCAGCTTGTCAGCCTGGCTACAGTGCTGAACAGAATCCTGTTGTTGTTTTTGTTTACTTCTATTATTATTTCATTATTAGTATGTTTGAATAATATCTGGTTTGGGCCTCTTATAAGTCAATAGGGAATTTTTCATGCCTTTATGGATTGCTCAGAGTGGGATTGGTGCCAAGGCCTCTCTAATTTTCTGACCTATTAGGTCATTGATTCTACAGAAATTCGTAATGCATATCAGTCCCTTTTGATATTTATTTCCTTTCTTTTTTTCCTTGTAAGGAGCTATCAGTCTCACTCATCTGACTAGGGAAGATTTAACAGTGACCAAACACATCTATTGAACAAGTGTGTATTCTGGATCTCAGGCAAGGTCATGGTATCAGTAATTGTGAATTGTCCAAAAATTCTGATGTTTCTTCTCAAAATAATTGTAAAAGTAACCTTTTATATCATGACATCCCTATTCCTAATATCTGCAACTTGCACTTTGCATAAGCGAATATAAAGTTCATTCTGTACATCTTCTAAATGAGCCTCAAGACTTTGCTAACCACTCTTTTCATACAATTAGCGTCTCAGGCTAATTTAACAGTTCCACTTGACTTCACCAACATTTAGAGAACACCCTATACATGCTGCCTCAGCTGTCAGTCATCTGTAACCTCTGAAAGCAAAATATATTTAAACTTAAGATTCACCAGTGGAGAGGCTTGTTTAAACATCACTTGATATCATAAAGTATAATGGCAGAATCCAGGGCTCGGGGGAGTTATTTATAGCCCCATGGGATCTCTGAACTGCAATGAGGCGCATTTTGTTGTTGCATTTAACTGGAGCACAGCTGTTCTGTAGCAGGCAGGGTATACACGGAGAAGTCAGATATTGCCTTCTAATAAAGCCACCAAGTCAACAAACAAGCCTGAAAAGCATCTGGGCAGGGTTGGAACAAAGAATAAAGAGTTTAAAATGGTTCATCAATGTTCAAAGATGATCAGAGTTCAATATGTAAGGTGAAGCAGCCTCATGATGATTTGTCAAATTTTCTACAGTATAGCATTAAACATATATCAATCATTTTGTTACAGGTGTTTCGATTGCTCATAAACCTCTCCACAGTTCTGACCTGTAACTTGACCTGCTGGCATCATCTGCTCGTCTCCATGGAGATAGATCATTTGAATGTCTAACTGTGGAACATTCCTGGCAAAGAAATCATATGGAGACAAGCAATTAGGGGACTAACCAGCAGAAAAGTTACATAGTGTGCCTTTAAATAAAGCTGCACATTATATTGCAAAATATTGATAATGCAGTGACCAATATTGTAAGAAAATGTATGTATCACAAAAATAGTATATTTTCTTAATCATATAGAAAATCAACAATCATAGTTATAGTATATACAACATTTTCCATCTGTGTTAGTAAAGACTTGAAGCATTGTTTAGAATCCAGAGCAACCGATGGACGGTAAGCTATGTCAATATTATTAGGCTGATACGTAGATCTGATTTTAATTGTTTCTCCCACTTATGTAATTTAAATTGACTTCACACTCTCCCACAGCCCCCTTTAACCACAAACCTATAAGAAACCTGTGTAGTTATGTCTTTCACAGCTTTGTGTGTACTTGCTGGGTCGGCCAAAACAAAATATTGCTAAGAATTTAAGGCTGATAGCTGTGCTAAAAAGTGCAAATATCGGCCTGATATATCATCCAACCAATATACCGGTGTATCTCTACAGCAGACAGTAGCACCATCTGTGTTTATTCAAAGAAAGCAGGATGTTTGGGGCGTATTTCTCTGTCATCTGTCTACAGGCCTGTGCTACGCCTCAAACCGTCCTGATCTTACCCCAGGGACACGGAGCTCCACCGAGAGATGCCTCTTAATCATCGGGGACCCACATTTCTGACGCCTCTTCACTACCGCAGTGTACAGGGATACATAACAAAAAAGTTTGCTTGGTTCACCTGTCTGGTACAGTGTTGGGCAACCCTGGCTTACAAACACTTAAGGCTAATTTAAGTGACAAATACTTGAGGCTGACAGCTCGACTTGACAGTGTGTGGCAAAGGCTGTTCCGTGAATATAGCTATTGTATATACACTAGATGAGACCTGCATTGAGATACACAGCACAGAGTAGGGATGCTCAGTGAAAATTTGACTGTGAGAAGAAACATTGGATTTTTTTTTTTTTACATTTTCAATGATTAGCTCCATAAAAAATATGTATGCACTTTCATTTACTATATATACTACCAAAAATGTCATAGCAAAATTCAACATTCAGATTAAATTAAAATGTACATGTTGGTTGCAGAGTTAATATGTCACGGTGTTTTACCCAAAAGCAGCACACAACTGGTAAGTAATTCAACTGTTTACTGTTCAGGCTAGTAATCAGGTAAATGCGGTAAGTATCAGCCTGGGGGGTCCAGAGGTGCAGGTAGGTATTGGGCTGGCTAGCATGCAGGCAGACAGCTGCCAAATATAATGACACAGGCACCTGGACACATGATAAGGAAATTGTAGTGCAAAAAAAGTTAACTTGTCTTGTGGAGCCAAACGCATCTACTAACTGGAGTAGTATCAACAAAGAACTGGTGAGGAGTAGATGGAAAATCCAGGTGTGCCAGCTGTCAGATCAGGTAAGCCAACGCCCAGGTGTGAGGAGAGACAGACAACAGAGAAGGGAGGGGAAGACAACAGGGAAAACGGCAAAAGGGAGGATCTTGACAGATTTTTTTTGTATGTATAACATTGAAGCTATCCTACAGTATGGCATCTATAACCATAAATATTGTATAGTTGATTCATCTTGATTTACGTGCAGTGAAAGAAAATGTTTTACCTTTGCATCTAAAAATAATTTAGTTCCTAGTAACAAAAATTGCGTTCCTCCAGCATCCATTATGAAAAAAAAAAAAATAAATAAATAAATACAATGTAAAAATACAGTATTCAGCTGGAATATCTGCGCATAGGATCTGACCTCATTGCTTCCCGCTCAGGGGGTCGGGAGCAACACTAACTTGTATCCTTGAAGGAAATGAAGCAGAATATAGGTTAGAAGAGGGGTCTTGACATGTTATCAGCAGCAAAGAACCCATTTCTTATATTGTAATACCCGTGCTAGTGTTGCCAGAAATATTACACACATCGCTGCATTCCTATATTTGTAAGTGAGTGTGTGTGTTTTTTTTTTTTTTTTTTTTGTATAACCAAGAGAAATGAGCAGTATAATAGCATTGTGAGGATAGTAACTACAATCTAATGATCCAAACGTGTTCTTTTTTACAAAAATGTTTTACTCGTATTGGTTAGCTTTGCGATGGTGTCTGGAAGCTAGTACCATGAGATAGTTGAACATTCAAGACAAAGCAACATTTCCATGGAGACAAGAAAGCAGCAGACACTATCAGAAAAGTTAATGTCTGTAACTTGGAATCTTATGCAATTACTTTGTCTCACTTTTATACAAAACAACAATTCTCCCTCCGTCTTGTCTGAAACCTTGGGCGACTAGTTTTGTGGTGCTCATTAGAAGTGAAGGGAGCCCCAGCCCTGTGTCAGTGGGCTTTCCAGAGCAGACAGGAGGAAGATCATTTGTTCCAGTCAGACGAAGCTCAGATCTCAAGGCCAGACCACAGGAGGTGAGGAGCCGACCTGCAATTCTCATTTTAATGAAAAGGATGAAATACATGAAAGGTGGAATGAGGTAATCCTAAGCTAAATAAAAAATGAGAAAAAATATTCACATTATGCAATCAAAATATTCAATCTCCAGGTCAGACAAGAACGATAGACTGACATTTTCATGTTTTCAGTTCTGTAATCTGCAAAAACAAGGAGTCAGTCACTTCATTTACAAGAGCAGAGAACTCAGAGTGTGTTAAACAACCAAATTCAAATCGTCTTTGCCCCAAAACCCTTGAGATCACCAGTCGCAGTCTACATGCAGGTCAAACAACCGAATAATTGCAAACGGGTAGCTATGAGACGTTCAGTGGCATCTAGTAATTTAGCATTGGCGCTAAAACTTTGTAGTTGTAATTGCTAATAAAAACGACTAGCATACATCTAAGCACACTTTTGGCAGTGATATCTACGCTCATCATTTTATTTTCAGACAAAACTTACAATCTATTTTCTCTCCGCAGCACAAATAAACATGTTGAAGCTCTGGTAGGTTTTGCTTTCACCTTAACGTAGCGGACCAAAACAAAACATGAGCTAGTTCATGGTGAACAGACATCACTGCTGATCTAAAACAAGTGAGTTCATGTCCATCTGTCTAATATTTGCTATTTCGTATTGTGTTTCATGCCCCTGAGATTCCTCATGCTGTGCCCTAATGAAATAGATTGCAGTTACCTACAACAGGATGTAGCATATGTAGATGTGTCACTGGGATCTTTGTAATTCGATCCACAATACCTCAATTTGGGGTTATAAGCATTTTGAAAAAAATGTTTAAATTGGACTAGGCCAGTTATCCGTTTTTCCTGGCATGCATGTAAACATCAGTGAATGAGTTTCATTAGACCATTTTACAGCAATACAATTATCAATATGTAATCTCATGATCTGCATAATTTGTAGTTTAATGATAAATACCTGAAAAGCCATTTCTGCCCATTTACTACTGTTCATATTTTTATTTTATTTTATTTTTTATCACACTTTTCCACCATGAAAACACTCAAAGCACTTTACATCAACCACTCACACACATATTATTCATACACCAGCATACAAGTGTCTTGCTCAAGGACACAATGGCAGTATTCATTTGTGGGAGCTAAAATCACACCTCTAACCTGCAGATCAGTGGATCTGACTGCTCTACATTTATGTTGAGAGCAGGATTCGAACCGTTAACCTTCAGATCTGTGGACGACCACTCTATGAACTGAGCTACTGTCATCCCACAATAGTACTACTGTGACCTCGTAGATCAATAACGTTTGTCTCGTTGTAACTTCAACTCCATGCTTCTAAGAAAACCTAACCTTTATAAAAGTTATTTAATCCTTGGATCCACTGACAAATGTATTTACAAAGCCACAGAATAGGTCATTGCAGTGAAGACAACCAACATGCACTTCCTCCATTTAGAAGTCCCCTTGACTGCCCCCTTTCTATCACTGCCACTTAGCCTCTGCTCCCTTTCTTCCACCTCGGCACAACTGTGTAAAAAGTTGCGCCCTGTCACTTGAACAAGATGTACAAAAGCCTCAAAACCAGCTGAGCCTGTGTGTCCGAACAGGTATTCCAGAAAGCGCTTTGTAATCTTTGATCTGCTTTTTTTGACGGCTTTTGTTGTGTTGTTGTGTACAATCTTTGACCAAGGCATGACAAGAGGTTTTTGAAGAACAGTGTAGTCTCAAATGCACTTGTCTAGTCTGATTTGTCTGACCTTCGCTGAACAGTGAAGGAGGGAAGAAAGGGCAAAGGCTCCTACAGCAATGGTTCTGAAAATGTGAGGCCAAGGCTATTAGTGACTATTTTTTGAAAAGTCAATCTGTACAAGATATGACACAGGATTAAATTTCACTTTGGAATGTACAGGAAATCTACAGGGAAGCTTGTCAAAATTAAAGATGGTTAAATTTGAATGTCTGCATATGATATAAATTACAAGACTGCACAATTTGATAATTTTACATGGGATTTTGCATATTACTCCCAAAATCCAGGGATGGTTTATGTGCAAGGAAAGCATTTTTCTGCGAGTTTAAACATTAATTTAACAAAACAAAGGTATGTCATTTTTTATTATTAGTCTAATCTTAATAAGCTCTGTGCACAGCAACACACTAGCTAGCTCACTGTGTCTCAAAGCTAACTGCCACTTTTATTAAAATCAGAAAACATAAAATAAATAACCTATTAAAATTCATTTTTTATTAAAATAAAAACTACCCAATTATTTTTATGTGTAAAATACTTCAGTTTGTGGTGTTGCTTCAATATTTATTATGCCTCAAAATTAGCATTAGCGTTAGCATTGAGGCACAAACAATCTTTCTACATAACATTATGTAGTCCGATACAAATGGGGGGGCAGCTAAAATGAATATTGATAAAATGCAGATTTTTGTTCTAACACAGTGAGTTCTTGGGTCTAGTCACTAACAGAAATAATGAGGTTCAACATTTGTGCGTTTGCCTTTTAGATATTTTATAGCAAAGTATAATGTAATGAATGGGGAAAACTGGCTTTTGTCCCCCATCTGGGAGTATGGCATCATCACATTCTAGAGTCTGAAAACTCCCAGTTACCTCTACATATGACACATCTGCTGCCAATGTCCAATCAGGAAGTAAAATGATAAACTTCACAATCAACTGTTTTAGAGAAATGTGTAGTCTAACCTGTCATATGCACTTTATCAGTAAGTTACCCTGAATTTGCCCTAATTCACATCTGCTACCTCAACATTTACTCTGGCCTTAGTTGTAATAACAGTTGTGATCAACCATTCAAGAATTTGTTTTCATCTGTAAAACATCAAGTTAGGTGTGGATGTTTAGGCTACTAATCGTTAGCTCAGCCATGACACAAATTACTGTCCCTCCTCTGCGAACTCGCTCGTGCTGTTTCATTGCTTTGGTTGGAGAAAGTAAAAACTGACAGAGTTTTGATGCGTTTAATTGCACTGCTTAAAGTAAATGACTTGTCATTTGGCTCTGTGCACAACAGCGCACGGCAGTCGTCCCGGTTAGAGTCACTAATTTCTGTCCAATTGTATCTCTATAGCCTCATTTCCACTGGCACTGTTCGCTTGGCACAGAACGGTTGGGGGGGTAGTCACCTCCAGCTGTGGAGTGTTTCCATTACAAACGTCCAAAGCCACTTTTGGGAGTGACACAGGTCTAGCAAGACACACCCAAAGACTGCAGTAGGCTGCTCCACCAAAAGGGGCAGGACAGTCATAAAAAGACTGGTGCTACAGGATCAACACAGATCATGGATCCAAGCGCGGCACAACAATGAACTTACAAGGACTGGGACTGGTCATGCCCCCATGCAGTCGCTGGAGGACCAGCAGCATGCCAGTAGTACAGCGTGTGACATTGCTTGGATAAACGGTCATCATTAAGGTAGTAAAAAACAGAAATATACATAAAATAATGGTTTCTCATCAGACGTTGACTTGATCTTGTGATATACCGCCATATTTACAGTGATGGCAACTTATCGGTTATGCTTCACAAAACAGACCTAGCCAGCTGTTTCCTGTTTACTGATGTATGTCACCCCCCTCAAGATAAAAAACACTATTACTATGTACGATGTATCTAGCACTAGCAAACCCCAATATATTACATAAAGAGGGGTTAAAACGCAGTATGGAGGTGCAGATACGTGAAATAAATGCAAAAAAAACCCTACAATAAACCGGTATTAGTTTAGTGTTTACCCTAGCTTTAGCCTCACAGCGCCATAAATCTAGAATACTTCATGTCTTTTTGTGATTCCCTGAGATCAGCCTTATGAGTACAATTCAGGTACGATTTAGATTTTATTTATTAAGTTAATATTAGTTATGTTGAGATGATGTCAGTTGTTCACAAAACATAGCACTGCCCTTGGACCCAGAGCTGCACACTTAGTAACGGTGAGCGGATTGCTAAACTTGATTTGCTAACTCTAAACTGTAGCTTACTGTCACTATTCTGCAGCCTCTATTCTGTGGGAGTTGCAAGAATCCCTGGGTTCACCAGTGCCCCCTACCATGAGGTCAGGTAACTACATGCATCACCCGGCGCCTTTAAAGGATATGTATGTATAGATGTATGTATATATGTATGTATATATGTGTATATGTAAGTGCGCGTATATGTTATATATAATCAATCTATACTGTTAATATTCACCTTCCTTCTCTTCTCTTCTCTTATGTCTGTCTCTATTTTATCTATTTTTCACATATTCAATATTTTTTCTGTTCTCTGTTCTCACAATCTTCTGCTTTCATAAAAACAGCATGTCAACCTCCAATGGTAAAAGTAAAACACAAACAATCTGCCTTGCCATCATATGGTGTTTTCTACACAGGGTGATGGACCCCATTACATAAGCTTTACAGCTTCTTGGGGCTCCATGTTTTTCACAAGGTCACTGATAAACTGCATTGCATCCATATGTAAACACAAACATGATACAGTGTAATGCTACTGTGTGTTTATGTATGTGCCCTCACCGTTGACTATTGTGAAAAATAAAATTGAATTGAATTGAAAGCAGCACCTGTCACTCCTGAGCTACAGCGCAGTCAGTTCATGGTGAGGCACGAACAGCTGGTGCCTCTCCACACATCTCTTCTCAGTATTTCAACGGTAAACATAAAAATTCAGCAATTTTCAATAAAAAAAAAAAAAAATGAAAATTGCAAAGTTAAATAGAAAATAACTTTATAATACAAACCATTGGATAAATATAACCATTTCATTTATTTTTTCCGTGTGATGACACGGCCTCACCTGCCTCCCCTGACTGCAAGTAACTGACCTCCAGCGGTCCTTTTTGGACTCCAAAAAGGGGGCAGTACGGATTGCTTTATGCAGTGGAAACACTCAGGGTCCACCCCGTACTGCCCCGTATCGGCTCTATGGAAACGAGGCTTAAGAGGTTGTGCAGAGTCATGCTAAAATGAATACATATTTAAAGATAAGGCAGTGGACAGGGAGCTGCGGCTGGATATCACTGACAACATGTTAAAAGCTACTCAAATAAAATGAATACTTCACCAGAGGATACTTTCATGTTTAGAAATAGAAATATTTGTGCCTCGATGTTCACCCTAATTCTAATTTTGAGACATAATAAATATTAAAATGCCTCAAACTGAAGTATTCTACATATAAAAAAAATTGGGTAATCTTTATTTTAATTTATTTGAAATTTAGTACGATGTTTTTATGTTTTACAATTTTAAAGCAGACCTATTATGTAAAAACGACTTTTATTCAGTCGTTTCAGATGAATATTGCAATTTAAAATGTGCAAATTATAACATAATGATTCATGGGTTTCATAGATAATTATACAGCAGACACAAGCACAAAAGGTCTTCTTTAATAAAAGTGACTGTTAGCTTTGAGGCATAGAGCTGCTGTGCACAGAGCATATATGCTATGTGTTACATATGTCAGCAGTTTTAATTAGCAATTATTGCAACAAAGTTTTAGCTCAAATAATAGCTTCAGCTCATCTTCTCTGACTGGTTCACTGGATAAAAAAGAGAAAAAAAGATGGAGATGCATGTAAAAGTATAGTGATTTTGAAAAGTTTAAAATTGAGCAATATAATTTGCTTTCATAAAATCTTCCATTGTTGCTCAGCATCTCCATTACAGCTGTCATGTATAATGATTGCACTCTGCATATTGAGGCGTTCATAGACAACAGGTCAGCACCCACAATGCTATTTGATCCATCCGTCTTGTTGGGGCCTGACATATTTCTGCATAAAAAGGTGAATATGAGTGGCTATAGGAAGGGGAAGTCTGGAAATGCTCAGCAGCGATCAATCATGCAGGCTATTAGGAGAGGAGGCAAGCCACAACCACAAACTGTCAGCTCCTATAAACGCTATCAACATGTCTCATACAAGATAAACTACTGAACACAGAGAGAGGGGGAGACAGGAAGAGCCACGAGGCAAAGTGCTCGATGGACAAGATGGATGCAAGCTAATACGCATCGCCACAATATATGCCATTTTTTTGTTGTTGTTTTGTTTTTTTTAGTTTAAGTTTTTTTGTTGTGCGACAGTAGTTTGTGCACTGATCCAAAGGTTAGCAATTCGATTCCCAGTCTCGACATAAACATCATTAGAGCAGTAGAGCGGTCCACTGACTCACTGGTGCGATTCCAGCTCTCATAGATGAATGCTATCATTGTGTCTTTGCGCAAGACACTTAACTCCCACCCATAGCGCCTGTGTACACTGGTGTTTGAGTGTGTCTGTGAATGGGTGAGTGGTCCCTGGATGCAAACTGGTTTGAGTGCCTTGAAGGTGGAAAAACGCTATATAACACTTTTACTGTCAGTAAAAGTACTATACATAGACTTAACTTAAAGCCACAATATGGAGCTTATTAGTGAAAAAATATACTAAAGTCCTTATTCTGAGTGGGATTGCATCCTCACAAACCTGACTCTTATTTGACCTGGAGGAGGGCCTCTTTCTTCTTGTTTCCATGTTTGTTTCTTTGGCTATAATCTTCCACAGTATACAATTTATCTATGCATAGAGAATGTTCCAAAATATGGTAGTTACTTTAAGAGTTTGTAGATTATGTTTCATTACAATGTATTTATATATAGCCCAAAATCACAGCAGTTGCCTCGCTTCACTTTAACCAAAAGAAGGTTATAATGCTCAAGTCATTGGTCAGCTACAGACAAGCAGATTGATCAACTAGGGAACAAACAAATCAATAACTATCCCAGAGTGCCCCCTGTCCTTAGACCTTCCTTTTTCAACAAAGAAAAACCAAAAGAGAGATAAACCTCGAGGAGAGCCATAGTGTAGGAGAGATCCACTCCCATGGAAGAAGTAAACCAGGACTAATCAGGCTGTAGATGTGTGTGGCACTGAACCAGGACTGAACCAGACCTAAACCAGGACTAAACCAGGACTAAACTGGGACTACTCAGGTTGTAGATGTGTATGGCACTGAACCAGGACTAAACCAGGACTAATTAGGTTATCGATGGGTCCAGGACTAAACCAGAACAAGGACTAAACTAGGACTATTCAGGCTGTAGATGTGTCCAGCACCGAACTAGGACTAAACCAGGACTAAACCAAGACTAATCAGGTTGTCGATGGGTCATAAAACAGTCTTTAGACAAAGGAGGCACTGTGAGCCATATTCATTGATTTATGAAAGGCATTTAATACAGTCAATGACGGCATACTCTTATCTAAACTGGCTGAAGTCAATCTGTCTGAAAACACTCTTAACTGGTTCATGTCATATTTATCGGATCACACACAGTCAGTAAGCATCAAACAAGCCACTTCAAGCTCTAAACCCTGTACTGCAGGTCTTCCCCAGGGTTCAAATCTGGGCCCAGTTCTTTTTTCAATATATATCAATAATCTGCAGACAGTATGTAATGATGTCAAAATACAGCTATTTGCAGATGACACAGTTATTTATGCTCATGGGAGGAACATGGCAGAAGTAACGGCTCTACTAACATCAGCCATGGAGAAGGTGGCACTATGGCTGCACAACTCCTGCCTCACATTGAATATTGACAAGACGACAGCTATGTATTTCACTAATAAAAAAAAAGGAATATGGGCATTACACCGTTACAGTTAATGGTGAACCAGTTAAAACAGTAACAGAGTATAAATACCTCTGACTTACATTTGACCCCTTTGTTGACTTTAAAAAACACATTAAAAACATAACAAAAACACTAAAGTATAATTTGGCCACTTTCAAAAGCATCAAAAACTCACTCTCGACTGAAGCAGCCAAAACCGTCCTCAATGCCATGATACTTTCACACCCCTCCTACTGCATAACCAGCTGGTCCCAAGCAAACAAAACTAATCTCAAACCACTAGAGTCCATTTACAAGCATGCTCTGAAAATACTTGACAAAAAATACAACAATATCATCATTGTAACATACTTGTTAAATACAATATGCTAAACTTTGATAATTTTGTTTCACTTGCTTATGTCCAATTGACCTTCAAGATTCTCCACAACTTGGCTCCTCCACCACTTAAAGAATTCATCCAGTCGCCGGCAGATACGGCTTCAAGAGCAACCTGAGGTAGCACAAGAGGACAGTGTAACATCCCCAAATGTAAAACCACCTTTGCCCAATCCTCCTTCTCATATAGGGCTGTTAAACAATGGAATAAGCTACCATCCGAGATATGATCTTAAACAGCCTCACAGCCTTCACCACAAAGGTGAAAGCACGGTTTTTAGAAAACCAAACACGTATGCATGTTTAGCAGAGAGGATAAACCGTTAGACTGTAAGATGTGAATGTAAGTATTCATATGAATGTGTTACTAGCTGTGTTCTGCTTACTCCTGGATACAGTTAGGGTAAGTGAGAGTGTGAATAAGATTATATGGGTATGGATGTTAATTGGATTAAGTTACAACATATACAGGTTTGCATTTTAAATCGTATTGTGTATATGTAAATATTAATGTTGACCCCTCCCCCTGAGGACTACAGATGGAAATTAGCTGTAAAGCTAGAATATTGTACAAGCATCTCTGCCATTGTGCTTAATGTAATTGTATATTGTCCTACTAAAAAAAAAAAAAAAAAATCTGGCTGTAGATGTGTCCAGCACTGAACCAGGACTGAACCAGAACTAAACCAGGACTAAACCAGACCTAAACCAGGACTAAACCAGGACTAATCAGGTTGTTGCTGTGTCCAGGACTGAACAGGACAAGCAAGTCTGAATCGAAACTTAAAGTAGCCAAAATGTCCCAATTAGAAACAATACATTGAAGAAAAATTTAGACTAGACCTATCATTTGTTTCAAACTGTGCTATGTAAAGAGATAAACAAATCTTCCAGTGTCATATAAATGGGTGTTTTTACTCCACTGGAAGTAAAATAGTGGCAATGAATCATGGGTAAAAAAAATAAATAAAAAATCTTCCTTACACTATTATCACATTTTTGAGCACTATAATTTCAACGGCACATGGTATACACACCTTCAAAGAAAACACTAAGAGCTAATTTGGCATCCGTTTTGAGTTTTTACAGCTGGTCTCGCATATGATTGCTAAACAAAACCATAATGGAAGACAATAACTCATTTACTCCTAACATCAAAATTCAACTGGCAACAGATTCCACTCTGTTAGCTAGCTCATCCATATGGCTTATCCCAACTCAATTTAGCTGCTAGCTTTCATGTTTTTTTCCCATTGTGCATAAGCTTTAGGTGCAGATAATATTATGCATTTTGGGGTTTGTAATACATTTGAACACATGATTCTAGTCGTTGAATTCTATTCAAGTACCTCAGTAAAGTTTTCTCACTGAGTTCAGCTAACTTTCTGCTGATCAAAAGCACTCGTAAAAACAAACTTCTCAAGGTCAACAGTTGAGACCTTATTTCATTAACTAATAAGGAAAAATCATGAAAATTGTAAGAGATCACATGAACAATATCTCTATGTTTTAATATATATAATTTCCTTTTGATAGTTTGTTTAATATGTACTCAGTAGTACTTTTGCAATCATTTGGAAACCTGAGCAGATTTCTACCCACTTAGCCACTAATGCACTCCGGCCTGGTTGGCAGACAGAGTTAGTAATAAGAGAGGTGTTAAAGGTCAAGGGTCAAGGTGCGACGTTTAAGCACTTTTAGCTAATAGAGTTCAGAGTAGAGACGAGTCAGCCCACATCAATGTAATGTCCCGATAAGTGGTGATTAACTGAACATTTGGACAGGTGTGAAAAATGTCACACTTTGGGATTTAGTCAAATGAAAATAACAGTAAAAGTGTGAGGCCATTATGAGTGAAGGACAAGTAGCAAAAATGTGTTTAAAATGCACTATATGACTTTCCTGATGGAGGGGCCATCACCTGGGTGTGCCCATGGAGGTGTTACTCCATTGCTTTGCCTGGAATCTTTCACACTAAAACATTAAAATTAGCTGTCTACATGGAGGCATACAGGTCAGATGTTGAATTTGTTTTTTAGCAGTAAAAAAAAAAAAAACCTGTGATTGAATGCTTTACCACTAGTATTTTTTGTCAGAGTGGGCTTGCATTTCCACAAACCTGACTCTTATTTGACCTGGATGAGAGCCCCTTCCTGCTTGTTTCCATGTTGTTCTGGCTATAACCCTTGTGACTGAATAAATGTCAAAAAGTCAAAAACCATGCAATACCATAACATTTCCATAGAGACAAAAAATGGCACCAGAAAAGTTACATAGTGCAGATTTAAGTAACACAACAACAGCAGTAAAATGACTTTGACTTGTCTATATCATTGTCTTGTTTCCTTCCCTTTCCTTCCACAAGTAATTAAAAAAATGTATATACCTAAATAGACAAAAATGATTCATAGTGGGCAGTGTTCTGGGTTCAATACTATTGTTGGCCTTTTTGAGTTTGCATGTTTTTGCTGTGCCGGTATATTAATATTTTGGTGTTGATCTTCCCTTCACTAGTTTTAATCAGGGTGAGCTAACACAAAAGTAGAAACCAATGACAACAACTCATTTCTTCTTTCCTTATAGGCAGTGAGGCTAACCACTCTGCACGCATAATTATATTCATACTTTGAATACTGGACATACCCTTCAAAAAGGGACATGCCAGGTCACACTGCTGACACAAATCTCACAGTAACCACACATTGAGAATATTCCCTTATATTCAAAGGAGCTTGCCTGCATCCATTTCTTAGCGTCTGATGGTTTGCAAAGCATAACTTATGTTCTGTGTAGATTTGTTCCCGCCGGCAATCCACATTCAGATGGAGTGTGAGACGGTTAGAGATTGAAAAATATCTATTTCACTTAGATCTAAAAATAACCCAAGCCTGAACTCAAATGCATGTATACGGCCATTTGCTATACAAGAGCCCGGAGCGAGGTACACAGTGATTCAGTGTCGGGACCTGACTGACTTCAATTCAGCTTGTGCAGAAAATAGTGTCCTCTCTAAGAGTCTTACTGTTTACTTTGAAATGAAAAGCAGTTGCACACATTTTAAAGGGGATTACAAAAGTGATTCCAAACTTTTTAAACCAAGGACAGAACATGTTTGGCTTTTAGAGAACTTTAATGCTCTTAAACTTGTCGGCATCTGGTAAAGACACAAAACGGGGGCTGTATTTGGAGTGATGACGGTTCAAAATCAGATCTAAAGCAGAACTAATGCAAGTTTAAATGAGGACTGTAACTGTAATTTAACAAGAATTTTGTCTTAGAAGTTCTTTGAAAGTTTCCTGTCTTTTTTGTCTCCATGGAGTTCTTATTGCTTTGAGAATGTTCCATGGTATAGCATTGAACTCGCATATATTCAGCTAAAAACACATTGGCAAATGTTGTTTTTGCAGTGATTCATGCATGTTTGAGTAATCTTTAATCGCTTATTTTCAAGATGCCATATTGTCGATCAATCCTCATTTTCACTGTGACCAGGAGACGCTTTGTACTCACTTTGTTCTTCAATTTAATTTTCTTAATCAGTGATATGTGTAGGATTTGGCAGCATAGTGTAGTAATTTTGGTGCAAATGAAAAAAAAATCTGCTACTTGCTAGCAGGGGGGCCATCAGCAACTCGACTCTTTGAGGTGATGACGTTTACAGCAACATCAGCAGACTTATTTCTTTTATCAAGGCATTTTACATGAATATAGCAGTTTAAAATGTGCAAATTATAACATAATGATCCATAAGTTATTATAAATATATAGCACATACAAGCATAATAGGCTTTCTTTAATGCTTACCATTAAACATTCTTGGCCAACATCTGCATGAAGGCAAGCAGGTGGCAGACTCTCCACCAGAAAAAAAAAAAAAAAAAGTTATAATATTACACCTTTAAGCTTTCACACACCCCAGTATAGTCTGTGTCTCACCCCTGCTCCTCTCCTCTCTATTGTGTTTAAATCAGATAGCTGCACACACACATGACGACAAGGAGTTTTGATAGCAAATTAAAGCATTGATCTGCAGCTCCGCAGGCAATCTAACAGTGCACACAGTCTAACCAGTGTGCATATCAAGTAGGCAGCCCGAGGAGGAGGCCCCAACACCCTCGGCACGTTCGTCATATTTCCACTGCTGTCTGTTTTTATGTCGGCTCCTCTGGGGGCTCTGCAGGGGAATTTTCAGATTAGTATTGTATTTGATTTTCCTCACTGATCAGAGCAAACCAATTTCTGACCCTTCACATTGGCATGATAAAAACCTGCTGGATAATGGATTAGTTCCTCTCCCAGTCAGCAGCAACTAGAAAAACACTGGAAAAGCTCCTGGCACTTCCATCTAAGTTAAATCCTTTTATCCATCAATGTATTATCAGAAGTGGACAGTTAGTAACATAATTAATGGAGAAAAAGTAAAAAAAAAAAAAGTAAAAAAACCCCAAATGTTAATAATTCATCTGATAGAGTTACGTAATAAATTTATGTAGGTTTTGATTTTACACCTCTGGTCAGAAATTCATTTACAACATGTATAGTTTTGTTATATATATATATATATATATATCTATATATATATATATATATATTATATATATATATATACATACACACATATATATATATATATATATACACACATATATATATATATATATATATATATATATATATATATATATATATATATATATATATATATATATATATATATATATATATATATATATATATATATAAATTTACAACAAACAAAAGCTAATTTAGATAGGAATGCATTTATTGTGAAACAAGATACTGCATTGTATATGGCAGACAATTGTGTTTGTTTGTTTTTTTTGTCAGAAACAACAAAGTACTGCAATTAACTTAAGTTTAAGTCTTTTTATGGCAAATATCTTAAACTAATAATGTATCAATGGCTTTGGTGTATAAGGTTGAAACTGAAACTGAAATGTCTAGTGTAAACTTCCATTGTGTCCTTGGGCAAGACACTCCACCCACCTTACTGTGAATGTGGCACGATTGATTTGGTGGTGGTCAGAGGGGTTTGAAGGTGCAGATCGGATGGTAGCATTGCTT
Source organism: Periophthalmus modestus (assembly GCA_019594935.1). Classification (NCBI taxonomy): domain Eukaryota; kingdom Metazoa; phylum Chordata; class Actinopteri; order Gobiiformes; family Gobiidae; genus Periophthalmus; species Periophthalmus modestus. The sequence continues at coordinate 7,389,101 of JAIEZT010000009.1, forward strand.
CTGTCAGTATGCTCCAGGACAGCTGTGGCTACAATACTAGCTTGCCACCACAGAGTACGGTGTTAATGAATAGAGCACAACATTGTTAAATGACTTTGGAGTTCATTACATAATGAAATGAATGAGAGATGTTGTATTTTTCTTTGTTAAAAGTGTGATTTTCCAGTGAAGAAGCAGCTGCTTTTCTCAGTGGAGATTTTATATCATGTTTAGTGTGGCCTTAGTGTGGCATTAAACTTCCATGTCCATGACGAGAAACAGGTGATACCACCAGACCAGATTACTCGAGTGGGCCAGTGACCCCACTCACATAAGCCTGTGTTTCAAGGTCTTTTTGTTGTTTGCCCACTTTGCCAAGACCAACTACTGACCTTCAGCCTACTCCATAGAGAGGACCCTTCATGTATTTTCTGAATTGCATATGAAACAAAATGTATATATTGGTCTCCTAATAGCTCCCACTGGAAGAATCTTAAAACTGTTCCACTCAAAACCCCTTTGGAGACTGTACCAGTCCCATCTCAAACTCCCTTTTACCCACTCAGGAAAAGCCAATTAATATTCCTTTGCTGACTCGTGGTTTAGTCTTCGGAGTATCACGTGGACTGCTTTGGCTGCCACATCCCTGCTCCTACAAGTCGGATAATTACCTATTCACATGCTGCAGACGAGATGCTCTTGTGTGTGTGTGTGTGTGTGTGTGCGTGTGTCTGTGTGTGTGTGTGCACGTGAGGCCAGGCGTGCATGTTTTGGCTTGCTGCCACAATTGAGAAGAGAAGTCCTGCAAAGAGCATCTGTCACTATGAGTTAGAGACACAGGAGCTGCCTACCAAGAACATACACCAGGAAGAGTGGACTAAAGGGTCATTATCAATAGATAAAAGTCAAAATTGAGAATGAAGAAAATCTGAGTTATATCTTTTGGTGTTTTCTTGCCATGAAAAATCTAGTTTTGAAATATACATGCAGATTACTGTTAAAAAAAATAGCTATGAAAACTACACCATAAACACCTGATATGTCATAACACACATTGGTAACTAATTTCCCAATTTCTAACAATAAATGGACAATACTTCATCTCAATTCAACACAGAGACGGGGTAAGTATAATGACTGCCAACACGCCAAGAAAAATGGCTCAGTGGCTAGTGGCTACCACTCTCACCTCACAGCAAGAAGGTTCTAGGTTCAACTCCCGGACCTTTCTGTGCAGAGTTTACATGCCCCCCCATATGCCTGAGTTGGTTTCCTCTGTGCACTCAGGTTTCCGCATCAGCCCAAAACATGCACAACAGATCAAATCCTCCAGCTAAGGTAGTCCTGACAGTCTGGCTCTGCAGATGGGTCCCTGGGCATTACACTGAGGTGCCCACTGCACTGCTCTTGACAGGTTGCCCCAGTGGCATTGAAGGATGGGTGAAATGCAGAAGACAAATTGGCTACAAAAGGCTATAAAGGCTAACCTTAATCTATAAGAAGAGTGCCGAGAGGCACCCAGTATGGACAATGGTGGCATGGGTCACATACTAAAAGAACTAAATAAATAAAGTAAAAGTTTAGGAAATACAAGATCTGAACTAAAACAAATACGTCAACTGCAACAAACAGAGCAAGAGCAAAACTAAATGTAATGTATGGTGACACAATCACAATTTAATAATCTGGTAATGAACTTTTATACACACACCTGAACCTGTTTTTAATGTTTTATATGGACAGGGCACCAATGAAAAAAAGAGAGCCCAAGTGCTCTCATTGGGTTCTCCTGTATAAATAAAGATAAATTAAAATAAATAAATAAATAAATAAATAAACAAATAAACAAACAAACAAACAAACAAACAAACAAACAGACCAAACTACCCCAAACTTAATCATGCTATGACCCAGGGCAAATCAGCAACAAAATCTAAATTATAATTCAGTGCATTTTATAGGCAGAATGATATCCTGAAATGACTCATCCCTAATGAAGAACAATGTGGCGGGGCGGTCATCCATGCTTGCCGGTCAGAAGGAGGGACACTGTAGCAGAGAGAGTTGCATTTTCTGTTTTTTGTGATTCAACATGCAGCAGCCCATAAAGTTTATTAGGCCTGGGGTGATTACTGCCGGTGTAATTGGGAGCTGTCATATTGGCATGCTGAATGGGCTCTGTGTAGCTTTGACATTCACAAATTATCTTCAATCACTACACTGTGAAGAAAGTACAGACCTGCCTCAAAGGGACCTATCTGATCACATTTAAGATGTATATATCGCATGCCTGTATGGCAGTGTCCACTGACTAACGATGGATACACAGGTTATTTTCTAATTCATTTTCATCAATTTTTTATCAATTCATGAATTTTTTTTATTTGCATCAATGACAAAGCGTTCAGTGTGTACCACCAGTGTGTATCAGCTGTAAAGTCTCAAAATAATCACTCATTTCACTGCATGTATTTGATTTAAATTTGCGCTATGTAACTTTTCTAATGGGCGGTTCACGACCTGCTTGTCTCCGCGGGGAGATTGGTCTTTGGCTGGAATGTCCCGCAGTATTACGTTACATTACTATCTCACATTTATTCAGGTGTTTTATTAGATGTTTTTAAAGTAGAGTTTGAGCAGCATCGCCTCTCCACAGACCTGGCCTTTAACTTGCAACTTTCACTTGCATCTCCATGGTGATAGAGAAGTCCGGTGTCATACTGTGGAGTGTTCCAGGCATAATTCAACATCTTGTGAGTTATCTCAATTAAGCACATTTCCTGTTCACATCTGTTTACTACTCAGAGGCTAATTTTCCAGATATGACCATTGTCTAAACTTCAAAACTCCAATTAAAAAAAAAAAATCATTGTTGCATGACCCTTGGTACTAGTTGCATGTTAGTAGTTGGACACAGCTATTAATTACTGTCCTTCAAACACGGGCTTTAACAACATGGACTAACCAAGTTTGGCTAAAATTAGAATAACCAACATCATAAAATAACATTTGGTTTGTGAGACTGGCACTAGTTTTCTCAGAGATTGCTCTAGAATTTGAAGGTCATATTCACTCAAATCTCAGGACTTATATTGGTCAACCGATGTTTTTTTTTCATGGGTGATTCCGAGTTTTTAGACTACAGAGAAACTGATGGCCGATAAGTGTTGCCAATATTTTTGGGCCGATATTTGAGCAGATTTTTATTATTTTTATGAAGTAATTTTAATTTATTACGAACTCTTCCCAACTCACATTTTGTGCATCTATCTTTTTGTATTAAAGTGTTAATATAAAGGTAATAGGGTCGGTAGTAGGTAGTAGGGTTCGTTCTAAGCTAAATGTAGCAGTAATATAGGGTTTGTTGTAGTCTTAGTAGGCAAGTAGTTGAAGTCTTGTAATAGTAGCAGTAGCAGAAAGTTTTTATAATCACACTTTGAAAATCATCATTACTTTCAGCTTCACCTTACCTTAGTGCAGTTCTGTATCCCCTCTTAATAATGCCAACGTGAGGTTATTTTAATCTTGGTAAAATATGAAGGTAGTAGGCTATAATAAAAGGTCATCTGACTCTCTGCACTCTCTCATTCTGTTACTGCTCCTACCCGCTCCCACCAAACCACCCCAACACAACCCCTTCCTCCTAAATCTCTATCTGCTGGAAGCTTGGACCATTATCTTGGCACCCAACAGCTGTCTTTTTCATGTGTTCGTGCACGTCTACATCCCTGCGGGCTTGCCTCCTCTTTCCTCCCCGATTACTCTGCTCTCATTCACGCCGTACTTTTCTTCCTCCGCCCCTCACAGCCTCAGTGGTACAGGGGGTCGCTCAGGCAGGAAAGCGCTATCGACCCCTCACTGCGAGTGCCCAACCTCACGCACCTCTCCAGGCTGTCCTGCCTTCATCCCTAACGCAGTTCAGGGACTATTACATGGTCTACAGATCTGGTCCTATAGTAAAGGATTCATACCATAAATGACAGCAGTAGCAAGCATAGTAGTAGTAGTAGTAAGTAGTAGTAGTAGTAGTAGTAGTAGTAGTAATAGTAGCAGTAGTAATAGTAGCAGTAGTAGTACTAGTAGGCAAGAATGAATAATAGGGTTAGTAGTTGTATTCATAGGGTAAGTAGTAGTAGTCAGCAAGTAGCAGTGGTAGGCGTGTAGTACTGGTAGTAGTAGTAGTAAGGTTAGTAGTCGTAGTGATAGGATTAGGCACGTAGTAGAAGTTGAATGAGTAGTAGAGTTATTAGTTATATTTGTAGGGTTAGACAATTAGTAGTAGTCGGCAAGTAGTAGTGGGTAGGCCTGTAGTTTCAGTAACAGTAGTAAGGTTAGGATTAGTAGTGATAGAGTACCTACCTAGAGTAGGCACCTAGTAGTAGTAGTAGCAGTAGTAGTCGTAGTAGTAGTAATAGACTGGTAGTAGTAGTAGTAGCACTAGTAGTAGTAGTAGTAGTAGTAGTAGTAGTAGTAGTAGTAGTAGTAGTAGTAGTAGTAGTAGGGGTAGTGGGCAAAAATGATGAGTAGTTGGAATAGTACCAGTATTAGTAGGGTTAGGTAAGTAGTAGTAGTCAGCAAGTAGCAGTGGTAGGCTAGTAGTAGAAGTAATAGTAGTAAGGTTAGTAGTAGTATCAATAGAGTTAGCACATAGGAGTAGAATGAGTATTAGTCTTGGTAGTTTGTATTGGTAAGGTTAGGCAAATACTACTAGTAGCAGTAATAGTAGTAAGGTTAGCAGTAGTAGCGATAGGGTTAGGCATTTATTTGTAGTAGGTAAGAATGAGTAGTAGGGCTAGTAGTTGTTGTATTAGTAGGGTTAAATAGTAGTAATGGGCAAGTAGTAGTAGAAGTAGTTGTTTGTAGTAGCACTGATAGGCTTAGGCATGTAGTAGTAGTAGGGTTAGTAGTTGTGTAGTACTATAGTAGTTGTATAGTAGAGTTATGCAAGTAGTAGTGGTCAGCTAGTAGTAGTAGTAATAGTAGTAAGGTTGGCAATAATAGTGATAGGGTTAGGCACATAGTAGTAGTAGTAGTAGTAGTAGTAGAAGTAGTAGTAGTAGTAGTAGGCAAGAATGAGTAGTAAGGTTAGTAATTATATTAGTAGGGTTAACTAAGTGGTAGTAGTGGGTAAGTAGTAGTCGTAGGCTAATAGTTTCAGCAATAGTAGTAGGGTTAGCAGGAATAGTAGTAGTAGTAGGTAAGAATGATTAGAAGGGTTAGAAGTTATATTGATAGGGTTAGGTAAGTAGTAGTCCGCAAGTAGTAGTGGTAGGCTAGTAGTAGTAATAGTAGTAAGGTTAGAAGTAGTAGCAATAGGGTTAGGCATGTAGTAGTGGTAGAATGAGTAGTAAAGTTAGGCAAGTAGTAGTGGTCGGCTAGTAGTAACTGTAGTGAGATTAGCAGTAGTAATGATAGGATTAGGCAAGTAGTAGTAATGGGCACGTAGTAGTGGAAGACTAGTAGTTGTAGTAATAGTTGTAAGATTAGCAATAGTAGCGAAAGGGTTAGGCACATAGTGGTGGTGGTAATAGTAGGAAAGAATGAATTGTAGGGTTAGTAGTTGTATTAGTAAAGTTAGGCAAGTAGTAGTAATGGACAAGTAGTAGTAGGGTTAGTAGTAATTGTAGTTGTAATAGTAGTCAATGCCATACTTTAGAGCATTCCAGGGAAAGGATAACATCTCCTTTGGCACAAGCAGATGGTGGACTCTCCACCAGAAATGTTACATAGTACAGCTTTAATCTTATTTGAGCGATGTTATGCAGAATATAACATTTTTAAATAATTGTCTCCCCAACTGATGGTGTATATGTATATATTTATATTTCCATACCTAATGTTATATGAGTCTAATAATTTTGTTTGGAAGTATCTTAGTAATACTTATGCAGTACTTGTCAGTACTTGTACTTGTCTATTTACTCTCACTATGTTCTACCTCTTCTTCAGTAATATTACTTTAAAAGAATATTACTCCAATCAATGTCATTATGGTTCCTGTAGGGCTGGGCAATATAATCTTAATCCTTTTTTCCTACCCTAACCCTAAACTGATCCCAACCCTAACCCCAACCGTAACCTTAACCCTAACCCTAACCCTAACCCTAACCCTAACCCTAACCCTAACCCTAACCCTAACCCTAACCCAATCTTTACTTTGCAATGAAAACCTAACACTAAAACTAATTTATAAATGTAACATATACTCTAATCCAAACCCCAGACCCTAACCATAATCACAACCGTAACCCTAACCCTAACCCTAACCCTAATCTTTACTTTGCAATGAAAACATAATACTAAATCTAACTAATAAAGATAACACTTACTCTACTCCAAACCCCAGACAAAACTTAATCCTTTTTTCCTACCCTAACCCTAAACTGATCCCAACCCTAACCCCAACCGTAACCGTAACCCTAACCCTAACCCTAACCCTAACCCTAACCCTAATCTTTACTTTGCAATGAAAACATAATACTAAATCTAACTAATAAAGCTAACACTTACTCTACTCCAAACCCCAGACAAAACTTAATCCTTTTTCCCTACCCTAACCCTAAACTGATCCCAACCCTAACCCCAACCGTAACCGTAACCCTAACCCTAACCCTAACCCTAACCCTAACCCTAATCTTTACTTTGCAATGAAAACCTAATACTAAATCTAACTAATAAAGCTAACACTTACTCTAATCCAAACCCCAGACTAATCTTAATCCTTTTTTCCTACCCTAACCCTAAACTGATCCCAACCCTAACCCCAACCGTAACCTTAACCCTAACCCTAACCCTAACCCTAACCCTAACCCTAACCCAATCTTTACTTTGCAATGAAAACCTAACACTAAAACTAATTTATAAATGTAACATATACTCTAATCCAAACCCCAGACTCAACTTATATATATATATATATATATATATAGATATATATATATATAGAGAGAGAGAGAGAGAGAGAGAGAGAGAGAGAGAGAGACAGATATATACACATACATATATATATATATATATTTTTTTTTTTTATGTGACACATTTTTGCCATATTGCCATACTGTTCTGTATGTCTGATTCCATGACTGTAACTGCACATAGACACACATGTATTTTACAGTCTACAAAGCCCCATGCTAAGCTCAGGGCGGTGCAGGTCCCCCAGGAGGACCAGCAGAGATGGAGTTCTTTCTTCAGTGGGAGTAGGCCCCTGCTGTGAGTGGAAAGCTCTGAGATCTGTTGTGTCTGTAGTGACTCCCACCACCTTCTGCGCCAACAGGAGCTTTAGCTTACTATACTGCTCCAAAGACAGGCACTTAGACTGTACTTTTAAAGGCATTGCCATTAAGTATTACTAGTATACCTAGTATTCTTATTAATTGGTTTCTGTTCTAGAATATGTTAATGTTATATACAGTATGTGTATGCAGTGTCATACTATCATACTGTGCAGTTTATAGAAATGAGAACAACAAACTGGGAAAAAGAAACCTATTGGCTAAAATGCCAATTAATGAACACCTTCTTGGCCAAATTAACCAACTTAGAGAATAATGGTGAAGCTTTACGGTCAAATTACAACTGAACTATCAACTAAGTACTGTACTACATTGATATAGTAGTCAGTGGTGGAACGTAACAAAGTAATATTAGTAAAGTACTATACTTAAGTAAAAATTTTAGGTATCTGTACTTTACTTAAGTACATTTTAAAGTGGATACTTTTTTACTTTTACTTCACTATATTTGAGAGCAGGTATCTTTATTTTCTAATCCAAAACATCTTTGAGGAGTGTTTGTGATCATGTTCACAGTTTGAGCAAACAAAAATATACAAATAAAAACAGGTAGACACAAAAAAAAAAAAAAAAAAGACAAAAAACCTTTCAATTCGATTGTTTCAAAATTCAGCACAAATCTTTGTCAAAATCCATTTGAAGTCTCTTCAGACTTCAAATGGAAGATAAATACATTGATATAATATAAGAATATAATATAAATATTATATTAATATAAATATAAAGACTATGATATGAGTGAACTACTTTTACTTTTAACACAAGAGCAATTATAAGAGCAATAGTATTATTAAAGAGGTACTTACATGTCACTAATTTGACTTTTTACTAATTTTATTTTTACTATTTTAATTAAGTAGCTTGACATGTAATACTTTTACTTTTACAAAATCTAGTGCTTCCACCACTGATGTCAATTCATGAGTTTCAACTTCTTGATAGGCAACATTTGAGGACTTTTTATCCTTTCAAAACATATGTTCTGTATTACATTATGAATTGATGTGGCAACAGTCCTAATTTTTGGTCATTCTAAAACCCTTGGATAATTCAGCATGCTTGCAAGCTTGTTCTGATGCAATATAGAACTAGATTGGACACTTTTGATACACTTTGTTTTGCATGCTCACTTCTGCAGTTCTCCAGTCATTGCAACACATTTGAGATGACTTTTATGTTCCAAAATCTCATGAGTGAAACATATTTGCCTTTTAGAATTCCCCAGGCATCTTTCACAACTCAACTGGAACAGAAATAAAAAGCAACAAACTAATTCCCAAACTGTAACCTGTATCCCAAGTCCTTTGTCTCCTCTGAGCAGTGGGGGATGGGGAGGGCTCTCATTCATAGAGCAGCATTAGCACATATCCCGCTGTATCCCTAGATGGCAGTAGTAAGTTACACTTCAGTGCAGAGCGATTCTGCATGTGTGTCTGGATTCAGTCTACATGAGTGTGACAAACTGGGATTTAGCACAAAATCACAACAAAGAAATTCAACCAAAAATATAAAAAATTAGAACCCTGAAAATTAGGACGATACAAGGTTTTTAAAAAAAAGCACTGGCGCCATGCTGATCCAAACTTAAGAGTAGCACAGTTTGCAACGTGCACCCGTGAATGAATACAGACCGCAATAGTTGTTTTTAAATTTCACACAAAGGCAATTAACTTTAAATTGGTTTGTAGAAATTGCTCTTCAAACAGCTCGGAGCAAACAAAGGAAACCGCTTCGGTGCCATTTGGTGTAGCTGGAAATCGAATATGTGACTGTTGCATTATTACTAGTAAAGGAATGGATGTGTGATGGCAAAGTGGTTAGTTTTTCAAAGTAGTGGTTCATATGAGTACTCTGAAATGGTGACTGAATCTATACCTTGCTCTTTATAAAGTCATGCAAGCTTGAGTGGTTGTCTGTCATTGTATAAAGGGTATGTCTTTTATATTGGTGGTTTTCAGAGTCTAGAGTGTGATGCTGTCATACTCCCAGATTCACACATGTTTAACACACACACACGCAACTGAAAACACCTTGTGATGTCATGTAGTAATACAGGAAGTTCACTGTGTTTTTAAACTCCGTCTCTACTGATCTAAAAACTGATCTGAAAACTGAAAACTATCACTTCATGACATCACAAGGTGGAACAGAGCATTTTGACCTTTGGAGATCCTAGGCAGGGTTACTCAGACATGTGTAAATGAAACAAAACACAACTCCAGGTATGTTTTTAAGAAGGTTACAACATTTTAACATGGCTTAAAGCTTACAAGAGTAAAGTTTGCATAAAATGTGACCTTTAAATTGAAAATCAATTCAATACATGTATTCACCATGAAGCATATGCTTTACTCTTATCACTGAAGAGGCCATTTGCCATCTATATCTATAAATGTGAACTAAAGGGATGTGCCAGCCAATTTGTTATGCCTTTCCAACCCCTACAAAACCCATAGTTGCTGCTGTATAGTCTCCACCGCGTTTGCCCTCGATGAAAAAGGAGAAACAATGAATTAATATTACATACAATAGCTATACGCAGACAGTAGTTTTCCCATTGCTGCCTGTCATATCTCTGAAACGTGTCATTACATTGTCATACCCATCAATCAAACCAGCAGACAACACAAAAGACCGTGCTGCCACATTACCCACAATGGTGCGACAAAGGTGCAGTTAGCTGAAAAAAAGAGACAAATCCTGTCATTTGGGGCAGGACTCATGTTGGAAATGCTCCGTTGTCCCACTGGTTGATTAACAAGGGCCGGGACCCTGGGGAGCACATCACCACAGCACACCACATCACCATTCACCTCCCTGTTTCAGTACTGGAAGCACATTTGATGCTGTCTGCTGTTTAAAAGTGTCAAGAATATTCCCCATTCCAAAGACATGCTATTTTGTTTTGTCAATGGCTACAGCAACAAAAGTACACACAATGTCTTTGGGTATTTAAATTCAGTTCAATTTTATTATATTGTTGCATATTTTTTGGACTTTTGGGTGCGCATTTTTTGACCACAGAGCTGCGAATACAAATGCCAATGCCCAAAACCATAACAGCTGCATTATGAGGCTGATAATGAGGCTGCAACTATGACAGGGTCAAACACAGTCAATCGTAGAGAATGTTTTGGAGAATAGTGATGGCATCTTTGTGTTTGTGTAGGACCCGATGAGGGAAAGAAACACCAGAAACATGTGGGCTGCAGCAGACTACAACTTATACCAAGCTCCACTGTACACATATTTGACTGGAAATATAAATGAGCTCAAAACATACTACAAAAATAGGACTTTGGTGCATTCACTTGCACACTTGCCATTTCGAAACTACGAATAAACTGGGACTAACCCTGAACTAGACCATGGGTCGAACCAGGAATAGACCAGTACTAACCTAGGACAATATCAATACCAAACCTAATCACATCAGAATATTCTTACTGCATATGGGCTTGCCTCTCCACAGATCTGACCGGTGAATTGACGTGATGGCTGCTTGTCTTTAATACCACACAGTGTGAACATTCCAAGCAATGCAATAATATCTCTATGGAGACAGGCAGGTGGCAGCCTCTCCAGCAGAAATGTTGCGTAGTACTTTACATTTCTCTGTAATATGTGTGTGTAATAATGTGTGGTATAATGGATAATAATGGAATTATCTTATTCATGCTTCGTTATAGGTGCCCTTTTGAGGACGGTTGACCATTCACCAGATATAATATTTTGTTTCCAATGGTTAAATTCTATGACAGCAGTCTAAACTTCTGAAACTCATGCGTTTCTTTACCTCGCTAACGTCATCGGTGACTTGTCTGATCAGTTGCTGTTTTACTTGCTATGTCTGGGCTTTGCTTGGCCAGCATATATTCCCTCTGTGGATCTACCTGACCCTTGTGTGCAGAGCAGTTGTGTGTAACCGCATGTCAGCTTTGGCGCCGTGACAGGAGCACCCCACAGTGGCCTGACAGGTGCCCCCTCTCCCCATCCCGTGCATGTCAGGACCTTTAGCTTGCATGAGTGACAAGCCATGCACCAATGGTCTAATAGGGACTGCCCCGAACCGTGCCATTCTTTCTTTCTCTTTTTTTTACAGTTTTCTTTCCAACTATACCAACCAGACCACTGCCTCAAGCTTTGCTCCTGATTCACGGCGACATGTCAACAAACCCAAGCCAAGTTTCTCCGACCTGCTTGAGCCTTACTGCTATTGACAGGTGCCCTCTCCGTGTGTGGCGCATGCAGATTCTAAACAAAAGAGTCCAGGAATCAAAATGCGGCTCGGCACTCCTGTAGAAGTCAATGAGTATTTGTAACCTCAGGGAAAGGTGAAATGGAGCAGGGAGAGCGTTAAGAGACAACAGATGGGACAGGGACAAATTAACATGGAACAATGCGTGGTGAAGTTAATATAACGGAAGTCATATGAGAACTACTTTGTATGATTTGGTGGTTATTCATAATATGTAATAAACTGTAACATTTATATAGTGTTTTTCAGTATACCAAATCTGTGCTTTAAATTGCATTATTCATTCACTTCTCAGTGGGTGGGGAGCTTCTTCAAAAGCCACGTGTGAAAGTGTGACTGCCAATTTGTGCAAACAAACTTCCTGACCATCTTTGGTCACGCAGTTACACATAAACATCAAGGCATGGTAAGTGTCTTGCCCAAGGACACAACAATAGGTCGAATGTAGGATGGAACCACCAATATGTAGGTGCCATTGCATTCCCATCTAAAAACAAACAAACAATTTATTAGCTAAAATCTGAGTGAATTAATACTTTGATGAAAAAGTTAGCTTGATGCAAGATATGACACATCCACATTGGAATACAAAGTAATTGTTTTGTTCTGTTTGTCACAGTAAAATAGATTTAAAGTAGAACAATATCAGGCAGAGCCAGACAAATAAATAGTTTTGAAGTTTTTGAGAGGATAACGTGCTGTATTCTGATTTTTAATAGGTATCTTTTAAAGTGTATTTTTACAACATTCTATAGCAATTGTCATCACCGATTTTGCATCCCTTCCTGAAATCCCCAATCCTAAAAAAAACCCTGAAAACATAGTGGCCTCCACAAAGGTTTTGAAAAAGTACAGTGTGTCCCTACCAAGGATACTAAAAAGTCCCTGAAAGTGGAAGCAGTCATTTTTTTTTTTTTTTTTTTCTTCTTGGTGACATAAAAAAAAAACAAAAAAAACAGAGGCTGCAAACTGTGGAGACTTCGAAAAGAAATGTCCTTGAAGACTTTCTCATTTTTGGTGACAACTTAATAATGAAACATGACAAATTGTTCTGCATGAAATCCCGCCATTTTGCACATTCTGTTGCAAATATGTCACACTTATACAATATTTTGCTGGATTAATTTTAATCGAGCAATGTCTATCTGTGCATAGGATAGCAAATGGCATTTATCTTTAAATGTCCTATATTACAGAAAAATTATTCTTTTAAGCCATGTTACAATGCTGTTACCTCCTCAAAAACACACCGGGAGTTGTGTTTTCATTTACACATGTCTCAGTAACCCTTTTATTTGTCTGTCTACATCTCCAAAGCTCAAATTACACATTGTGATGTAATGAAGCAGTAGTTTTCAAGTTAACAGCCTTTTTACCTTTTGTTCATTATAGATTAACAATTCCAGGGCTGAAAATATCCAAATAATTCAAGTGGAAATATATGGAGTTTACCACAGAAAAGCATTTCCTATATTACCACATGACATCACAAGGTGGAACAGAGTATTATCCGTTTGAGAGAAGAACTCAGCCTAAATATACAGGATTTGTGTGTTAAACATGTGTGAATGAAACAAAACACAACTCCAGGTATGTTTGCCATGAGGAAACAACATTGCAACAGATCAGAAAATAGTGTTAATATGGGCCCTTTAAAGAAGAGTATGTGTTTTCAAATATTAGGCCTTTTTGTCAATTTTGAGAACAGATGTGGGATCTTGAAAATTGAATGAGTGGGTGTTGTGTATATAGGTTGTTCTATATGACCAAGAATCAAAACAATTCAGCGTAATATCAGGTGCAGCTCAACAAAAGATGAGAAAGCAAAAGAAAAAATAAACCATTTACTTGCCAGGTTGCGTTGAAATTGTTGAAAAAATGAAAATGATATTGGCTGCATGCACCTTTTACTCAGCCAAGAGGAGAATAATAGTTCTGATAAAAGCACGTCTAATGGAGCAAACATTTCCAAAATGATCAGGCCCATTTTGGATTCCAAACACTTTTAGTACACCTTGGTCATAAGAGTACACGCTTTTTTTTTTTTTAACATGCCGAGTGGGAATAGTTTTCTGTGACAAATTTGTTATATATTCATAGCTCTTGGTCAATCGAAGTTAATATTAAGAAGCTTTTAGATGTAATTAAATTTGAATTTGTGAGAGGTTAGTAGCCAAAGAATTGCATTTGCTTCTTTTAACAAATTACTAGGTGGGTGAATATGGCATTTCCCAGTAGGCTCACTGCAAGGGGATTTACTAATGTCTCCCAAGACTCTGTTTGGCAAATAATCACTGGCAGTCTACTACAACGCTACCACCTCTGCAGCATGCGTCAGTTTTATCTAACAATATGCGTTTGCAGTGTTTACTCATGCTTGATTCAAAGCAGGGCCTTTCTTCTATCTCTTTTGCATGACGCTACTCTGGTCCGCTGCTCTGAAGTCGTGCCCACACTCTTCTCAGCGGGAAGGACTATAGTGTATACGGCGTGTATATGTTCTTTACACTCAAATACATGGATGGATTCCATAATGAAATCCATATGAATATATATATATATATATATATATATATATATATATATATATATATATATATATATATATATATATATATATATATATATACATATATATATATATATATATATATATATATACTATATATATATATATATATATATATATATATATATATATATATATATATATATATATATATATATATATATATATATATATATATACACATACATATATATATATATATACACACACACACACACACACACACATATAGATGTAATGTACTGTATAAGTTTGAAGGCAATAAAAAAAAAAAAAAAGTGGATAAAAGACTAATGTGTATTGTGTATTTATAATATGTAAAACAGAATAATGCTTTGAGGCCAATGCAATGCAAAATAATAGTGCCAACATGGGTTCATAAGTGGCATTTGAGGTGATTTAATATGTTACATTAACAAGACATTAAGACTACAACACTACCAGCATATTTACTAGTACTGTGGCTACTACTATCAGTATTATTACTACTACGACTACTGCTACTACTGCTAACTTATTATCTATGCTGCAGTAATTGTAGTACTCCTTGTTATAACCTCAATTGTCCATGTTATGCTAGTAAGAGTACTCTTTAACATATGACAGTAGCATAAATGGTATACTAACTGACTGGCTATATATCACCTGTAGCCTACCATTCTAATAATGTACCTAACATAAGTATACACTTTTTTTTTTTTTTTTTTACCATCCTTATCCTATGATCCTCAAGTAACAGTCCACGTGACATCTACTGTATACTTCCTTCGGCCAATAATGTATCTACAGAGTAAAATTGCAGGCCTAATTTCTGTGGATACTTATCTTTCATCATTGACCTGTCAGTCGGATTACCCACTTGTCTTCATTATAGGTTTCTCAGAATAAAGAACAAACAAATGAGGGCAAAAGGTGCAAACCACAAGAAGATGCATTTTAGATACTAGCAGTGCTTTCAACTTAATTGGGTTTCTGTTGACATAGCATTTTATAGAAAGGAGGCTCTCTTGTTGAGTCAATTGTTTTTTGGTGGACCTAATCGTGCAGACTTACTTCCTTTTTGGCAATTCTGGCAAACCTAATTATTTTGGCATTTAATTATCCAAGTCTGACCAAAGATGTTCCCTGGGGTCCATTACCTGGCTCATTCCTGACAGTTTGAGGTGTCCTTGGATTAGTCCTCACCTCAGCACAGTCATGGCCACATTTACACACTTTGCTGTTTTCAAAGATTTATAGTGTGTAGTTTATCAAATGGGCTTTTGTTGGTTGGTCTGAACTTGTGGGCTGGGGGCTGGAGCAGAGAGGGAGAATGGTGAGCGATGAGACTGCATTCTCATCGTGTTTTTTTTTTTTTTTTCTCCAGAAGCAGCGCGTGAACCTCAGACTGACACCCACTCCCCTCGTGCGTTCACGGAGCTCCGATATGAGCAGTTTGAAGCGAGCTGCGCCACCTTGACTGCGTTTAATCATTGAGGAGAAGACAGGAAACATTCTTTATCCCGCTCGGCTCGCTCACCCCGCCTTCCCGCTTCTCCTCCGTGCTCTCTCTTCTCCTGACTGCTTTCATCTCCGCGCCGCCGTCTCTCTGCGCCCTGTCCGCTGTTCACATCCACCGGGGTGCATGTGTCACTCTTCTGCACCGGTTCCGCAGGACGTCACCGAACAACGACGCTCGGGAAGCGGCTCTGAGTCCTGCCGGGGGTGGCGGAGTAGTGGGGAGACTGGACCGGGAGCAGGACCAGGAGGAGAAGCATCGTGGCTACCTATAGCCCGCTCTCCGAAACCATGTCCGACTTTTTCCTACTCGCCTTTTTAGCTCTATTTTCGGGATTATTTCCGTGCGCTGAGCCCTCAACGGTGTCGGACGAGGATAAAGGTAAGACAGAACCGCAGTCCGGTCAAACTTGGCAGTGGGAGCTGTTCTGCTGGATTGTGCATGTGGACAGTTGCTGGATTATATGAAAGTGTGTTTGAATGCGCAGTTAATTAAGTAGACAAGGCATCATTCATTTGAGCCAAGTGATGAAGCCACGTTGCCAGCATCCCTTTCATAGTCGTTTACGCGCTTAAGAGCCTCTTCTTTCTGTGAAACACATAGCCTACAGTGCGTTACATTCACCTCAACTTGCTCTACGCAACACTCCGCTTTGTGCATTTTCAGGAACATTCTTGTGCCCGCGCCAGATTTGGTCCGTGATCGCGCTTTTGGATGCCCGTGTGCCGCGGTGTGCCTCGGCATCAGTGCAGCAGGTGTAAGTGAAGCCGCTAGGTTGTTCCCCCGGGCTGTAGTCTTGTCTGCTCGCCGTGGAGCAGCGTCCTCACATCGGATGGAGAGACGCAGTTGTGTTCGGTCATAGTGCACGGTGCAGCCTCCGGTGCGCGGTCTGGAGGCGGCGCACACACGCTGATGGTTACGGGTCTTAACGTGGATTTAAGCGGCTGTTTTGGGGGAAGGCACCGCTCTGTCAGGACATGAGGGAACACGCTCCAGTTGGATGATGCCCACTGCTATAACACTCACATTTTAAACTGAGCGATTATGAATTTTAGGGCTCAGAACAGAAACACATGTTTGGTCTATAGCTAGGGCATTTGTTATTTATAATTAGGTTTGTCAGTCTAAAGAATTTGCAAACGTTTGTGGAGTCAGTGAGTCATCAACACTTTTGAGATTAAGGCATGGCATGGTAATTAGAAGTTAAGTTTTACTACAAATTGGCCAAAATTGAACCATACAGATGTTATAGCAAAGTGGCCCCATTTGGATATACTTTGCTGTCTATAACTTTAACAAAAAATACATTGGAAAGACCTTACAGACTATTTCTTTAATATTTGCGTTGAGGAGTAATGAGACAAGCTGATGTTGTATAAAGGAAAGATTAACTTGTATTCTCAATTGTACATATGAAGCACAGCTCCAACTACTATTGTATAGTGAGCTCGCTTTTGAAGGTCATCTGCTCAGGTTTATAACTGTTAAAAATACTTGCAAAACATAAAATTCATATTCAAGTAATTACATATTATGACTGTGTTTTTACATTTTACTACATATACCGACTCTAAAAGTGCATAATAGTCAGTTCTTTAAAAGTTCCCATACATTGCCCTCTAACACAGAAAGCTTAACACTTTCTAATACTTTGCCTGTAAGAAGATCGCTCGGCTCCTGTTCTCTATTCCACACCGATGTCAAGTCAGTTTGGTCCAAATGTCACGAATGCCCCCCTCCCATTTTGGTCGACTTCTCTTTGGCATTCACGGGAGGCAGCAAAGGGGACTGTTTACCTCTCCGTGTGTGCATGAAATGAAAAGATAAATTTGTATGTCGAAAACTCCCTTAGGATGCCCCGGTTTGCTCCAATGGGGGTAGAGTAGAAAAAAACAGCAAAACAACACGCACCTGAATATACTTGAAGCTTGTCGGCATCTTTTTATTAATGTTGCTCGAATCAAAGTGTGTGCATGGTGTAGCGGTATGGTACTAGACTTTTTCAGATATTTGAAAGCAGTGGTACACCCTTCAGTGTTTTTACATACGAATTTGATCTGAGATTACCTATAGTATATCTTATGTTTTATATACTTAGATTGCAAATTTGTGGACTATAGTTAGGGCATATGTATAGCCATATCCTTCAATTTGATTGTGCATGGAATTACCCCTCTATATATCGATTTATTTTTTTAATATATGTTAGATGGAACAATATTTTTTTGTCAGTATTTATTCTGGGTAGTGCTAACTGGGAACTTTTTGTTATTTTTCCTGTTCAACGATCAGATTTGTGCTTTAGAGGGTTGAATAAATAACTTCTATGACTCACTGTAGATACAAACTAAAGTGTTTTTGGATTATTGTGTCAGTGACATAAATTTGTTTTTATATTGTCGTTTATCGTCGTATCGTATATTTTCTTCAGCAATACATCGTAGTTCAAACTTTGTTATCGTGACGGGCCTAGCTAGGGGGTCTTAAACCATAAGAGTACCACTGAAATTATACATAAGTCTTATGATTTTAGACTTGATTTTTGTTTGTTTTCAAATTCTTGAACATTTATCTAATTAATTTAAAATGTAACATGTGATCTTTCCTGAGTCCTGTGTGTAAAGTCAAGACATTCACTTCCACTGGCTTTGAACTGAGGACATATCTTAACCGTGAGAAAACCATTGTCTCTTTAAAATGCCGGGAACCCTGTGTCCTCCTATATCTTTGTCCATCTAACATTGACCCGTCCCAGTCAACCCGCACACACTGCTGATCCAACAAAACGGGTTTATGGGAAGTTAAGGCAGCTGAAAGCAATGCATGTTATAATCTACCATTTAAATGCCCTTGACCTATAGAGGGAGATAAGCATCAAACTGCCCCAAGGTTGTACGAAACCTATCAGGGTATTTAAAACGAAGCAGACACGGAGAGGTGCATGCGTCTAAGCAGAGGAGGCAGCCTTTAGGAGTTAATTAAGGGAGAGCTGAGATGGTATCGCTCCAGTGTACGGGCTAACTGGCTGTGTGTGCATGCTAAAGAGGAGCGTGCTGAAAAATGATGGCCGCTATACAAACCAGCCTAGATAGCAGCTCTGAACGTAGATGTTTTTGTATATCAACTCATTGCATTTAAATGTTATAAACTGGATAAGATCAAATTAATTTTAGGAATATTTTTTGGATTCATTGTATTGCATTGTATTCTAAGTATTTGCGATACATGTTTAAAGGGACCATATTACGCTTTCTGATCTATTTTATAATGTTGTTTCCTCATCACAAATATACCTGAAGTTATGTTTTGTTTCATTCACACATGTTTAATTCACAAACCCCATATTTAGCCTTAGTTCTTCTCTCAAATTGGAAACACTGTGTTCCACTGTGTTTTTAAGCTCCATACACCTTGCCTAGAATAATTAGGATAATTTCAACCCTGGAATTGCCTATCTTTACTGAACAAAAGGTAATGGTTAATTTATAATCTAGCGCTTCATGATATCATAAGGTGGAACAGAGCATTTTGGACTTGAAAACAGTCTAGTAATAAACATTTACTCAATGTAAGCATGGAACAAAACACCACTCCAGGTATGTTTTTGAGGAGGTAACAACATTATAACATGGCTTAAAGCTCACAAGAATCCAGTAGAGAAGAATTCTGTATAATATAGGAGGATTGGGTACATTGTAAACAACTCCAGGAGCATTCAAATTTGAAACTGCAAGAATCTCATACATTTCAAAATGTGCCTGGAGAGGTCTAAACTACAGGGACAACATTTTTTTTTTTTGTCTTCGCTAAGATTATCTGTGGATATTTTGTTCTATTGTTCTAAGTCTTGTGCAGCTCTATATTTAATACATAAAATGATTCAACATCATATTTTCAGTTCTTGGTATTTTGATAATATTTTTGAGATCTGTTGTATGCATTATATTGAAAGAAAATGCAAACTATTATGTATAATGTTTGCTGTGGTGTGGTTCTTGGCACTACTTTACATATTTATAGAAGGAAATTAATTTGATGCGGTTTCTCAGAGCGCGCACAGTGACACGTTCAGTGACTGTGGGCGTACGTGCCTTGGGGCAGATTAACAAAGATGTGGCAGTCATTTGGGAGATGTTTCTTTTCTGACCACCATCAAGTAGTAGCATTTATAATAATAATAATAATGATAATAATAATAATAATAATAATAATAATAATAACTATTATTATTATTATTATTATTATTATTATTTCAAATGACAATATCCAGTCCCTGGTAATGGTTGAAGTTCCATTTTGTGCAAAGCGAAAAATGACTGTATTTTAAACTAGAATAAAATCAGTTTATTCTTTTTATTTCAGTCAGCTCTTTTTCAGTTATTATTATAGAATTATATTCAATGTCCTAATTTAGCACTTCACCAAAACAACAATTGTGATCCATTTTTTATATAACTCCCACTTCTCTTGCAGATTACATAACTGTCATTGCCAATATTTGGAGGTGAAGTAAAGTGTGTTGCCCACAGACACAATGCTAACATCTAATACAACTCATAATCATACTCCTTGTTGCTATTAATTGTGTTTAAATGTCTGCACTCTATGGGTCCTTTTTATTTGACGGAGTTAGCCAAAGCCAAAGGTGACAGAGCCTTTTCTGTGGCAGCACGCAGACTATGGAATAGACTCCCTGTGCCTGTCATATTCTCTCAGTTTTTAACACAGTTTAAGACTAGACTGAAAACTCACCTCTTCTCCCTGGCATTTAATAGACAGGCTAGGCTAGACAGGATAGCTTGGTGTTTTATTGTTCTTTGCGTATGTATCTTATTGTCTGTATATTTGTTTTTTTATTGAGTTTTTATGTGAAGCACTTTGGGCAGCTGAAGTTGTTTTTAAATGTACTATATAAATAACTAAACTGAATTGTTGTTGCTTATTTTGAAATCGATACAAAGCTATATCACATCGTTACCAGCACTATATTGTATTTGCTACAGATCTTCTTCATACTGCCCAGAGACAAATCACATAAGCCTTCCGAAAAGTCCGTCTATATCTGCGGCCTGGAGCATGTGGAGATCAGAGGAATGGCTAGCGTTGGCATTGAGGTCAAATTGGAGACGGCAGTTTGTGTGGAAGAACAAACATTGATTTGTTCATGTGCCACCTCGCTGATATTGAAGAAAGAGCTTGATTCTGGTTTATGTTGTCCTGGATTAATGGGCTCATACATCACCCCTTTAATACCATTACAGATATTTAAAAATGCCTTTGAGGGGTGGATAATGCAGAATTAATTAGCTGCTAGTATTAGACTTTACATCATGTAGTAGGTAGTCTCCAATACATCAGCAAAATGTAATTAAACATTTATGCCGTGTTTTTTTTATTTGTCCTCTTTTTTTTGCTGTGCAATCAGATTGTTTTTTATTATACTTCTGAAATGCATTGCTATTAAGTTTTCCAAGTTATAATGCTGGACTTTTTCATTATAATTCTGTACATTTTTAACTAAAATAGTAGGTATCTCGAGTACATATGTTAACAAGGTGAATTGTAGATTTATTTATACACCACTTTATATATACGTAATGCTGGTCTCGGAAATAGTAATAATGCTCAGATCCGCTTGTCTGGCCTTGTTGTGGAACTTAACATTTAATTGCAATAGCTCTGTTGGTGGAGTGTTTGTCTACTGATACAAAGGTTGGTGCTTCATATCCCGCTCTCTAACATCATTGGTTGAGTGGTCAAATTCACTGACCCACAGGTTGCGATCCCACTCCCACAGAATGCTGTTGTTGTGTCCTTGGGCAAAACACTTAACCCCCTCGCCCCCAGTGTCTGCATACACTGGTGTGTGAATGTATGGGTGAGTGGTTCCTTGATGTAAAGTGCTTTGAGTGCCCTGAGGGAGGAAAAGCCCTATATAAAAATGTGACCATTTACCATTTGCCATTAATTATGTGTAAAGCCATACCACTATGAGGATGTCTGATCTGATCTCGTCTTATCTCAAGCAGGGTTGGGCCTGGTTAGTACTTGGATGGGAATACCAGGTGCTACAGTGGGGCAGCAGTGGCAATAGCCTAATGCATACTGTTGTTGTGTTCTTAAGCAAGACACTTCATCCATCATTAAGGTGACCACACATCCCTATTTACCTGGGACAGTCCCAGTTTTGAGCCCTGTGCTCCCTGTCCCAGCAGATTTATCCAAAACCATTGATTTGTCCCAGTTTTATAGAAGAAATGTCCCAGGTGTCCCTATTATTGACCAATCTCATCCCCGCCAACAGTAAAGAGGTAATTTGTTTAGCTAAAATACAGAACACAGTCCTCGAAAATGAGCACAAGGCAAAAAAAAAAGTACCCAAAAAGATCCCTCAGAATATCCCTGAGACCCACACCAGTGAGTCAAGACTGGACAATGTTTACGGGTTCTTTTCACAGTTTTATTTTTACCAACAATCCCAACCCGTGTGTGTGTCCATTTTGAATTTTGAACCCTGCTCATCATGCCTCCCACCAGAGTGAATTTGAGCATCTTGAAATGCACTATACAAGACAATACATTATAATTATTATTTAGCACTGGCCCCTGTTAACACGGAGCTTCTTTATTTGATGTCTTGCTGGCATAACGAATGTCCCCTTTACCAAACAACATCGCTCACTATGAAACATTTCCAATTATTTAATATCTTGTGATAGTTCTCTCAGTGTTATTGAAACTGGTGTGTGATAACTGGGATTATAAACAGTGTTCTGACAATGCTACACCGGTATGCCCCTGTGTTCTGTATCAGCCATCAGGACATTCATATTGTCTGACGCTAACACAATGGCTATCTATAACCAGCCTCTCTTAGCTCTGCGCAGTTACATAAATATTCTTCTACTTAATGCCCCCATTGTGTCCTCATAGGTTTTTACAGAGAGTTTGAAAGCAGGAAATTGGTCAGTAAATTTCTCTCAGACATGATAAATAGTGAGCAAATGGAGATTATGGAAATACCTTGGCTTTGGAGAAATGAAAGGAAAAAAACTTGCCAGGGTTTTAAGTTCTGCAGTGATACATCGGTACTGTTATTTAACAATATTTGAACTGTTAGTTACGAGCAACAGCGAAACCTGTCACGATAACAAATTCTGAAGTACGATATATTTTTTTGTTGTCTTTTCTGGAATCTGTGAAAAAGGCATGATTTGGGTTCAGTGCATCTACTGGATTTATCAATGGACATAGTTAACCTGCTAGCCACTGCATCCTAAATAGGAAGTGAGCATGGGCGCACTTCCGGCTCTATTGACTCCATTTCACTTTACAATTGAAAACTGCTGCCCCCTTCTCCGTAACTGCTGCTGTTGGGCTTATCATTTTGGTCTTAAAATGTTTGTACTGACCTGCTTTACATGATCCTGGTATTTTTATTTTGCTATTGTGCCCGTTACTCAAGATACAAACATTAACAACATAGGTGCCTTGTTTCCCCGAAGTCACTCCAGCTATCATTAGCTACAAGTTTGATTGACAGCATTACTAAGCGCCTGCTGCCTGTGAAACCAGCAATGTGGGATTGACTCTTTGGTTGCTTTGATACTTGCAGTCAGAATTCCTAATATGCAACTTGCCTCCAAATTCGTCCCTATAACTGCTTGCCTCGATGAGCTTCATTTGACTGGAGCCAAACACTATGGATGATGTCACACTCTCCTAGTCCACTTCTTTATTCAGTCTATGGTTAACTGTATCTGCAATCTGCAAATGTGCTTTGGTGTGTAAAAAGTGACTGGAGTTGAAGCATCACACACTAACTTTGTTGCAATAGGTCAATGTTGGTTTGACTAGTGAAATGACTAGTGGTCTAGGGTTGTCAAAAATTAGATACTAATCAATACAAAAACTAGTATCGACACTAGATACTCATTTGAGCAGGTATCGATACTAAAATGAATGATCTTGAGCTGTTTAATATCACATAGACTAGACAAGCATGTTTTTAGTGCAACCAATACAACACTATGCTACATACAAAATATGACAATTTACATTGTAGTTAAACTAGTACAAGCACTAGTTGTAACATGGATTAAACATGTATAACAAGAATATTTTACTGTGTAAATACTTCCAACATATGCACTTGTGTAGCAGTTAAGCCATGTACATCAGATGTCTAAATATAACCACATTCTTACCTTGAAACCCTCTTATATAACACCATACTTACTGACATTACTACATTTGATCTCGTGGGTTATGACAAAGTGCTGCCCTTCACATACTTTGCAGATTTGTGTTTTCTTAGCTGCTTAAAGCTCGTCTTGTGGAAAACCAAAGAAGCAAGGAAGAGGCCGCCCACTGAGTCCGCATCCGCCCTGACACAGCAGTAAAGAGCCCACCTCAGCACAGACCTGAGCCCGACCGGAAAACTACCCACAATCCCTCACCTCTGATTGAACAAAGCACCGCTAAATTCCACATCAAGTCAAAGTAAATAATGCATACGAGGGGATAGCAGAGGTGAACATGTAATCAGATACTTTTACTTACATTTTTTGAGAAAAGTACATGATCTGCGTACTTCTACTTATGGAACCAAAAATATTGATATTTTTGTACAATGCATTTTGTTTCTTATTAAAAGTAGGTGGGAAGTGATTTTAAGGTTTGCCAGCAGTTTAGTAGACATTGTAGTATTTCTAGTACTTTAGTACTTTACTGAAACATGTGTAGTAATATTAGAAGTAATGGTAGTTATAGTATAGTATTTATGTGTGACCATTGAATTAGCTGGAGTAGGCTCTAGTACTTGTTACAGTAGAAGCACTAAGTTGTAAAGGGAGTAATAGTCGTAATAGCAGTATAAGCAGTTACAAGTGATATCCAGAGTAAATTTGTTCAGTAGGTTTTTC
Source organism: Periophthalmus modestus (assembly GCA_019594935.1). Taxonomy (NCBI): domain Eukaryota; kingdom Metazoa; phylum Chordata; class Actinopteri; order Gobiiformes; family Gobiidae; genus Periophthalmus; species Periophthalmus modestus. Next base: position 7,413,624 of record JAIEZT010000009.1, read on the forward strand.
AACTTTGTTGGTTAATTTTAAAATTAATTATTAAATAATAATAATAAATTAATTATTATTAAAAATAATTTTAAACTATTTCTATTTGGGTGAAATATTAAACAATTATTGTTACCTAAATTTACCTTTTGCAAATTTCTCCCTAGGCTTTCAATAATATGCCACAGCCTGTGGTCTTTGTTATTATTGGCTCTCAAACCTCTTCTTCATGTGTTTTTTAATGACTGGACAAGTTTGTGTTGGCTCTGGGGCTAGACATGTCATCAAACTTTAAATCTCTAGACTTTCCTTCAGGACGTGCACCGAAAGATTAACCGCCTCAATCAAAAGCTACAAAAACGCAATAGACGTTTCACATTTTCCCATTACACGTTCCCTTGTACTTTTCTATGACAAGTGCTTAGCTAGCATTCCTACACCAAATTGCATTGAGTCCTTTTACAAGCCAGGAGTAGACATTAAAAACATGAGACATTCATCAGGTGATGTCAGCTAATTGTTACAATGGAGAGCAGCTGTATTAGAGGGCCGATGGTGAAGAATAGCCCTAAGCTAACTGGATCCGCACCCTCACTGGATTTGGTATAGTCACGTTTTCTGAGACTGAGTACTGGGATGGGTGACAACAGAATCAATAATGGATTGTCTTAGATATGAAGTAGTGGGAGTAGTAGCAGTAGTAGTAGTATTCTCAGATATGGGCTGTACAGATGAATGGATGAATACATGGATTTAAGTTCCCTAAAATGTTTGAAAACCATTCATCCTTACTTATATGGGTACAGCTGGAATCAGAGTCCAATAAAATTGCATTTGTTTAATTATTAAGTGATTAGAGAACATTCCATTCATTCATTGATATTGCAGTAGTTGAATTGCATTAGTGAAAGCAGAAGCTGCAGTACTTGTAATTGACAATATTTGATTTTGATAGGGCAACCTTGTCTGGGGACCCCGGTCCTTTTAATGAGATCCTATTGAATCTAATAGATTGTGGAAATGGTTAACTGGGTGTCATTGATCACTGGTTTTCCAGGAGCTACTTTCTATTGTAATTTCCACACAATGTCTAGCTCATTATGGTAGAAGATTTTTGTTGTGGGTTGAAATAAAATTGGTTGCAGAAAAGCTAAACACATAACTAATGGTTAACGGTCAACCGCATTTTTTTTTTTTTTTTTAACCATTGTTGTTTGAATTTGAATAATTTATCAGATGTGTTATCCACAATGGTAGTCTTGCTAACAAAACATGGAAACATGGTGATTGACTATAGCAGATCATCTCAGTCCAGGAAAGTGCAGTTTATTTATTTACTTTTTTATTGCAAGAATTAGCATGCAGTAAAAACAAACAAACAAAAATAAAACTACCGTAATTTCTGGACTATAAGCCGCTATGTTTTTTTTCCTACACTTTAAAAACTGCGGCTTATGGTACATTGTGCCTTATTCATATTTTTTTTTTTTGTAAGATACACAGTGGTCCCTCATTTAATTACGTTCCAAAAATAACCCGCGATAAATGAAATCGAAGTAGAAAACATAATTTTTTTTTACAATTATTCTATATGTTTTGCGGCTGCAGGTGTACTTCTCAGTTCCTCTGTCCCCGTTTCTTCGTCCCGGTGCCGCTCCACTGTAATGTCTCGTAATGTTCTTTTTCCTGCAGTCACTGATCCACAAAGCTAAAGCAGACGCCATCCGCATGGTTACAACCACTTTTGCATCCTTGTTAAAACTTATTCTGCTGAACGCATTCTGTACTGTACAGGAGACACAGCACCTCCTTTAACCAATCAGGATGCAGAACACGCGCCTTCATACACTAAAAAAAAAAAAACATGCAAAATTGTACTTAAAAAAAATCTGCAAAATGTGAACCGCGCTATAGCATTTTTGAGCCAATTTTTCATATTACTATGTGGGATACCTGCAGCTTAAATCCAGTGTGGCTTGTACAAGTTTGCACTGAGGTGGGAGAGAACAGCAATTTCATCTGCGCTATTCATCTTGTATGTATATGCACATTTGACAATAAAAGAAATTGAAAAAAATTGAAAAGTACAAAATTGATTTTCTTTCTAAAATTAAAGCATTTTAATCAGGTGCGCTCTGTAGTTCGGAATTTACGGTATGTATATCATGTACATGGTATGTTTGCCCAGGATTAAAGTTGTATAAGACATAGTAGTATAGTCCATTGCATAACAAACATTGCTTGGGGCTGGTTGACATGAGCATGTAGCAGTAAGAGAACATTACCCATCCTTCAGTTAGAGGGCTGCGTCGGTGCTACTGAGGTCACAGTGTTGACCAAGGCTAAAGTCTGTCTGTCAGACTGAGCTGCACATGTCAGTGGAGGACCTGCACCCAAAGGACACAACCTCCTATCTGTACCTCAGACTCTGGGTACTGGAGAAACTATAGCAGCTTCACTTCTGTCTCAATCTGATCAGAGGCTACCAAGTTTAAGGTTAAAAGTTTTAATATTTTATCTTTAAAAAGTCAATTGTAAAAACTAGTTGTTTTATTCGAAAATATGTGAAATGTCCATAAGCCGACCCCAGTATACAGCAGAAGACCATTTACATCGCATTTCTTCTTTTTTTCTACCATCATGAGAACTGTGCCTAGTCTAGTTGGCATCACCAATATATACTATAAACCACCATATTTTTTCACTTTGCACATAGGTTTCCATGGCGATTTAACTTCAAACGTGATCCTCCCCATCACAAAAATCCCGGAGTTAACCCTGTGTTCACTCCAGTGTTACTTCAAATAACACTTTGTAGTACCGCGCCCCACTTGAGTTAACACAGAGATAATGTGACCCTAAAAGCCCTTGTTCTTTTATTAGGAAGATTTGTCCGTAGTTCTTGGCATCCCCTGGTCTCTATATTAAACTGGGCGATGGGACGATGCCTGCTTAATGTACGAGCTTGTATGCATTTAACTTATGGCTGACTCCCAACAACAAGCATCACACTGATTAATACTTAAAGATTGGATTTATCATGTGGTGTGAGCGCTCTGGGTTTCCTTCTCGTGTCCATAGTGAACACAGCACTATTTCATTTAGCTCAATACAGAGGAGATGGATGCTCGGCCCAAATGTAGGAGATGATTTACAATGATCACATAGGGACTTTTTATAGACAAACTGAATGTGTTGCCCTAAGTGGATTGTGAAAAGTGAGTTACACTTGTAATTACAGACAGATAAAATCAATTGGTGATTTTCAGATTCCAGAATGTGATGCCATACTCCTAGATGGGAAAGCAACAACCAGATTTACCTGATTGATTATGTTGTACTTTCCTATAACATTTTCAAAAGATTCAAGAACTCACTGTATTACTACAAATACTACAACCTACTGAGGACACTATGTAGGGGTCAAGCCATTTTTAGTGCTGTCCAAATGTCCACTGAGTGAAAAAGTAGTCCATTCAAAATTTCGCACAATGCACCTTGAAAAGTAATGGACATTGGTGGTCAGTACACCGGTCAATACAGACCACAATGCATTGTGAGAGTCAGAAAAACTGCCAGCGGACCACGACAGGTCTTTAACTAGACACAACACAACTGAATGAAAGCCGATAACAGCACTAGTTTATCTCACTGTTGATCCCTGATTATGAATAAAACATTTAAAAAATGTTATAGTGTGAAGTTGTTAGCGTTACCTTAGCTTAGGCTGTAAAAAGAGCAATAAATTCCACATCTCAGCTAAAAAAAACCCCAAAAAACACCCAGTCTGTTTACGTGAGATCCAGCTTGACAGAAACTTTATTATTAGTCCATAAATATTTATGTGCCAGTCAAATTGGATCATCATTTATTACAGAAATCAAGATTCATCAGAGTTTAGCAGACTTTTATTCACCTAGAAGCCAGAGTCACGTGACCTGATAGAAGTGACATGTGTCCGAACTGCTCAGTGAATGAGGGCGCTAGAGTCCACTAAAGAGGTGACATCATCTGATAGCAATATAAGAATTACACTGGATAAGTTATGACAGGGCCAACACCTGATTTTAATCCATTCTAGTCAAGATAATCACTCTTTACCGTAGCTAAAGAATAAATCATTTGTGACTGTAAGCATTTTTTAGTGTATCAACTAATGTAGAAGCTACCGACAGGGGTACCACTTTTTGTCCAGTCAGGCACATTACATCTGCCTGGCACTATCCCAGACACTTGAATCTCTGTCATGGTTCATTTTCAAGAGTTACAAAAATGCTAGTAGTAGGCGGAGAACTATATGCAAACAACCGCAACGGCAGAAAGGGCCAAGTGGGCGCAGCTAACTGTACAAATGCACTTTTCATGACCAAATTAAAGGGCACTATGTAGCTTTGCTGGTGTGGGGTTTGCTAACTGCTTGCCTCTATGGTGATGTTGTTTTGCTCCAGAGTATAGCATTAAACCTATGTATTTAGCATTTATTAAATCACATTTGTTTTATGGTGCAAAAATACCCTGAAAAGGACTCTCACTGTAAGCGGAGTAATCTGTCCACCTGTGACCTGTAACTTGCCATAGTACCTGTCCCCACGGAGATAACTTCACTGCAGAAGACAGATTCTTCACTAGAAACGTTACAGTGTTTAAAAACTATAAACAAATTACAAAAAATACAAATATGTTATGTAAAAATCTAACTAGAATATGGGCTACTAAATATAAATGTTCCCACGGCAACACGTGTACTGTATACAAATCAGGGCTGGGTTAGCTGCTTGTTGAACTCCCGAGCTAATTACTATACATTTAGAGTTGGCTAATTTAAAAACTTTCACATGAAAAATAAGTGAAGTGTAAAGAAAAATTAAACTTTAGCACTTGGTTCCAGCCGGGTCAGCAGTACCATAAAGAGTTTGAGAGAGTACAATTATGAGTTGGGACGATGGCTGCACAGGGAGAAAATCCAATAGTGATTTTACGGACAAGCATTATGATTAGATTTGCGATATGCTTGGATTTGATAATCATACCAACTGAATAATTTAATTCCAAACTGGTATATATATTTGTTTTTTGTTGACTTTTATGAGAAGCACTTTGGGCAGTTGAAGTTGTTTTAAATGTGCTACATAAATAAACTTGAATTGACGTGAATACATTGCGCATCACTAGTTATGGTAGTGGTGGGTCAATAAACAGGCAGTGGTAAAAACGAGAGATAGAGAGATATGTCAGTTGGACGATATATCGGGCCGATATTTGGACTTTTTAGTGTATGGGCTATCGGCCTTAAATCTCCAGCATATGCCGATATTTAGTTTTGGTTGATTTCCTACCTAGAACATACACACAAAGCTTTATTTTAACTCTTTCATACAAAGAGACAACTGAACTATATGATACACTACTCTCTTAAAGGTTTGTGGTAAAAAAGGGAATAGGGGGAGTTTGTTGTAAATTTAAATTACATTTAAATTACCTTACATTCTGAGTAATCGTCATGAAAAAAAAAACATAGTGATCAACCTCTAGTAAAAAAAATATCTAGTAGCATATATCTTTGTAGCATTTACTATGAACAAAAATGAGTTTAGCCAAATTTCAACCACATATCTTCATAATAATTCTGAGTTCAAAACTTTGAAACTCTGAAATATTATGGCATATATAGTCATTTTGATGTAAGGTGCAACGAGTAAAAAACACATCTAAAAAAATATTCTAGTTCTTTTGATCATTTTCATTGTTATCTGGGCTATGCAGACTCTAAAACACACATGAAAAGATAAGAGGTAAGACAGTGGCATTATTAAATCAAGTATCTATGTAGAAATCTTTCAGTCTCCATATTTAAACCTTTGATAATAATATGGACAATAATATCTTTAAAATGTCTCAAAGTACAATAGAAATAATCGTTTCGTAAAACTAGTTGACTACTAATTTTAACCCTGTAGTTGTTTTGGTGGTAATAGCTGAATTCGTAAACATCAATTCTGACATCAAGTCAAAAAAAAAAAAAAAAAAAAGAAAAAAATTTTACTTTTTTTTTCAGTAGCCATCCATTTCTCAATCTCTCCCTGTGTTACCTCCTGATCACATAACTGCCGTCAGCCGTGTCAGATGCCCTGGTGGTGGAGTGTGACCAATGGGCCCGTCTCCAGAGTTGGTTGGATCCCGTGTGGTGTTTGGGACAGGCCGAATGGGACCAGGATTAGCCCTCTGCTCTGCTCCGGTCTGCTCCCTCCCAGCTGCCACCTGGCTCCCTCTGCCCGCTCCGGCTCCGCGGCGCTTCCATGGCCCCGAAAAGCAGAACAGGGGAGGGATTCATGTCTCCTCCAAGTAGCCTCATTCAGACCCACACCCATGGACCAGGGGCTAGTTGATGAGGGGAGCTGTGGGCTGCCTAAAAAGAGAGAAACTGGATGGAGAATTAACAATGATTTAGTCCCGAAGGTAGCTTAATTTACTCCTGAGCTGGTTTATTTTGTACTTAGTTTGAAACAGTGGTGTTCAATCTTTTTTAATGGGATTATACAACAACTGGTCCCAGGGCTGTATTTTAAATTCAGTCTGCAATATAATCCAAAAGCATAGGTAAATATAGCATTTGAGCAGTTTTTAGCTATCCATTTTCATCGATCAAAAAAAAAAACCCTTTCTTAGATGAATGGAAACAAGCTTCTATCAAGAGCACGCTACTTGAAATTTAAAACTACTTTACATATAATATATAAAAGAGAGCATAATGTTGTGATAGAAAAGCAGTCACATTGAGAACCACTAAAGCAGGATATTTTTAACAACCCTTTTGCTAAATGAATCATTTCTGATCGGGCATGTCACCAATGTCAAATTTTAGTGTTACAATGATTGTGAAAGGAAACATGATTGAAAGTAATGTTATAATGTGACCGAAACTGACAAAAAAATACAATAAATACAAAATTATATCATGACCTGTGTAATCAGCATTATTCATGGTAACATGGGAAATGGTCACAATTTTATATAGCGTTTTTCCACCTTCTAGGCACTCAGAGCACTTTACATCAAGGAACCACTCACCCATCCATACACATATTCATACATTCCAGTGTACACAGACACTGGGAGCAAGGTTGGGTTTAGTGTCTTGCTCAAGGACACAACAACAGTATTAATTTGTGGGAGCTGGAATTGCACCGCCAACCTGTAGGTCAGTGGATCTGACTGCTCTACCAATGATGTTTATGTCAAAAGCGCCTGAGCTACTGTCACTACTGTAGATAAACCTAATCTTGAAAACCCTACTATTGATAAAACACCTGATCTCAACTCAGTCTTGTGGTTTGCCAGGGATCCTGAATACAATTCTTCAATACTTTACAAAGATGTGAGTGTAGTCTCTGGTGAACCTCCCCAAATTCAGATGAGTATGATTGACAGGTGGATTAGCCAATCAGGGACACGCATGGCCTGTCCAGATAAAACAAATATGGCCGTTTAAGATGAAAAAGAAAAGGAAAAAATTGGACAGAGAAATATTACAGATTTCTGAATTAGTAAGTGAAGCACTTAAATCTTTCTTTGCTTCTGGTTTACAATAGGCATGGTCACCAGTCACTGATATATCCCAAGAAAAAAAATGCAGAGAGATATCATTCTGGATTTGCCAGGCAACCTTGTGGTAGTATTTTGTTAAAAAAAAAAAAAAAAACAAACCTCTAGACCGCTCCTCACCTCCACCTGCAAAAGCCCTGCAACCCACAATTCAATCTGAGCACCTATTGGCCCATGAGGCTTCACTCCATTCTCTCCATGCTGCAGCCCCATCACTGACTGTCTTTGTGTTAAAATTAGATTGCCAAATACATCACCAGCAGCTGTCATCCATCCCCATCCACCATGATCCCCTAACATGCTTCCGAGCCAGTATTGATCCTCCCCTCTTTCCTCACCCCTTCTCCTTGTCCTCACCCTTTTTTTCTGGTTTAGATTCAAAGGCCTATTAACAGAGCACCCATCAATCTTAGCATGCCCTGTGTTTGTTTGGAAAAGTCTTTGATGAGGGGCAGATGTGAATTTCATACCATGTGGAGCGATATAGAATCTAATATTTTTTATCGCGATATCAGGAAAGACAAGGTACAAATCATGACGATAAATACATGTATGTTGTGATGTTCATATGAGTGATTTATACTGTGAGACTATTTTTAGATGGGACCTATTGACAAATGTGTATTGTTGGGTCAAGAGTTGGATGGTTTTCAAATAATATCTTTAATTTTGGTTTGGTGTCTTCAACATGCTGTCAATACAAAGACAAGATTTTTAATGATTTGCGGTTTTCTTCATGGCTCATTTGTCATTTACTAGATTTTTGTGCTGGTTGTGACTGGAGGAATCAAGAATTACAAAATAATTTATTTTCTTGATCTGCTTAAACTCTGTTTAATTGGCAACCTACTATGTGAATAAACAAGTACATATTACTACTAATTTCATTGTCTGAATGAAAAGTTATGTGGTTCAAGGCCAGGTCCCTGATTTTTAAAACCTCTTAAAACGTGAGCCAAACTAGTTAATTTAAAAAGTTATTCCTCACTTAATGTTTGCAGAGTGGAGTTTTTCTATCAGAGTAATGCTAACAGCAACTAGCATGCTAACCACTCACATCCTCATTCTCTGGCAATTCACTGATTATATTTATAAGATGTATCATAGTATCCAAATGGGACTTAACGGTAGAACAAAACAATCAGACATTGCTGACCTCAGATTTAAGGTGCATAACTCCGTCTTCATGGAAAAGTTTTCTCTACTTGGATTGTTCCAAAGAATGGCATTAAACATTTGTCTTGTATTTATTCATACATAACAGGTCTTAAAATGCTCAAACATAATGAAAATAATTAAAAAATCTTACTGTGAAAGGGTTTGCTTACAACAACTAGCATGATAACCACGCACATCCTCATTCTCTGACTAGTCACTGCTTTATAATTATATACAGATATTGCGCAGTGGACATATTTTGACCTCAATGGCTACTTATACAACATATCAGTACTGGGGCAAGACAAATGTTGCTCAAATATATGGGAAAAATGTGTTCATGTTATGTAGTTTTCTCTTCTTTTTCTCATTGCTGCTCCGGTCACACCTGTGGTACTGTGATGTGCTCTTCTGACACTGCAGATTAAGCACCAGGCTTTCAGACATGTCACAGGTATCTGCAGAGCTTCACGCCTGATAAGGGCCACTTGCTCACCAAACAGCTCCTCACCAAGAGAGGGAGTCCAAACCAGCAGAAATACACAGAGAGAGCCAGGACTTTGCGAGATGTAATGTGTTATTCTGGAGAGGGTCTGTGTGATTGCCTTTGTGGTCCCAGACATGTCAATAATTGAAGAGTAAGAGTCCACACTTTGTCCTTTCGTTGTTAAAGATTGGATTTTGGGTCTAATTTTTATGCATTACTTTTTGGTATATTGCGCCAGCCTAGTTTTACTCATAGAGAGCGGTTTTCGTTAAATTGCTTGCATAAAACATTTATTTGAACTGGTTGCCGTATAATAGCTCATGAACTTTTGAGGAAACCTAAAAGACAAAACTAGTGTTAGTAGTAGACCTGTCATGATAAAAATAAGCACAATATATTGCAACAGTGAAATATTGCGATAAATGATAATATTAAAATTACTTACTATACCACTGATTAAGATTTAAATAAAGCAGGAAAATCCCACTAACCTATTTTAAATAGACTATTTCATTAAAAGACATGAGCTGAAACAAATAAATAGCAGAATGTACCTATAATTATATATAAAAGGGACTAATTCCACCCCTCTACAGCTCAAATCTTATTGTATTACAACAAAAATACCCCAAGATGTTTTAATATGTGATTTATCTTAACCATTGCAAGGTATGGCCAATGCTTGGTTGTGACCTATGCCATCTGTCAATGTTATGGTTACATTTATTCTATGTTTTTGAATTTCAATTGATGTAGGGATACTTTGTAATGACCACAATGTTCTTTTTACTTCTAACTTTTGCTATCTGATATAAAATGCTAATGAATGTAGTTTTAATGTTTATGCTCCATTGCACAATAACAAAACCACAAAAGCAGAACCAGTCTTGCTTTACTGTTCACCCTATTAAAAATAACTGCAATGTTTTAGTAATTGGAAGCCAAGTGGTCACTAATTGCTTATGTCTCCTTATAAGCTATGCGTACTTTACATACATATTGAAACAGTAATATTACCAAAACATTGCATCAGATTTGAAATTGCATGTTTGTTTAAAATAGCAATTATGTGCAGTCCTGTGTGCACAAAGTGTTAAAGTGAGCTAACGTGGCTCTGCTCAGCTATGCAGCAGTAATTAGGGCTAAATTGAACTTCATGGAGTAGGAGGTGTCTAATCAATGGTAGAAAATCAGCATCTAAAGGTCACAGCGGTCTAGCATTAAAAGGCTGTGAATGCTCTGGACACACTGGAGGAGCAACAATGGCTTTGAATAAGGGGCTAAATAGTTATGTCATGGTGTTCAAATGGGACTTTAATGGTAGAACAAAACAATCAAAATTGCTGACCTCAGATTTTAAATGGAATATCTTTCAAGTTAAAGGTGAATTATGTAAATTTTCAGCTCCTACTTGACTTTATGGGAAGGTTTTCTGTACTTGGATTGGTCCAGAGAATGACATGAAATATCTGTCTTGCATTTATTCATACATAACAGGTCTTAAAATACTCAAAAATACTGAAAATACTGAAATATAGAAAGATTCTTACAGTGAATGGGTTTGCTGATGTAGGCCTGGTTTGGTCTTGTTCCAGTTTTAGTGTTTTAGTTTAGGATTTAGTTAAGTGTATGGGCTAACCTGGTTTCTGTTATTAACATATATAGGTATAAAATCTATGCAATTTTCATATACTATAAATGTCCATAACCCAGAAGTTATACCGTAATAATAATAAACAAATATAATAATAATAAAAAACTTCAAAGATATTTTTCAAACTAATACAAAAAAACAACAACAACAAAAAAAAAAACAAGCAAAAAGAACATAATATTTTTTTCAACTGGTTGGGGATTGAAACTGTAAAAAAACAAAAGCAATCAAACAGTTACTACTTGATGATGTCTTCTTCAGTAGAGTCAAAGTTGGATAGCCCTTGACTTTTAAGGGTGCACTCCAAAAGTTTGCAGGTGTATTGAAATCCTTTCTGAATTTGGCTTTGTTATAACTCTTCAAAACATATGCAAAAATGGTTCACTCTTGCAAAGCTGTTTTCACCTTGTCATGAATTCAACAAAATATGTCCCCTGTCCAAATTCCATTTTTTTTGTTTTTTTTGTTTTGTTTTGTTTTCTGACAATAATTGTGATTGCAACTAGATTTGCAATTTATGTTTTAAAAAGGATTCTGTTCAAAGGTCACATTTTAAATGTGTCCAGAAAAAAATACGAAATGCCTAAAATTTAAGATTTCAGAACATGTTTGTACACATCTAAAACTACAGGGTTTGCACTTTTTATGTAAAATAAGCCAAGAATATTTGTTGTTTGTATGGTACTTACAATATTGCATCCTTTGTAATTTTCTAATTGTTTCAATTCAAAGACAACAATTTGTAAAAAATGGGAAAATCAAGAACTACTTGTTCTTTAGTTGCTTGCAGTGTCCCCCAAGGGTCAGTAGTAGTAAGGGTCAGTAGATTAATGACCTATGAAAAATATCTGGTACATTTAAATGTATAATATTCACTGATGATACTAACATATTTTATTCCAGTGAAAATTGTTCACCTAAATATTGTTATTAACAGTAAATTGACAAAATTAAAATGGACAGAAACAAATTATCCGTAAATCTGTAAATGTAAATGTATTTCATTATTGTTATCCACCTGTAACAGCATTGTCTTGGATATGTACATTTGAATCTTTGTGAACATTAATATTATTAGATTTGTGTGACTTTATAATGCATGTACAGGAAGCATACTAGAAATGTAATGCACATGCATAACACAAGGGTGAGAATAAATGAATATTACTTCATCCCACTTCCCAGACTAGTCTAAAGACATTTTGTATATTCAGAGTTTTGTTTGTACACAGCACTAGCCACCAGCCATTTACAGCAAACTCAGTCAAGTCTTTGATCTGTAAAAGTGAGTGAGTTAGTCTGAGTGATTACCTTCTATCATTAAAACTCAAAAAGACCTCAGTGAAAATGATGTGTTGATTAAAACCCTTTGTTCACCTCAGAAGACTTTCTCAGTTTAAATTTTTGGTTTTGTTTTACATGTTTTGTATTTTTTAAATGCCCTCTATTCTTCTTTTTACTCTAAGGGTTGGATTCCAAACATTTTGAAAGCATTTACAGAAGACAACAATGGCATACTTGGCCATGATTCTTGAATGTAAAAAGATGGCTGCCCTCTATAGGTAAATTCATCACAAGGTTTTTCACAACGTAGGAAAAAATATTGGCTTTCAGTCCAGGTTAAAAGAAATATATCTGAAAGTACGTCTTGCCCAATAGGTGTTGAATATGTACATGGGTTGGGCAATTAATGACATTTTTTTTTTATCAGTATTTAGATTCAGCCATTTCTAATTGCCAGTGATCAGCTTGAGTCTTTAAGTCACAGGTCTACAGCCTATCCTCTGTCAGTAAAGGCATGAGGAAGACTATTTTTGTGTTAAATTATACTTATTAAAAGTCTGTATTGTTATGTTCAGGAATTTAACATTTCCCAGCCCTCATATCATGTAGACCCACAATAAACTTACCAGAATAAGTGACTCTAATGCATATGCTTTGGAATTATTTTGTAGTTTGACTGCTGTATATTGCTAGTCTCAGCTTCACACTTGGTACTAGTCCTGTTCCTTGCTTCTGTTCTCTGTCTGGAATAAGGATCTTTGTAAATACTGCAGTTACATGAAATTACGGTGCAGAAATATTCCCTGTGCATTTATAAAGCATTAGTGGCATGCTGCGTTGCTCTCAATCAGCTTCAGACACAGTGGATTCCTGTAGCTCTGTTGAGGTGTTAAAGTGCAGCTATAATGATCACTAATGATTATAATTTTGGTTTTAAGATCAGGGTTCTGACTGACTGAACAGCATCACCTTCTGCTCTAATATAAACAGTGAAGTAATTACGATAGTTAAATTATATAATGGAACAAAGTTATGTAAAGCAACACTTTGTAACTTTCTAGAAGGTGACACGTCATTTGTATGATTCCATGGAAAAAGAAAGGTAAAACCATACTTCTCCATGGACATAGATACGTTTTATGTCATAAAGTGGAAGATTATAGCCAAAGGAACAACCGCTTCTAGGCCAGGTTTGTGGAGATTTATAGTAAGGATCCATGTTTTTAATGAAAACAAATGAAACCAAAAAAATCAAAACAAACAAACAAACAAACAAACAAAAAAAGCACCAGGCTTTTATTTTACATACTGGGGATTTAAATCAGAAAAGTGTCTTGTACTTCACTTATTGTGGCCTAGCACCAAAGTATATCTCTGACATATTAGTGCCATATGAACCATCTTGCACTCTGAGGACTTCAGGGACCAGCCTTCTGCTGGTGCCCAGAGTCAGGACTAAACATGGGGAATCAGCGTTTCAGTTTTATGCAGCTAAAACCTGGAAAAGTCTTCTTTAAGACGTGAAGCAGGCTTCTACTTTAAAAATGTTTAAATCCAGGCTCAAAACAGTTATGTTTAGCTATGCATATAACTCAAAGCTTTTTATTCTGCACGCTTCTTTTTTAATGTTAAGTTTATGATTATTATTTATGTTTTGATTTGTGCTATACAAATAAACTTGCCTTGCCTTATGTAACTTGCTGCATAGAAAATGAGCTGCTTTAGCCACAATATAACCTTGCAACATTTGTGCTGTTTTTCTCTGTGTATTTTAGATCCCAGTATCGCCTCCACACTCAGCATGCACTTGTCAGTTGACCTGTCTTTTCGCTCAGACCCTAAATGTTTTCAGACCACTGCTATAATCCCAGAGGATGTGTTTTGGACCGCTCACCATAGCACTGCTAGCATTTTCTTTACACTTCATATTTCACAGTTTGAGCTGGGGAAATAGGGGTGCTGATGTAATGTACTGTACTACATGCTACACACATGGTCAATATTTTCATTTTGGATCAATGCATCTTAATGATTAGTGATTGCATTGATCCAGGTGGTCTATTAGCGGTGCTTAGTCAGATATGTGGGCTTTGAGCTTTAAGCCATCAGTATATCAGTCATCAGTATAATTTTGTTACCTCCTCAAAACATATCTGGAACCCTTCACACATCTCCATAGCTCAAAATGTGCTGTTCCACTATGTGATGTCATGTAGCGGTAGTTTTCAAGTTAACAGCACCTTAACTTAACAGCACCTTAGCTCAGTAGAGATTGGGAATTACAGGTCTGAAATTATCCAAATGATTCTAGTGAAAGTGTGTGAAGTTTTGAAACACAGTGGAGCACTTCCTCACAATATGACATATGTTGGAGAGAAGAACTCAGCCTAATTATGCAGGGTTTATGTGTTAAACATGTGTGAGTGAAACAAAACACATCTCCAAGTATGTCTGTGATAAGGAAACAACATTATGACATAGATCGGGGAATGGCATAATAAGGGGTTTTAAATATTTAGGCTGGGATAAGACTAAAGAAAAGCAGCAAGAAATAGTCTCCTAAAATGTAATGCACGGTTATCAGTATATGTTGATGGAATAATTACCAATATAAAAATATTTTCCAGCTCTCTTACCAGTCTGATGGTGGTTTGCCCAACTACCAACATGGAATTTATTAGTTAAAATTGGGTATAGGCTGCACTTAATATGCTTTGCAGAAGTAGAACTATTTAGGCATTCCACACCACTTAATGAGACAGTTGTGTTACACATGTGAATATGGCATGTATGGAACGGCATCCAGTATAAAAAAATCTGAATTTACCAGGACTAAACCAGGTCTAAAGCAGGTCTGAACCAAGAATAAACCAGGACTAAAACAGGACTAAACCAGGTCTGAACCAAGACTAAACCAGGACTAAAACAGAACTAAACGAGGTCTGAACCAAGACTAAAACAGGATTAAAACAAGACTAAATCAGGTCTGAACCAGGACTAAAGCAAAAGTAAAACAGGACTGAACAAGGAATAAACTAGAGACATGGTTAATCATTAGTCAGGCCAAAACCAGGACTAAGCCAGGACTAAAACAAGACTAAAGCACGTTTGAACCAGGACTAAAACAGGACTAAACTGGGAGTGGTTATTCATTAAAGCAGGATAAGCTAAATTTGATATGCGTTACAGAAATAGAACCATTTAGACATTCCACACCACCTAATGAGACAATTGCGTTAGTCATGTGGATATGACATGTATTGAAAAGCATTCAGTGTAAAAATCTGAACTTAATGGTATTCTATGGAAAAAAAAAAAAAAAGTAAATAAACATTAAAATATGTACAGTATCATTCATAATCAAATCATTTTGCCTTGTCAGTTGGCTATAATTAACACCATTATAAAAAAATGAAAACCATCTTTGAGATCTTTGACTTTATTCATAGAGCAATCAAAATAACTGACCTACCTTAACATGTGTTAGTATGCTAGCAGTAGATTTTTCGAGGAAGCAGTAAATTTTCGAGGAAGTTAGCAGCTATTAAAAGCCAAGGTGAATGCCATTGTGCTTGCTATCTGAAATGTATACAGTGTTTTATGCTTGTTGATGCGTTTGAAACTGCAGAAATGTCACTATTGATGTTTTGGCGACATCAGATGGAGATGTTTTTGTCAGAGAAAAGTTAGATCAATGTCAGCTGTGATTGTGGAAGCCTGGGAGCCATAGACTGACAGCTTTTCATTATCCAGCTGCAGCTACACGTCCCCAAAGAGAAGCCACATCTGCTCCCATCATCAAGACACGCTTAATCCTCATTAGACTAGAACCACCGTGGAGAGTGGAATAAAACAGCAGTCAGTCAGGCCAAAACCAGGACGAAACCGGGACTATACCAGGACTAAAAGAGGACTGAACTAGAGACATACTTAGAATGGAACCGCCATGGAGAGAAGACTGGCTAGTTTTGGACTGAACTAGGAATAAACTAGAGACATGCTTAATCCTCAATCATGGAAAAAACAGGACTAAACCAGAAGTCAACTAGAGCTAAGAATGGAACCACCAAGAAGAGGAGACTGGCTAACTCAGCAATCAGACAGGGCTAAGCCAGGACTAAACCTGATCTGAACCATATGTAACTGGAGTAAAATCAGAGCTAAACTAGGCCTAAACTAGATCCAAACCATATCCAGACCTTAACCAGGACTTGTCGGCTATCATTAGCACCATACTTAATCCTCATTAGAGTGAAACGATCGGCAGACACAGCAAGCTTGAAACTGCAGTCCATCAGAACTGCGTAGGAGACCATCTCATGACTATACCCACTGTTCTATGTTATCCTGTAGAGACACCTTATACCGCCTCTGGGCCAGACCTGAGCTGTACCTCTCAACAGGAGCTCCACATGCTTTTAGATATAACAACATCTAACTGTTCAGGGCTGGACCAGCTAAAAGGCATCATCTCACACTCTCCTACTGCTAAAATAAGTGCTCTACAAATATGAGGGGGCAAGTACTGCATATAATTTTGCTTTTAGGCTGCTCCGAGTACATTATATTCATTGTATTTTGAATGTGCTCTTTCAAATGTTAAGACTAGGTTGAGATTTCTTGGGGATGGCTTTTTTGGTTCAAAGTACTTTTTAGATTTTTGTTTACATGTTATTATGTACAATAAGCAATGTGGGATAGTTGTTTAGTCTTTAAATAAAATATTAGTAGTTCTAAAATGATGAGATTCACTGTACTGATGATAAATAATAAATGGACACATTTTTATATAGCACTTGTCCACCTCCAAGGCTGTAATATCGCTTTACATCAAGAGGCCACTCACCCACTCACACACACATTCATACACCAGTGTACGCAGAGACTTGGGGCAAGGTGGGTTGAGTGTCTTGCCCAAGGACACAATGATGAGTATTAATTTGTGGGAGCTGGAAGACCAACCAAGAGTCAGTGAATCACTCTTCAAATGATGTTTATGTTGCGAGTAGGATTCAAACTGCCAACCTTCAGCTCAGTGAACAGACACTCAGCTGAGCTAGTGTCTGCTGTTGATTTAATAGTTAAACATACTGCCATCTGAATGTTACCAACTGTATGGAATAGGGCTGCAAATATTGCAATCAAAACTACATTTTTTTAAGGTTACAGGTTATAGATAGGTTATCTATAACATAATATATAGGTTATCTATAACATAATATATTTTGCAAACAACAAAATATTTATCTCATATGCAAAGTAGTAGTTTAAACCTTTACGATTCTTAAATGCATGTTGTATTTCACAGTGCATATTTCTCCTTTCAAATATTTAAAATGTGAATCCAGAATCCTAAAACTGCAAATTCCAATTAGATATTTTTCCCAAATCGCTCAGCCCCACAATGGATGCACTATGTCTGAACCAGGACTAAACCAGGACTAAACCAGGACTAAACCACTAAACCATTAAGTCGAGCTTAAAATGGAACCAACATGGAGAGGATACTGGCCAACTTAGGACTGATGCAATGACGAGTATTCATTTGTGGGAGGTGGAATCATACCACCAACCTGTGGGTCAGGAAATCTGACCACTCTCCCCATGATGTTTATGTTGAGGGCATGATTCAACCACCAACCTTCAAATCACACAACACCAACTGAGCCACTGTCAACTGTTGATTTAGCGTTTTAACATAATGCTATCTCAATGTTACCAACTGTAATCACAGTGCTCATCAAATAAATCCCTATTATATATTTTTTCCCAAATCGCCCAGCCCCTCAATGGAGGCACTATGTCTGACTTCCAGAACATCTTGTCTTTTATTTATTTTAAACCATAGCTGTCAAAACATTTTTCAAAGTCCATACACGCTGTCACTATTAATTTCACCATGCAGATGTGTTCCAAAGCTACTTTCACCTTTCACAATTACACTTCACCATTCCACCCAGAGAGATTGCACACCCATCACAAGTGATATACCCAGGTGCATTAAAGCCCTACTACTTCCTAATGACAGTAATCGGTTGCGTGACTCTCTCCTAATTCTTTATGCAGAAGTATAAATTATCCGACAAGTGCGTTGCTCTACTGGGGACACCTCTCCGGAGATCTTGCCTCCAACTTAGCCTATTAGCTTATGTTGACAGCCAGAGCGTCCTGTCAGCTGTGTCAGGGCGGTTTCTGTGAAGCATATAAAAAATCAATCCTAAAAATAAACACCATCTGAACTCCAAGTCTTCAAAAGCTGCCATCTGCGGTTTGATGTGACAGTTCGTTTTTTAGACGCCGTACCCTTGACCCGCGCCTTGTACAGCTAACCAACGTTTTTATGTCTTACTCAATTTTACCGCAGCCCTCTCTCGTTCATCATTGCTAAGAGGTGGTTAGGACAAGACATATTGGCTCCACAAAGCTTTTGATGTCAGTTCTTCAAACCAGACATGAATTTAGGCGAGGCGTCTCTCGGCAGTAGCTCGCGTCTTCTTTTTTCGATCGCTTTGCCGTCATACTAAGCCAGCCGGCATTGTTAACACAGGTCAGAATTCAATGGTACTCGCTTTGGGACGTCCCGCGCATGGCAAAGAGGGTTTATCTCAGGGTCGGTTCACGCCTTAAGGCCCCTTTGGCAAAATAAAGTTGTACAATGGGGAGATGTTGACTTTGAAATGTCGACGAAGATGAAAATACGTTTTTTTACAAACAGGCCAGTGCGATGTTTTCTAACCAGTTTTCTCTTAAACATGGCTCTAAGAAAACTTATTTGATAATATTCTTGGAAGACCAAATTAACCTCTTTGATTTGAAGTTCAAGTAAAATATTAAAGATGAACATGCAAATTGCAATAGTGGTAAAATAGAGTTAGAGATGAAAAAAAAAAAAAAAGGCATAGAAGATCTGAAAGATGAACATGTTCTTTTCAATGGCCTGATCTCATTGGCGTGAAATGCCAATTTATAATTTTTTTTCCCACATAAGTTCTTGAATACTGGCCTAGCGGTGCCCAATGTGTGACGTCAGAATGGTGCACCGCATGATTAGTTCTGATCAATCAGAGTGATAACTGCTAGAGCGGCGCTAGCCGCTCCATTTTACCCCAGCCGTCTCTAGTTCATCATTTCTAAGAGGTGGTTAGGACAAGACATATTGCCTCCACAGATCTTTTGATGGCAGTTCCTCAATTCAGACTTGCAAAGCAAATTTTTAGGTTCTTTGAGGGTTTAAAAATTATGAAAAGTTCATGTTGTGAAAATACAGAAGAATTCTTATAAAATCCAACCTTTGTTAAAGTTGTGGATGCTCTGTCAGCCAAATATGGGCAGTTTGAATTCCCAAAAATTGCATTGTGCTCTATGGGAGAATTCTTTCTGGCTCCCAGGAGCTACATTAACTATGGAGCGGCCACTAATGGATCTCACACGGGGACGGAGAGGAAGTGTCTTATCCAGGTCTTATTATAGGTCCATGGATAAAAAGTCATGTTCAAAACACCTTTATCCCCAGTCAGAAAGCCTCATTTAACTATTAACTATATAATATACAGTGTCATATACCTGCTAATTATACATGCAGAGTTACCTTTGTGCACAATTTCAAAATCAAGTCAAATGGAAATAAACAGGTTCTGAGGGTTTTTTAATAAATAAATGAATAGACAGTTGAGCAGATATGAAAGCTATTTAAAGATGTAAACAACATTGGTTCAACTGTAACAAACCGGGATCTTGTCATGCTTCAGTGAATCCATTACCTTAGTGTATGAAGTCTGAAAGCTTTTTTATATCCTCACCTGAACCGCTGCACTTGTCAATCAAACTGTCACATGAATCACCTGCTGCCAAATAAACATCCTGTTGCCTATTTGAGCGCAGTCCCAGATCTAAACCAGGTCTCGCAGGTCTGGGCTAGATCTGGTTTAGTTCTGCTTTACAGACTCCTGGTTCATTAGGAGCTGTGGGGTCTCTGGAGGTCATCTTCCTGAGGCTATAGTACTGGCTTGTTGCTTGTTGTTTTAAAGCCTAATTGCGAGTCTTCTTTATCCTTATCTTGTTGCTGTGTTTTTGATCATTAGTGGGTTTTACCCATCAATAGGAATTCAAAAAGTAGCGTATTCAGTGTGAGGCAAGAGAATACAGGAGATTTAAAGACAGTAAAGATGGCGGGCAATATGAAAAAGTAATGTGTTGTGTACAGTATATTATACAGCATTGTTCTGTTGTTTTCTCTATGCTCTTCATTATGTTTGAAATGTAGTCTGTTTCTGTTTCTGACCCACAGGACACCAGAATGTATATGGAAAACCTTATCAAATATGCAGCATTCAAATGCAAGTAATATGTACACAAAATGACATCAAAAGTCTGCGAAAAAGATCTGATAATGAGTAAAAGAGATTTCTTTTTATTAGGCTGGGATAAAGTGGCATTTCTGCCATTTGTGTTTAATTATACAGTACAATCCCATTTGTATTTGAACCTCAACAAAGATTAGACACATTTTAGCATACTTTTGATGGGTATCTAGTAGCAGTTGTAGAAGTAGTAGTAGTGTGTAAATAGTAGTAGTTCTAGTAGTAAAGTAGGAGTAGAAGTAGTAGTAGCAGAACCTGTAGTTGCTGTAATTGTAGTAGTAGTAATCATGGTGGTGGTGGTGGTGGTGGTAGCAGTAGCAGTAGTAGCTGTAGTAGTAGTCATGGTGGTGGTAGCAGTAGCAGCAGTAGTAGTAGCTGTAGTAGTAGTAGTCATAGCAGTAGTAGCTGTAGTAATAGTCATAGCAGCATTAGTAGTTGCAGTAGTAGCTGCAGTAGTAGTCGTAGCAGTAGTAGCTGTAGTTGTAGTAACTGTAGTAGTAGTTGCTGTAGTTGTAGTAGTATCAGTAGTAGTAATAGTAGCTGTAGTAGTTGTAGTAGCTGTAATAGTTGTAGTAGCTGTAATGGTTGTAGTAGCTGTACTAGTAGTTATAGTAGTAGTAGTAGTTGTAGTAGAAGAAATATTCATATCTGTTTTGATCACATCAATTTCTCCAACTAACCAGGACATGTTCAATCAATTTACAATATTAAAATGATAAATAAATAAGAAGTAGAGAGTGGGATGTTGATACTTTTGAAAACAAATTCTTATACTGTCAAATTCCCAGCTTATAGAAAAAGACTGACAGTTCAAAGCTATACAGTATAATCACTAAACATGTTTTTTATTTTTATTTGCTTTGGACCAATTTAAAATACAATCAATGACATCAAACAAGGACTATCCCAGAAGTGCTTGCCAGTCTTATGCTTTCACAGAGGGCTTGGAGGGACTCTGGGTGCACCTTGAAATCGTTCATTTCCATAGCACTGTTACAGCTGCTGCAGGCGGTAGTGTTTCCCAATGGAGCGTTTGCGTTTGGTTATTAAAGAGCCCTATGCCGACCATCCTCCACACTCCTCTGACCTGATGACTTTAAACTGAGAGTGTATTCTTTCTCCTGTCCTCACATAAGCCTCCATCTTTGTTTTTTTTTTGTTTTTTGTATTTGTTGAGATAAGAGAGAACGGGATTGACCTTTTATGGCATTAAACATTGATGTGCTTGCCTCGCACAGGGGAAGCTTAAGCAGGAAAAAAAGTGCATACAAGAAAGACACTAATTAATCTTTGAAATACTGAAAAAGAAGTTGGGTTTTGTAATTATCTGAACGATGCATGTTGTTTACAGAATCAATTGCTCTCAAAATGATGCTAACATTTAGTCTAAATGATGTGTGATCATTATTATTGTCATAGCCCTAACCCTAATGTAATGGTGCAAATAGCATTCAACAAACAAATAGATCGCTGAAAGTACTGTGTCTCTTGCTAACTATAACAACTGTATATTGTTATGGATTTTAAAGCTGTACGGGTTTTTCATTACATTGCTATTGTGTAATGAGACATGGCCACAATGACTGTAACAATAACTGAGCAGTGAAGAAGGTCATTCAGTAAAATCATGTTAACATGGCCTTGAGTATTGCATTGATGTATGAATTGAAGTACAGTCTGTAAATACATTTGTTTTGCAATCTGCAGTACTATTCTTAGTCTAACAGTAGTAATGGTATTAGAAAATATAATAATAGTATAGTCATTTCTATTTAATAATGGTAAATGGTCACATTTTTATATTGTGCTTTTCCACCTTCTGGGCCCCCAGAGTACATCAAGGAACCAGTCACCCATTCACATGCACATTCATACATCAGTGTACCTTGACACTGGGGTCACGAGAATGGTTAAGTGTCTTGCCCAAGGATACAATGGCAGTAATTAGTGGGAGTTAGAATCACACTGCCAACCTGTGGGTCATAGATCTAACTGTTCTATAGGTGATGTTTTATGTTAGAGCGGATTCGAACTCCCAACCTTCGGGTTAGTGTACAAACACTCAATATATCTGACTGTGTCTTAGCATGTTTCATATTTTAAGGGAAATGATCTGCTGTAGCAAAATAACTAAGTGGAATTTACTCAAAAAATTGAAATAAAAAAAAAAAAACTCCCATTACCAGTATGTTATAGTAGCAATTCTGAAGGTATCAAGCACAGATTTGAACGCTCCCCTCCACCTCTGTTGCTACATCCATTCCATTATTTTCTGCTTCTATCAGTTTTGTAAATGGCTCACACTGCGTCAACACAATCTCTGTAAGCAAGCATGTGTCACTTTAGTTATGGATAAGCTAAACTGCAGTGGCACCGTAATGTCCTTTAAAATATTCTAATACCACTTCTCACTGAGCGCATATCAGCCGTCGCTTCACTACATTAGCTTTGAATGAAACAATGTGCACAAAGCTAGCCGTATATCGCTTTTCGCTTTGAATATTTAATGCTCGCTATAAAGCCCATGACACAGACCTTAAGGCTATATGTACATACCTACTGCGCACCTGACATGTTTTACACTCTAGAAAATGAGATTGTGCATTTTTATTTATAATGCAGGTGAGAGAGGAGCTTTCAACAGGATAAATAAGAAGTATGCAGGCCTTTGACTCTGCGTGTAAATGTGGGATGCTGATAATTTGATTGTGGGCATGCCAGACAAAGGGATAACAACATCACGGTAACCTTACGCACATTATTAAAGGGATTTATGTGGAAAATGCAAGTACTTAGTGGGTGAGCAAGGTGAATGACCACAAGAGAATATAAACAGGAAAGATTGCTGTGTTTTTAATGGACTAAATACTGGAAATAAACAGTTGAAATGTGCAGTTATAGGGTAAACTGAACTGCTTGGAGCTTTTAACCACAATATTCCATCCATCCATCCATCCATCCATTTTCTTCTGCTTATCCGGGGCCGGGTCGCGGGGCAGCAGT
Organism: Periophthalmus modestus; assembly: GCA_019594935.1. Classification (NCBI taxonomy): domain Eukaryota; kingdom Metazoa; phylum Chordata; class Actinopteri; order Gobiiformes; family Gobiidae; genus Periophthalmus; species Periophthalmus modestus. Next base: position 7,437,151 of record JAIEZT010000009.1, read on the forward strand.
CTAAGCAGGGACTCCCAGACTTACCTCATCCCAGACACGTCCTCCAGCTCCTCCAGTGGGACCCCAAGGTGTTCCCAGGCCAGCCGAGAGACATAGTCCCTCCAGCGTGTCCTGGGTCTTCCCCGGGGGTTCCTCCCGGTGGGACATGCCCAGAACACCTCCCTAGGGAGGCGTCCAGGAGGCATCCTGAGCAGATGCCCGAGCCACCTCAGCTGGTTCCTCTCGACGTGAAGGAGCAGCTCCTCCCATGTGACTGAGCTCCTCACCCTGTCTCTAAGGGTGCGCCCAGCCACTCTGCAGAGGAAACTCATTTCGGCCGCTTGTATCCACGATCTTGTTCTTTCGGTCATGACCCAGAGCTCATGACCATAGGTGAGGGTAGGAACGTAGATTGACCAGTAAATCGAGAGCTTTGCCTTTCGACTCAGCTCCTTCTTTACCACAACGGAGCGATACAGCGACCGCATCACTGCAGACGCTGCACCGATCCGCCTGTCAATCTCGCGTTCCATCCTTCCCTCACTCGTGAACAAGACCCCGAGATACCCCACTTGAGGCAAAGATACTTGAAACTCCTCCACTTGATTTGGCAAGGGCTCACCACCCACCCGTGCCTGGAGGGGCAAGAAGCCACCACAACATCATCTGCCGGTCGAGAACCATGTGGTTCCCGACCAGACCCCCTCAGATTTGGAAGAGCTGTCCATAAATATAATGAACCAGCCGCTTCACACTCGGCTTACTGCAAAAACCGCCCCATACAGCCTGCTGCAAAGTCCCCAGAGTGGCTCGAAGAAGCCATCAGGACAAAAACATCATCTGCAAACAGCAGAGATGAGAGAGTCCTGGTCCAGTGTTCCCGAACCCACACTGCTCCTCCTGAATCCGAGGTTCGACTATCGGTCGGACTCTCCTCTCCAGTACCCTGGAATAGACCTTACCGGGAAGGCTGAGGAGTGTGATTCCCCTGTAGTTGGAACACACCCTCCGGTCCCCTTTTTATACAAAGGGACCACCACCCCAGTCTGCCAGTCGAGCGGTACTGTCCCTGACCGCCACGCGATGTTGTAGAGACGTGTCAGCCAAGACAGCCCCACAACATCCAGAGACTTAAGGTACTCGGGAAGGATCTCATCAATGCCCGGAGCCTTGCCACCGAGGAGCTTGCCAACCACCTCAGTGACTTCGGCCAGGGTGATAGACGAGTCTGCCTCCGGGTCCCCAGTCTCGGCTTCCTCCTCGGAAAACGTGACAGTGGAATTGAGGAGAAGTATTCCTTCCACCTTCCGACAACATCCCCAGTTGAGGTCAGCAGCTCTCCACCCGCACTGTAAACAGTGTTGGTGAAGCACTGCTTCCCCCTCCTGAGGCGCCGAACAGTTTGCCAGAATTTCTTTGAGGCCGTCCAATAGTCCTCCTCCATGGCCTCCCCGAACTCCTCCCAACCCCGAGTTTTTGCCTCCACGACAGCACGAGCCGCGGCACGCTTGGCCTGCCGGTACTCGTCAGCTGCCTCAATATTCTCATCAAAAAACCAAAAAACAACTGGTTGAATGTAACAAAGTAAAAGTAGCAAAGTACTGTTCTTAAGTTTTTTTTTTTTTTTGTATCTGTATTTAACTTAAGTAAAGTGGATACTTTTTACTTTTGCTTCACCACATTTGAGAACCGGTATCTGCACTTTCAACTCCACTACATTTTTAAACTGGACTGTCGAGTAAAAATATTTTTTATTACTGTTGGAGTCCTGCTGTAAAGCCTTAGGGGTTTATTTTTAACATGTTCATATCAAAATCAATAGATTTGAAGCTAGATCTGAAAATCTACGTGAAATACTTTTACTATCTACTCTTTACATTTTTTAAAGGGGTAATTTCATACTTTTGCTTAAGTAGATCTTTCTCATGTGATACTTTTACTTAAGTATTTCTTTGCCCCGCTATCTGTACTTTTACTGAACTTACTAAGTAACAAAACTAAGTACTTCATCCCCTACTGTCAAAAGCATATCTGGAGTAGCGTGTTATTTACTTGTGTGTTAGAGTTTTCCAGGATTTTAGTCTATCTCTCTTAAGTTCCCAAAATGCTTGAACTTCATGAGGCTCCTCTGTGTATTACAAATTCACCATCTACTCAACTTAATGCTAGCAGCCCTTTTTAGTTCAAATTATTTAACTCTGCCGTGTCCCAGCTGTTAATCTTATATGCAATACCAAAGCAAAGATTTGGAAGTACCAATCAAAAAATTAATTAAAAAGTTTGACACAGCAAAAGGTGTCCCATAAAAACATAATTAAAACTGGGACTAGAATTTGTTCAACTAATCTAATTATTGTTTTTAAATTAGATTACATCTGAACTACAACACAGAGACAAATAGAATAGCACTTTACATCAAGGAATCACTCACCCTTTCAGACACATATTCATACACCAGAGTACACAGACACTGGGGGTGAAGTGTCTTGCCCAAGGACACGACAACAGTATTTATTTGTGGGAGCTGGAATCGCACTGCCAACCTGTGGGTCTGTGGACAAACGCTCCACCAACTGAGCTACTGTCGCCCCAAATTAAATGTTCAGAGTAAAACAGTGCTAGCTGAAGCTATTTAGGTCAATTACTGCAGTAGGGATGAATGATTACTTGTAGATACTACATTTTGTAGGAGATGTACATATGGTATGGATCACATTAAAATGTCAGCCTGAATCTCACCCTCTTTAACATGGAAATAGATGCAAATGTGTTGAGTGCTAAAAACCCATCACTAGGGTCACCATAGGCCCAGCCCATATGCCGTACAGCTGCAGTATAGAGATATGTTCCATAGCCTTAAGCAGGAGTTATATGAGGCCCTACCTTATTGCCAGCTCTATACTTTAATTAAAAGAGGACATGGACACGTTGGAAGCCCTTTGCACCTCTGGGACAGGCGGTGTTTGGTATTTCATTTTAATAGCTGGTTTTACTTTGCAGAAGACCTTCACCTGTGCCTCTAACTACAGCTGATCACAGGCAAAATGGATTTTATTATGGACCTCACGACAACTGAAGCTGTGCAGTAAAGTCTGTTAATAAGGGTTTTGTGAAGATAGAGTGAGTGTAGAGAAATGCCTTAATTTATAGGACGGGGAGTATGGTTTTGGTTCAGATTTCCTGTTGCCGTCTTTGAGTGCTGTAAGGATGATTTTTTCATATAACATGGTCAAGATTATATTCTGAACTTATGTTTGTCTGTGTGGTGTTCTACGTGGCATGTGTACTCTGAACTTCTGATCAGAAGAAGATCAGATAATACCTGTTTGTTGCAGTTAACATGTACAGCTGCACATTTCCCAGCTAACTCAGCAACCTGTTTGTACCTGTTTTCCATACGTTTGGCTCCGCTGAACGCAGATAAGGGGTATATAAGAGTCACAGTCACAATGTAAGACTAGGAGAAAGGAGACTGAAACTTGACTTCCATGATGCCTGAATAAAGACTAAATGATGCAACTATCTGAGCCTTCCCGATCTTCTGCTTTTGTCCGAATCATTTCCTGAAGTTCACAGTGCCTTCAAGGCACTCAAAGCACTTTACATCACAGAACCTTTCACACACACATTCATACACCAGTGTACAGAGACACGGGAGGCGAGGGGGTTAAATGTCTTGCCCAAGGACACAATGACACACATTCATCTGTGAGAGCTGGAATCACGCTGCAAACCTGTGGGTCAATGGATCTGTCCCATGGATCTCTAATAAGAACTGGTCAAGATATTCTCAGTTTGTCCCGAAAACAACTAGTGGTCGATCTGCAGCTCATTGGGCCCAGAAAGAATCTAATGCATTTTTTTTAGAAATTCAAACTGCCCGTGTTGGGCTGACAGGACATCCACAGCTTCCACAAAGCTATTGCTCTGATTCTGATGTCACATGAGGCAAAAAGAGAAAATTATTTTTGGGCCCATGCACAGTCAGCACGGGTCATTGAAACTAATACAACAGCATCTTGGATTCATTTTACACATCTTATTATACTTTCATGAGCTGACTGCTCTACCAATAATGTTTATGTTAAAAGCGGGATTCGAACCGCCAACCTTTGGATCAGTGGACAAAAGACTCACCAACTGAGGAAACTCAAGAATTGTATTAAAATAGTTTTAACATGAGTTAACCAAAATAAGTATGTAGGCTGAAATTGTATTGCACTTACAGCTGATTTTATGAGTTAATAAGTAAATGTAGTATTTTCCTGAAAGAGTACAGGATAATTTCATTGTCACTTTGTGACAGTTTCAGACTGTGAGCACTGCCTGCATTTAGTAATAAAATGTGCAGTCCTAAAAGTAAGAGTCATAAGCAGTGCTAGGATGGGGTACAATGTATAGTCCCTGCTTCACAGTGCAGCTTTAACATGCCAAGGATTATTCAATTTAAAGTCACATATTGATCATAAGCTAATTCTGTACAGCCGCAGATGCCTAGGGGCAGACTGTCCGAGGTGTGACTGACAAACTGAGCCAATAGCCTCTCTGACCTCTAAGACACAACAATAGACTACAGTCACACTAATATTAGGGGAGGAGGGTGAAGTGTCTGGACACAATGACAGTAGCCACAGGGGGACAAGCAATCGATATAATGCCTTTGTGGAGGTCTCTTCTGTGGATCTGCTTTTAGATTTTTTGTATCTTGTTGTCATAGTTACCCCTAGGATTGCATGCTTAGAAAAAAAAAAAAAAAAGCTGTTTTTTTTGTTTTTTTTGTTTGTTTTTCTGGCCACAGTGCAAAATGTCCACTGAGATATTAGACAAAACACATTTTTACAAAGTAAACAAAAGACAAAAATACAGTCACACTGTAGTGTCAGAATACCATTATGCTAAAATAGGATTGCCAAAATATCAAAATCTAGCTAGTCTCAACAGAATCCTATTAAACACGCAAAAGGCATATTTTTGGTTTAAAGATTCAATCTCTATTTGTTTGGTTTATTGTGTTTTATTGTGAAACTACAAATCAAACAGAAATGAAACTGTATTGGTGATATATTAATTAAAAGTAACCAAGCACGTTAAAATAAAATGTACACATACATTTAACATATACATACACTTGAAAAGAATTTACAAATACTGCACAATATAGCTTTAAAATAGAGCTAAACATAAAGAGGAATAATATGTACATACAGCTGATGCCACATTTTGAAGAATTACCACGGATGTAGTTGGATTTTTGACAGGCTACTCACAGCTGCTCCTATGTGCTTTCTGGCTGCTTGAACTAATTAACATAACCAATAGGGATAGCACTTTCTATAGAATTACTTAACATGACAACAGAGGGCAGCACTTACTATAGGACGAAAACACAGATACAACTCATTAGGTGCAACTATAATATTGAGTTATATATTTTCTATACTTTTGGCAGTCTCAAAGTATCAAAACTAGACACTCATTTTGACAAGTATCAATAAAAATATAAACAACAACAATAATAATAATAATAATAATATAATAATAAATAATAATAATAATAATAATAATAATAATAATAAATTAATAATAATAATAAAAGACATTTGTTTTATGTTTGGTATCATTGTGGTATCAAAGTTGGTGTCAAGTATCAAGCCTAGTCTCGAAATCAAGTTTGAAATGTTTGTATCGCAACAACACTACCACGTATAGCTAGTGCAGTTGTAACGCTAGTGGAGTGCTTTGTTCTATGCAAATGTGGCATTAAACTCCAGTGTACGTCTTCTATAGCGTGTGTGTGAAGTCAAACGTCTTCCCAACAGTCTGTCGACTGTGACAGACCATAAGAGCAGCTGCATGCATCTCTAAAATGTGGAAGTTGTGTTGGAAAAATGGCTGGAAAAGACTCTGAAACACTGAGAGCCATTTCAATCAGTGCAGAGCAGCGGGGGACGTCTGCCTCCTCATTCAGCACGGTCATAGATGGGTGCAATATGCGGCGCTCTGATAACAACAAACAACGACATGCAAACCCCTTCTGCTACAATGAGCTGCTCTGAACTCAGTCTGTGAAAAGAAGGGAGAGAAGGTCTGTATCCGGCCTATAGTTTTGGATTACATATTTACATAAACAAAGACAACTTGTTTGCAAATGTGAATGGAGTAGTTAAAGCGTTTGTGTAAGTGTACAAGGAATACTGAGAATTGCACATTATAGTCAGCTTTACCATTACCATTATAATTTTACATTGAAAAAAAAATCTAAAATATGAAACGTTTGTGCAATCCCTCAGTCATCCAGGTAGAGTTCAAATATAATGAAAAATTTTGTTATCTGGACAATCAAGAGTGAATATGTTTCACCACTGATCAAAGTAGCTTCTTCAGTTCTGACAGGGCTTTGAAAGTCACTGCCCTTTATCTGTCTGAAGGGAGGCACTAACTTCACTGAAATTAATACACCCTAGTTATTTACATCAAGGATTATCTGATAAGTCCATTGAACTAACCTGAGTCATGTTTTGCATAATCATTCAAGACTCAGAGCTAAGAAGCTCCTTAGATGCGTGGCAAAATACATTCACGCAAAATAAATTGAAATACTCTCTTTTTTTAAGTAACATTTCTGTTAAATGACAAGAAAAATCTAAAAATAAAAAAAATATTATATAGTATAGATTACATCACTGGTGAAGATTTGGACCACTTTGGACCCCACTTGTTGGGCAACAGTAGCTCAGTTGGTGTTCCATTGATCTGGTGTGATTTCAGCTCCTACAGAGGAATCTTGTGTCCTTGGGCTAGACACTTAACCCACCCTGTCCCCTGGTGTATGAATGCGTGTGTGAATGGGTGAGTGGTTCCTTGATGTAAAGCACTTTGGGTGTCTTGAAAGTGGAAAAGAGCTATATAAAAATAAAAAAAATACATACATTTACCAAATGCTAAACCAACCCAGTAAGTGGTGGTGATGAACATTTAAGAGCACCAACCGACATTTACCTCAAAGAAGAAGTGCAAAAAAGTCCTCAGTATTCCTGTGAATTGGGAAACTGTCTTTTCTCTAAAAAAATACATTTTCAAAAGCATTAAAAGCAGATGTTGCAATGTTCCCTGAAGCCACTACTACAATTTAGTCCTTATCTAATGCTAGCTTGGCTGTTCAGTTTGGTCTGGTCATGAATTGCTATTAAGAGCATTTTTAATTTGCATTATTTAGGAGTTAATGCTAATTGCTTTAATCTTTTTCAGTTTGTTAAGATTTGCCCATTGATTGACCACAATGATGAAACAATACACTTAATTGGATTTTTTATAAGAGACACAGATTGTCTGAGTGAAATATAGATTAACATACTTAGTGGACCCAGGAAAAGCAGGGTGTGTGGACTTTCCTCAGGCTGTAATATTGACAGATGGATCGGCAGCCTCCTCATAGTTGAATCTGACAGTTTGGAGATGGTGCTACATGGCTCTGGGCAATCTGCAGTTTTAAGGAAAGTGATATTGGAAAAGTGTTGGGAACGATTGGAGGCAGAGCGGTAGGAGCTTGTGTCTGTTCAATACTGAAACCATAGGCCATGATGTGTGACATAGCTTCATTAAAATCCAAATGTGAAGGTAACCAAAGCCGCGTGCAGCTGGATGGAGAAAATTTGCTCTAGGAATTGTATTTATGAATAAGGGGGAATTATACAAATGTGTTGGTGGTTGGCATACCATTATCTTGATTTCACAGTTGTGGTGAGATTTGGATAAGTCAGACTTCTACAGCTTCTTGCAACTGGAAAACATGCATGCCAGAGCAAAATATACTGTATATACAGTATATACTGTATATTGAATTATATTTTAATAAGCTTTTTTTAATGTGTATATTTATATATGTGTATATTTAGTCACCTTGAGGCAACATGAGTTGGAATGCACATTCAAAATAAAGAGTTGCTTACGTCAATGTTGTCTCTCCTAGGTGGGTCAAGGAAATCCTAAAGGTGTACCATGTAACTTTCCTGGGGTTCCACCATTTTCTTGTCTCCATGAGGGATGCTATTACTTTGCCTATAAATATCCACATTATGGTATCAGGATTTCTATCTTGCATTTTCTCATTTATAGGTGCTTTCATTACTCAAAAATACCTTGAAAAACATGCATTCTTACTCTGAGCATAGTCTCCGCTCCATAGACCTGACTTGTAATCTAGTCTACTTGTCTCCACGGAGATAGAGCTGTACTGTGGAACATTCTAGTCAAAGCAATAACATCACATGGAGGCAAGCAGGTAGTTACATATACATATAAATATGATAATAAATAAAAGATCCTTAATCATGGTAAGAGAGTGTTTAGTTTACTTTACTCTCAACTTCAGTGGCTATAGAGATAGAATGTGGATTTATTTTTGTAGCACCTGTTCTCCAAAAGTTCAGCATGTTTTGGGCTGTTTTGCACAATGTATTTTAGGAGCGTGTGGGTGTCATACAACATACCACTGTCATATTGACTGGGACACATCCTATCGGCTCACATTGAGCTTTGGAGCCATGAGTTCTGGCACTGGGAGACATGGGCAGACAGGCTGAGCTGGGGCAATGCCACCACATTGGGCTCACTGCCTCACAACTGCGATGGGCTTTTCTGATACAGTTAACGCTGCCAGAATTCTCACACATGGCCCCACACACGCCATCAGATTTTCACTGACAGAGGTGACGAAACACTTTCACATGAGTTACAAAATGTGTAAACTTCTTGATGAGTTAAAATCCAGTTTCATAACTAACTTCTAGTTCGGTTATGAAACTTCTGGTAACTTCAAGGTGGTTCATGAGACAAAAAAAAGTCAACTATATTCTGGGCATGTCCCACTGGGAGGAGGCCCAGAGAGAGAACCAGGAGACGCTTGAAGGACTATGTCCCTCGACTGGCCTTGGGGTCTCACGGAAGGAGCTGGAGGAAGTGTCTGGGGTGAAGGAAGTCTTAGACTGCTGCCCCGTGACCCGGACCCTGATAATGAAGAAACTGGGTGGATCGATGGATAGAAAGTCAAATATTAAGAGGTTTTGAGTGAAAAAAAAGTTTGTCATCTACCTTTTAACCTCATCTGAAAATACTAAAAAGCTGCTCCTTGGTTTTTGTCTATTCACCGTCCTTCCAACTAAAATGTACAATTTTTACATGGAAAGGGATGTTTTAAGTCATACAACACAGAATTATATAGTGTTGTCAGTGCTCAAGATATACCCATGTGATTTTCCAAAATTTGAAAAACCTGATATTTGCTCCTTTTTCCTTATAAGATCAAATGACATCAACAGGAAGGAACTATCTCTACCCCTCAGCTGTAACAGTGGCAAGAGACCAAGAACGTGCAACACCAAGCCAAGGTATTTCGTGTGAAACATTGTGTTTACATCTAAATGCTGCCAATTTACTGCTTAAGAGCACCATTATCAGTTCCATTGAGGCCAGCATAATTGAGTGAGAATTTGATTTTCTCAGTCCAAACATGATTATGGTGTTGCTTAGTGGGTGTCTGCAAACTCTGATTTGTTGCAGGTTGTTGAAGCCGGGGTTCAATCAAAGCGGAAGTATTGATAAAGCTATTGTATGGGCAAGCTTGGAGAAAATGGTACTCCAATGGCTCTGAACTAATGCATATTGGCTGATTAGAATGTAAGCGTAATTAGCGGCCAATCAAATAGGATGAATGTTTATTTTTAGACAAGCGACCTTTCCCTCAATCAGGGTTTAGTCTGGCCCTTCATGCACTGACTGCTCTTATGAATTAATTAAGTCCTTGTTTAAAATATGCAAGACACTTTTAAAGTCTGAACATGCCCGGTGGTTTTAAAATGCAGTTCCAGTTACTAGTCTTAGGAGTTCGGTCTTTGTGTTGTCATGTTTTTCTACCCACTTGGTGTGATTCAGTCCTGGTTTAATCCTTGCTTATTCCTGGTTTAGTCCTAATTTAGTCCAGTTCAGTTCTGGTTCAGTCCTGCTTTCATCTCAACTTGGCTTAATCTCTCCAATATTCTAGCTTTGTCCTATTTAAAGATTCACTATGTAACATTTCTATAACACCTGCTTTTCTCCATGGATATGTTTATGATTGGCCTAGAATGTTGTGATAGTGAACATATGTATTTCCATAGAGACAAGCAGGTGTTGCCACCAGGCCAAATTACAGATCAGATCTGCTTATAGGCTACTGCGCTTACAGTAAGGCCTAGGACACACTGTACGCATATTTTGCCCTGAGCACACATAAACATATTTTGGCCACGTATTTTTTTAGCCAGCATTAAAAGTAAATGGGGAGGGCCACACCGTCCACACTAAATGTACGAATGGAATAGTACGTTCTGCGTGCATACATTTCAGAGAATAGAATCCAACCTATTTTTGATGCTTGAAAACACTTACCCCAATCAAAATACAAAAGCATGAATTTGTTGTTGCTTCTGTGCAATTACCATCAGCGCAACATGTTCCTATTTTGGTAATGTTTTGTCTGAAGGAGCCCAGGTTCAGAAGGACTGTCAATTTGTACTTTGAAATGTACTTTTGAAATCCTGGTGCTTGCTGTGGTTAGCCTGTACAGACCTGTTCCAAGTAGCTATACATCTTTACAACCAGGCATGTCTGATTGGCTTTCCCATTGAAAAACACAGAGACACTGCAGTGCACATATGTCCTGCTGGAGCTGCCTGGGTGGGATGTGCAGCTGTGTAGGCCCATAACACACTGCAGCTTACACATGCAATGTGTTTGGGGCCTACTACATGCTTTTACAGGGTATTTTGAAGCAATAAATTCTGCAATGGAATAAATGCAAAGTAGATAACTTATTCCATCCTATGGTGTGGAACTTTCCAGGCAAAGCAATAATACCCCTATGGGGACAAGCATATGGCAGACCCCTCTTTCCACTAGAGAAGTGGCACAGTGTGACTTTAAATTGCACATATATCTAGTTATCAGAGTTAACCAATTTCTAGTTCTGAATTATATCAGTATCTTAAAAACAAAATGTAATTATTATATTACTATTTTGTGAAAGTGGTGGGTAGTGTAAGCTAATAGCTCCATCGAAAATGTATAGCAGTCTTTAGCTTTTGGCACCAATCTCGACACAACTCCTCAAAGGGTAAGTCTCCCATGTCTCCAGTTTATGAATTAATTAAGACTCTTTATTAATTAAAATATGCAAGGCCCTTTTAAACTGAATATTCAGCATGTGCTGCCTCTGTCCATCAGCGCTGGATCCTGCAGTTTTCCGACATTGGGGCTTGTTGTTCCAGTTTCCCAGGTGGTGTGCCATAAGGCCAGGGGCAGGTGCGGCAGAGTTGTCGACATTGACTTAAAGCAAACTGCATATTAATTAGAGTGAAGGAGTTTGTCTTGACTTTCATACTTTCACTGTAAACTCCATTAAAACACCTTAAGTTCTCTGTTTAGTGCCAACGAAAATGCCAAATTTTTGCCATTAGCGATGTCGGTATGTATCTTCAAAATGAGCCTCAAGGAAACCAAACTGATTAATATAAGAGGCCAGGTTTATACAGTTGCTCTATCTCTAGTTTCTTTATTCGACCATCTTCATATGCTTTTGGCTCACATATTGTCAATGAAAATCCATCAGTAGTGTTTCAAAGTGGCTAATTCTGGCTCAAGGTTAATATTTGATGCTTGAGAGGGTCCAAAGGATAGTTTGATCATGTGAGATTTGTGAAGATTGCTTTATTAAATTTGTATTTCCATGAAATCTGCAAGTGATGTGCCACCTCCAGAAAGTTAGGCTCTAAAGGAAATAAACTATTAACTCTAGACTGCAAGAGGTCAGGAGTAAATTAATAGTTTTACTGAACTTTGTCCTTGCTATTGTGTTGTCCTTTCAAATTAACACAGTTCTGTTTATCTGTGCATATGACTGAAATGTTTTTATTCTGCAATCTTCTCTTTTAATGTTAATTTTATGATGATAATTTATGTTTTGAATTGATTTATTGTGATTTTAATGTATTTCATATTCTACCACTTTGAATTACTCTGTTTATGAATCCAAATGAATGTGCCTTGCCTTGCCTAAATACCCCTAACCAAAAAAGATTTCAGCACCATCAAAAATGTTGTACTCTGATTGCAAAATGTAGGACTATTCCCTTGGTAGAGTTATACACCTCCTCTATTGTTCAAGTTTAAAGTTTGTGGTATGTATTAAATTCATTCTTGAACCTATGGCACTTACAAAATAATTTGTGTTCTCTGCAAATGTCTACGAAGTGGATTTAGATATATTGTTTGCATCAAAGTGAATTGAATTTAATGTGTTATCGCTAATTGTTCCAAAGTAAGTACACATCCCTTTACTTTTGTGTTGAAACTATAAAATCTGCAGTTGGCTGTGTAAATAATACTATCTTCTCTCATCTTTTCATTATTTTCTGACCTAAGCAGAGGTCACGGGCTCAGTATTTATTAAAAGTGTTAACTGTTCCAATATTGACTCCATCTCCACAAATGTTGCTTCAGCTGGGACTTAACCCTGTACACCCGAAGCAGCCTGCTAACAGCATTAGTGAATAGACTGGAGGAAGATCTCATTAGTTTCATATAGATGCTGGAGGCCCATGTTTACTGTGGAATCCAGTTCAAATTGAAATATAACTAAAAGTAAATTGTAATTGAACACATCAGTCAAAATATGAAGGCTGTATTGAGTGATTGATTTTTAGAAATAACTATTGTGAGAGTAGTTCTGTACTTTCCACATTCAGGTGTTATGTTTGACTGTTATCAGGGTAAGCCTGTGTGTGTGTATATATATATATATATATATATATATATATATATATATATATATATATATATATATATATATATATATATATATATATATATATATATATATATATATATATATATATATATGTATAAATATATAAATTTTTTGGGGGTCACTGCCCCGAGTGCTCCGATGACCACGGGCACCACTGATGCCTTCACCTTCCAGGCCTTCTCCAGCTCTTCTTTGAGCCCCTGGTATTTCTCTAGTTCCTCATGCCCTCATGTTCCCATTGCTTGGTACTGTGATGTCCACCACAACGGCTTTACTCTGTTGTTTGTCCACCACCACTATGTCCGGTTGGTTCGCCATCACCATTCTGTCAGTCTGTATCTGGAAGTCCCACAGGATCTTGGCTCCATCATTGGGGGTGTTTCCCACCTTGACCTGGGGGTTTCCAGTCCATACTCTGTACAGATGTTTCTGTACACTATGCCCGCCACTTGGTTATGCCGCTCCATCTATGCTTTCCCTGCCAGCATCTTACACCCTGCAGTTATGTGCTGGATTGTCTCAGGGCCTCTTTGCACAGCTTACACCTTGGGTCTTGTCTGGTGTGGTAGATCTGGGCCTTTATCATTCTTGTGCTCAAGGCCTGCTCCTGTGGTCAAGGCCTGCTCCTGTGCAGCCAGGATGAGTGCCTCTGTGATGTCCTTCAGTTCAGCTTTCTCAAGCCATTGGTAGGATTTCTTGATATCAGCTACTTCAGTTATGTTCCTGGTACATCCCACATCTTATATATATATAACTGAAGAAGGGGATTATGGATCAGACCTGAGGGATTACACAGACAATTATAAGAACCGATAAAATAACAATTTTGGAAGTAAAATTTAGTGATTTCAATTTATATTTTGAAATAATTTACAATGCACATCACATGCTAGAGGAATTGTGATTAGACAGTGTAATTGAAAGTGAATTAAGATTTGTTCAGTCATGGTGTTATAACGTAATTCGTAATTGTGAATAACTGTAAAATCATCTTCTTTCATTTTATTTCATGACATCCAGTCCCCAATTTTAATCTTGTTTTCTGTTAGAGTTTAATAGTCATACTACATGTAGTTATACTTAATGTTGATGAAGGAAGTCAAAATCTTGAGCTGCAGTACATCATTATCTTGTCACAAAAAGTGCCCCAACTTTTTTCTTTTTTTTTTTTTACTTTTTAATGCATTGACAAAATTCAATTAAAGAAACCATGTCCATATTAAATCTTGCACAGTGTTACAATTGTAAAGCTCTGAATGGTAAATTAAACCCATAATTTAATAGAGTAATGAAAACTTTTTTTAAAGACGGAATGTGCCACTCTTCAGCAGCTCGTCCTTTTTGAGGAATGTAAAAAGTTCAATGCTTGAAATCCCTCGGTGAGCCCGTTAATACAGTGTGCAAAATCCAGTCTGAAAGAAGAATATTTTAGAGAAGGTAGTTATCCCAAGAAAAGGCCAAGGGATAATCAAAGATATAGACAAGGGAAATCTCTCCTCTGGAACATGTAATCCTCAACAAAGCATGAAGTCGTCGCCCGGGTGTTTGGGGGACATTTAAATTTGTAGCAGAAACTGTATAATTAATTTGTTGTACAATTGGTTGAATAATACAGCCTGTGGTCATGAAGGATTCAGTTTTATGTCGAGAAGTCAGCCCTGTTGTAGACTGTGACTTTGTCCTGAAACGGCTTTGTTAGGGAAGTTAGGAGTTTTGGAGTGGCATGATATTGCAGTAATGGGGAAGAGTAAATTCTTTCTGCTAACTTACAAAAATACTTATTTGGAGGATATCTTCTAAAATGTAAATATAAATACAAATATTTAAAGTCACTAAATGGTTAAATAGTAAATAGTCACATTTTTATATAGCGCTTTCCACCTTCTAGGCACTCTAGAAGTGCTTTATATTAAGGACTCACTCATTAACACACACACCCACACCAAGTGTACACAGACAGTGAGATACAATGATCCATGCATGACCTCATATCACAGAATTATCTTCTCTCTTATAAAGTTGACTGCATTTTAATCCCCATTCCTTTTGCCTTCTTCTGATGCCGTCTTCTTATCCTGGAGCACTAAAGTTGGACTTGCTTGGTCTTGGGAGTGTGCGGTTGTCTGTTCATCGCAGGTCTCCAGACTCCTGACCTTATTCCCGGTGACATTTTCAGCCATTAATCTGCACTTGTACCTATAGTGATGGAGTACCTCTCATGGGCTACATTGTGCTAGTGTCACATCACTTTGGAGAAGGCACCAGGGCCAACTAACCCGGTGGTAGTGAAGTGTCTGTAAATTTATTAGCTTTGATTAAATGCGCTTTGACAGGAGGATGTGGCAGAGTGGTTGACATTTCTGATGACATTAACAGGATGTACAAAAAGGATCTTAACCAAAAATGAAGCGGTGCTAATTTCTTCGGTGAGGTCAATTTTCTTTTTCACTAATTTGAAAATGCCGCAGGGCTGACAGTGATGGCAAACAGACGCTTTTTAATGAATTTTAAAGGCAGCTGGATTCCTTCCAATTTAGATCTTTTTGTCTGGTGACATTTCAGGCATAAGTAAGTCTGAAAGAGGTCCAGACTATCACAGCCCAAGGGAGACTGTCTCTTTGGAATTGGACTTTTCTTTCAGTTGCAAATGACAGCAAATTATCTACCTCTTAGACTGGATAAAGATATTGTGATATCAGACTATTTCCACATACTAGATGTCATCTATTGCCAGTCCCTTCAACCACACCACTGTATTAACCAAGGCCTGTTTAAAGGTGGCTATGTAACTTTTTCTTGTGAGCGGTCTGCCACCTGCCTTGAATGTTCTACAATATTACATTTATGTTCATGTTGTATTTATTCAATATGTTTTTATTGCAAAGGTTCACTCCTAAAAAACCCAGATTATGCTATTTTCTGATCTATTATAAAGTTGTTTCCTCATCAAAAACATACCTGGAGTTGTGTTTTGTTTCATTCACACATTTAACACAAAAATCCAGACTGAGTTCTTCTCTCAAACAGAAAACACTCTGTTTCATCTTGTGATGTCATGGTTATACATGAAGGGCTCCACTGTGTTTTTAAAAGCCATACACCTTCACTAGAATCATTTGGATAATTTCAGCCTTGGCACTGACAATCTCTATTGAACAAAAAGTAAAAGGTAGCTGTCAACTTGAAAATTACCACTTCATGATATCACAAGGTGGAACAGAGCATTTTGAGCTTTGGAGATGTAGACAGATCCGGGTTACTCAAATGTGTGAATGACAAACAAACGACAAACGAAACAAATGACAACAACACTCCAGGTATGTTTTTGAGGAGCTAACATCATTCTAACATGGCTAAAAGCTCATGGGGGGAAACTTTACATAATATAGAAACAGGATCACCTCTTCACAGATCTGACTTGGATAAGTTTAATGCCATAGTCACATTTTTTCATATAGCGCTTTTCTATCTTCAAGGCTCTTTACAACAAGGAACCACTCACCCATTCATAGACAAGTGTCTTGCCCAAGGACACAATTACAGTCTTCATCTGTGGGAGCTGCACTGCCATCCTGTGGGTCAGTCCGCTCAACCAATAATGTTTATGTTGAGAGTAGGATTCGAACTGCCAACCTTTGGATCAGTGGAAAAACACTGTACCAACCAGTGACGTGCGGTCAGGTGAGGTAGGTGAGGCAGTGCCTCACCTGTCATCACAGAGAAAAATAAATGTAATAGTTATATTTATCCAATAATTTGTACTATAAATACATTATTATTAATAGGATAGGATAATTTTCTATTTAACTTTGCAATTTTATTATTATTTTTTTACTCAAAATCACTGAATTTTTACGTTTACCGTTGAAATCCTGAGAAGAGATGTACGGTGAGGCACAGGCCGTTCGTGCCGCGGACTGACTGTGCTGTGTGCTAAGCTGCTGCTTTAAGCTGTGAAAAGGCGCCGGGTGAGGCATGCAGGTACCCTGCCTCATGCTAGGGGGCGCTCGTGAGCCCAGGGATTTTTGCAACTCCCGCAAACTACAATTTAGAGTTAGCAAGTCAATTTTAGCAATTCACTTTTTTCTTGTGTGGCCCTACTTTTTAAATGGAGTAAGATTACACATTAAAGCTCAATCAGTTTTCTAAACTGGACTTTCAGTCGAAGCAGGAGGTTATAATTAAAGGACCGAGACCAATGCTAAATGGTTTGCTCCAGACGACGTGACAAAAAACTCGCTCTTTTCAAACAGAGACGTACAAAATTGTAAGAAATTTAATTACTTCAATCCACTGAAAATTGGGGAACCAGAATAAGGATAAAAAACAATACAAAACCAGCTTGCTTTTTATTTCATACTATTAGAGCTATTTCACATGGACTTCGGAACTTTTATTTTTAAATTCTTTTTTATTCTGGCCCCAAGTCACTGGGAGAGAAACTGAACCGGGGCCAAATGTACCGACACCTGGTTTATATGTTTGTAAATCTGATTGTGACGACATCAGTGCCTCACCAGCCATGAACCTCACCGCACGTCACTGGTACCAACTGAGCTACTGTCATCCCATTAGCTACTGTCATCCCATAGAACATACCAAGCAAGACATAACATCTTCATGGAAACAAGCAGATGGCAGATCCTCCAAACGCTGGACCAATTTGCTTCAGTTTAAATACGTTTTGAATCGAGTCAATGTTTGCTATAAATTCCATCTGCATGCCAAAAAAACCCCAACTTCTTTACAACTGAAATTTAAGAAAGTACAATGTGTGAACCAAAATGTGCTTGTGTCAGTAACAGAACATCTATAAAAAGTTACCAAACATATGTTGCAAATACCTGCGAGCCCTTTCAAAATTGCACCCTAATTATTCCATCTGATGAACCATAATCAATGTAATGTTTTAGGGAGTAAAAGTGCATATGACAGGTTTTCAGCTTTTTCTAATTATTACTTGGTTTGGTGCCTGTGGTAAATATTTATAGTAGTGTTAAAAAAGTAAAATGCTAAACTTCACACACACACACACACACACACACACACACGCACGCACACACACACACACACACACACACACACACACACACACACACACACACACAAAACTAGACAAGTTTGCAAGTTTTACTAAACTTGCAGAATATGCATTAGATTTGACGAAACAATCACCTCCCTGCTGTCCAGAGCTGTCATTTTGTCCCGTGGGCTATAATCTTCCTCTTTTGACAACTCCTGAAAGCCTCTCCAGCCAAACATCTTAACATGGTGTCTTGTAATTAGCGTGACAGGTTGACCCTCACTTTGGCTGGATTACCAACCTTCAGTGCCACTCATATTCCTAATCACCATGTTTATTGGTTTTCTGTAGCTTTTAGTTGATCCTTCTGGATAGCCATCACTTGATTTGCTGTCTCAAGCTAAAACTCTATATATGGGCTATGCAATGGACCAATTTGCCTGTCTTTTCTGAAAGGTTAGCTTGTCAGTAAACCAGGAGGACAAAGAAGCAAAGGTGCGATACACTTTACACAACACATGGGCCCCCTTTTTATCGACTTGGTTTGATCTGCGGCCGTAATAACATTTTATAGATCTGTTGACGGACTGCCCGGGGCAGTCATTACGCCCCGTGTCTCTCTTATCGCCGCAGGTTGAAATTGCATTAATGTTTACTTTGAGCTGGGTGAGTGCAGGTGTTATGGCCTGTATAGACAGTGGGGCCTTGTTCAGTTTTAGTTTTGGTGCATGTTTTTCATTGTAAACACTGTTAAAAAAATGACCAAGGGTTGGTTATATTCTGTTTTATGGATCAAGGCATATTCATTAAATAAACATCTGTAGATTACAGTTAAAGTTGATATTTTGACATTTTATAGAATGCCTGAAACGACCAAGCAAAATAGGAAATAAATCATTATTCTCAACTTTGCCAAGGCATTCTATATAATGTCTGAAGACAAAGGAGAGAATATTGATTAACGTCCTGAATGGCCTGATCTTTTAGGCATTCTGTATGTATTATCATGTCTGAGAGTTTTGGATATCATCTGATGATGATGATGATGATGATGATGATGATGATGATGATGATTTGTTTATTTTCAGCACTGATCTTGGATAATTGTAAACACAGAGATACAGTATACAATATAATGTAATTTTATATTATTTAGCGAAACAGTATTTGTGATGTCCATGTTCTGATATATCGCCTCTCTAGCACTACAAGAAACCTTTTCTCACCGTGTCATTCTGTCTTTCGACTTCTTACTTTTCTTTTCAGGGTTGTCACAGCAAACCAGTGGTACATGTGAACAAAGAGAGAGCAAGTGGGAGAGAAAAAAATGACCAATTAAACATGTCCTGACCTTTGACAGAGTGAGGTGTCACTGTACAGGAGCAGGCTGATCATAAAACTAAGTGGAACAAGGCAGCTCTGTGTCTGGGAGGAAATACTACACAATATTTGTTATTAAAGATTTCTAAAATGTTAGCCTACTAAAGCCAAATAGAACTCTGCTTTTATGACCCTGCTGAGTGCCAATCTTGTCCAATTTGCGTATATATTATTATAGTAGTGGTAGTGGTGGTAGCAGCAGCAGCAGTAGTAGTAGCAGCAGTAGTTGTAGTAGTAGTTTTACAGTAGTAGTAGCTTTATTTTTACATTACATTATCTCCAACAATTACATTGTCCCCACATGGCTAACCAATAGTGTTGGTAATCTAATCTAAACTTTCTTAAGATGTTTCCATCCAGATCATAGACTGTATTAAATAAGTGAACTAAGTCAGTGTGACATCACCCACAGTGTTCAGCTCCAGTCAACTAAAGCCCAGGCGAGGCTAGCAGTTATAGATAGAACCAATCCGGAGCGACTAAGTAAGTAAATTACTGGATGAGAGATGACATATATTGCTTGGCTTGTAAAATTTGTAAAATACACTTAATATACCCATCATTATCCATATGTTTTCTCCTCTTATATCAAAGCCATTTCATGTCTCTTAAACTTTATGCAGTTTTCGAGCTAATATTCTTGCTGAAATTAAGAAGTTATGTTTACAGACACAATGGAAGAGTTGATGAAAACCGCACTACTTGTGTCTACATAAAAACACTAATTGCTGCCAAGGCTAAATATCAATCCCCAGAGTCTTCATGAGGAGCTGTGCTTTGTGCTAGCAGCTGTTGCTCCGGCTCGTATTAGCGCTTTGGCACAAAATGGCCCTGGCAGATGACAAAGAAAGAAAAAACTCTATTACAAAAGATTTATGAATGATGAAGATGATGGCATTCTCTTAAGTGTGGTGTATTGTCTCCTCTCCAGTGTTAGAGGCCTGCCTTTTACAAACAGTAACCTAACCAGAGGAGGCTATGTGACAATTAATAATAGGTCTAGACCAGTGGTCCCCAACCACTGGGCCGGGGACCGGTACCGGTCCGTGACGCATTTGCTACCGGGCTGCACAAAAAAAGTTAATAATTTATCAGCGACCGCATTTTCTCCGAAGTGACTTTTGCCAGCTCCTCATGACACGCTAACAAGCTCGTCCGTAGCTATTTAATGAAAATCCTGACAGGAAATCGCAACATAAATCCATTTGATATAACGGCGAGTTTATTATATCTGTGCTAGATGTGTGTCCGCCGCACACCAGTCAGAGCGCGTCAGGGCAAAGGGGAGAGGAGAGAGGAGAGGTGGAGACCTTGTGAGTCTTAGTGGGCACAAACATGCAGAAGATAAAGGAAAAACAGCTCTATGTGAAATATTAAGGTTTCTTGACATTGACTCCATATTCTGAAATGTTTGAAATGTTCATGAAAATAACACTTTATAAACGTATTTGTATCTCATATCTCTGTGCTTTAGTTCAGTGTGGAGCGTGACCGTGAGTGAGAGGTGATGTGCGCGTGCATATAGCGCATGTGGCGTGTCGAGCGAAGAAGCGTTGTGTGTGGGTCTCCCCCCACCGTTTGACGTTGACCGGGTGAGAAAAAAGTTGGGGACCACTGGTCTAGACAGTTTGTGTGCTATGGAAGATTTAGCTTATAATATTTTTTTTGTTCCTGTGTTATTTACAATTTGCCAGGAAAAAATATGTAAAATAGAGCTGCCTTTGGAGCAGCTCTATTTTACATTTATAGCACAGACTCTATAAAGAAGTGGACTAACTGAGTGTGATAGCATTCAGCTCCAGTCAAATGAAATTCATTGAGGCTAACAGTTGTAGGGGCAAATTTGGAGCCGTGTTCCATATTTGGAATTCCAACCGCGAATATCATAGCAACCAAAGAGCCAATCTGGAGCGAGGCTGTTGAAGGTAATGCCCCTCCCCACCTGCACTGTTGGATTAGCAGCATCACACAAACCTGTTGCTAACGCTAGTGACCTTGGTGAAAGAAGACGCCTGATTTGTCTGATTTGTCTGCTCATATCTTGATTTACGGACACTATAGCGAAATAATAATACTGGGATCAATCCTGTAGAGCGAGTTAATGTGAACACTTTAAGACCAAAATGGCAAGTTTTTCAATAGAAAGTGAATTAGACCTAGAGTTGATGGAACCCAAAAGCTTATGCTCTTTTCTATTTGGTGGCTAGCAGGTAAACTATGTCCACTTATGTATACAGTCTATGATTTACAGATAACTTTTTGGACATTCAGTTATGCATTATTCTCTTCCCACCTTATGGTGATACTGGAACCACAGCTGCCAATCTGTGACAAAGACCCCTCTAATCACCTTCAGTCATTCACACATCATCACTGGGGGTAAAGTGTCACAATGGGACACAATGACAATATATTCCAAGTGCTCTAACTACTGAACCACCATCAATAAGTTTGATAATTTAATCAAAATTTCCTGGTTAAATAAAGGTTTAAAACTGTGTTTGTGAGGCTCTAAAAAGTGTATTTCAACCAAAATACTAAACTGTTTTTCACTGTAAGTGTTTGGACCCCAAGACCAAATAAAGTTATCACCCAATAAAACGCTTGATCTCAAAATATTGCAAAACATAAATCCCAAAACATTACAGCATGTTCTTCTTGCCTAGCACAGCCTTAAATTGTGGCTTCACTTCCAGACATGTCTCCCAGAAAGCGTCAAAACTGAAATTCCCCCAGCAGGCTGTCTTGACCCAACATGTGGGTTGCTGGTCCAGGGGAGGTATCGACAGACTGAGAAAGAGAAGGATGGAGAGAACATGAGAGGCGGGCTGGGGGCATGAGAGAGGGAGAGGGCAAGAAAGAGAGAGGGGGTGTAGAGAAAGAGTCAGATTGAGAAGGGAGGCGGGTTGCAAGAGAGAGAGGATTGCGAGAGAGAGAGAGAGAGAGAGATTGAGATACAGAGAGAGAGTGGGAGAGATGGAGAGGGAGAGAGAGCTCTAAATAGAGAGGGAGATGAAAAAGAGAGAGGGAAAAAGGTTGGAGAAAAGGGAGGGGAGGTTGCAAGAGAGAGGAGGAGAGGAGAGAGAGGGGGAGCTTGAGATACGGAGAACAATAGAGAGTGAGATAGGGGAGAGAGGGAAGAGAGCTGTCGATAAACAGAGAGAGCTATGAAAACAAAGAGAGAGTGTTATAGAGGGGAGGGGAGATTGCAAGAGAAAGAGGAGGTAACAAGAGAGGGAGCTTAAGATATGGAGAGCGATGGAGAGACAGGATGAAGGGGAGAGAGCTATAGACATAGAGGGAGAGAGAGATGAAAAGAAAGGGGGTAAAAGACGGGAGAGCGTTGTAGGAGAGAGAGGCGGTGAAGAGAGAGAGAGACAGAAAGACTGAGATATAGAGATCAATAGAGAGAGAGAGACAATGAAGAAAGGAGAGAGCTGTAGATAGAGAGGGAGAGAGAAATGAAGAAAAAGAGGAGGTGCGAATGGAGTGAAAAGAGAGGGAGATTGAGATATGGAGAGAGAGTGTGTTGAGAGAGAGAGAGGGGGGGTGGAGAGGGAGAGAGGGGGGTGGGAGCGACAGATGAAAAGACAAAGAGGAGAAGAGAGGCGGATGAGGGGGAGAGCGGGTGGGGTGAAGAGAAAGACCATGAGGGAGTGAGTAAGAGAGGGGCGGGAGAGCAAGTAAAAGAACAGAATTACACCTCCAGCTGTTCCAATTTCTCCTGTGCGTGTGTGAAATGACGGCGCCGCTGCTGTAAGCTCAAAACTGAATTAATAATGAACAAAGTCAATAGGTGCAGATCCTATTCTCCCTGGTCTCACCTTCACCTGACTTTGCACTAGTCCAGAGGTGTCCAGAGACAAGTCTTACATATTTACTGCTCCAACCCCATCTCTTAGTACCCTGTGTGGTACCCTGACTGTGTTATCATGTCAGGACTACAGAGAGATGTTTGAGGCTTTTTTTTTTTTTTTTTGGTTCATTATAATTATCTGAATAATTGACATTGCAACACTTTGGAGTGTTTTTTGGGGAGAGAAAAAAGGTACTTGCCAAAATGAATAAAAATGGCACAACTGTCATCCTTTGATAATGTTTTTGTAAACCAAAATAGTGGTTTAAAAATCTGTTGTGACAATTATAATAATAATAATAAATGTGAATATATTAATAAATTGTATATAAAAAAAAAAAAACCTGCTCCCTCCTAAATGGGTGTTGATGCACATGCATAGGTGTGTAATGTTTATCAATCCCATAAATGCTGCATCCCCCACCCCTACCTAGATGTGTGTGTATATATATATATATATATACACACACACACACACACACACACACACACACACACACACACACACACACACACACATATATATATATATATATATATTATATATATACAAAACTAATTTGTTTTGGCAGTTTGGTGCAAGCATATGATTGATAATTATACAAAAAAACAGTATGCTGACAGTATATTTTATCCTAACTGAATTAGGATAAAATAACATTTTACTCTTGTGACAAAACAGTTGATAGATTGTCATTGTTCTTTTAAAACTAGCAACTACACTCAACTTTAGCGTTTTCCACAACTGTAAAACTTGATTTGTCATGTCTTAGATTGTATAAATTCCTGGATTCTTAATGGTCCATTTCTCTTCATTCTTATTTGACAGACTCTTGGCCGACTTCTCCATCTGTTCTCCGCGGCCTGTTTAATTGACCGCAGTGTAAGTAGTCGGAAATGAGAGCGTCGCGCACGTGTTTTGTTTTGTACAAACTAATAAAATATGCATCAGCTGCTTCTATTTAGAGCTGCTCTGATCGATCGGCCTGCACTTTCCTCCGGACCTTTATATGAGAAATCTGTAAAGAGGGAGCCTTGTCACTGTCAGGGATCATTAGCACTGCTGCAAAACTGATAGACTGGAGTACCTCTGACATTAACATTGCATAGGCTATTTTCCTTTGTCCTGGTGGTGGGGCAGAGGAATAGATTGGTAAGGGTGCAATGAAATCTATCTAGTCTATTAAAAAAATGGTTAATTGGGATTTTCTTGCATTATTGTGATTGTACCAGTGGCATAGTAGATTCAGTATTATCGTTTATCGTCATATATCTCTGTAACAATATATATCCTGCTTCAAAATTTGTTATCGTGACAGGCCTCTTGATATTGATATCAGAATGCAGGCAAGTATGAAATTGGAACTTGAATGGATGCACTTAGCAAATCCTTCCAGTGCTTCCAATGCTATTATAATTTTCTATGCAAACTACTGTACCATTTCTTCTTGCATTTTAAACCTGCTAATCAAGTATTTTACACCTCTTCAGACACCTGTGATTAGTGTAGCATTTCATATCTCACTCAAATATGTTCTTGGATCTGAAAAACCTTTATAATGAATACTTATAAGCATGAACAATGACTAAATAGTTTATGAAGAATAATTCAGGCCTAGTGACTATTTAATGAAAGGGTTATGGTTAAGAGTTAGGGTTTGAGTATTATAGTCGCAATCACAATACTTCAGAGTTTTTAAATATTTTGAATGCAGGAATAATACCCACTGTCCTCCACATAGGTGCACATCTATCGCAGTTATTTCATTATATAACCTTTTTTTTTTTCTGCCCAGAGAAAAGGGTGAGTTTGAATGTACATGAGGAGTGCTTATCTGAACAAAAACACATTAAAAGTTAAAAGAAGCTTCACCATTGCATGTGCCTTCTGCTGAGTCGACCAAATCAGAAACTAAAGTGCCCCCACCTTAGAACAAGTGCTGATCTGAGGTTTAGCAGAAAGACCACAGGATCCAGCAGACTGTAGCACATTCTGTCCATCCAGATGTGAACAAGGGCTTTTATAATGTCAAAGTGTTACCGTGAGGACAGCCAATAGCCCTATGTCAAAAATGGTACAACTTTATGGCTACTTTGATCAAAATCATTTGGAGAAAAAAATATGCAATTTTTGACAAGTACGATTATTAAAGCTCCTCTGTGTTAGCCTGGCTCATGCCAGATTGATATGTGTGTCCCTCTGAATTGAGTTCTACACATTTATCAATCTGCAAGGGCTCGCTGAAAGAGATGGGGAAAAAGCGTAATGTCACGACTAATATTTTAATCTGATCAAAGTGAAACAAGTCCAAAAATCTAACTTTTGTAACATTCAGATGAGAGAAAAGCACAGACATCTTCCCGGTCCACAAATGCACAAAGCTCTTACCTTCTGCACATTTTACACCAATAAAATAGTATGTATTTTCGCTAAAATAGGCTGAAGTGCGTCTGTTGGTGTCACCATGTTTATTTTGATCTACTCTGACACTTTGGCTTTTGCTTCCACACAAACCTCAATGCTGTTCTGTGACTGGTCCGCCAGGGAAAAGGAGAGGGCGTACAAGGCAGAAGATCGTGAAGGCTACAGGCGTTGTAAGTATGCTTTTAGCAAAGAGGTGGAAAAGGCTAAAGCAAATTACAATACACGTCTGAGGCAGCATTTCTCCACCAACGACTCTGCTTCTGTCTGGAGGGGGCTTAGGCAAATTACCAACTACAAGCCCAAAGCCCCTCCCGCTGCAGACAATAAACAACTTGCAGAACAGCTAAACGGCTTTTATGCGAGGTTTGACGTCCCACACCCCTCCCCCTCCTCCCTCACCACCATGGACATCACAGACAAACCCACCTCGGACCCCTCCTCCGCCCCCACTGCCTTCACAGTTTGGGAGCGGGACGTGACAAAGCTTTTCAGGAAGCAAAATCTCTCCTTCCACCCTTAGACACTGTGCTGAGGAACTGGCTCCTGTCTTCACGGACATTTAACACCTCCCTGGAGTCATGTTACGTCCCAACCTGCTTCAAGATGTCCACCATCGTCCCCATCCCCAAGAAGCCCAGGATCACTGGACTTAATGACTATAGACCTGTGGCGCTGACGTCTGTAGTCATGAAGTCATTTGAGCACCTGGTCCTGCACCACCTCAAGTCCCTCACCTCCCCCCTCCTGGACCCTCTGCAGTTCGCCTACAGAGCCAATCGGTCTGTGGACAACGCCATTAGCCTGGCCCTTCACTTCATCCTCCAGCATCTGGACTCCCCGGGAACCTACGTCAGGATCCTTTTTGTGGACTTCAGCTCTGCATTCAACACCATCCTCCCTGCTCTGCTCCAGGACAAGCTCGCTCAGCTCAACGTGCCTGACTCCACCTGCAGGTGGATCACTGACTTCCTGACGGACCGGAGGCAGCGTGTGCGGCTGGGGAAGAATGTCTCAGACACTCGGACAATCAGCACAGGATCTCCACAGGACTGTGTACTGTGTACCCCCTGCTCTTCTCCCTGTATACCAACTGCTGCACCTCCAGCCACGACTGCGTCAAACTGGTCAAGTTTGCAGATGACACCACCCTCATCGGGCTCATCTCGGACGGGGATGAGTCTGTCTACAGGAGGGAGGTGGATCGGCTGGTGTCCTGGTGCAGCAGCAACAACCTGGAGCTCAACGGCCAGAAGATAGTGGAGATGATCGTGGACTTCAAGAAAGTCACAGCCCCCCTGCCTCCCCTCGCCTTGACCGACTCCCCCATCACCACCGTGGACTCTTTCCGCTTCCTGGGCACCTGCATCACCCAGGACCTCAAGTGGGAGCCGACCATCAGCTCCCTCATCAAAAAAGCCCAGCAGAGGATGTGCTTCCTGCGGCAGCTGAGGAAAGCCAAGCTGCCGGTCCAGATGATGGTGCAGTTCTACACGGCCATCATTGAGTCCATCCTCACTTCCTCCATCACTGTGTGGTTCGTTGGGGCCACTGCCAGAGACAGACAGAGGCTGCAGCGCATTGTGCGCTCTGCTGAGAAGGTGATTGGCTGCAGCCTTCCATCTCAGCAGGACCTGTACGCCTCCAGGACTCGGGAATAGCAGCTGACACTTCTCACCCTGGACATGGACTATTTCATCCACTTCCCTCTGGCTGGAGGCTACGGTCCATCAGGACCAGAACCTCTCGTCACAAGAACAGTTTCTTCCCCTTCATGAACACTTCATAAACCTGCACTAAACTGGTCACCCATGTTGCACTGTTGTTGTTTTGATGCTGCTATTGTATATATTTTTTCTACCTCCTGCATGCCCTTATTTGTATTTATTCAGTGTGATTTATTTGTGTGTTCTATGTCGCACTTTATCACCAAAGTAAGTTCCTTGTCTGTGACACGGACAATGGCAATAAAACTTCTTCTGATTCTGATTCTGAGTTGCTGGGCGAATTTAAACCTTACAGCGGGAGTATCTCAAGGTGCATTCTCGTCAGTTTGTGAAGTCACTAGTATGAGAATACAAGGTCCCAGAATGTAACATTTCAGACATAAAATCAACTAAAATAAAAGCATTTATTCCATTATGGGTGTTTTATGGCACTAAAAAACTAATATACACATAATCACATGCTTTTCATGTGTTTCGAGGTGTGAACAGGTTAGTAATTTATGGAAACTTGATTGTTTTCAAAGAGGATATTAGACTACCATAATTTTCGGACTATAGAGCGCACCTTAATAATAGCCGCACCAGCTAAATTTGATAAGAAAATCTATTTTGTACATATATAAGCCGCACACCTGAATATAAGCCGCAGGTATTCATGTTGTAACATGAGATATTTACACAGAAAGACGGCACCATGTTCCCTCGTTTATCGCGGTGGTTACGTTCCAAAAATAACCCACGATAAACGAAATTCGCGAAGTAGAAAATTGTATTTTTTACAATTATTCTATATGTTTTACGGCTGTAAAAACCCTCAACACGCACTTAATACACTTTTCTCAGACAGGCATTAACATTTTCTCACATTTTTCCCTTGTTTAAACTCTCAATGTTCAAACATTCGTAGACTTACGTATTTTTCTCAGTTCCTCTGACCGTGCGTCATCATCCTGGCGCCGCTCTGCTCCGCTGTAATGTCTCGTAATTTTCTTTTTTCCTGCTGTCACTGATCTACAAACTAAAGCAGACTCCATCACCACGATGGTTACAGTCCTTTTTGCATCCTTGTTAAAACTTACTGCTGCTGTCATCCTTACGTTATTTTCCTCCTTTTTTATGTTGAGTTCACATGTAAAGTCTCTGTAGACGCGCGTCTTGGCCGCGCTGCATTTCTGCAGCGTGTTTTCAAGCGTCAGACGCGCCACAGAGCCGATCACGTTTTATGTAATAAGCTTAAGTCACTCTCTCAACCTGGCAGTGTTCAATTCAATTCAATTCAATTTATTTTTGTAGAGCCCAAAATCACGACAGCAGTCGCCTCTTAGGGCTGAACATGAGAGTTGATTAACCAACAGAATTAGAAAATCAACAGTGAAAAACAGAAACAGACAAGCAAATTAGAAACAGACAAGCAAATTGTTCCAGAACATCCCCTGTCCTTAGACCCTCCTTCTCGGCAAGGAAAAACTCCAAAAACCCATTGGGAAAAGGAGAAACCTCGAGGAGAACCACAGTGAAGGAGAGATCCACTCCCATGGACGGACAGGCTTTAGATGTGTCCAGGACTAAGGCGCATCCAGTTCAAGTCTGTAGGGCCAGAGTCCATTCGGGCAAGGCGATCTAGAGTTCGGCCATCACTGGACGATCAGGAGGCGATCTAGGGTCCAGCCATCACCGGACGGTCAGGAGGGCATCTAGGGTCCAGCCATCACCAGACGGTCAGGAGGGCATCTAGGGTCCAGCCATCACCAACGATCAGGAGGCGGTCAGCGGCCAGGCATCTGAAACAATTACACTCCCCAGAGGGGAGTGGGACAGCGGACAACATGTGAATAGCAATGAACAGACTGAATAGTAAATGAAGTTGATAGGGATAACAGGAGGAAAAAGAGGATAGTGCTCAGGTTACCATACTACTTCCCCAGCATGGCTATCCCTAGGCAGCCTAACTAAAACTACAGGGTTATTTTCTGGTCCTAGCTAGCCTGACCATAAACTATTTCAAAGAGATACGTTTTAAGCCTGGTCTTAAATGTAGAGACTGTGGGGGCCTCTTTAACATAGAAAGGAAGCTGATTCCATAGCACAGGAGCTTGGTAAGTGAAAGCTCTCCCTCCTACTGTGCTTTTAGTCACTCTAGGAACCACCAATAGTCCAGCATTTTGGGGAGCGGAGTGCTCTGTTTGGGTGGGTGGTATGGTACTATAGCATCTTGCAGATACAACGGGGCCATGCCCTTTATGGCTTTATATGTCAGGAGGAGAGAACTTTGAATTTGATTCTGAACTCGACAGGAAGCCAGTGAAGGGACTCCAGCACTGGGGTGATGTGCTCTCTTCTCTTAGTTCCTGTTAAGAGCCTGGCTGCTGCATTTTGAACTAGCTGAAAGCTTTTTATAGAGCTTTTAGGGCAAGCGACAGTAAGGAGTTACAGTAATCTAGCCTTGATGTAACAAATGCATGGATAAGTTTTTCAGCGTCACTTTTAGACAAGATTTTTCTGATTTTGGCAATATTACGCAGGTGAAAGAAAGCTGTTCTACAGGATTGGTTTATATGTGGTTTGAACGAGAGCTCTTGGTCAAACAAGACTCCAAGGTTCCTTACAGTAGACTGGAGGCAATACTGACACTGTCCAAAGTGACTTTCTGGTCAAACAGAGAGTCTCGCAGGCTTTTGGGACCTAGAGTAATGACCTCTGTTTTTTTTCTGGGTTAAAAGCAGATAATTAAGTGTCATCCAGGTTTTTATGTCCTTCACACAGGCACTAAGTCTGTCCACTCGATCAGACTGATCTGGTTTCATTGACAAGTACAGCTGTGTGTCATCAGCATAGCAGTGGAAGTTAATGCCATGTTTTCTGATGATATTACCTAACGGCAACATATAGAGTGTGAACAGGATTGGACCCAGTACAGAACCCTGTGGCACACCATAGGCTACTTTAGAACATGGAGAGGAGCTCTGATTTACATTAACAAACTGGTACCTATCAGACAGGTAGGATTTAAACCAGCTGAGGGCTGCCCCTCGGACACCTATGTCACATTCTAATCTCTGTAGTAGAATATTGTGGTCGATGGTGTCAAACGCTGCACTGAGGTCCAACAGAACCAGGACTGAGACTAGTCCATTGTCAGCAGCTAATAACAAGTCATTTGTGACTTTAAGTAGTGCAGTTTCTGTGCTGTGGTGAGCTCTGAAACCTGATTGAAAAGTTTCAAATAAATTATTAGCCTGTAGGTGGCGATAAAGCTGCTTAACTACAATTTTTTCAAGGATTTTTGAGACAAAGGGGAGATTAGAGATGGGCCTATAGTTGGCTAAAATATCAGGTTCAAGATTAGGTTTTTTCAGAAGCGGTTTAATCACTGCATATTTGAAGGACTGGGGGACATAGCCATTTTCTAATGAGGTATTTATTATATTAAGGACAGGATCTATAATTAGAGGGAGGATTTCTTTGAGGAGTCTGGTTGGTATAGGGTCTAAGATACAAGTTGATGTTTTTGAGGACATAAAGGCTGAAGTTATCTCTGCTTGGTCACAGCAGTAAACCTGTCTAATGTCACTGGTGGATTTATGTGGGACATTAGTTTTACAGCCTGGGCTTGCTCAATACTGACTGTAGGAGTCATTTTGTTCAATTTATCTCTAATTCTGTGATTTTGTTGTTAAAGAAATTAAGAAAGTCATTGCAGGTAAGAGTAGCAGGGATTGAGGGTTCAACTGCGCTGTGGCAGTTTGTCAGCCTGGCTACAGTGCTGAACAGAAACCTGCTGCTGTTTTTGTTTACTTTCAATTAAATTTGAAAAATATCTGGTTTGGGACTTCCGCAGAGCCTTCTTATAAGTCAAAAGGCAGATTTTCCATGCCTTTAGTGATTGCTCAGAGCGGGAGTAGCGCCATGACCTCTCTAATTTTCTGACCTTTTGTTTGAGTGAGCGCAGTTCTTCATTGTACCAGGGGGGCAGGAGGTCTGGGCCTAACATCCTTCTGTTTTAGGGGAGCTACAGTATCAAGAGCAGTTTTTCAGGGCGTACATAGATCTGTCAGCAAACTGGTCATACATAGATGGGCTAAAGCTGTTTTCAGAGTCAAATGACATGGTCCTAAATACTGGCTCTATTGTTTCTTTGAATGTTACAATGCATTTTTCAGATATTGTTCTTTTCATTATAGTTTTATTCTGTGGGACAGGATAATCTTTAAGGATAAACTGAAAGGTTATTAGAAAGTGGTCTGATAATATGGGGTTTTGAGGGAGGACATTAAGGTCACTGATCTCTACACCATATGTTAGAACAAGATCCAGGGTGTGTTTGTGACTGTGGGTTGGTTTATTCACATTCTGGGTAAAACCGATCCCATCGAGTAGAGCACTGAAGGCATTACCAAGACAGTCACTGCTATTGTCAACGTGTATGTTAAAATCTCCAACTATTACTATCCTTTCCCAGGCTAACACTAGACTAGATATAAAATCAGAGAACTCAATCAGGAACTCTGAATAGGGACCTGGAGGTCGATAGATTATTATGAATAAAACAGCCTTTTGGTTTCTCCAGCTTGGGCAGGTGATTGACAGTAAAAGGCTTTCAAACGAGCTAAATGTATAGTTAGTTTTAGGACTAAGTAGTAAACTGAGTGTGAAATGACTGCCACACCACCACCTCGGCCTGTGGTCCTGGAGCTCTGGAAATTTAAGTGACTGGGTGGAGTAGACTCATTTAGTCTAACATAGTCATCTTTTAGGAGCCATGTTTCAGTTAGAGCCAATAGATCTAGGTTATGGTCACGAATTAATTCATTTACCAGAAGAGATTTGGAGGAAAGGGACCTAATGTTTAGCAGTCCACATTTTACATGCTTATCAAATTGTCTGTTAATGGCACCAGTCGTTATTTTTATTAAATTTTGTGGTCTGACACCTGAAATAGTGTTTTTATCATGTGGCTTATTGTTCTTTTTAGAACGAGGGACACGCACAGTCTCTATCTGCTCTGAGTCTGAACACTTAATTTGTGACAGTGCGGGCGAGAGCTCAGCGACGGTAACAGAGCAGCGACTCACTCCGCTGCTCTGCGCCCGGGGCTCATCTTTGGCTTGTCACGCCAGCTGTTGGTCAGGTTCCGAATTAGAAGAGATGTACCAGCCGAAGTCGGGTGGATGCCATCCCTGCGTATGAGCCCGGGCTTCCCCCCAGAACGCGCTAAAGTTATCTACAAACACTACGTTGTTTTGGGGGCACCAGTTTGATAACCAGCAGTTAAAGGAGAAAGATCGGCTGAACATTTCTGAGTTGGTCCGTTGGGGAGGGGGCCAGAAAACACTACACTATCTGCCATAGACTTAGCCAATTCACACACAGCTCCTACCTGCAGTTTGAGCACCTCGGACTGTTTTGCGCCGGGTGTCATTGCCGCCACCGTGGATCACAATTCGGCGGTACCTATTTCTACTCTGCTTTAAAAGCCTGAGGTTACCTTCGAGGTCCCCCATTCTGGCCCCCGGATAACACCTAACACTCGCTGCTGGCAGCTCCACGTCTCTAACTATAGAACTACCAATAACTAAAGTGTCACGTGTCCATTTGGTGGGCGCGTGATCGCTAAGGGGGGAAAACCTATTGCAGACGGGGAGCTCGTGGTGCACTAAGTTTTTGCGTTTAGCGCTTTGCTTCTTCCCGAACTGTCACAAATCGATCCTGGTCTGGTCCCGGCTGCACGGGACGCGCTGGGGGGCTAGTCTCACTAGCTGTCCTAGCGCTGACGCGGTCCGCAGTCCCTGCTACTACCTGGCTATAGCTAGGCTTTAGCGCCTCCAATGAGCGGAACCGCGTTTCTAACTCTGTAACCCTGGCCTCCAGTGCTGCCAGTACACTACACTTCACGCAACTATCCCTATCGTCAGTGAAGGAGCCAGGGTTCTGACTCCACATATGACACCTTGAGCAGGACAGTGCGAAAGAAGCGGAGGAAGGTCCAGCCATGATGCTAGTCGGCTAGGCTAGATCAGGCTGAGGCTAGTGAAAAGGGCTTTTAATCCACGGAATACTGAGCGGTTGGGAGCTGAATAGGGCTCCGAGGCTTTAAGTGAGTGACTAGATGCCAATTGAATGTAAGGGAGTTAGAAACGTGTTTAGTTAATTCGTGGATTAGCAATAACAGAGGAGAGAGACGGGCGGCAACAGGTAGCAACACAACTCGCAAACAGAATACACTCACCGGGAAGTGACGACACAGGAAGCACCAAAGACACAGAGAAAACAAAATATCCAAAGGCACTCGCAGACCACAACGCGCGTCGGAGGCGTTTGTACTCGAATGCAAAGGTGTCCAACGCGCCCCGGTGTTTTTCAGTCAGATTGATCGAACATCTACGTAAATTTGGCTGAACGTATTCTGTACTGTACAGGAGACACAGCGTGTCCCTGAGCCAATCAGGACGCAGAACACGCTCCTTCATACACTGTAAAAAAAAAAAAAAAAAAAAAAAAAAAAAAAAAAAGGCATGCAAAATTGCACACAAAAAAATCTGCGAAAAGTGAACCTTTTCCTCCACGTGTCTCACTTTTGCATTTACTGGTAGACAGTGCCCCCTGGTGGCCGTTAGTCAGTAAAAATCTATAAATAAGCCGCACCGTTGTATAAGCTGCAGGGTTCAAAGCCTGGGAAAAAAGTAGCGGCTTATAGTCCGAAATTTGCGGTATATTAATATAGTTTGGCTTTTCTTCAGTTTGTATTTTACTTCTACTTTCTAATCAACCAAAACAACACAAACAAGTTTGTAATGGATAAAAAGTACATTTTATTTGGTCTCAATAAACAGGAGGGGTGCTGTTTTAGTGAAGCGTTCTACCTGCTGTGCAAAGAAAATGATCAGAATTAGACGTGAACCTGTTCCCGCTGTTCTCAGCAGCCCCACAGCTGGGCTCACTCTGCACTGCTGGAGGTAGAAGCACACACTTATTACAATACACAACATTTTGATTATTTTAGTAATTTCAGTTAATTAATTTATTTTTATTCTTGCATCTAATTGTGAGCCTTTGTTTGTAACACTAGTACGGCAGCAGAGAACTGACAAACGTGGTTTCATTCATTTTTATTTTATTTTTTTTTATCAGCTTTATCAGAAAGTACTCAATTAAAATGATTTTTCAAAGTATATTAAGCTCATATCCAAAGCACTGAATAGGGGCCAGTCACTTAATGCAGGTCCAAGCACAGTCTGTATGATCTGTAGCAATGCAGAGGGAAAGAGCCCTTATCAATTTGCTTATGTCTAATGACAGGATAGACTGCATGGCAGTCACACTCCACCTGCTTGTAGCCATAGACCTACTGTAATAAGCTCTGGGCCTGTCTTTCAGACATGCCAACGTGTCTGGAGACCAAAACGCACAACCAGAGCGTGCGACCACATCATGTCGGTCTGTGCGTAATCAAAGGCACATATACAACTATACAGGCTCTGGGCTGTTGGGCTGTTGGGCATGTCAATGTGCACCTTACACAATGGTTAATGGCACCTGAAGACATATGAAGTTGAAAGGGTCCATGTGCTCATCTATGTTTGTCCCACCTTGCATTTGGCGGGAGCACACCTGTGGGTTTGGACACTCGCTCCAACACGTCCCATAAGTATGCTTTATATTTTGGGCTTCATGAAAAAGCTCTCCTGAAAGAGCACGTGAGCCTTCAAATTATACGAAATGATCCATAGGCTTGGGCACGTGTGTTTTTTCCTCTGCTCAAGCGTAAAAGCAGCATGTTTCTGATATGTGGCATTGAAGCGGTTTGGGCTCCACATACGTTCAGCTGTCTGTTCTATGAAGGGTAGAGAGCAGGGGCACCTGCATGAAGTGCGCCAAGGAGAAAACCGGCCACAGCACCCACACATAGCCTCGGGGTGTTAAAGGAGAAGAGACATGGCCAACTGAACAATCACTGGAGTCTGGACAAAGCTACAGGTCCTTTTCGGCACGGTCGCCTCTTATGATCATAGTCTATTTGACAGATGCCATGTCTGAACAAACATGCGGGTGAAAGCACACGTGCTCTTGGGAAACAGGAGGAAGCTGGGAGGGAACACAAGCATACTCCAAACACAGGAAATGTGGCTGGTTTCATGGATAGTTTGTATGAAATGGAGTATTCGGACAGAGCAGTGGAGTGACGGCGACTGGAGAGGAGCCTGTCTGATGTGTTCTCCACTTCAGGGAAATACAGGACGTTTCTTCAGGAAAGACGTGGCTTTTATTTGCGTCTGTGAGAGGTGAGTGTACTCACTGTTCTAACGGGGGGCTGCATTTAAGGGGATGTTTGTGACACATGAGGCTGTATTATAAGTGCACCTGTCTGACCAGTGCCCCTGTCTGACCAGTGCACTATTGTTTTTAGTATCTCTAAATGAATGTACATTCATTACACATCTGTAGAGCTGTCATGTGTCACTCATATGGTTTCTAGATGCATCATGATAATTACATAGATAATAATTGTGGCTCAGGTGCATAAATGTGGTAAAGGAGTAGGACACATTTATGAAGACGCAAATAGCCCACTGACTAGCGTCAAACACAGACCAATATACACAAATATTAATAAACTATGTAAGTCTAGCCTTCTCTAATTTGACTCCAAAATAGCTGAGCATATATGCATTCAATAAATACACTAATGTCACAATGTAATGTGTACAAAAAATTTAGTTATTAAATTGTTATCAATAAATATTGACATCCACCCCAAGTCTGCTTGCCTACCCATAAAAGTCACTGCATGCTATTGCCAAAATAGCAATAGACTAATTTTCAACATAAAATAGTAATAGTTCTGATAAAGAGCATGATTAAAGCTATTCAGGAAAAGTTAAATAGTATTATTATTAAGTTTGAGTACTAGTTTAATCGATAAAGGTTTCTTGTTTAAAGTACACTTTAAACACAAAGTGCATAGTGTTTTGACTAGATCCTGCTTTACAAATGCTGCTATGGTGAATTCTTAAGTCTGGTTTATGATAATGTATTCATCTTGTGGTTATGTTAGGCGTCATTGGAGTGTATCCAACAACAATAGCTCTTAAACATGTTTTACCCTTGACCTGGAAAATACTTGCAGCATATACAACCTTTAGCCTTTACATGAGGACTTCAACCTTCAGCTGAGAGAGGGCAAGGCTAACCACTCTGCACCACTGAGTAATAGGTTATAGAACTTCAACAATACAGACCACATTCCCTGGAATTATCATCAAACCTGCTAGTAGGCCTGTCACTATAACAAATTAGTACAATATATTGTTGAAGAAAATATAGATGATGAATGATAATATAAAAATAATTTATGGTACTGGCACAATAACTGACAACAAAAAAAAAGTTACCCATGATATTTAACTGATCCCCAATTATTCTATCTATCAATTATTCTATCTGTCATGTATTGAACAACAAGTCCAGTTAACACTACTAGACTAGATAATCATTAAAAAAAAAAAAAAAAAAAAAATAAAAAAATCTTAAATTTAACTTTTTCTGATTTGTTTTAGAGTGGTTTGATCTGTATGAAAGTTCAAAATTATCATTTACTCCCAATCGTTTAAGGAGAGGTCAGAATTCTGTGGTGGATTTTGTTGTTTAACTGTCAGTTTGCACATGTGTTGACCTGGTTTATGGTTAATATCTCTGTAATTATTGGGCCTATCCACATGAAACAAAACTGGCACAGAGTCACATGCCTTCTATGTCAGAATAAACAAACAAAAGTGATTTGTTGCAATAGCTTCAGAAAGTGATCCCGTTATTCAATCCCAAATATGCAATTGTTGTCGGCTGAAAGGACTTTAAGCCATACGATTAATATGACATGTTTTTGGAGCCAATCTCTAACAAATGACAAGATTCACAAATGTTGAAGCTCAAGTGTGCATACTTCTTTCAACAGTAAATCTCCCACAGAGTTATACAGGTCCCTGCCCTGCATCTGAAATTATGATATAATCAAAATCTAGATCGTGAACGCAACCTGTCGTGCAAGCCATTTCAACAGTGCTGCAGCTATTAGCTTAAGCATATTCTGAACTGTTGTGGTCGGCTTGTTCAAAACTGCCCTTAAACTAAAACTGGAATTATCCGGAGAATATGCACACTCAGTAGACCTTGAAGCCATATGGCACAGTGGGTCGCTCTGTGAATTTAAATGAGAAAAAGTTCCAAAAATGAAGCCCGCTGAGGAAATATATATTGTGAATTAAAAAGTTAGACCTAAGGCTGTCATTTTAGGTGATGGTTAAAGGTATTTCAGATTTTATAACTTGAAAATGTGGAAAGACTACTTTGTTGCATTTGCTCCTTATCACTGATAGAAAATGCTTGCTTATCTATCCCCATACTGACAAACAGATGGTGATGGTAACAAGCCACATTACAGGTCAGATCTGTGGAGAGGAGAGTCCACTCATCGTCACAATGCATGCCTTCTTCTTTTGCAAGTTAATCAAAGCAAGATGGATATGTTGAATGCCATAGTGAATACCTAGGCCTGTCACAATAACACATTTTTGAAGTTCCATATATTGCTTAAGTATAAATGATAAATGATAATATTGAAACAAATTTATGCCACTAACACAATAACCCAAGAGCAGATTTAAACCACAGAAACTATTCCATGAGGTGCAGTAAAAAAACAGCAGAATGAAACACTTTAGTACTTAGTTTGCATCTGTAATGAGTCACAAGTCAAAAGTTATGAATTCAACTTTTTACAGTTAAATATTATGATATTTAAAAAAAAAAAAAAAAAAAAAAAAAAAAAAAATGTCCCTGTAGTGCAAAGAAATTGTACACACGATAAATATTGACCCCAAAAAATATATTGTTCCAGCTTTCATATACTGAAAGAAAGTCAATATTGCAAATACCTTGACCTATCCCCAACCACAAAAGTTACATTATGAACCTTTAATGTTATATAGCCCTATATCTTTAAGCACATTGTCATTCTTAGTGTTGCATCATGTTTGAGAGGCACTGTTCATATTTTCCCATACAGGTCGATTTTGATGGGATTTAAACACTGGACTTTCTCTGTTAAATCCACACAGTCACCTATACAAAACTGTTGTGCTATAGTTTTGGGTATGGGCCCTGACCGCTAGACCGGGCATAGGGCCAACCAGTGGCTTTCTTTAGGGCACCGAGAAGTGTGTGTCAGGGACCAGTGGGTTTGATCGAATACAAAAGTACACAATGTAAGAGGCTATACAGTGTACAAGAGGGAGTGAGGTGGAGTGGGGGGGGGGTTATTAATGTACCTAGCAGGTCACCTTTATGAAAGCTGATGTTTTAATGTCAGCAGTCTACAAGTAATCTAGTTATAAGTATATTTCCTCAACACTGTAAAGGTGCGTTGCGTAATTTTTCTTAATTGTGGGTGGGTTTGAGCTCATAAATATTGTGAGTGCGGTGACCCTTCTACAGATCTGACATGCAACCTCGCCGGCTGGCATGATCTGCTTGTCTCCAAGGAGATAGATAAGTTTAATGGCATACTGGAACTTTTTAAGCAACACAGTAGCAATTTTATGCATTCATTCACTCCTGATACTCTGTGGTTATAGACTATGTCTAACTATGTATTGTCTTGTTATAGACTAGCGAAAGCGTGACTGCAAATATTTGTTTCGGGTTTTTTTTTTTTTTACCCACTTTAGTGCCATATACTTAGGCCTGTCACAATAACAAATTTTGAAGTTTGATATATTGCTGAAGTAAATATAGATGATAATATTGCAACAAATTTATGCCACTGACATAATAAACACAATAACACAATTTACACAACAAAAACTATTCTAAATCTACGATATTGTTCAAAATCATGAGCTGCAATAAATAAACAGCAGCTTTCGTGCTTAGTTTGTGTGTAGTTCTGTAATGAGTTATACAATGTATTAATTCAACCTTCTACAGCTTAAATCTTATCATGTAGTCAAAAAAATTCCCACTACTGCAAAGAAAATGTACACATGATAAATACTGCCCTCCAAAGATATTGTTCCAGCTTTCATATATTGAACAATAAGTTGATATAGTGACAGGCTTACATATACTTTGATTTCTACAAATTACATGCAATGTTACCTACCTAAATTCAGCTATGGGGACTTTAGAATACTTTTGCTTTGCTGTTTTTCAATTTGGCCGGCTTTTTGAAGATAAACCTTGAATCTAACCAGTTGGGTCTTCACATCTTCAGACTCACAATGACAGCACTTTGATAAAGATCATTGAAGATCAGTGGTTCAGTGGTGGTGGGTGGGAATTGGACTCACCCGTGAACGAGTAATAAATGAGTGATAAAATTAAATGACTTCCCCAGAACAAGTGCCCGAATTTAGAAGTTGGATGGAATTTCTCTTGAGTTGTAATTTTCATTTAAGGTCTATAATTGAAAAAGAGAAAGTAGTCATAATTATGTGTCTCTTTCAAACGAGCAAAGTTTTGAAGCAGGATTTTGCACGAGGGATAATAAAGTGGGGCGGACAATGTTCCCTTAAATCATTTCCACTGACGGAGCGTGCTGACAATTCAATCACTGCTTTTAATGTGAAGAAATTGGCCTAAAGCAAAGGGCTACCTGGATTCCTCTCACATATGGTTTGAAAAAGTCCTGGAATAATAACATATATTCATTCAGATGCTGCACAAAGATATAAAACTAATTATTGATAAGATTTTACGATAGACTCCATAAAATAAAAGACTTGAATTGAGCAAAATCCAAGAGGAGACGTCGCTATGCAAATCCAAATGTCCTCTTTAAAGGTGCACTATGTAACTTTTCTGGTGAATCTTTTGCCAGCTGCTTATCCCATTGAGTGTTCAACTTTGTATTCCAATAAATTCATCTGTCTCCATGGAGATAAAAAGTTAACAGTACCAGTTGCAGGTCAGATCTGTGGAGAAACGATCTCACTCACAGCTATATGTGATTTTCAAGATATTTTTGATCCGTAAAATAGTATAGTTGAATAAATGCAAGGTAGAAAATATTAAAGACATGCTGTGGAACATTTGAGGCAAAGCAATTTATATTTCCCGAAACTATAACCTGGAGAAGGTTTCAACAGTGGTCATCTGGAAAATATAACAGTATTGCAAATGCTACTATGCCTGTTAAGATTGCATATGGAGAACATGGTACAACTTGTTTGTCTGGCAAATACAGAATGATATTTCTCTGTGTTTTTTATAGAGATATCAATCTGATCCTCATGTCCTCTGTTCCGTCTGAAGCCTGGCCAAATAAAAATACAAATAAAATCTAATTTATCTCACCTCAGATTAACAGAGCACATTGTAGTACTTTCCCAATGATATATGGTGAATTCTTCTTTCTATTCTTTTTTGTTTCCCCTTCACATTCTATTATCAAGCAATAGTTATTTCAGTTTTACAGTGCACTGTCTTGTAGAGCATTTCGACTAATTGGTATAAACAACGTGTAACCCTTATTGCCAATTATGGGACATATAAGGACCTCTGCATTTAACTGAACTACTTTCCACCGTAGCCCATAAGTGGTAGCAT
This sequence comes from Periophthalmus modestus, assembly GCA_019594935.1. Lineage (NCBI taxonomy): Eukaryota > Metazoa > Chordata > Actinopteri > Gobiiformes > Gobiidae > Periophthalmus > Periophthalmus modestus. The sequence goes on from JAIEZT010000009.1 coordinate 7,477,978, forward strand.
TCACAGGACTGGTGTAGTGAGCATGTGTATCCCTCCTGGAGAAGAAGTAATTAGACATTGAGACGTCTGGTTTATCTCCACTCCAAGGACAAGGCGAAGTGATTGGCAGATTTAGCGACAATTAAACTGCTGCCGTTAAGCACAAAAACCAAGAGACGAGATTTGGATGTGCAGATGTCCGCTAATGTCCTCCTCTTCTCCTCTCTCCTCCCCTCTATCCCTCAAGGCTCTCTCTCATCACCTCAACCTCTTCCTCTCATCCTCCTGATCTTGCATTGCACATCACAGCCGTATATTCGTGCTATCTTTTAATTGTCGAGGCTAGCAAGTCATTGAACACGTAGAATGAAGTTTTACCTGCTCGTAGCCTACAGCTAGCTATGAATAGAGTATAGGGTAGAAAGTAAGTCTCACGCCCGCTTTCTGTAATGTGATTTCACCCTAAGGCCACAATTTTAATAGTCGGGGATAGCGTGCCCGTGGAGGTTACATGCTTTCATTTAGCTAGCGTGATGTGAGCTTTTGTGCTAGCCTTGCACTTATAGGGCTGTGAGGTTTTTCTGCTTTGTCATTAGCGCTCATGTATTTAAAAGTTACCATCATATTTCTAGAGGGGATGCATTAATCATGAGTCTAACCCAGTGTAGAAGTTTTCAAAGTGAATGTTGGCTCAAAAACAAGTTTGCTGTGTTTTACAGGCTCAAGAACCCTTATCGGGTTCCTGTCTTTTACTGTGTGCTGTTGTCTTCATGTAACAGTGCTGGTTTCAACACTATCTTGTACAAAATGTTAGTTTAAAATGTCATGTTTTGTTGATTGTATCTTGTCCTGGTATTCCCACAGCGTTAGAGAATCATGCACAACACCCCAGGTACATTAATCAAGTTAAGAAAAAAGAAAATGTAATAATAATAAATAATAATAATAATAATAATAAAATAATAATAATATAATACCATTTACCATTATAAGCCAAATGTAGTCTTAAAGTATGTCTTACCGAATAAGTAACAGTCAATTCTAGGATTCTAGTGATTCTAGGAATTTTTTTGCAGCACATCCAACAGTTTGGTATGTTTTGAAAATGTTTATTTTTGTAAGGACCACTTAATTAGTGTGGAAATGGAAGAAAAATATATATTATTATGAAAAATAAGTTTAAAACAAGCATGCTGTTTTATTTATTTTATTGTTAGAAAAGTAAGAGGGACAACCAACCCAAAATGTCAACACAAAATATTAATACAATCTCTCTTGTGTTTTGTTTCTTTTACACATGTTTGACACACAAGCCCTGCACATTTAGGCTGAGTTCTTCTTTTAGACAGAAAACACTCTGTTTCACCTTGTGATAGAAGTGGTAATACAGGAAGTGCTCCACTGTGTTTTTAAACTCCATACACTAGAATCTTTTGGATGATTTCAGCTTTGGAATTGTGAAAATCTCTACTGACAAAAGATAAAAGATAGCTGCTAACTTGACAACTACCTCTTCATGACATCACAAGGTGGAGAAGAGCATTTTGAGCTTTGGTGATGTAGACAGCCTAATAATAAAGGATGACTCAAACATGTGTGAATGAAATAAAACACAACTCCAGGTATGTTTCTGAGGCGGTAACAACATTCTAACATGGCTTACATCTTGCAAGAGTCAGTTTTGCGTAATATAGGACCTTTAAAACCAGGCAATGCACTTACCTATATATTCCCCCTCCTGTGCCCTTGCTCCGGGTCGAAATATATTCCAGAGAATTAACCAGCAAGATCATATTGAATTTGATTGCGCGGACCAAATGACATGCTAAATTATGCATGACTTTTTAATTGGCTGCCCGTGTGATTTCTTGGGAGAAGGTGTGACGTGCTTGCAGAGATCTTGTGGAGTGGAGCGCTGATACGTTACCGAGGTCATGCAGCTAAACAGCGGGGGTCCGGCCTCCTGCTGGGACCCCCCTACCTCCACCCCTCCGCCCTATCCCGCCTCTGAGACGTCCCATTTACCCTCTGGCTGACCGGCAGCTCTCTCACTCTCCATGGTCTTAATATAGGCGCCCTTCTTACAATGAATAGGGCGAGTTTTCTGTATTTTATAAGCTCAGGCCAGCTATATCTTTTCTGATTTCAGCTACATCCAATTATTGCTTTATGTAACTTTTTTGGAGGAGAGTTAGCCACCTGCTTGTCTTCATGGAGGTGTATTGCTTTGCCTAGAATGCTCGACAGTATGTTATTAAAATCACCCATCTACATGTCAGTTGTGTAAGTATTTTTGGAAGTTTAAAGCAGCATGAATGAATATGAAAATTCAACTTTTTTGAGCTTTTACCCATGTTATAATTGTTTCCCCTCACCATTTACTCACCCTGAAGTTGTATTTGGAGTTATTTGTGCATGCTGAAGCAGTCTTTAATCGCTTATTTTCAAGAAACCATATTGCAGATTAATCACAGTTTTCACCGTCATGGGCATACACCTATTGCTCTGTACTTACTTCATTCTCCAATTTTATTTTCTTGGTTGGTGATACGCACAGGATTTGGCAGAGTCACATCATTTTGGTACAAATGAAAAGAAAAAAAAGAAAAAAATCTGCTGCTCGCTAGTGTGATTTGCAGCTATCCATAGTAGGTGCTAACTCTTTGTTGTAAGTCAGCTCTCATTGGGCAAGACAGTTTTCTAATGCCAAAGTCAGCGAACTTGTTTCTTTTATCAAGTCATTTTAGATGAATATTGCAATTTAAAATGTGCAAATTATAACATAATGATCCACGGTTGTTATAGATTATAGCTGTATAGTAGGCACAGGACAATAGGTCTTCTTTAATGCAATACTGTGTAGCATTCAAGTCAAAGCAATGTCATTACTTGTAAATTGTGTTTGTTTTTATATAGATTTTTTTTTTTTTTTTTTTACATGCACATTTTTAATACTGATTCCGAATGTATAGTTTATTAGAAACTGCAATGACATGCTGATATCTGGCACTGAATACATTCGCTACCACCACCTCCTCCTCTCTCCGTAGTCCTAATATTGGTGGTCCCTTCACAATAAATAGGACATGAGTTTGACCTTAATGGCTTTCCCCCGCTAGTGTTTACACCTTTGTGACATTGAGACACAAGTTAGTTTTTCCTTAAAGGTTCACGTAGCCATAATTGCTTTCACATAAAGTGGTAATGGCGTCTCTAACCTCTGGCGACCCATGCCAACGCAGTTGTGCAACCTGGAAGGTGTGTTTAGAAATGTATGTAATGGCTTCATTCATGGTCAAGTTGTTTTTCAAGTTGTTAATTATGTCTAGAGTTACACTATTGAATTGAATGTGTAAATAATATGTTTTATGTAATAGGGACAGAAGTCAAGATGAATTGATTTATTTTGAAATAAATTATTTGAATTGTGACAACACTTGACAGCTGTAAATGAATTGATACATGTGATTACGTGTCTGAAAATAACATACTACGGTCGTACCGATATGGATTTTTAGGGGCCAATACAATACCAATATAAGGGTGCCAATAGCTGATAGTAGCAGCCAATATATTAAGTGTTTAATATTGTTTAATCATATCCGTGTGTAATCCCACAGTTGTCCAGGTATGGTCCATAGTAAAAGAAAAATTATAAAACTGACTCTGTTAGATTTTTAATTGAGTTAATGAGTATATGAGCTGTATGTCTAATTTCTATACATGATTGTCATTTTGGTGAGAGCAAACATGGGTTTAAATCTATATAAAACTGTTGTATGAATAACTATTCCCTGCAGATGTACTGTCATTTTAACAAAAGTTGACAAATTTGAACACAAAGGCATAATTGTGCACCTGTTCTATCAGCTGTCTATAGAAATCTCCACAAAGCAAATTTTTAGAAAGAAATAAACATTGATTCATTAGACTTTTTTGTTAAAGTCCCAGGTGTGAGAAAGCTGATACACCCCCTCATCATTTGCAACTTGTTTTCGGATCTCGATGGCCTCCCTGATCCAACAATGGTACTTATTGTTCTCTGTGCCTAGGCTACCTTAGGTGCCTAGGTTACCTTGTCCCAATCTATGAGATGATTCTCCTTTTTGCAGTAGTCTGAGATTACAGATTTAAAGTTGGACTTAACACGCACATTCAACTGACAATCACATTTCAAACAAAACTGCTAAACTTGGTAGTACATGGTGGATTCAAGAAGAGAGTGAGGAACACTGTCATTGGTCTAACAGGTATCCATACTTCAAACTCCCCCCCTCTAGCCAGGTGTTTGTAATCAGAAACACCGGGTTGTAATAGGGCAGTCATGCATGATGTCACCAAGCACTTAAAATTGAAGTGGCCATAGGAGCTGCAACACACAAATATTTTATACTTTTGTACATTTTATAGTTTGTACTAAAATTGCCAAAAAAAAGGTAGAAAATAGTAGACAATGCTCTTAAAACACTATATACAAATTTAATAGTGGAAAAAGTAGATTTAGTATTTACTTCCACCCTAAGCTGTTGGCTTGTCGCGTAGTAGCTTGAGTGCATGGATCTAAACAATCCTAAACCGGTACTTTTTGATAGATTCTGCAAATCCTGTTTCAAATGTATGTAAATGTGCAACAGACCTTTTCAAAGTCATTCACTAACTCCATTTCTGCTGGCTGTGTGGTTTTAGTGCAATAACAGTGCTAACAAAGAGTGCGCCCTGAAGCTAGCTCATACGGTGTTTTCAAATCGTCAAAACAGCAGCTAGAAAGATTTAAATTAGCAGTGAGGTGTGCGTCCTTCACGACTATTCTGTTGTAGACAATTGATGCTAATGGGAGTGAACGTAAACAACAACAGCTTCTTTAGATAAGGCTTTTGTGCATTAGGTTGTGTCGAGCTAACCCACGCAGGAGACATAATTGACGGTAAAAACAATTGACAACGCGGTGGCTTGTCAGTGAAACACTGGATATTATTACTGACTAATTACCTGAACTCAAAAGATTACTTACAGATTGTGTTGAGCGATGAAGGTTGAAATGAAAGTGTTGTGCCTTTGGGAGAACAAAGCATTTAAAAAAATAATAGCTATTAGTGGAGGGGTGCTGAGGGTAGAGATGGCTCAATATGGGATGACCAATTTCATGTCACAGTGAACTGCTAAACTAGTACAATATCACACACACTTCAGCATGTTTGTTAAGATCTAAATTATAGACTTAAGTTTTGTGTTGGAAGATGACAATGGGTTTCAGCATGATAAAAAATGATAGGAAATGCCATAGTAGTTAAAGTAGTTAATAATTTGAAACAAAATATGGTGCCTGAATGGAAACAATTGCTTAAAATGGTGCAAATAACAGAATACATGTGGTAATTTGATCACAATAAAACAGAACATCCGCCAAAAACACAATATGACAAATAAACAAGTATTTTAAAAAAGTTTTCTAAATTGATTAAAATCCAATTAGAGATTTTATTTTGTGAATAACCTTGTCAAACACAATCTGCATTTAGTTTTGTCAGCAACAATGTGCTTTGTTGCTTCTCAAAGCGCTGTCCATGGTGCTGAAACGTTGAGGCCTTGCACAACCTAAAGTAATTTAACAGCAATGTGGCTATAGTAAATTTTGAAATTTGAACTTCCTTTCTTGAAATCACAAGTCAATTTAAACTGTCTTTATACATTCTGAATAACGTTTGGCAAAAGAAACACAACAGAAAGGCAGAGAGGACAACATTTTGACATGTAAATTTGTGCTCCCTTGACATTGCAGTCACAGCTGTCATTTGAAACACCATCTGTGGCACTCTCTGCACCTGGGGACTCAGGCATCTTCTGTTTGTGAGGGGCAGACCTTCAACTCTCCTGTAGGCTTTCTCTGTCATGTTTACTTTTAAACAAGCGTGTGTTATTCATTACTTATGGTGTCTCTGTCAAGGTCACCTCACAATATCAAGAATGTGGTTACATTGCTATATATACAAAACACGCATGTATAAGATTTTATACACTTAACTGATCTTAATAAACTGATCTTAATAAAACATGTAAAAAGCCCCCATCAGTGGTGGAAAGTAACAAAGTAAAAGTACTGCACTTAAGTACAAATTTAAGTGATCCATACTTTACTTACCCCAACTTTATCGTGACTGGGAAGGTCTGGTGGATCCCTCTGTCAACTTGCACCTCTGGGAGAGCTTCTCCCTGATACCAAGGGAGGCTGGGGACATGGATTCCTAGTGGGCCATGTTCTCTGCCTCTATTGCTGCCGCGGCCGCTCATAGCTGTGGTCATAAGGTCTGCGGTGCTTGTCGCTGTGGCAACCCCCAGACCCGGTGATGGACACCGGAAATAAGTGATGCCATCAGGCTGAAGAAGGAGTACTATCAAGCTTGGCTTTTTGGCTTGTGGGACTCCTGAGGCAGCTGACGAGTACCGGCGGGCCAAGTGTGCCGCAGCTCGTGCTGTTATGGTGGCAAAAACCCGGGGCTGGGAGTTCGGGGAGGCCATGGAGGAGGACTATCAGGTATCCTCAAAAAAATTCTGGCAAACATTCCGACGCTTCAGGAGGGGGAAGCAGTGTCTCACCAACACTGTTTACAGTACGGGTGGAGAGCTGTTCACCTCGACTGGGGATGTTGTCGGACGGTGGAAGGAATACTTTGAGGATCTCCTCATTCCCATCGTCACGTCATCACCCTGGCTGAAGTCACTGAGGTGGTTGGCAAGCTCCTCGGTGGCAAGAGGTGGATCAGTTCCGTCCCGAGTACCTTACATCTCTGGATGTTGTGGAGCTGCCTTGGCTGACACGTCTCTGCAAAATTGCGTGGCGGTTGGGTATGGTACCTCTGGGCTGACTCTGGACGTCGATCTGTATAAGAAGGGGGGCCGGAGGGTGTGTTCCAATTACAGGGGACTCACACTCCTCAGCCTTCCCAGTAAGGTCTATTCCAGGATACTGGAGAGGTGAATCCATCCAATAATCAAATCTCAAATTCAGGAGGAGCAGTGTGGTTTTCGTCCTGGTCGCGGAACACTAGACCAGCTCTACACTCTCCATTGGGTGCTCAAGGGTTCATGGGAGTTTGCCCAACCAGTTCACATGTGCTTTGTGGATCTAGAGAAGGCATTTGACCGGGTCCCTCATGGTGTCCTTTGGGGGGTGCCCCGGGAGTATGGGGTCCAGGGCTCTTTGCTAAGGGCTGTCCCGTCCTTGTATGATCAGAGCAGAAGCTGTGTTCGCATTGCCGGCAGTAAGTCAAACCTGTTCCCGGTGTATGTTGGACTCCACCAGGGCTGCCCTTTGTCACCGGTTCTGCTCATTGTATTTATGGACAGAATTTCTAGGCGCTGTTAGCATGATTTTTTGATATAACATGGTCAAGATCACATTCTGAACTTATGTTTGTCTGTGTGTGTTCTACGTGGCATGTGTACTCTGAACTCAAGCTCAGATAATACCTGTTTGTAGCAGTGAGCATGTACAGCTGCACATTTCCCAGCTAACTCAGCAAGTGACCTTTGTACGTGTTTTCCATACGCTAAATCTCTGACATGTTAGTGCCATATGAACCATCTCGAACTCTGAGGACTTCAGGGACCAGCCTCCTGCTGGTGCCCAGAGTCAGGACTAAACATGGGGAATCAGCGTTTCAGTTTTATGCAGCTAAAACCTGGAACAGTCTTCCTGAAGATGTGAGACAGGCCTCGACTTTGACAATGTTTAAATCCAGGCTCAAAACGGTTCTGTTTATCTGTGCATATGACTGAGAGGGTCTTATTTATTTTTTATTCTGCACTCTTTGTTTTAATGTTTTAATGTCAATTTTATGATGATTATTTGTGATTATTCATGTTTGATTTGTGTGATTTTAATGTTTTTCTTATTCTGTAAAGCACTTTGAATTACCTTGTGTACGAATTGTGCTATACAAATAAACTTGCCTTGCCTTGCCTTGCCTTAAATGCAGATAAGGTTTGGTAAGGTGTACATGTGATGAAGATGCCACAGGTCTATATAACAGTCACTGTAGAGATGTAAAGACTAGGAGAAAGGAGACTGAAACTTGACTTCGATGATGCCTGAATAAAAACTAAATGATGCAGCTATCTGAGCCTTCCTGATCTTCTGCTTTTGTCTGAGTCATTTCCTGAAGCTGACAGCGCCATCAGGGGCCGGAGGGAGTCTGGTTTGGGAACCACAGGATCGGGTCACTACTGCTTGCGGATGATGTTGTCGTGATGGCTATTTCCATGGAGACAAGCAGGTGGCAGACATCAGTCATCAGAAAAGTTACATAATGCACCTTTTAACATGGAGTAATATTTTCCTAAACCATATGTGATTTTCCCAGTGTCAGTTGTTCATATCTGTATCTAGTTTTGATTTTAGTCTTAGTGGATTAGTGATGGTTATTGCATTATACCATTTTTGTATTCATTGATTGCTCCATTGAGCAAAGATGGAGACAAATCCTCCATCAGAAAAAAATCCATGTTCCACCTTTAATCATAATGTATTCTAAAATCAGTTCAAATTTCCAGTTAAATATACTAAATACATGATAATCGACCACAGCAGCTCCTTATTTGTCCTTTAGTGTCCGTGATTAGTGCTGACATTCTTTTGGGACGAGAGATAAAACTGTAAAAGCCCAAAGCTACCCCCTGAGGATGAGCCCAGCACTACCGGTCACACCCCACCCTCCAGCCACTACTGCTGTGCTCCTTCAATGCACCCAAGAGACCCATGACAACTTTATTCTACCAAGGTGCGACTCTCTCTACCCTATTAGTGTTTGATATAGATCCAATCCCATAATGGAAAGGCTATGTTTTCCAATAGGCACTTTTTATCCTGCATTAATCACAGCAAACGTCAAAACCCAGTGCATTTGTAGAAGCCATTAGGAGCATGTAGTAGTCTCAACTACCTATTCTCCAACATTACTGTATTGATGTGCCGGAAAATTGATCGCGAAGTGCAGATTTGTCACAATGTATAAGCTTATTTTTTATACTAACTGCATCAAATGGCTGCTACTTGACCCTTTTAAGTAATATTAGTTTTATATTGTTTTATTTGGATAATGGTGTCACAAAACTGAAATTTGAAACTCAGACTCAATACCAATTTGATATTTGAATTTTGACCAACAGTGATGTAAGAAAGGAAAGGTCTTGTTTGCGAACCAATACCTCTATAATATCTAGTTTTCTGCATTTGACCAATTTCTCAATGTCTCTACATTTGACATATCTTTGCTGCTTGGACAACTGTCAGGAGCAGTGTGCTGTGTCTGCTTATTATCCATCTCCAGATCTTGAGCTGGTTTTGGTCAGGACCTCTTAGCTGGAAATTTTTGATTATTAAGACTATTGTGCTTGTTTTTGTGGGTTGTCATAAGTTGCACATTTATTTTATTCTTTTTGTCTCCTTATTTAGGTTTATTCCATGATTTCAGGCAGCTAGCATGTTGTGTCACTCCATTAGCTAGTAATGGAACTTTTGGCTTCTTTATGGGATCCACATTTATTGAATCTGTCCATCTCAAAAGACTGGCTCTTTTACTATCTATTTAGAAGGCAATGTATTCAGAAGGCAATGTGAGAACTCATTTAATCTACAAACTATTCACAGAGTGAAGTGACCCAGACTCAGATGTGTTTAAAATGGTTTAAACTGAGAGTGGGAGTATGTTTAGCCTTTGTAATGTTGCATAATCAAAATAAAGTGTTGCACTACAATAATAATAATTTAAAAAACTACTGTAACTGTTATTATGATGCCAAATATGTTTTGTTGTTCACAAAGCTCTCACTCGTGTCACTTGCTCTGCTTCTAATTCTTCTGTTGATTCAGTGTTAATCGGTGTAAAAACAAATCTTTTTCTTTATAAAGAAAAAGATTTGGTTCTTTTAAAAATTGAGATCCGGTTCCAATCATTCACGCTAAGGAACCAATCAAAAGAGCCGACCCGTTCAAGAACGTCACATCACTACCATTAGAACGCCATGAAAATATATGATTTATCTGGGGTGACAGTAGCTCAGCTGGTAGAGAGTTTGTCCACTTATCAAAAGGTCGTCAGTTTGAATCCTGTTCTCAACATAAACATCATGGGTTGAGCGGTCAGATCCATTGACCCACTGGTTGACGGTGCAGTTCCAGTTCCCACAGATGAATGCTGTCATTGTGTCCCTGGGCATGACACAACCCACCTTGCCTTGAGTGTCTGCCTACACCAGTGTATGAATGTGTGAATGGGTTCCTTGAAAAGCTTTGGGTGGAAAGTGGAAATGCGCTATATAAAAATGTGACCATTTACTATTTTTACTCTTAAACCACACCTTCCTTACTTAGCAGCACTAACCACTGTGCCATTTTCCATCCCTGTTTAATATTCATTCATAGTCCTTTGTCCATTCTCATTGTGGAGAGCTCTTCCAGAGAACAGGCAGTTTCAGTGCCTGTCTCTGGGTATCTCCACAGCAGAGAGCCTGTGGCAGCGATTGATTGGTGCTCCTCTCATTCCTGCAGACCTGCTGGGCTGTGCAAATGCCTTCTGACGTGAAATGCATTTTTAATGTGTCAACCCGATCCTTAGGGAGAATTGAACCCAAATTACCAACGCATTACTCCAGCGATTGAAAAAACGCCTTTCATTTTGTGGCTTTCGGTGACAATTCTCTTTATTAGGTATGGCTCATTAAGTGATTTACTAAATGGGTTACGATATTTGCTGATAGCACCAAAGAATTGTGGCAAAGTTTTTTGTTTTGATGGTTTTCAGCAGGCAAAACTTTTTATGCCATTTCTTAGCCCATAACAAGAGTGCTTAACAACTTGATAGTGATGGTAAAGGACACTCATTTTGTCAGTAGTACAATTTTAGCACCAATTATAGAAACGCAAGGAAATAAAAGTGACAAAAGCAGTAATAAGTGTTGTGATCTGATGTGATTTAGCGAGAAAAATGACATTGGGGTTCATTAAAATGGCTGTATAGAGCAGGGCATGTGTTCACAAAGGCATATCGGAAAAGAGGGAGAGAAAGTCATGCTCACCAGGAGAGAGCTAGCATACTGAGAGCTGACCCGTATTCGGCCAACGTGAATCAAAAGGTTTTAGACTAGCACATTTTACATAGAGTTTTAAATGGGTTTGTATTTTTATAGTAGGGCTGTGTAGTTTAATTGAAATTGAAATTTTGTCATTTCTAATCAGTGATCAGCTTAGGTCTTTTGAATGGAGAGGTCTACAGCCAGTGCTCAGTAAAAGCATGTGGTTTGGAGCAGAGATTAGTTTTAAGAGGAGCAAATGTGCCTTTTTGTTCTGTTATGATTAAAAGTCTGTATTGTTTATGTTCATGAAAATATGATTCAAATTTTATCTGTTTCTAATTGGACCAAAAACACTAATAGATATCTGATCAAAATGGTAAATGGCCACGTTTGTATAAAGCATTTACCACCGTCAAGGCACTTAAAGCAGTTTATATCAAGAAACCACTAACCCATTCACGGACACATTCATACACCAGGCAGACACCATGGACAAGGGCAAGGTGGGTTAAGTGTCTTCCCTAAGGACAACATGACAGCATTCATCTCTGAGAACTGAAATTGCACCACCAACCAGTGAATGGATCTGACCGCTTTACCCATGATGTTTACTTCGCAAGCGGGATTCAAACCACCAGCCTTTGGGCCAGTGGATAAACACTCTACCAACCGAGCTACAGTGAGGAAAGCTTTATCCCTAGTTTAGAGCAAGGATTTTTCAAAATATTTTTGTATTGTAAAGTTGCAGTGCTTCACAATATGAAGAAAACATGAGATGTACAGCATTTTGCTTATATAGTTGCATTATTTATATATGCATAAATATATAACAGTATATAGTCAATATGCATCTAATTTACAATATGTGTTTAATTCATTTGCACAGTATTTGTTTTAGTACCATATTATAGGGATGTGATGGATTTAAGACAAAGCACAAAACTATAACAGCTGTTTAAACATGCAAAATATTCTTAATATTAAAATTATAATTATTCATATATGGAACATTTTTAAACTGTCAGCATCTTTAACATCATGATATAATTGTTAATCCCAATTATTTTGTCCATAATAATCATGAAGCCAAATTTCAATATCATCCCATGCCTACCATATTATTAATGCTACTTCACTTAATTAACATTTAACACAATATAATTGACTTAATTATCATATCCACTTAAGCTTCTTAGTTTGACAAATTCCTCAAGTGGAAAGGAAATCTAGGTTATTTTCTGTAGTCGTTTGCTTTTGTGACTGTTTATGTTCCAGCTAATCAAATTTTTCAATTCTTGATCATTTTATTGTATGCATTGAAGTGTGGCTTATGTAACTACTAAGCAAACGCGTGGTACAGTGAAACACTTACATCTAAAACCAATCATTATGAGAAGAAAATACAGTTCCTCAAGTGCATGTTTGAAGCAGAGGAACAAAAAGGGCAAAAGTGTTTTACAAATGCCTTTTATTTCTGCTCTCTCTCTCTCTCTGCTCTCTCCAAGCTAACTGACCTTCAGGTTATTCTAATCAAGCGTAGCTAATTATTGGCCTACCTGAGTAAACAATGTGATTTCTTTCTATAGCACAATTCAAACATTAATCATTTCACACCAGTAGCAGCTTGTAATGACTAAGATAACAGTAATTAAAGCAGTGTTTGTAGCGGTGTTTTGAGCTCTGCATGGACACAGTTAGCATTGGTAATGATCAGGGCACAAATTTAGTGTTCAGTTCACTTAGAGTTTGCGCAGGCCAATAGGGCTGCACCATATGGAAATGGTGTGATGTTCATTTGAAATACACAATAAGACTAAACCAGGACTAAATTAAGACTTGATAAGACAAGTATGACTGTTCTACATTCTACTTTTTTTTCCCTTTTTTCTTTTTACATTTAAGTTTTAAAACCATGAAAATTTAACTTTTTGTTGCTACAATATATTTATTTTTTTCTTGCACTATCAATATTTTTGCAACCTTTTGTGTATCCCTACTGTTACGATATTCAAATTCCAAACTCAGTTTTGGTAGGACTCTATACTCAATACTGATTCCAATACCACAATGATAATAAAAGACACTTATTATGTAGACAATAGAATGTGATTTTCAATATAACATCACAACTTTATTATTACCATACATTATTATTGCATTATACCTGTGTAATTCCTCAGTGGTCCAGGTAGGTTCCATAGTTGTCCATGGGCATATACTACTCTATGTGGTCTTATACTTGTCCTGATACAGCTCAAAATCTTCCTAAAGCTATTCAGGAAAAGGTTCTTTTCTGTCCTGTGAATGTGACTTTTTAGTATTGATACTTGCTCAAATGAGTATATAGTTTCAATACTACTTTTAATATTGATTAGTATCTTATATTTATACAATTGACAACCCTAATCCCTTTTGTGACAGGATAACTTTTGCCAATGACACCAGGGCTGGGCATGCAATTAATTGAAATATAGTTTGTGTTGTTTGTTGTCTGTGCAGGCTTGGAACATTATATATTAATATAATTCACCTGCTCAATTCCCCAGGTTTTCATGGTTATTGCACATATCTATGATTTGGAAATAGTGGATATGACCAAAATTCAGATATAGAAAATAGTAGTAGTAGTAGTATTACTTTGCAACTGACTTCCTCAAGATTTCCTGGGGGGTGATGCTAACTGTAGCATCTGTCTAAGGCTTTGTTAGAATTCAGTCAGAGCTTTTTTTTTTTTTTTTTCAATGCAATCTGATTAGAAAGAACTCACTTACTTAGAACTACAACAGATGAGATAATTTTTACTGTTCTCAAATAACATTACAGTCACAAGCTAGCAAGCATTAGCCAACAATTTTTCAGTCCTTCTCACCTAAACAGGGCCATGAAAGCTTGTATTAACCACAGGCTCAGGAACCTGTGATTAATACATGTTTTGTTTAAATCCATCTTGTATATTTTTTCTTTTTTCCCTAATGTGTGCACTTTGTCACTATGGTAACTGTGAACATTCCACCATACAGATACATGTAGAGCACCCCCAGTATGATGTCACTCTAAAGTGTCTATTATTAGTAATTTAGCTGACTAAAGAAACTCCTGGTTGACTAAAGGCATGTTGACTAAAAAAGGGAGGATGCTGCGAAAGCTCTCAAAACTGTTGCATTCCTTTTTCTTTTTATCTGACCCAAAACTACACTCACAAGACTGCAACTGCACGTAAGTTCATGCAAAACAACTAGTTATACTGAAAAGTACTAGGAAACAGTGCATTTATATGTAGAAGGGACGATTAAAGTCATGTTTCACTCCCAAGTCTTTAGCTAACTCGCTTCATGCATGCTCCTTTAGTGGCAATACACAAAGTCTTTTGTCAAAAGAAATAGCTGTGTCTTTATGAGTCACAATTCATTTCAGTACAGGGAAACAAATCTGTTTTGTTTTTAATGCATGCTCTTCTCTGCTATATTTGCAAAATGTTCCAATGCATATTACATAATAGTCTTTTCAAAATCCATAGTTTTTATCCATACAATAATAAGTTTAGCATTCCTTAATTTAAAGCTTTGTGAGAGATAAGTTCAAATGGTCTTGCCCCAGTACAGATATATTGTATAAGCAGCTCTTAAGGTCAAAATAAGTTTGCTGTGTACTGTCTGCATCTAATTATGTGTGTTTTTTATTGTCCGATAATCAGGAAGCGTGGCAAAACTCTCTAAAAGATGTGAAGAACGCTTATAAACTTATAATGAATAATTAGGGTGCTCTGAATTCATAAAGCAAAGTGAGGAATAACTTTGGACCACTGCAAAATGTTTTTAACGAACTAGTTCTGTTTTTCATGTTTTGAAGACATTTTTTTCTCTCTGTAGCCATACGAAAATTGCTAAGAATAATATTTCAATAATATTTTAGTTTAGCAAAGCAGAACCATTATTTCATTCTTTCCCATTGAGATGCAGAGAACATTGGACACAGTTGAACTCCCTCAAATAATGTGCTTGACTTGTCCTGTCTGTGCATTTAGCATTACATCATATTTAAATTGGAGGACAGCTCCAGCTGAGTTTGCAAAGTGCCCAGATGGAGAGGCTTTAGCAGATGGGTGCTGGTGAAGAGGAACAGCAGAGAAATGTCACGAATGAGGAAAGCCATTGTACAGTATGGGAGAGAGTGTGCCAGGAATGTAAATGTGACTTTGAAGTTTGTGTTTAAGTTAAAGGTTCACTGTGTAACTTTTCTTGTGGATGGTCTGCCACCTGCTTGTATTTATGGAGACGTTGCTGTGCCGAAAAAGTTTGCCACCATGGCATTCAACTTATATCTTCAAGTTGAAAAGCGGGTTACAGTTCTGATCTGGAAGATGCTATTTCTTTTGCAATAAAAACACCTGTATTGGAATAGATAGGTAAGAAGTATTTGAGTTATATTCATTTTCATACACTGTTTCATTTTGGGTTTTTTTTACTATATTATGAAAGCACATTTACAAATTATTCACATTAAAATATATAAAACTAAAAATATCCCTCAGAGTTTGACCAACCGAGTGACCTATTGTTAACGATTCACATTTACTTTCATTCACATGTACTTGTTTTTTTTTAAGCTTAAGGTCAAACTGTGAAACATTCCAGTTACATAGTGCATAAAAAAATCAATAGCCAAAAATACCATCTCCATTTTCGTTTTTGCTCAATTTGCTGGACAAGCTGATATACTGTTGGCAGAAAACTTTAGATACATTGACATTTTTATAAATGGTTGTATCTGTGTCTCCTGTGTAGCTCTTGGGGTGAAAATGAGGTGACTCTGTGCTGTCTGCTCTAATTATAAAGCATATCCTGCTTCTATAGTGTCTCTTATTAACAACCACAAAAAAGAACATACCTTACAAAACTATAATATCGACATATTCTAGAAAAAAAAACACAAACAAACAAACAAAAAAACAAAAACTAATTGGCTCTGTGCACAACAGCTCCTGGCAACCCCACTGTTAGTGTCACTACTTCCTGTCCAGTTCTGTCTCTGTGAGGTTTTTGCTGATTTGCGGTAAAATGAATACATTTTTTAAGAGAAGGCAGTGGGCAACATGTTAAAGACTAAACGAATGAGTTGGAAACTTTTTGTTTAGAAAGGCGCGTGTTTGTGTATCAGTGTTAACGTCAGTGCTAATAATCAAATAAAAACAACCAAATAGTCTTTATATTTGCTAATTTTAATTGGTTATTTTATATTTTGGGCTTATATTTCATAATTATAAAAGTTAGCATTAGCTTTAACACACAGTGTGCCAGCTAGTGCCTGTCCACAGAGCCTAATAGATATCATTACACAATTATTCAGCCCCATTTGAACTTGAACAAAACTTGTATAAAAGTCAAACTGTCCATTCATCTTCCTAAATGAGTTTGTTTTGTGTTGTTTTGTCCAAATGGTGAGATCCGGTCCAGGTTCTGTATTGGAGTGCGTCCCGGTGTAATGACATGCACAGCTGCTCCAGATGTGAGCAGACAGATGGGCCACTCGTCAGGAGGGACACGGCAGAGGGTCCAGGGATGTACAACTGGTGACATATTCCGATGAGTGTGGTCTTATGTACAGGGGAGGGTTTTACTTTTCTTACATGCTTTAAAGGTGCTGTATCTGTTTGTTTGTTTTTTTGTTTTTTTTTTGTTTGTTTTTTAACCATCGTTAAAAACATGAAAAGCAGAACAAGTTAATTTAAATGGTTTGCAATGGTCCAAAGTTTTTCTTAGTGCTTTTCACAACATTCAGGCACTAGAGCGGAGTTTTACTGTCACATAATGCTAAAGACAACTAGCATGCTAACAACACAATTTCCAGTTATCAGACAATAAAGCAGCATGCAGCAGACATATTTTGAGCTCTAGACTAATTTTGCTATAATACATCAGGCACTATTATTACAAATGTTATTTCATATCAACTCTGCAAGCAAGGTTAAACGGAACCAGGACTTAATTCATTGTTCTTTGCTTGAACAAGACTTGAATTGAACAAGAGTTTTTCTTGTTTGTTCTTTTTTGTCATATATTTTTATTAGAATTTTAGTTTTAACTGCTAATCCCTGTTTTTGTTCCTTATTTAGACCCAAGATGGTCGTGATTAATTCTGGTCCATTAAAATAGCGCTTGAAGTGTTAGCTTTCATCAGAGCTGGTCTTAAATGAAACTTTTAGAACTATTCTTTTTCTGTCTTCACTAAGTCTTAAAGCAGACCTATTATGCTAAATTGACTTTTCAGAGCTTTTAACCATATTATAGTTGTTTCCCCTTCTCATTTACTCTCTCCAGGTTGTTTTTGGCATAATCCGTGTTTCAGCAATCTTTAATCTCTTATTTTGAAGATGCCGATCAATCCCCATTTTCACCATTACAAGCATATGCCCCCTGCACTTACTTTATTTTTAATTGTTGTTACGCATAGGATTCTGCAGTGTTGTGCAGTCATTTTTGGTACAAATGAGAAAAAAAAATTTAAAAATCTGCTACTCGTTAGTGTGATGTGCAGCTATTCATAGGAAGGGTCAACATTTACATGGCTTTTTGTTGTGATGACGTTTACGCCAACGTCCGGACTTGTTTCTTTCTTTCTTCTTTATGAAGTCGTTTTAGAGGAATATTGTAATTTAAAATGTGCAAATTATAACATAATGATCCACGTATGTTATAGATTATAACTATATAGCAGACACAAGCTTGATAGGTTTTCTTTAATAAAGAGTTTGTCCATTATGAATTAAGTCTTTGTTCATAAAGTGGTACCAAAAACATAGATTCCATTATCACATTCTATAACCCAAACAGGAGTGTCTTGTAGGTGTACTAAATATCCCTGTATGTTATTGGCTGTGTGTTATTAGGTGAGCTCTGTGTGAGCCCAGTGCACTAAAGGGACATCTCTTGATTAGAGCCATTCATCACGTCGGCTCTGAGTGGACGGAGCGCTTATTAAACTGGGCTTTTGTATTTCAACACTTGAGTTTCATCTTTTACATTTGACACAGCGCTTCCACCAGACCCATCACTCACATAGTACAAAACTACTCCAGTCATTCATTTAGTATCCGACCAACATCAGTATTTGTGCATGTCGTTTAATGTGCTGTGTTTAATACAGTTGTAGACCTGGTTAAAGATGCACTGTGTGCCTTTTCTGGTGCAGGTACTACCTACTTGTCTCCATGGAGATTGTGATTTTGTTGTATGGAATGTTCCACTGTATGGCATATATCTGCATGGAGAAAAGCAGGTGATGCCACCAGGCCACGTTGCAGGTCAGATCTGTGGAGATGCAAACCCACTCACAGTAAGAATGCATGTTTTTCAATATATTGTAAAAGACGCAAGAACAGCTTTTTGCCATACTGTGGAACACTCCAGGCAAAGCGATAAATTCTCCATGGAGCCAAACAGACCTATGGCAGATCTATGTAACAGAAATGTAACAGAAATGATACATAGTGCATGCTGAAGTCTTTAGGTTTAGACTGTGTGTGGTCCTAGTTTAGTTTTTATATAGTCCTGGTTAAGTTCTGGTGGTTGCAATCCTGTTTTAGACATGGTTCAGTTCTTGCTTTTCATCCTATTTTTTGGCAGAATTGATTCATGTTTTGCCATTGCCCATGTCCTTGTTTCGTCCTCTTTTAGCTTTGGTTAAATGCTTTTTGAGATCCTGGAATGAATCTAAGTAAGCCCTGGTTCAGAGCCTCACAGCTGTGATAGCTGTGGTTAAGTCCTAGTCTATTATTTTTATTTATTTATTTTTTTTTATTTGGTTCAGTTCCTGGTTTAGTCCTGGTTTGGGTTCCATTTTGGCCCGTTTACCCATGATCTGGTCCCGGTTTAATTGTATTTTAGTCCTGATTCATAGCCTGGTTTAACTGTGGTTTGAGATTTTAGCTTGGTACAATTCCTGGTTTAGTCCTGGCTCCAAGCTATACTTGAAATTACAGCTCTGCCCCCGATTTTTCCACATTCAGATTAAACCATCACTTCTGCGCTCTCCCAGGACTTTTGTGTAGCGTGCGATTAACTAAAACATGCAGAATATATTAATTGGAGACCCCTATCATTTCATCGTCATCTGCCCTCTGAGAACGCTTCAAGCTAATGTGCCCTTGAAGCTACATTTTCCTTGTTAGGACTGGAGGGCTTTTCTTTCATCTGCGGCTTGCCTCTGTTGCACATTTAGAGCGTGCCTGATGCATGTGCCCCGAAAGGCCAAATGGGGCTTTGTACAAAAAGGGAATTCGATCCGCTGTCATTCTTACTGAGAGAAGCAATATTTTGTATCCAACACTGACTGACTGTTTTGTTGGCTTGTTTCTAACATCTGGTGAGGGCAACTGCTCGATTGTAGATGTTCAGTAAGTGGTTCTTTGTTTTGTTATTTTGATAGTTTTTCCTTTCTGCGATCAAGGTTTGGATTTCTTGTAATTTTTTTTTTTTCTTTTTTTTCAATTTAAGACATAGTTGAGAGGACAATAACTAATCAAAGTGCAGAAGCTTTTCATGAGTAGTTTTGATTGGTCTAACAATAATTCAATTTACAATTCAATTCATGCTGAAAAGAACAGTTTCAGTTTTTGAAGATAATTTTGACTGTAAAATTGTTGAGCTCAAGCAATTTTACAGCAAATGAGTCATTTTAAAGTTTGCTTTATCAAAATGGTGTTCTCAGAATATTGTGATATAGACATTGTTTGCATATCTAACACGTCTATATGTTTTGTTGATACTTTGCAGTGACATCATGCTGGGAGTGTTCTATATGTATCTCTATGGTGGAATGTTCAGCAGTTACCATGGTTCCACAATGCACACATTGTTTTCAGACAAATAAGTTTTAAGAGTGTCTGAAAACTCAAGAACTGAAAAAAACTGAAAACGTATGGCTAATACTAGCTTATTCAGATTGAAGTCTAACTTGAGTAACAGAGCTTCAGACAGAGCAGTGCCTACATTAGCATCACACCTCCAGGGATTATTGATGGCATCAGCTGCAAAGTATCACAGATGCAAATTCCTAGTTGCTAGACAATGGAAATAAAAGTTACTCTGATTTCAATTATCATTTTGTTATTGTTTCCATTCAAAAGACCGCATTTTAACCACCAGTCTTTTGCACACTGTATCCTTATATTCTGGAACTGTATTTTCTGTCAAAGGAAGCTGATAACTAAAAGACAACACTATTGGACTCCAAGATTTGTCCATTTGATAACTGACCTGGGTGAGGACACACTTTCACTTCACTTAAGCCTTTACAGAGAAATAAAAATAGAGTAGTTTGTACTTTATAAAAAGAAAAATTCTGATCTGTCAACTGGACAAAAGGTTGTAGGAGTGAACTCGTTTCGCTGTTCATCCAAGCCGCTTCTTCAGTTATGTAGTACTTTGTAAAACTGTAGAAACAAAGGGAGGGATGTCTACAAGGCAAAGCTTTGTGGAGAAGGGGGTAATAACTGCAGACTGATTTGATATTAGATTATGTTTGTACCGCTCTGCCTAACCTTGCTTGTGATAGTGTCTTAATAGAGTTTGGATACACAATCAGCTGGGTATAACTTTAAGAAACTACAGTCATGCAGTCTGACAAATAGGAAGATATCATTTGTGGTGACATAAATGTAATTACTCAAAAGTTAGTGTTACTACGGCAATTCAGTATGTAGAGATAAGACAAGCAAACAAGCGAAATAGAAGCGTTTTATGCAAAACCATTTTTTTGAGCTTGTATTGATGTTAAAATATTGTGCTGTCTTTAAAAACATGCCTGGATTGGTTTTATATGTCATGAGACCCTCCTTTTGAAACATGCTGTAGTGTGTTAGTAACAGAATTGCACTTGTCCTGACCTCTGGCTAATTGTTGCCATAACATTATTTTTGGGTTGCACCATCCAGGCATGTTTGTGTAATCTAGTGATCTATTTGTACGCTTCACACGCTTAGCTGTAAAACCCCACGCCTCATGTACAAGGCCCTCATGTACAAGTCTGTATGTAACCCATGCTCCCTTAACTATACTAAAGCGGGATGCAGAACAATTCAAAACATAGTGCTCTGAAGGGGGAGTGACTTAGTGCAGGAGTGCGGACTCAAAATCTAAATCGAAACTAATACAATATTTTAATATGTTGATCTAAATATGTTATGCGTTAATAATATACCCCATACAGATATTAATACCTCCTCTTAAACCTTGTAAATACACTGAACCTTTAACAACCAGTGTTTATGTTTCCGTATGCACTAAAGCCATATAGCTCCATGCACCAGCAGTGATTAAAACCCAGTTTGGCTAATGCCCCCCTCTGTGCTGCACCTTTCCTGATAAGATTTGTGTGTTGATTAAAGACTTGTGTCAAACAGAGCGTCCCGACTGGCTACGGGGACGGCCCACCTGCCCCTCTACGCAGTTTCAGTCCTTCTCCTCTCTGTCCACTTAAAGCAGCACTGAGCTCCAGGCAAGGTGACTCTAGTCCCTGAACCTCAACCCAGGACATGTGCTCCCGACTGGCCTCTTAAAACCACACTTACCCGCCTCCCCCCACCACCACCTACACCTCCCACCCCCTTCCCTTTCCTTTCCTCCTCTTCCTCCTCCTCTTCTTCCTCCTCTCATAGGCACACAGGAGGGACGGCTCACAGGCAGGGTCACATTTTTAGTGACAACCACAAACCACATAACAGGGCTTTCTGAAGGAGTGCATCACCGGGCGCAGTCAGCTGGAAACTCAGGGGACAAAACAATAGAAACTAAAGAGGATAGACACAGTTTAGGGAGAAACATTTTGGAGAATATCTGACAGCATTATGTAACTCATAGTAATGACTAAATATCAGAATTACATACAAAATGAATGCAATAAGAATTAGTATAAGATTAAATCATACACATATGTAATCACAAAGTTCAAATAGGCATTACATAATGACCACCTTGCTGATTTGCAACTGCACATGAATCACTATTAATTCGTAGCCAAATATAGCTAGTGATTAATGATTTCTTATGTGCTTTTCTTGTGGTACATGGTTTTATTGCAATATTTATTCTGCTTTAATTATTATTATTATTATTTTTTTTTTTTAATGACTTTTTGGATTCAACAAATTTTGAAATTGAAAATTGCACTTAATATGCTCTATATATATTTTTTTTCATACAATGCATATCATTTATCCCAGGATTTGTTCATTATTCATATATATTTTATTGGAGTGATTATTTCTCAGGATACTTCTCATGTTTATAACAATGTTAATATTCCAAACATTATCATGCACTCTTCTTACATTGGTCATCCTTCTTCCACTTTTGATGCACACATTCATGGTTGTTTTGTATCAACATTTCTTTGTTTTTGATACAAAAGAAACCATTTACTCATCCAGGCATGTTTAAGTAATCTTGTGATGTAATCGAAAGCCCACAATCCTGTACATAACCAATGATCCCTCATCCCCCACTAACCTGATGTGCATGTGCAGTATTTGCATTAGTACAATGCAAGCTGATTGTGTTGTGTTTTGTATCGACCACCAAATTTCTTTGGTTTTGATACAAGAGAAACCATTTACTCTGTGAGATTTCCCACAATGCCTCAGTGTCAGAGTGGCTCCCTGCACTGGCTGGCTGCATTGGCAGAGTGTGGCTTTATTAATTGAGGACATCAATAACAGCAGGCCCTGTGTTTCTGTGGAGAAGAGCATTCATCATGTGAAGTCAGGGCGCCCAGCCACAGCTAAATGGGTCATGTTTGGTCAAAGGGTGTTGCTCAAGTGGAAATCTAACCCACACGCTTGCGACGCTGACAGCCATAACACTGCAGACCACAGGGTACAGCAGAGGTCAAGAGCCAAAGTATCCAATACCAACATGCTATTCTTGTTTAGGTACTGTGGTTGGTTTTGCACTAGTTTTGTACTTCTTTATACAGGGACAACAGATGGAAATTAGCACCATTGCTATAAGCTGGCATATTTCCTGTAATTGTGTAAAATGTCCAATAAATTAATAAAGAAAATAAACAAAATCCTTTGTAGCAAGTTGAGCTGTTGAGTACAGTAACAACAAAAATATAGAAATACATTGCAGTTTAACCATACCAACCCTAGCCTTACTGAAAGTAAAATCAAATCTAAACCAAGCCGATATTGAAATGACATAAAAAGGGACTAATCCAACTTTTAAACCAAACCTGAACTAAAGCCATAGTGAAACTGTTCAGATTCATCTGGATATACCATAAACAAGACAACCTATAATTAACTGTAAACGACCTAGGCTTAGGAGTTAGGGTATTAATTAAGTTGTTTCAATAAGCCCAAATCATTTAAAACAATGTGCTCATTATAAATTATGTGTTGCTTTATTAAGACTATTAAAAGTATTTATTATAAAGTGTTACCCAGGATTGACATTCAACTCAAGACTTAACCAGGTAAAATCAACTCCTGAGCCGCCAGATATTTGTCCTGTATATCTGTTGCGTTTTCATCTGTAAATGGGTGTACAATCAACTGGAAATACTAAATGAATATTTAATAGCAAGTTAATTACCCATCCACTCCTCGTGCACACTGCTTCATTCATTTCGGAGTTGTCATAGCAACCAAAATGAGCCAAAACCAACACCCCAATATCTTAGCACTATTTTAGGAATTGCTCCCAAGAAGATCACTCCTCCACCCTTCATTTCTCTCTGTTGCCTGGCCCCTCTTTTTGACCCAGACCCTTGGGGAATAGGCTACCCCCCTGAGAGTTTGGGACCAGCCCATCAGAGACCTCAATAGAATTGGTCTTATCGGGCAGCGAGGTAAAAGAGCAGAGAGTGGTGTAAAGTCCTTTGGGAACCTAACCTTGACTTCAGCCAGAGCTCAATACTGCACAGAGCAAAGAGACACATTTTAAAGCAGGCGTGTGTTCACTTTTTTTCCCTCCAAGAAACACAGTTATGCAGTTATGTTTCACAGCAAGAAGGATCAATCTTTTTTTTTTATCCCGGGGTCGCTCGGCCTTTCTGTGCGGAATTTGCATGTTCTCCCCGTGTCTGGGTGGGTGTCCTCCAGGCACTCAATCCAAAACATGCACCATGCAGAGGACAAATTTCTCTATGGAGACAATACAGTGTACCTTAATCTTAACCCTAATGATTACATGGTGATACAACAAGGGCTGATTCTGGACTAAAACCAGGTCTAAACTTGGTATTATTCAGTATTTAACTATGCTTATATCAGGTCAATATCAATTTAACGAAACCTGGATTTTAAAATCAACTAACCTGGATTAACTCCAGATGAAATTATAATAGTAATAAATCTTAAAATTACTAAACTACACCTGAAGCCCTACTGCAAAGCCCACTGCAAACCTCACTGCGTATCCTGAATTTTCCTCCTGGGAGAGGACTGTCACCTTATAATCTCCATAGAAATATTGTTGCTATACTATATATTCATCTGCATGGCATAAAACATATCTATCTTTATGTAAAATTATGTATAGTTTAACTTTTATTTCCATAATGCAGGAGATGTGCCGCCTCCAGAAAGTTACACGTGTGCCTTTAAACCAGAGTGCCTAAGCCAAACAGCTGTGTATATTTTGAGGCCACCCTTGAACAGTTATCAATCTGCCTCAGAATTACCCTGAATCTGACCTAGAACTCCGGATTACCTCTGCACACCACCTGAAGTACGCTCACCGCAGTTTTGAGACCCTCCCTTTGAAACATCCTGTGGTGTGTTAGATGTAACAGCACTGCACTTGTCCTGACCACGGGCTAATTGTTGCCATTACATTATTTTGGGGTTGCACCAGTGTAATGGAAACCTTAAATCACTAGTATTCCCCAAACAGCCATTAGTAGCCTTGTTAATGTTGTGTTGCCCAGTCTGCTCCCTGCATATTCTCTGCTATGTGTTATGTAACTGCCCGCAGATTTGCTGTCCCAAACAACGGGGGTCTAATGTTTTTGACACTTTTTAATTTATATGACTTCAAGAGACCATTTAAAAGTGCTTAGTGGTGTTGTTTTCTTCGCATTCAGCAAACTGGAAATACACTGTAAAACTAAGGTTGTTTTTCTGAATGGAAAATACTGGAAATGTTTTAAACCTATGAATAAGTCTAGTCAAAACACTTTTGCTTTTTTGTGTCAAGTCGAAATGCTGTTCTAAAATTAAATCATGAGAAGAAATCAGTTTTCAACAGTTCACACATTTAAAAAAAAATATTGGTAGAATGTAACTGGCAACAAATCTTAACCTTCATGTTTTGTTTAATAGGTAATTATGAAAAACTGTGAACACAAGTGAAAGTAAAAACTCATTAATTACTCCAGGACTAAGGCGGGACTAGTGCAGGATCTGGTCACCTGATTAGCCCATGTCTCACAACACGACCTTCGCCTGTTACTATCTATAATTCAGTAGACATGTTTTATACCATAGGTCACCAGCAGAGAAGTGAATGAGCATGTTGACATTAAAGGCTTGCCGTACACAAACAGTTTATAAAATGATTGTCAGTTTTTATAGCGCCGCGTCGAATCGCTAATCTTTGGGCCTCTAGTATATTTATTTATCTGTGAAGTTTAATTCCAGATTTAGACAGGCTAATCTAACCATCAGCACACTTAGCGTCATCTATAGCAACGGGGGTGGTACTTTTCTTGTCACGCTAAACATTTGGGTACATTTAAGCGTAAGAGCAAATCGTGTTGAATCTACTTCAATTACAAGCTGCTTTGGTGCAAGACAAGAACATCGCCTTTGGACTAAACATGAGCTAGACCTAGATAGAGAAAACAAACAAACAAATCAACAAACCCTTTTCCCACATAACAAAATGTATTACAATTTTACCAATATAAGGGCTGAAATGACTTCACACAGTACAGATATATTGTGTAAGCAGCTGTTGGTCAAAATAAGTCCACTGTGAGCATTTTATTGATCGAGAATCAGGAAGTGTGCAGTTAGCATGCTAGTGGTTGTAAGCTTAACAGTGTACGGCAAAACTCCGGTCTCTGAAAGTTGTGAAAAACACTTACAAACTCATCTCAGTGGATAATTTGGATGCTCTTAAGTCACAGAACAACTACCACTGCAATTGAGTTGAATTATTCAGAATTTTTTCCTTGCATTCTATCAACTAAACTATTTCAGAGACAGGTCAAGTTTATGCCTCCAAAAGCTTGCGTCAAGATGTGCAAAGTGTATGGATTTCAGACAGAAGGAAAGCTTAATAAAGAACAGCACTGGGGCCACTTTAAAGACGGAGTATTGATTTGTTTTGCTAAGCTAGTCAAGCTAACAGAGAGAGTATTAGCCACAGAGGAGGAGCTGGCTTTGCAGCTGACCAAACTCTGATCACAACACTTTGACCGGCACTGCATTTTTGAACGGTTTATTTTTACTTTAAAATGCTGCTATCAAACGCGTTGAACTACCATGCTGTCCGTTTCAACCAGATCTTACAACGCTCTTATCTCGACTTTCCAAAGAATAAGATACCAAGATAAATACATTCGTTTGGTCCATTTATTCTAATCAAAATTAACTCTCCAAGTCTTTTGTTGAAGTTGTGACAGTCGCTCATACTTAAATTAGATAAAGACCTTATCTAATGGTGTTTTTCCAATCATCCCTCTCTTATGTGGAAGCCCATCAATGCAAAAATCAGACAAAAAGTCATTTCAAACTACTTTAGTAAATTATAATGTTAGAAGCCTGCTGTATAATGAATAATGGCTCTCTTAGCTCTGCAAGCAATCAAACTCTTGACACTAGTATTTAAAACCTACCATTTTGTCACCCCTGTTTGCATATTGTTATATTAGTGAGAGATGCTGTGTTTAAAATGCATATATGTATGTTATCAAAATTGTGAGTGGTACTAGAGTGATACATATAGGAGTCATTAAGACAATTTTAGACCTGCTTTGGTTTGAAAGTTTAGGCGACTTCAGAGACCTTAAATTGTGTTCTGGTTTAATCCAATGCTGATTTACAATGAACTTGCAAGACCTGACTAGATAAATTGTGTTTATTTATCTTCTAACCACAGACAGAGGAAGTAGGTCTCTAAATCTTCCTGTCTCTCACAAACCTTTTAGCACATTGTTAATATCATATCAATCATATACACGGCTTTAAAACAGCTTTCAGACAGCAAAATTATACCAAAGCACTGTTAATCCTACACCTGGTTTGATTTTTACAATAATTTCTATGCTGGAAAAATGACAAATTACTGAATTAATTTATGAGTTTCAAGTCGTTTACACAGGTTTAAATTACTGTGTAGCATTTTGGCCTCGTTTGGTTCTTTACTCCTGGTTTGGTTTTAATCTCCTGCCTCTATGATTGATCTAAATTAGTCCTGGTTTGGACTTGTAACACAGATGACCAGCAAACCACCGTTGAAAACTTCTCAACTGGGTGACAGTAGCTCAGCTGGTAGAGTGTTTGTCCACTGATTGAAAAGTTGGCGGTTTAAATCCTGCTCTTGACATAAACATCATTGGTCAGATCCAATGACCTGCAAGTTGGCAGTGTGATTTCAGTTCCCACAGATGAGTGCTGTCATTGTGTCCTTGGGCAAGACACTTTACCCACCTTGGCCCTAGTGTGTGCATACACTGGTGTATGAATGTGCGTGTTAATGGGTGAGTGGTTCCTTGATGGTAAGTGCCTTGAAGGTGGACAATGAAAATTTCATTTCCATTGAACCATTCCGTGTCATTGTCCCAATGTAAATCAGATTAAATCTTAATTTTATCTTGGGTCTACTTTAAGTCAGAAATAATGCAAAGTGCAATATATTGGTGAAGAAAATATAGATAACCGATAATGTTGAAACTAATTCATGTTACTGACACAAAACGCAAGATTATCCCCAAAAATCTATTCTGAATGTACAATATAGTAATAATAAAAAATAAAAAAAAAAAATAGCTAAAAAAACTAAAATTGCAGACTTAAATATTTTAGTAGACCCAAAATGCATCCAAATCACATTGATATAATGACCAAAATACAAATTAGATTGTTACAAAGGTGCCACTTGTGTAGAATGTTGAAAAATCCCCACCTCAGAGGTTGCACAGTTTAATTTTCCTCTAAAGTGGAAAACCCATAATGTGAAGTCATGTGTTTAGTCTAGCAGCACCACACCTGTTTCCTGAGTGAGTCACGTAGAGTTGTGGAGAGAGCAGACTCTACCTGTGGGTCTTACAGGACTTAAATGAGACAGTGCCAAAATCCTTCAGAGTGTCGGAGCGTGAGCAGAACAGCGACTTAACATCTTGTACCTAATGAGGTTTTTATCAAAGGCCTGTTCACAAGCTACAAGGAGAGCTTTCTACAGAGGCCAATCGCACGTGGCCAGATTTAGTCATTCTATTCACCTAGTGTATGGGATAAATATGTAGGATGTCTACCTTTGTGCTTCAGGAACTGACCATAGTAGTGTTTCTCAAATGGTGGAGACTTCTTCTGGTAGTAGCTGCATATGTACCTCTACTGTTTTAAAAACGGTATTGTGATTACAGCTGAAAACTAAGTCATATACTACGGAAACACCATAGTTCTTTTATCACAAAAAATATTTTTATCTGAAGGATCTGGCCACCCAAAGTGAGCTTTCTGGTTTTATAATCATCTTGAAAACCAAAACATAAAAGGAAAGTTAATTCTTTCTGAATTATACTTTTTGTCATTGTACACATTTCTTTTCTGAAGATCCTTTGTTTTAGTTTCCATGTTAAACTACTTAGGCCATGGTTTTGACTTAGCCGCGTTTAGTGTCATTGTAGAACTTGTTTAGACCTACTAAAATTCGGACAGCCAAATATTAGCAACTTCACTTGTTATGCAAAGTTTGGCAACTGTATTTTTATAGAAGAGAGAAACTTGACCTTGTCTTATACTTTTACAATTTCAATATTGCATGAGCACTTCTCGTCTGTACTGTGCTCCCATCACAAATGAATTTCTATTTCTACCATTTTAAGCTCCCTTATATTTACAACCTAAGAGCTACATTTGGATATGCTGACAAGTCTGAATTATTCAAAAAGGCTAAAATGTTTTTGCTGTTGCCCTGGCCTAATCAGGAATGTGCACTTGAATATTTAGATGTCTTTTAAAGAGTTCCCTATTCTTATCTATCAAACTGCAGACTGGAGGAGACGCATTTTATTCACAAGATTGAAAATGGACTCAAATTGCATCTTGTCACAGCATTTCTGCACACCAAACTCCTGTTGCCATATATTCACACTCTTGCCACTCACCGAATAGGTTGAGGACTCATTGAATGTACAAAATCCGTTCTTACCTGTCACTTGTGATGGTTTGAAAGCTTTTCTCATTTTTTTTCAACAGCCACAATTGCTTCTCATTTGTCTTGTGGAGTGCTCTCTTAGCCTTTCTTTCACTGCACGGATTGCTATAATTTATCCCGCTGAAAATGGCACCTGAATGGCAAAATTCTGTATTTCAGTCAGGCCTCGCACTGCAGAACTTTTACAAATGCACGCTATCTGTTAAATGCACATTTTGTAAGAAGTGAGGTGGTAAAATATTTTAGTCACTTTCATTTTAATGTGCATTATATAACTTTGCTGTTGGTGTGTCCATCACCTGCTTCTGTCTATGTTTTATAGCTATAGTATACTACTATCTAGCTATCATTATGTTATTTGGATGATCATAAATCACAGTATTTATCTAAAATGACTTAATAGAAGAAACGAGTCCATTGACTTCCACATTGGAAAACTGCAGTGCCCAGTGGGAGCTGACAATGTAGTAAATGTCATCACAGTAAAGAATTGGCACCTTCAATGTACAGCTGCAGATCACGCTAGCTGGCTGTGGATTTTTTGTACCAAAATGTCTGTGCAGTGCTGTTGAATCATGTGCATATCAATGATTAAGAAAATAAAATTGAAAAACAGTAAGTACAATGCAGCACATTGCTGATGGCGGTGAAAACAGGGACTGATCGGCAATATGGCGTCTTGAAAACAAACATAAATTAATGACTCCAAAAACAAAAGTAAAGTAAATTTTACGATAGATAATATGGCGTCTTGAAGGTTGGGGGTTCGAATCCCACGATAAACATTGTTGGTGGTACAGCTCCAGCTCCCCCAGTGGTCGCATACACTGGTGTGTGTGTGAATGGGTGAGTGGTTCCTTGATGTCAAGCGCTTTGAGTGCCTTGAAGGTGGAAAAGCGCTATATAAAAATGTGACCGTTTACCATAGATAAGCTTTATTGTCAGTCCCAGTAGGTGACAGAAGACATTCGACAGTCAAAGTCATATATAAGACATATTCAAAAACACAAAAGTTATGTGGCTTGAGCTCATATATTAGAGTTCATAGAGGCAATGACATTTTGCTTGCCTCATATATGTATGACTTGCTTATGGTATCAATGATTTGTAAACCATTATAATATTTAATTTATTTGTCTGGAATATTCCACAGTATGGCTTGAAATTTGTCTGTCTTGCATTTATTCAATGACATGTGTTTTCATTGCCAAAAAAATACCCCTAAAACTATGCTATTTGGGTTAGCCGGTCTCCAGATCCGACATGTAAGTTGGCGGGGCGTCCTCTGCGTGTTTGTTTGGAGATATAAATGTAATCTCATTCTGTGGAATATTCCAGGTAAAACATCTTGATGTGTGTCTTTTCCAGTGTTATTGGTTTTATGATTAAGCAATTCTCTAATGTAGACTGTTATTTACTTATTTATTTCTATTGGGATTTCAATGCATATTTTGATCTGTAGTCTTTTTTAATTACTTTGTGTGTGAATTGTGCCCGATTTAAGACCCAATTTAGTTCTCCCTGACAGGCACTAGATACAAACTCAGGAAATGGCAAAAATAATTTAAACATGACTTTATTAAACATGACTATTACTAACCTCTTGTAAAGTTGTTTAACTGCAGCATTCTCATCCATATTACCAAATAGAATTTGTCCTCCACAATTAATGACACCCAGTCCACAAAATAGCACTAATAATCCAGTTTGAAATATAGTTTAAAAAGTGAAAAGGCTAGAGCAGTTCCTCACGTATGTCTGTTTACATCCACACAGTGAGGATCGGGGCAAAGCTGCTGCAGATTAGCGATGGTGAGTCTACTTCCTGTGGAGTTTATCATCAGCATTCTGTGCATTAAAAAGCATTATCTGAACAACTGCTGCACCACATTTCACAAATGATAATAACACAGTGTTGACTTGCATCTAAACTAGAAATGCAGTGCTCTAATGTTTTGAACACTTTAGAGTCTCAAAGCGAGTCATTTTATTCTACACAGAAAACAGCTGACGTGAGGGGCACCCACAACTTTTAGCTTGTGATGTGTGGTCTCTCCACTGCCATATCCTGCTGCAGAATTTGCGCTCGGAGATATAAAATCTTATCCAATTCTCTTTGTGTCTGTGGTCTGTGCTTTTTGTCACATGTTTGAAAAGCATGTAAGACTGAAAAATCATGTAGTGTGTGGCAGGCTTAACTTGCCTTGCCTAGTAGTGTTATATAAAATGTGTCTATGTGGTTGTCATTTGGTTGAAAACATCTTGTAGTGTACCTTTAAATGGTATGATCATCTCATGCACAGCTGACTGCGTCTTCATACAGTAATATGCACCATCTCAGCTTTTGTCGAGTTGACGTTTGCTTGGCATATGTGTTGCTCTGCGCACATTTTCTCAGACACAGCCACTAGAGCATGTCTGATGTTTTTAATTGGATTTCAAGAAACAGGCAGTTTGAAAACCAGGGCTTTCACTACTTCAGATGCCCCCGGTCCTTGGCAATCAGGCATGTTTACTTACATGATGTGCACTCATTCATATCTACTCAGACTGTGTGAAGTGAGATTACAGGTGATTTTGACTAAGCAATCCAGAGCAATTTAAAATGCTGAAGCTGATTTGGCACATTGCATCGTTTCAATGGCATGCAAGCATATTGGAGGTAGGGTGAAAGTGATGAGGAGTTGCATTTAAGAGCAGTTATTTTTTATTTTTTATTTTTTTTTTGTGGGTACACAGTTGCCTGGCAAATCCAGAATATCAGTCTGGTCCCCATGTCCTCTGTTGTGTCTCAAGCTTGGTAAAACATGATCGTGCAGTCAGAGTTGTTTTTTTCAATGACACATGTAAAATGAAGGAGCTAATTGGTCACTTATGATTTTCAAATAAAATCAAATTTATCTCATCTCAGATTAACAGAGTTTAGTGCTTCACTCATTGATTCTGCAGAAATCTGTGGTGTTTTTCAGCCCTCTATGATATTTTATCCTTTATCATTTCTGATATGGACGGGCCACGCGTGTCCCCGATTGGCTAATCAACCTGTCAATCATGCCCATTTGCAAACAGGGAGATTCACCGCTGACCAGACTCACATTTTCATAAACTATTGAAGAAATATGTATTGTGGATCCCAGCCAAAGTACGCTGTGGTAGAGTTTAGTTAATTGAGTTTAAAGCACATTTTATTGTACCTCTGCATTTGACCCATCCTTTATTGCCCCTGAGGCAAGCTGTCAGGAGAATTCAGGAACACATCTCACACCTTGAGCTTGGCCACAACTTTTAACTTTTTCATCTTTTACCTGTTCAAACATGTGCATATTTCATATTCTTTTGCAAAGTCTGTTTGTCTGTGTAGGTTCTCAGTACAAAAGGGCATTTGACTTGATGCTAGTGTTGTCATGACGATATTCAAATTTCAGACTCCAGGAAAAGGTTTGCTACTCAATTTCAGTACCACAATACTAGAATAAAACACTTTTTTTTACATGCCAACAGTCCATTTTCCAGAGCAGAATGCTCTCAGTTGACATGATATGCCCTAGCTATTCTCCTAAAAAGACTACTCGTAAAAGGTTAGTCCTGATGTTTTTGTTTCAAAGTTTCCTCGCTTTCCTTTGATGTCTTAATCAAACCTTTAGCAAATATTAGACTTTTTTTTTCCAATAGAAATTCAGTGAAATCTGTCTACTCCTCATGAAAATTACACTATGTAGTTTGAATCCTGTACACGACACAGACTTTCCAGTGACCTTTTCCTGGGAACAAGTTATCTAGTAATATCATACATCGTAACGTATGGCTTTAGCTTCTCATTAGAGTTACATTTGAACGGTTCTAAATATAAAAGCAGTTTTGATTGAACAGTGAAGTAGACAGGCTACACGACATAGTTAAAATGAAAAAGTGAATATTTTCTCACTTACGGCAAGTGTGGTGTTCTTACCAGAGTGTCACAGCATTGCATCAGATCTCACAATGTTTGGTTATTATTGTGATAGATTGTAGATGTGTTATTAAAAGCTGAAAGTGCGTTGGATAGGAAGAAAGATACTGCACGATCAGCCTGCTGTCAAAAGTATAAAAACAAATAAATACTGGCCAAATGAATTTTAACAGAGAAATAATTACTAAAATGTAGAATTTTATAGCACAAGTCTGAATGGTAACAATAATGAGTGATGAGCCTGAACAAATAAGCTTAAACTAAAGATGATCATGCTAAGAGGTACAGTGTTTAGGTTTAACAGGATCCTTTTCATCCAGTAGTAGTAGTAGTAGTAGTGGTAGTAGTAGTAGTAGTAGTAGTAGTAGTAGTAGTAGTAGTAGTAGTAGTAGTAATAGTAGTAGTAGTGCTAGTAATAGAAGTATATAGTATGTAGTAGCCAACTTTTCTATCTTGTAGTAGTAGTAGCCAAATTGTCTGTCTTGTTATAGTAGTTGGATTAGTAGTAGTCAACTTCTCTATCTTGTAGTTGTAATAGTAATACTAGCTAACCTCTCTATCTTGTAGTAGTAGTAGTAGTAGTAGTAGTAGTAGTAGTAGTAGTAGTAGTAGTAGTAGCAGAAGTAGTAGTAGCATCAGCAGCAGTAGTAGTAGTAGTAGTAGTAGTAGTAGTAGTAGTAGTAGTAGTAGTAGTAGTAGAAGTATACAGTATGTGGTAGCCAACTTTTCTATGTAGTAGTAGTAGTAGTAGCCAACTTCTCTATCTTGTAGTTGTAATAGTAGTACTAGCTAACCTCTCTACCTTGTTGTAGTAGTAGTAGTAGTAGTAGCAGTAGTAGTAGTAGTACTAGTAGTAGTAGTGGTGGCAGCCAACTTATCTATCTTGTAGTGGTAGTAGTAGTAATGTTAGTAGTAGCAGTAGTAGTTGTAGTAGTAGTACCAGTGGCAGTAGTAGTAGTAGTTGTAGTAATAGTAGTAATAGTAGTAGCCAAATTGTCTATTTTGTAGTAGTTGTTGTAGTTGTTCAAAGTATGGTTATAGAAGTTGTTTGTACTACTGAATGATGGCTGTAAAAGGAAGCATATGGTAAGAGAAGACTTTATGTACCTTATGCTATGGATTTAAGATTAACTTCTTCCAGCCTCCGCACACTGCTGCTTGGGTCATGTGATCTTGAGATACTTCAGTATAAACTTTGCACAATAAGTTGGACATACCATGTTTCTATTGATGCATTTCTACATTTAGGGTATATTCTTCACTAGCAATATATATCTCCAATATTTGTATTTGTACTTATTGTAATATACAATTGACATTAGAACAATCAGAAAAGAGACGGCCCTATAACTCATGAGTTTTAGTTACAAGAACATTTACGTAAAACATTCCAAGACACAAAAGCTTAATATAAACAGCATATGAAGTATTGATGCAATGTCCATCCATACATTTTTTTCCTCTTATCCAAGGCCGGGTCGTGGAGGCAGCAATCTAAGCAGGGACTCCCAGACTTCCCTCACCCCAGACACTCCCTCCAGCTTCTCCAATGGGACCCCAAGCTATTCGCAAGCCAGAAACATAGTCCCTCCTGCATGTGATTGATGCAATGTTGAACAATAATGTAAAAGTGGACTATGTATGTGTACATTATAAATAAAATATATATTGTGATTTTTTTATATATTTTTTTATTTTTTTTAATTTTTTTTAATTTTTTTTTTATTATAGCCCTATTAGATCCCTTATTCCGAGCAATTCAGAACATAATCTTTAGAATGGTCATATGTCATACAACTGAAAACCATGAATGAATGCCAAAAATTTCCTTTGTACCAGGAAATGTTAATTAATGTTAAACTAATGGGGATTTTAAGAAGCTAAATGGTAAGTTAATTCAAAAGTATTTTGGCACTAGAGAGTGATAAATGTATTTGGAGTAGTTTATTGGCTCTTGTGTTAATTGTTATCTATGGACGCTTTCCATACACCGTTATATACTATATATACTATACTATACTACTACTACTATAGTCCTTTTACATTTTAAAAAATATTTTATTTATTTATTTATTTAATTTTTATTTATTTTTTTCTACATTAAAGAGGGGCATTATTAAAAATTGGCTTATTGGACATTGGATACGCATAATTTTTTCCCATAAATATACAAAAGCGTGACACAAAACATTAAACTAGAACTTCAAAAATCATGCAATATGCAGTAATATCATTAGCTGATTGTGAAACTGAAACTTAATAAAGATTTCAATAGGTTTTTTTTTTTTGGTTTTTTTTTTTTTGGTGAATATATAATTTTCCAAACGATAAAAGGTAACATGGTGATGTTAATATGTTAATATGTTACATAGAAATAAAAACTGAATAAGATAGCTATACCCATTCATAATTGAAGCAGCATTTAGCCTGTAATTCCTGTCCATCATTTGGCTCACACCTCTGGAACTGCTGTGTGTGTCTTTATGGATTTGTGCTTGCGGCGCGTTTCAGATCATCCCTCCATCCTCTATCCAGGTGTTGACAGATGATCCTCTTCTTTGGTCTGACCCACACAGATTTAACAGACTGCTGCTCCCACAAATCTTTGCTCCCCGTTGCCATGACAACTCATTACTGATATGTGAAAAATCCCACGGCTGCTGCATGGTCCACTGTTGGATGAAAGTACAATCACAGTAGATTCTGGATCCAGTTTAAACATCGTCATATGAGATAAAATGACCTGCAATCAGAATATGTTGCTTTTTATATTTGTTTGGTAGATTTAGGATGCATATTTTCTTGTTTCTATCAGGACCACTTGATTATGAACATATCAAAAAAAAAATTTTTCCTAGTAGTCTTCCTCAGAGTGGTCATGAATTGTTACTGTGATGTGTCTGGTCATCAAGACATGCAGGGTATTTCATATATGATGTTACATTTGTGTTATGTCATATACAAAATACCTGGTGTGTCTTGCAATAAAACATACATCGGGGCAACAGCGCACAATAAAAGGAACATAGCACAGAATATGAGAAGGAAACAGCAAAGGCGTGCACATGAGCAACAAAACACGAAGCAGAAATGAGCAACTCAAACCAGCCATTTCTGACCACTGCAAAGAAGAGAACCACATTATGGACTGGGACGGAGCAAACATCATCAGGACAGAGGACAACAAACATTGTCGCTAGATTAAGGAGGCAACTGAAATACAAAAAAGTGCCCAGGGGACTATAAACCAGGACAAGGGGGCTTTTTAACTCTCACACATCTGAGATACTGTCCTGTTTAAATCAGCTGACTGGACACATCGCAGCAACATAATGCGACCACTCTGAGATAGACCACTAGTGAGCAGATGAAACTGTTCAAAAACAAACTAAACCTTTGTTTAAAATCTATTTAAATAAATTTGACCAGATGAACCTCATTGGACTATATCAAAAACATGATTATTTGGGTCAAAATGAAAATAATCATTATTCAAAACTATTCTGTGCATAGATTTATTATCATTTGTCGGTAAAGTTTTTAGAGTTCGTGTTTGAAAAGCTGTGTATGAACTGGCAATTGACTTTTGCTCCCTGTTTTGTTGAGCAGAACGAGCACCCATTTTTTTTTTTTTTTTTTTTTTTGTGACGTTTCAGTCATTAGTTATAAGTTATAGTAATTCTTTTAATCATGATACATTTTAGCTCATTTGCACAGCCACCATATATTTACATATTTTATCTAAATTACAATTACGCTCTTGTTAAGTTGCCTCATTGTGTTATTCACAAGTGTTGAGGAAGTAGAGGTGCCTATAGTTTCTTTCTGTAGAGCGCTAACAAGAACAATTTTCTTCCATTTTCTGGCAGTTTTAAGGCATCATACAGTGTTACAGTCTCCACTACTCAACAGCATGCTACAGTTTTTAGGTGTGGCATTGTTTATAGTGATTTATAACAGAAAGAATAAAAGGTCATATGTGTTGTTGGCTACTTTTTTCACAAATTCACATTGCTAACACGACCTTTTCTATTGACTTGTTGTCACTGATTGTAAATCTTTTTTTTTTTTTTTTTCTTTTTTTTCTCTGCTAGTCTTGCCAGTAGAAACTTAGGGCTTATTTAGTCCTGATGTTTGGTCCTGTTTCAGTCCTGGTCTAGTCTGGGTTTAGTTTTGTTGTGTGTGAATGCACCCACAGCCAAATGAGTATGCTGTGATGAGAACAAATGGGTAAACCTCGGCACAGTGACCCTGGCAGGTATATCTGTGATGTCACGGTAGCTCAGTTGGTAGACTGTCCACTGATCCAAAGGTTGGCGGTTTGAATCCCGTTCTCAATATTAAAATCACTGATCAAATGACACTGGTTGAGTGGTCAGATCAGGTTGGCGGTATGATTCCAGCTCCCACAGATGAATGCTGTTGTTGTGTTTTTGGGCAGGAAACTTAACCCACCTTGTCCCTAGTGTCTGTTTACACTGGTGTATGAATGTGTGTGTGAATGGGTGAGTGGTTCCTTGATGTAATGTGCTTTGAGTGCCTTGAAGGTGAAAAAGTTCTGTATAAAAATGTGACTTTTTACCTTACAATGGAGGGGTATGACTTATTCTGTTGTGGAAAACAGCCTACAATATACCAATAAATTAGTAAAGAGTAGAAGACGAAGAGGTCTTGGTGGCTTGTGGTTCTGCTGCTGCGATGGAAATGGTGGAGTGTGGCTGATTGAGAAGCTAAGATAGCTGGTTGCAATTGGTTAACTGCAACAGACAAGATAAAGGAAATTATTATTACAGCTTCATTTTACATAGTATGTAAAGCTAGCTTGCAAGATTTTTTTTGTTTTATAATCTTAACTCATCCATGCAAAAATATGTTCTCATCTCAGATTTAAAGTGTTTATTTTGACAAAAATCTGTGTTGCTTAGTCTTTTGTGTCATCCTGTTTCAAAATGTTCTCCAAATATCTCCTTTATTTTATTGAACAATGTGTGGGAATGCATGCCTGAACTTGATATACTAATCCAGACTTATTGAACCGAGTATGAAAAGAGTTGTGGCTGGTCATTCATTTGTAAATGGTCACATATTATGATGACATTTTTATCTAGCTTTTTTCCACCTTCAAGGCATTCAAAGCTCTTTAGATCAAGGACCCACTCATCCATTCACACACGCATTCATACACCAGTATATGCAGGCATACACCCTGTATGATAACACATTTTGAAGAGCGATATATTACTGAAATTAATGTAGACTATAAATCTAAATATTGAAACCAAACCATAAAGCAGAATTATTCAAAAGTATTCTAAATGTATATTATTGCTAAATATTGTTGATTTGTATAAATTAATAGCAGAACACACCACTTAAGTGATTAGTTTGTGTAATTTTAGTTAAAATTCACCCTTCTAAAGCTCAAATGTTATCATATTGTTGGAAAAAATTACCAAAAATGTCCCACTGCTACAAAGAAAAAGTCCCCACCATAAATATTGACCCCTAAAAATGATTGTTCCATTTATAATATATTGACCTATAATTTGATATAGTAATTATTGTGACAGGCCTAGCAGACACTGAGAGGGAGGTGGGTTAAGTGTCTTGCCCAAGGACACAACAACAATATTCATCTGTTGGAGCTGGAATCGCCATCCTGTGGGCCAGTGGATCTGACCGCTCAACTAAGGATGTTTATGTCAAGAGCAGCATTTGAACTGCCAACTTTCAGACCAGTGGACAAACACTCTACCAGATGAGCCACTGTCCATATTTAAGCTATTTTCTTGTTTATAAATATATCGCAAAGGCTGGAGAGTGCTATGTTATGGTTCAAAGCTGTTGTATTGTTACCAAATTTGTAACACGTCAACTAAAAGGTCATAGGATTTATTTTATACCCTTTTCCATGAAGTCACCTTAATACCATTTTGTTTTCTTCCTTAAATCGTGCATCTAAACCCTCTCTGAACTTGTTGACTCTGTTGTTAATTATGAAGATAAAGGTCATATACCACTTAATGAAGCAAGATTCTTCTGCAGCTCCTCATTGTTCTTGGATAATTTAAAGCCATAATGCCACAAATGTTATTTTCACACTTAATTACTCTGCGCTGTGTGAAAAATCGCAGCTCTCTCGAGAAATTATTATGTATTTCTGAGATTCTGTGCAGAGGACATATTCATTTGTGGGGAGTAATATGTAGACAGATTGACATTGTGTTAAGTGAATTTGATTGTGCGCATTGGGTCCAATATAAGAGGCCATTCGTTTTCATAGCAGTGACGGTAGCTTGGCTCGTTGTTATCGATGTTCTAATCACTTTCTCTAATCCGTCTGTTTTGGATGGACACACACATGCAGTGACCTTTCTGATGTATTTATTCCATCCAGAAATGTTATTAATCATTGTCATAAAGCTGTCATAACTGCTGCCCCTGCAGAAAAAACAAAACAAAAAAACAACACATATATGATACAATATGTCTAATGCATAGACTTTAGCTAACGTGCTAGTCACCAGGTTCGAAATAGGAAGTGGGCATGGGCACACTTCTGGCTCCATCGAATCTTGCTCCAACTCAGTTTACATTGAAACATTATCACCACTCTCTTTGTAAGTGCTGCAGTGAGCCTCGTCATTTTAGTCTTAAAATGTCCAAATTCACCTATTAACCTCTTAACCTTTACATGGTCCTGGTGTTTTTATTTCACTATTGTGTCAGTAAATCAAGATATGAACATTAATAACGGACAAATCAGTGTCTGCTCCCTGCTAAACCTGAGTTGCGGGCTGGAAAGGGCATTACCTTTAACAGCATCGCTCCAGATTGGCTCTTTGGTTGCTATGATGCTCTTTGATTACTATGATACTATACGGTCGGCGCTCCAAATATGGAACTCAGCTCAAAATTCCTCTCTCCAACTGGAGCCGAACCCTACGGGTGTCCACTTTGTCCACTTCTTTATATAGTCTATGATTCAATGCCACATTGTGAAGAATTCCAGGCAAAGATTTACCAGAAAGGTCGTGTTGAACGCATCCAAAGGCACACTCTTCTGGTGCAGGGTACACCATCTGCTTGCCACTTTGGAAATGATATTACTTTGATTAGATGTTGTACTGTATGGCATTATACTTATCTTCCCCCATGGAGACAAGCATGTGCACCAGGCCAAGTTACAGAATGCTAATTTTACCAGGTATTTTGGCAAATAAAAACACATAGAGTTCAATAAATGCAAGCTGTTTAATGGTGCACTGTCAGAAAAGTCCACTAGAGCTGTACTTGACTAAAGAAATTCTTAGTCGACAAGTCCTGCCGAGCGATTAGTAGACTAAGAAGTAGGCGTGGCAAAAGCTCTCTAAACTACTGCGTATCTCTGTGTATCTGAGCACAAACTGCTCTTACAAGACTACACCTGCACGGGAGTTCATGCAAAAACAACTTTCCAGAAAAAAGTAGGAAACAATGTATGTATGTGAACTGATAAGACTTGTGAATCACGAATTTAATATACACACAACAAAAAATATTGGTCTAGCTTTCATATATTGAGCAATAACTTGATATAGTAATTATTGTGACAGGCCTAATGACAACCCTAGAGATCACTTCTGTTACCTTCAGGAAGTGATGATGGAGTGAAACCTGTTCTCCTCTGGTCCACTGCTCCTCTCTCTCTGTCTCCCCCTCTTCCTCTCTCACCTCTCGCTCTTCTCTGTCTTCACACTTTCTCTCTACCTTTTGACCAGAACAGATTGATTTTAATCAGAGCATAAAGCAGATGTGATCCTGTGTGGACTCACTTTGGAGCCCTGAAGAGCCCCCAGTATCGACCCCTCTGATGGATCTCACTCATAACTGCCTATACCTCCTCTCAACACACCCATCCATTTCATTTTAGCCGCAGCTCGGGACCACTGATGCCCTATTGAGGTTCTGAACGCTTTTTATATTTAATACATTGATCCTGTAAATCCTGTCTCCGTGCGTGAACTGTGGAAAGGAGGAAATGATTTTGGACTATGTGTTGAGTGAGTAAACTATAGTCAGAATGTGCTGATTTAGTACTAACAGAAAATAACACAGATTCTTTCTATATAAGTTGAAGAGTACATTGACATTGTCTTTGTTTGGTCCTGTTCTAGTCCTGGTTTAGTCCTGATCCAGTCCAGGGTCACGTCCAAGTGAAGTCCCAGTTTACCCTTAACTTTCTTTTAAAGTTCAATGGAATTGTTTAAAGAAGACCTGTTGTGTTTATGTCAGTTATAAGTATGACACCCATGAATCATTGTGTTAAAATTTGCACATTTTAAATTTTGTTAGAAAACTGCAGTGCCCAATGGGATCTGACGTTGCCGAAAATGTCATCAAAGAGCCATGCAGTTGTCGGCACCTCCTATGGATAGCTGCAAATCACACTAGCGAGTAGCAGATTAACAGAATGAAGTAAGTACAGAACAGTGGGCATATGCCGGTGGCTGTGAAAATGGGGTTTGATCGGGATTATGCCATCTTGAAAATAAGAGATTAAAGATTGCTCAAACATGCACAAATCATTCCCAAAACAACTTTGAGAGGCTAAATAAGAAGGGGAAACATCTATAACACGGTTAAAAGCTCTGAACTGTTCATTCTGCATAGTAGGTCTGCTTTAAGAATGTTTATATATTTTCTAGTGTTTGTGATTTTAAAAAAATGATTGATAAACAAAATTAGATTTAAGTTTGTACCACATGTTGAATCAGACTGATACTTTATGAGAGCCAGGGTCCTTATAC
Organism: Periophthalmus modestus; assembly: GCA_019594935.1. Taxonomy (NCBI): domain Eukaryota; kingdom Metazoa; phylum Chordata; class Actinopteri; order Gobiiformes; family Gobiidae; genus Periophthalmus; species Periophthalmus modestus. The sequence continues at coordinate 7,520,151 of JAIEZT010000009.1, forward strand.
TTAAATCCATGACATATAGTTCACATATAACTGAAAATCTTTAAACTAGGTCAGAGTTTGGCGCTGAGTGAGTTGCTCCATCCCCTGCAGCTGTAATGTGTTCGCTGGAGTTCTGTTAAAAAAAAAAAAAAAATCACTTTCTCAATTTGCAATTTGACCTTTATGCAAAGTAAAAGGGCACAGGTCCCTCCAGGCCCTCCCCTGTATTTGGTCCTTTATGCAAATTATACCTGTTTTATATAGACCTGTTATAGTTTTTCTTATTTGATTCTAGATTATGTATTTATTTTTTTCATTGACCACAATGAAACCACAATAATTTCAACTAAAACTATAGCACATGTAACTATTGTGGTATTTTTACAAGAATGGAAAAAGAAGTACTTAAACTATGTGAAAATATCAAAATGTCTTAACTTTAACATATGCCATATTACTATTAGTCTTCCCATTATCATAAAACTTGTGGTTTTGACTTCAATATGTTCTAATCCCAAGGTAAATTAATTTTATACATGTCAATAAATTGGCGTAGTGGCGTAATGTAGTGAATTTAAAACTATAATAATTTGACATTTGGGGTCACTTTCAAAATACAGTGTTTCTTGGCTAATTTAGGATTCTGCTTGTGCTCTTGTTAAGCCTATTATACAAATCACATATATATCTCGGGGCCAGGCTGATCGTCTATCCCACAGCACAGCAAAAGAATGTAGATCCTTTCTGTCTGAGCTCATATTAATGTATTTAAATGAGTCCTAGCTCCAGGCGTAGACGCACTGTTACCCACCATGTTCTAAGCTTTGTTAAACAACCAATACATGTTTCTTACCCTTACTTCCATTAGCCCAGGGACCTGAGGCTCACAGCCACATGCATGAGTTGTGTGTTAGAATGTAATTGATATGAATGGGTCGGAATGGGTGCAGTTAGAGTCTATAATATTGTTTGAATAAATTGTATTTCAAAGCTATAACAATAAGATAGTGGTAGATAGTCGTTTTACTGGTTTCATATTGTATTCGCAAGTGATGTGTGGTATAGGTGTGTTAAATCCATTTGTTCCTACAATTTTCGCACTCTTTACAATGTGTCTTGGGTCTTATTTTTAAAACCCAGAACTAAACCTGGACTAGACCAGGACTACAAGTGAACCAAACCCTGTCTATCTCAGGGTAAAACTGGGCTCAAACTATGCCTAAACTTATTCAGTGCTATGTTGTGGTATTTTATATTCATGCATTTCGTGCATGTCCTATAGTACGTGAAATTGACTCTTGTGAGCTTTAACCCATGCAATAATGTTACTACCTCCTCAAAACCATACCCACAGCTGTTTTTTGTTTCATTCACACAAGTTTGAGTAATGCTTCATTATTAGTCTGTCTACATCTCCAAATCTCAGTATGCTCTGTCCCACCTTGTGATGTCATGTAGTGGTAGTTTTCAAGTTACCAGCTACCTTTAACCTTTTGTTCAGTAGAGATGGACAATTCCAGGGCTGAAATGATCCAAATTATTCTAGTAGTATAAAAACACAGTGGAGCACTTCCTTTATTACCATGTGACATCACAAGGTGGAACAGAGTGTTTTCTGTTTGAGAGAAGAACTCAGACTAAATGTGCATGGCTTGTGTGTTAAACGTGTGACTGAAACCAAATAAAACTCCAGGTAGGTTTTTGATGAGGAAACAGCATTATAACATAGATCAGAAAAAAGTATCATATGGACCCTTTAATCTTTAATCCAGGTACCATAAGTTTTAAGTATTATTACTTCTACTACACTTATTGGCCTACTTAGCAATTATTTAAGTGCAAATTTATTTATCTTATTAGCATTTTTGTTATATGCTATATAAACTAGGCACTGAATCTGAACTGCTACTGCTAACATCCTCCAAACGTGTCCAGATGGCTGCAGTCTGTAGCGTCTTGTAAAACAGTCTATTACACATGTCACATTAACGTAGAAATGGCTCGGGTGACATTTCCCAGTTTGTGCTTCACCTCACTCTTTAACAGGGCTACACCAGGCTAACGAGATTCGGCTCATGTCAAAGCCATATACGTACAACATAAGGGCTTTTATAGCTAATTTGACCTGATCTGATCCAGGGACAGTTCTGACTACTGCACTGTTGAGTTTTTTGCAGTTACAACCTCTATAATAATTAAGTTAGCATTTTCAGCCTGCATAAAAATGGGCTACCCTCAAAATCATCATGTAGGCTGCTATTAACATGTTTAATTCTACTGTACGATAAAGGTCTTTAGATACATTTAACTAATTAGAATCTATGTTTAACACTTCTGGCTGTTAAGACTGGTTTAAACACATTCTATATGTTTTCAGTTTCTCCCTGTACAATGTGGCCACCATTTACACAGCACAAGAGTTGTTATAAGTTACAGTTATGGAGATTTTATAAGTTGTTGTTTTGTTCTTGTTTTGTTTGCACAAGGTGTCAAGTAATGGCAAGTCCTAGAAGTTGTGCTTTTAGATAAGGCTGTACTTTGCAAAACAACAGGCTGCTGATTCACATTTGTGGGAGACTTAAATTGCACCTATAAAAATAGGTGTGTGACAATTCATTGGACTGAATATTTTATGTTCGATGAAGTCAGTGGTGGATGAAGTACTCAGTTTTGTTACTTAAGTTAAAGTATAGATACAGAGGTAAAAAGTTACTCAAGTAAAAGAAAACTATCACATTAAAAATCTACTTAACTAAAATGTAATTGCTCGTTTAAAAATGTACTTTAATAGTAAAAAGTAAAGGTATTTCACACAAGTGTTGTTAATTTGGTAGAGCGTTGAGTATAGTAATATTAATAAAAAAAAATATATTATATTTTGTTCAACAGTAACAATATGAATCAATTTCTTAATTTTTCTAATGCATTTTGTGTATTTATTTTTGTTTGCTCAAAGCCGAAGCTTGAACTTCAAAACTTTAGTCAAGATGTTACCACGAACATGTCAAAAATAACCCCTCCAATCATATGAAAAGTACTTTTTTACTTTTCAGTCCAGTTAAAATGTAGTGGAGTAGAAAGTACAGATACCTGCTCTCAGATGTAGTGAAGTAAAAGTAAAAAGTATCCACTGTAAAATGTACTGAAGTAAAGTACAGATACCTAAAAATTCTACATAAATACAATACTTTACTACTTGTACTGTGTTACCTTCAACCACTGGATGCAATATTCATGAAAAAAAACATTAATAACATTTAATGTGATTAAAAGTCACACATAAATCAGTGCCATTTAATGTTGCCTATGGATTTTTTTCTGATGGAGGGTCCTCTAAAATCCATGGAGTTATGATTGCTTTGACTAAAATGTACCAGCCCTACTTTTGGCTTAACTTAAATCACTCATCCTCATTTTTGGGGTTTTTTTGTTTTGTTTTTTTTTTGCAATGGGACAAAAGAGGCATTTAGTTAACCTTGTTATTTATAACTGCTCCATCCTCCTCTGTACACCTTGGATAACAACTCTGCCATTGTGCATAGGAGTCTATACATGCCTGCAGCAGGTATATATACAGTGACTAATATGTCTTTAGTAAATAATTGATCCAAACGAGTACATTTTGTCAGCTCTTTTGCGAATGTTGAGTAGACACAATAAACTAGGCCTGTGGGCATTGAAGCGCTGTCCACTTCTAATGTACAACACAGCTTTAGCGCGCTTAAGTCAGCAGTTATTGCCTATGTGATTCAAATTGGCTTTGCTGCTAATTAGCACGGGATGTGGCTAAATGTAGCTAACTTGTGGATTTAGCCATGTGGAGTTTGTGATAGATCTTGCACTAATGTACTCCCCATTCCTCCAATGAGACTTTGAATGATAGCGCTACAATTAGCCTCTCCCCATGTGCACTGTAATATAGGAAGTCTTTAGGTTTTACGTTTAAATGGAAGCAGTGGGATATATATTTTAACTGAAAGGGTCTAATGAGTACGGGGATTTTTTTTTTTTCTGTGTTATAGGAAGTCAATATGTAACTTTTAATTGGGTTGCTTATAGTTCCATAAATTACTGTTTTCCAAGCTGAGGAATGCGTACAACTGCAGTTTTCGGGAGTTCATACAAAGGGTTCATTCTTAGTGTTATGTTGTTTCTTACTAGACTTCGATGAGTCCCAGTTGAGTCCTGGTTAAATCTGGCTTCAGTCTGGCTTTAGTCCAGCTTTAGTCCTGTATTAAAACTGTGTAGTCTCTTTTTTCTTGGTTTAGTTAATTCAAGTAGTTTTAGTTCACATTAGGCTAAAACAATTTTCTGAAAAACAGGCACTTTTAAATTATTTATGGCTAAAAATAAACTATCAAAGACAATTTGTATGGCTAACTTTTTTTTTTCTTTTGATAAACTTTCTATTTTGCTTGTTACTTGGAAAGAATGTATAAACTATATACTGCATACCTCATTTATTTCTCAAGGTTGCAACAATAGCATCCCCGTTGTACCCTGTGGTCCCAGATGTGATGGCACAGAGCAGGAATAATTAAAGAAAGTGCTAGATATAAAACAAATGATAGTCCATTCTTCTACCACTCTTGATGTAACTTTAAAACTGCATTCTTCACTTGGGACCCTGAAGGTTGCTCAGGGGACCTGCAGGTTTTAGACCAAATCAAACTTTTATTTTGCTGAACTTCAAATGAGCATATTTGCAAATAAAGCTAAAGGTTGTGCAAATAGTGATTTAGTGCCTGGTTTGGGTTTAATTATGTTTGCACCAAAGTGTCTGACCCAGAAAACTTTTAAGAACAATTTGTACAAATGAGGACAATGCAACTGCTTGATTTTATTATTTATTTATTTATTTCTTATTTCAGCAGAATTTGTCTTGCTGCTGTGTACTGTCTGCATCTAATTATAAGTTTGCTAGTTGTTGTTAGCATTACACTGATAGCCATACTCCACTCTGGCTTCTGACAGTTGTGAAAAGTGCTTATAAACTCATTGCAGTGAATAATTATTATGCTCTGAATGCATAAGGTAAGTAAGGAATAACTTTGGACTGTTTAAAATGAGATAGTTCTGTTTTTCATGTTTTTAAGACAGTAAAAATCAGATAGAGCACTTTTATATTTTTTCAAATATGGCCAAAAATTGCATTAATCTAGAAATTTAAAACCATTTAAATCCTATTGTAATACCCATCCAACCTCTTCATAATCCTGTCCTCACCTTCTGATAAATACCATTAATACCAAATGTGATATTCCTCTTTAGAAGTCATCTTTTCCATTGCCTTGAGCTGTCCTACACTCTGGTGTTGGACTGTGGACGTGGTGCCGTGTGAATACATTTGCATGAGAATATGTCATTATGCTGCCAATAATAGAGGACACCCACCCCCTCTCCCTTTCTCCCCCTCTCTACCGTACCTCACCAGTGACTCTTGGGGATGGCCTTTTCTCCCCGCATCCCATACCAAGGTCTGGTAATCACCATGTTCCTCCTCAGACCCGTATCCTGACTGGGCTGACGGATTTATGGCTGGCTAGTGTCGTGATTACCAATCAGCTGGAGTAATGGCGGCTTAAACAGACCAAGCTTTCTGTCATCACTGCTGAGGTGAAGTGCCAGTCAAGGTTCTCAAAGTGCAGTAGTAAAAATGAAGAGGATGAGTGGAGATGACTCAAACACCTCAGTAGACTTTTCTCCTTCTGTTACTCGGAGTCGAGAGAGATAAATCTCCCACCTCTGGAGGGACAGTGGCAGAGCGACAGGAGCATAACTAGCTCCGATGAGCAGCTTGTTGTTGTGGCTTGCTCATTTACAACATGGGATGTCAAACAACAACGAACGCAAATCTAGTTATCGAGGAGGAGATCAGGGACATACGGAAAGCTCTAAAGTCCTGAAGAGATGAAAAAGATATGAAAACAATAGGATACAATCACAAAGCTAATGAAGGAGGTAATGCAGCTCAAACTACAAAACAAAAGAAAGGATAAACAAATCGCTGCAGCCAGTGTTGCAGACTTGGAGCAATACTCCTAAATAAACGATGTGGTTATCACTGGTTTGGACATCAATCAGGGGCCCTGACCCAGCCAGACATGGACTCAACCAAGGGGGAACTAACCCAGCTGGACATGGACTCGGTTGAGCAGCAGGTGATCACCTTCATGGGCAGCAGAGATCACAGTGGAAAGTGGAGACTTTGAGGCCTGTCTTCCTCCGCTATAGAGATCTTAACTGGTCTTAACTGTCCAAACTTGTTTACATCAAACTGTAGAGATTATGATACTATTATTACCTATTTATTATTACCTTTTTAATCACAATTGGTAAAATATACTGAATGATGTAGATCCAGATAATCATTTCTTTAACACTATAACAATAACTGTAATTACTACAGCAATGACCACATTATTCATGTATAAAAAACACTGCGCTTAAACTAATAGTAAAGTAAAAGAAAAATTCAAATCTGTCAAGGGGCTAACTTCACTGAAACACAATTGTTTACAGTTTCTGTTTGTTGGATAGGTCTAATGAGCTACACTAACAAACAGAAACACACACACACACACACACACACACACACACACACACACACACATATATATATATATATATATATATATATATATATATATATATATATATATATATATATATATATATATATATATATATATATATATATATATATATATATATATATATATATATATATATATATATATATATATATATACATATATATATATATATATTATTCTTCTATTTTTGTTCTTTTTCTTTTTTATTCTTTAAATTTCTATTCTGTGGTCATGGCATCTGTTAACTAAGAGAATTTCCCCTCGGGGATCAATGAAACTATATCTATATATCTATATCTATATCTATCTATCTATCTATCTATCTATATATATATATATATATATATATATATATATATATATATATATATATATATATATATAATATACAAAATATTGGTTATAAATAAATAAATAATAATAATAATAATAACAATAATTATTATTATTGTTATTATTATCATTATTATTATTATGGTAGTAGTATTTAGTAAGTATTAAATAGTCTAATTAATAAAAATGCCAGTTTGCTAATATGTGTGAGTACACCCATTATGGGCCTGAACAATTTATGCAAAACATGATTCAGGCACAGTTCACTGTTATAGTTCAACAGACCTTGCTAACAAACAGAACCTCTTCACGTGTGTTCAGTTGATAGAATTGAGTTTTCTTATAAGAATAACTCAAATATAATAAAAAGGGTCATGAATGTCTTAGAAAAGTATGTTTACACTTTTGCTAATGTATGTAATTATGGTCTTCTGCACAGACCTTACAAAAAAAAAAAAAAAATAAAACAATATTATTATAAAAATAATAAAATGTAAAGAAAGAAAAACAAAAACAAAAAACAAGATTTTTTACTTTGAGCTGGGTCACCTCTCCACAAATTTGACCTGTGGCAACACCTGCTTGTCTCCATGGAGATAAAGAGGCTTAATGACATACTGTACAACAATGCATGCAAAGAAATTACACCTGGAAAATTACACAGTGCACCTTTAATCAATTCTTCTTTATGTTTAGGATTGTTTTTTCCTATGGAACTCCAGCACTCATACACATTTAGCTTGTTTGAAATGTGATAATTGTCCAACTATTATTATCCTTGTGAAGTCCCTCTGCTCATGATATTCAGACTCATATGACAAAGGCACTGTACTATGTGGTGTGATGCAGTCTTGGGGGTATCGATTTTTGGCAGTTTCATCAAGTGAAATGTTTTCCAGTGCCAAGTGAGTTTATGAGTTTGGGGGCTACATATGGTTCAGACACACTTTTCTTCAAAACAACAGCATTCAGTCACATCCAGAAGGGTAAACAAAATGGTTTGGACCAATATAGAGTGAACGTCTTTGAGTATCAAATAAAGTCGAACCACATGTTGTTTTTGGTAAGATTCACAATTCATTCTATAGAGGTTTAGGATTTTTCAGTCTTTGATTTTAAGAATGTATTCATTTTTTCTATTCTGTTGTGTCATCCAATTGAAGATAGCATTATCTATATCTTCCAGTATTATGCTTTGTACATCGGATGCCCTCCCTTGTACAACTGTGGCAATTATCCACAATGGCTTGCAGCTGTTTTAGAAGGTTCCACAGAATGACATTAAACATATTTTCTCTGGCAGTTTATTTAAGTCTTGGTGTTTTTATTTAACACCTAGACCTAGAGAGCGGGCTCGCCTCCCTACAGATCTGATCTATAACGACCTGGAATGAACTGGAGATGGATAAGTTTAAATCCTTGCTTCCATGGTGACAGATAGATGGTGTACCCTCCATCAGTGAACCTTTAATTTATATTCTAATAGTGTAGTGTGGCATTTAAGAGAAAATATTTGTTTCGTAGAGGCATATTGATTTATATTTGTACAGTAGGAGTACTAGTAGGAGTAGAAGCTAACTCACCACTGCAGTAACGTCTATCTCACACAAGGCCTTTCGGTTGTAACTGAATTAGTCTGTGCTCTTGTCGTGAAGTGAGTCATCAGAAGCAGAGCGGCCTGTGCATGATTTAGACCTGTCAGGAGTCATTTCGGCTGAGGAGCTAGCATTAACGATCACATTTTAGCCATTACATATTAGCCATCACATACACTTAATCATAACACAGACTGGAGGAGGGCCATGGCACAGTGGGACAATACCAGTGTGTATGCTTTTATATGAGCAGGGTGTAGCACAAGATGGGGACCACAAGAACAATGTTTTGACATAATTTACTGTTCACAATTTTGTCTTCACAATTTTCAGTTTTAGAATTCAAAAAAAGTATTGCTTTTTCAATTGTAAAAGGTCCAATATTACACAAAATTGACTCTTGTGAGTTTTAAGTCTCATTAGAATGCTGTTACCTCATCAAAAACATACCTGGAGTTGTGTTTTGTTTTATTCACACATGTTTGAGTAACCCTTTATTATTAGTCTGTCTACATCTCCAAAGCTCAAAATTGTTCCACCTTGTGATTTCATCAGCGGGTAGTTTTTAAGTTAACAGTTACCTGTTAACTTAAAAACTACCAAAACACAACTTCAGGTATATTTTTGATGACGGAACATTATAACATAGATCAGAAAATAAGATAATAATGGCTTTTTAATTGCAACGGCAAGAGTACTATTTTTTCATCTCCCTGAAAGTCATTGCTGAGAATTTGTGACAAAATATTTATCTAGAATAGCAGAAAGTTTGATTGAATTTTTGATTAAAATGATCTCCAAGTAACTGGTATTATTTGTAAATGAGTGTTGTTATTCTGGCTTAGCTGTTTTTGTACCCCATTCATAATTTATTGCAAGTTATCTCTTTCTTAAAAAAACAATGCATTCTTTCTGGCAGTGTTTCAAATGAGGTTTCGTGACAGCGTAATTTCCTTTGTGGATTAATAAAGTTTATCTAAGTCTGAAGAGTCTGCAGTGTGCCCCGTCAGCCATTTTTAAATTACAACTATATTTGAAAACAACACCATGTTCCTAATGAAAGCTTTATAATACACTATGATAGTTTTAGATTTTAATATATCTTTATCTTTCACAAATATTAATATATATTTATTCATTTATTAAAGGGCCCATATTACGCTATTTTTTGATCTATGCTATAATGCTGTTTCCTCTTCAAAAGCATACTCTGAGTTGTGTTTTGTTTCATTCACAAATGTTTTTCACATACAAACCCTGCATATTTAGGCTGAGCTCTTCTCTCAAACAGAAAACACTCTTTCCCACCTGTAGTGGTAATATAGGAAGTGCTCTACTGTGTTTTTACATACATCTTCATTAGAATCATTGGGCTAATTGCGGCCCTGGAATTTGTTCAATAGGGTAAAAAATAAGCTAAAGGTAAAAGGTAGCTGTTAACTTGAAAACTACTGCTACATGACAAAGGTGGAACAGATTATTTTGAGCTTTGGAGATGTAGACAAACTAATGATAAAAGAGTACATTTTGTATATAACATAGGACCAATTAAAACCTTACAACCAAATGTTAAAATGTTGACCCAAACAGAACTCCACATGAAAGATATACAGCACTCAACAAAGATCACTGTGGACTGCATTACTGTACCAAGGACATTTCCAGCTCACTTCTTGCTGGCACTTCTTTGCAGACAGCTCTTTTACTTGCACAAGTACGAGGTTGTTGTTCAACCTTCAACGCTGGCTATACAATCTATTGCAAATTGACGTGTATGAATGAGCAATATTGAATTGATTGGTTTATTTTTTATTTTTCTATATCTCAAGGTTCAAGTGATGCACAAAACCATAACATTTATCACAAAAGTACAGAAATATTTGCTTCATTACCCATTGTTGATATCTTTCCATCCTCTAATTCTACTTGGCACTAGTTTGTATCTCCATTGCAAGCAAGGCAAGGCAAGTTTATCTGTATAGCACAACTGGTACACAAAGTAATTTAAAGTGCTTTACAGAATCACAATACAACAAATCAAAACATAAATAATCACATTTAATCATCATAAAATTAACATTAGAAGAGAACCTTTCAGTCATATGCACAGCTAAACAGAACTATTTTGAGTCTGGATTTAAACATTGTCAAAGTAGAAGCCTGTCTCACATCTTCAGGAAGATTGTTCCAGATTTTAGCTGCATAAAACTGACACACTGATTCCCCATGTTTAGTCCTGACTCTGGGCACCAGCAGGAAGCCGGTCCCTGAAGTCCTCAGAGTGCAAAATGGTTCATATGGCACTAACATGTCGGAGATGTACTTTGGTGCTAGGCCATAGAAAGCACTTGTATAATTTTCAGTTGGCTGGTACATAAATGCATTTTTCTAGCATCTAAACAATTTGTTAAAAAAAAAAAAAAAAAAAAAAAAAAAAAAAAAAGTCTAATTGTGAGCTTTCTGGCTAGCTTTATAATTGCGATTAGATTTGTGATTTATTTTTAATAAAATGATTCTATTCATGGTCAGGTGATTAGTTTATCTTTTAAAAAAAAACTGAAAGATGAACTGACCATAAACTATATCATGAAGTGGACATCAACTATAGCATTCAGCTCCAGTCAAATGAAGCTCATTGGGGCTGGCAGGTATAGGGGCAAAAAACGCAACTATCATAGTAACTGAAGAGTCAATCCGGAGTGAGGCTGTTGAAGGTAACGCCCCTTCCTGTCTTGACTGCTAGTTTAGCAAGGAGGAGGCACTTAGCAATGCTGTCAATCAAACCTGCTGCTAATGCTTGAGTGACCTCAGGGAAAGAAGGCGCCTCATTGGTCTGTTATTAATGTTAATATTTTTGATTTAAATTTAAATATTAAAAATAGCCAAATAAAAATAATAGGATCATGTAGAGCGGGTTAATACGAACATTTTGAGGCTGAAATGACAAGGCTGACAGCAAGAGTTACGGAGAGATGAGTGACAATTTTTCAATGTGAAGTGAATAAGAGCCATAGTCGATGGAACAGGAAGCACTCCCATGATCACTTCTTATTTTGAATGCGGTGGCTAGGTGCGTTAGCTATGTCCATTTATATACGTGTAATTCAGAACACAAGACTGGATATTTTGTTGCTTGTGGTGTAAATGATAGTACTTCAAAAATTGCAGCCTTTGTGATTTGGTAATTGGGTCCATTCAAATTGCGATTTTGATTCGATTGCAATTAATCTGACAAGTACACAGCGACTAACATCTTTAAATGAACCTTAATAAGTGAGTTTACTCTGTGGCTGGGCTCTGAGGCCAGTGGGCTGCCTGTTTCTTTATGAATGATTCATTGTTTACTGGTGGGTTGGTCAGTTCAGGGGATTCTTGCCTCGGAGCAGTGTCTCCTCTAGCTTCTTACGCTTCTATCTTTTAATCATTTGTTGACATAGCTGGGCTGTTTTAGAATATAACAGTGACCTCTCTGTGTGTCCAGGTCAGGTTGTATCTAATGAAAACCCCAAAGTCTTCCTGCATTGATTTCTCACATGAATACTGAAAGTTTTATAGAACTGAAAAGGGAACTGGCCCTGAGTGAGTTTTACTAATATGACTCTATCTGCAAAACTTCTCTTCTGTTTAGCATTTTAAAAGTGTAACATTTTTGTAGATGGAGTTGCATATTTCTGACTTTGTAATTCAGTAATGCATTAACAGGGAGAACAAGGTTTTGTTGGAACTTAACAAGATAAGTATAGGGTTTTGTTAGAGCTTAACAAGATAAGTATAAGTATTTGAAAGTCACATGGGAGGAGCTCGTAGAGCTGCTGCGCCTCCACTAGCTAGCTCCTCCTTGGCTAAGCGGAAGAAAATGGATGGATGGGTATTGGAAAGTACCATAGACGGTATAAAGAAATGGACTAAGTGAGTGTGACTTCAACCATATTGTTCAGCTCCAGGTAAATGAAGCTCATCAAGGCTAGCAGTTATAGGGGTGAATTTAGAGCCGAGTTCCATATTTGGAATTCTGACCGTGAGTATCATAGCAACCAAAGACCCAAACCGGAGCCAGGCTGTTAAAGTTAACAGGTCTTCTCGCCTGCACCGCTGGTGTAGCAGGGTGTGGGCACTTAGCAACGCTGTCAATGAAACCTGTTGCTAAGACTAGTAGGAGTGACCTTTGGGAAAGAAGGCACCTGATTTGTGTATTATTAATGTTCATATATTGATTTACACACAAAATATTGAAATAAAAATAACAGGATCATGTAGAGCGGACTAATATTAATATTTTAAGACCAAAAGGACAAGCCTGACAGCAGCAGTTACAGAGAGAGGGGCAAAAGTTTTTCAATAGAAAGTGAAATGGAACCAGAATTGATGGAGATGGAAGCACGCCTATGCTCACTTCTCATTTTGAATGTGGGAGCTAGCCGGTTGGATATGTTCATTTATATGCAGTATACAGTCTATGTGTAGCACCCAAGGAGCCATCTCAAGATCTCATGCTATATGTTTATGCTTTGTTGTACCAAACTGGAAGATTAACCTGTGAATGTTTTAGGATCATGGGCACAAAAATCCACCTAAACGCACCCTTTTATAATAAATAAGCATATAAGCAACCCTTTTCATCTTTGCTATATATTTATTTACTCTACTTCTGTAGCTTATTGGAGTTATTACTTTTATATTATGTACAAATCTGAATGTTTTTGTCTGCTTTAATTATTTCAAATTCATTCTATTTGCTGTTTGTTATTAAAAACAGTTCTTACACTGTAATTTGTAAGCTGCTGTGTAATTTCTGGATCAATAAGTTAGAGAACAGACAAACTCTACACAGAAGACAGCCAACAATGATTAGCTACAAGAGTACAATTGAACAGATAGATACAAGGTGAAAGGCAGTCAAGTGTATTATTAAGTTAGGTTAGGTTATTAAGTTTACATAAAAAAAATTATGAAATAAAAATTTTGAAAAAAGTTTGGAACTGAGCTTTGTATTTAGAAACAACTGAATAAATAAATACTATAGACTGTATGTAATATAAATGGGCATAGCTAACCTGCAAGTTGCCACATCCCAAAGAGGAAGTGAGTATGGGTGCACTTCTGGCTCTAATTCACTTTCTATTGAGAAACTGTTGCCCAACATCTCCATTTCTGCTGCTGTCAGGTTCATCATTTAAAATGTTTATATTAATCCCCGTTACATGATGCCAGTGTTTTTATTTGGTTATTTTGTCCCTAAATCAAAATATGAACATTAATAACAGATCAATAAGAAGCCTTCTTTCCTCGAGGTCGCTCCTGCTAGCGTTATCAACAGGTTTGATTGACAGCGCTGCTAAGGGGCATTACCTTCAACAGCCTTGCGCTAGATTGTTTTTTGGTTGCTGTGTCACTTGTTGTCAGAATTTCAAATATGGAACGCTGCTCCAAAAATGCCCCTATAACTGCTAGTCTTGATGAGCTTCATTTGACTGGAGCCAAACACTATAGGCGACGTAACACTTACTTAAGTCCACTTCTCTATACAGTCTATAATTAAGTCTCGTCTTAAGACCCACTTTTATTCTCTGGCTTTTAACATTGCGTGAGTTGCGTGGTCTCCTGTGCTGTTTATTTATTTTTACGTGTTTTATTGATTTTATGTACAGTTATTTATTTTTTGCACTTTAGAGTTGCTCTTATTTGATTTGACTGGTTTTACTTTTGTAAAATTAGTCAAATGAAATGAGCATCTATTTATTTTGATTGTTGTTCTTTTTTATTTTTATTTTTTGTCACTTTGTCTCTGTGCAGCACTTTGGAAACATTTTGTTTATGAAATGTGCTATATAAATAAAGTGGATTGGATATAATACAAATAATACAAATTATGTTTAATTGCAGGCTGGCACCTATATAGAACTTCACTTCCGTCAGTGTGCATGAGTACAAATGAGATGTGACATTCAGTAACGGTTGTTCTGTGCAGGCCCACAGTCACGCTCCCCTCCTCATATTGCGATGTGAGCCGACGCCACTGGCATTTAAACCCAAATACCACGCGTCGCCCATCACTGCCAGAGATACCAGGTGATAAAGACTCATTATGGAGACTCACGTGGAGAGCTGTATAGAGTCTTAGATGGAAAATATGGAATTAAAATACATCACAGTCTGCTTATGTTCATTTTTAATTTGCTTAAAGAAGGTTTGGGGTATAGTTGTTTGACATATATTTGATCCTCCTGGTGTTATTCTGTCTAAAACATGCTTAGATGAATTCCATACATTTGTTTTCATTTTTTATGGATGCATCTTATGGATGTAAGTTACTGTAATAGCAAATCAAAGTCCCTGTTTTGTCAACATGAACAATTGACTGGACTTTTTAAACACTTTTTTATGTTACTTCTTTGGGGCATGAATGTAATAATATAGTACTATGGAGGCCCATATTACACTGTTTTCCAATCTGTGTTATAATGTTGTTTCCTCATCACAAGCATAAGGAGTTGGGTTTGGTTTACTTTTTCATTCACACATTTTTAACACAAAAACCCTGCGTAGCTCCTTTCTCAAATTAAAAACATTTTGTTGTGATGTCATGTGGTAATACAGGAAATGCTCCACATTGTTTTTTCAAAACTTCTAACACCTTCATAATAATCATTTGGATAATTTCAGCCCTGAAATTGTCACTCTCTACTAAACAAAAAGTAAAAGGTAGCTGTTAAACTTAAAAACTACCACTTCATGACATCACAAGGTGGAGCGTTTTGAGCTTTGGAGAAGTAGGCAGACTAATTATAAAGGGTTACTCAAACAAATGTGAATGAAACAAAACACAATTCCATTTTTATTTATTTTTTTTTTTTTTAATAAGGGGACATCATTATAACATGGCTGAAAGCTCACAAGAGACAGTTTTGCATTATATAAGCCCTAAGTAGCTTTTCTACTATAGCTTTCCATACGTTACCATGACATTAAAGGTGTGTACTGTTTAACTTTCCAACTTATGCTTATCCCCATGGAGATGTTATTGTTTTGCCTGAAATGGAGAGAGGCAGGCGACGCCAAGTTACTGGCAAGGTCTGCAGAAAAGTGACTAGCTCATAATAACAATGGATGTTTTTCAAGCCTTTATTTTTTCCTATAAAAACAATTATGATTAAATAAATGCAAGATAGACTGGTTAACAGTAACATCTCTATAGAAACTAGAAGAAATACGATCCCCTACCAGAAAAGTTACGTAGTGCACCTTTATTACCGTAAAAATATTCTGCCAAGAGATCTGGATAACATTACATACTGTGGCATTAACGAAGATGATTTGAATTCTTGATATCTCAGTACTGTGTAACAAAGACTCATTATGCAGTCATTAAGATCTTCTGGCAGATTAAATATATGGAGATAAAGCATACTCTACTGTTCCTATACTTCATAATCCCCTGCTTAGTTTGGCTCTTGTCCCTGCTCTCATCCATAATGCATCTGTCCCACTGCTGCCCTGGACACTGGCTCTGCTCTTCTGGTGTCAAAGTATAAACCCACCAGAAGAGGTTGCTTACACTCCTCAGTGCATTCTTAAAACAAACTTTAAATGGGTACGATCTTTGGCCGCTGTCCTCAAGAACTTGCAAGCTACTTGTGTCTGATGCATTTTAAATCGTAGATGTGATTTATTTGGCAGGATCCATGTATCACTGGGCGGGATGTCTCCACCCTTGTGTGTTCTGCCTTTCATATATCATCAGGCTGAAGAAGATGCATTGAAATTGCTTTGGTGCATCTGCTGCTGGGGGATGTGGCTAGTGATAAATGCACAAACGCAACACTAAGACAATCACTTATAAACGCGGAGGGCCTGAAGTGAATAAGAGCCACTGCTGCCATGTTCACACTTTTATATCAGATTTGTGCATGCTTGTGCAATATTACCATATCCAATATGCAATGCACTTATACTCTGCAAGTCAGCATTTTAACAACACAAACCAAATATACACGTAACAACTTACAATTTTAGATTTGAATGGACTCTTGCAATTCTTTTTTTTCTTGCATTCTTAATGTGAGTGGGCTTGCATATCCACAGACTTGACTCTTATTTGACCTGGAAGAGGGGCTCCTCCTTCTTCTTCATGAAGAATTTTGGAGTTTTAGCTTTCTACTGTATTTCAATAAACCCATACAGACTACGATGAATTTTCTTCAGAATACATAATAGTGTATATAAGGATATCCAAAATATAATCTAATTTCATATCTGGACCCAAAGAATTTGTTAAAAGACCCATATTACGCTATTTTCTAATCTCTGCTATGTTTCCTCAAACATACCTGGAGTTGTGTTTTGTTTTATTCATACGTGTTTAGCACACAAAACCTGCATATTTAGGCTGAGTTCTTCTCTCAGACAGAAAACATGTTATACAGGAAGTTCTCCATTGTCTTTTTAAACTCCATACACCTTCACTAGAATCATTTGGATAATTTTAACCCTGCAATTGCCCATCTCTACTGAACAAAAAGCAAAAGGTAGCTGTTAACTTGAAAACTATTGACATCGTAAGGTGGAACAGAGCAATCAGGTATGATTTTTAGGAGGTAACAGCATTATAAGATGGCTTAAAGTCCACATGGACCTTTAAGTAATAGGAAGCTATATTTTGCTATCTAGAGGCACAACTCTCAATTGGTATGATGCAGAAGGTTGCATGCATGTTCTCCCTGTGACTGGGTTTTCTCTGTACAGCTCCTACTCCTCACCTTGAGTATGATCCTTGAAAATTCTCTTTTTAAAAATCAAATATGAATGCATAGTTCCCATTGCTTGCCTCCTTTGTCCTCCCTCCCACAGATGTATAGATCCAGTTTGTGCGGTCTCCCATACTGTTGTCCTTTGGAGAGTTGCCTGAGCGCTCCATTTCTGTTTTCTTTCCCAGGTTCAAGCTTGACCTTGCGCAGCCCGAGTGCCTCTGCTCTAATGGACTATCACTAGCCTGCAGAGACCACACCACTTTTACATATAGAGCCTCTGCGATGTGGATGAGCTGCAAATAGCTATTTTAAACAGCCAGCCTCTCCCAACCTGCAGCACTGAGATAGCCTTACAACGCTTATACCCTGTGATCCTGCTAGCAGAGGGGAGCAACGCTAGTATTCTGTTTTAACAAAGGTTTTGTTTGAATGGGAGTACACGGCTTATGACTTATCCACTGTACCGTATTGTGAGGTGTGTGTGTCTGTGATGAAAATTGGGTGGATTGTAACACTGCATAGCTTTTAATAGTGTTTGTAAAGATAAATGGGGACTTAAGCTCATGTGTAATGTGGTGCAATGGAGAATTTAGATGCTTTAAATTGTTGTATTCATTTCAGTCTAGTTTAATTATATTTTTGTAATATTTTCAAATTGAAAGAAAAAAGTTTAGTTTGTAAAATAAGACATTTTAACTTAAATTGTGATCTAAATATGTATAAATAAATATTCAAACCAACCAGAAATTGCTCAAAGCCAAAGTTTTTTAAAAAAAGCATGTTTTTTTTTTTTTTTTGTTTTTTCCATATATATTTTTTTTTTCTTCAGATGTTTTTAACACACTGAAAAATACAGAGGAAAAAAGCGGGCTATGACCGGGCTTGTATCTCCACAAACTTGTCTTTTCTTTGGCCTGGAGGAATGCCACAGTTTCCAGTATAAAACTTATTTATCTCCATGGAGAATTTTCTGATGTCTTAACTTTGTATTTCCATGGAATCATACAGGAGAGTGCCACCTCCAGAAAGTTAAGCTGTGTTGCATTAAATAGATGCATGGGATATTCCTAGGCACGATAACAGATTTTGAAGCACAATATATTGCTATAGAGATATATTGCAATAAATGATAATATTTGGCCACTGATACAATAATAATAAAGCAGGATAATCCCAACCATTTTAAATAGACTGTATTGTTAAAAGGCCTGAGCTGCAAGAAATAAACACCTGCATGAAGCAATAATTAGCCACAGAAGTTACTGTTTAAGCCTTCTACAGCTCAAATAACAACAGCAAGAAATATAACAAATCTCCCCAATTTTGCAAAGAAAAAGTACCCATGATAAATATTGAGCCTCAAAATATATTGTTCCGGCTTTCATAATTCCTTGAATAATAAGTCGATATAATATTTACTGTGACAGACCTAGGTATTCCTACTTTGAAATATTTGTACTAAGTGTCCAGATATTGCATACTCTTGATTGCTGTACAGTAGACGCCTATAGCTTAAGCTTTAGCAGTCTCATGGCTAGCATTTGTGTTTGTTACCAAAATATTCCTTTGTTTCTGTATCTGTGGCACATTCAAAAGGTGTGGTGCTTTAATGAGGTGCAGTGTGGTGCCAGGAGCTGATGTGTCTGACCCAGCCTGTGTTTCACTGTTATGGAAATAAATACAGCTTTATTTTTCGTCTCTCTCAAGGTGCGACAGCCTTTTCTTCTCCTCTCTGTGGATGCTCAACCTGCCACAGCCTGCCTTTGTAGCTCCAGTCAAAATATCCACAAAATACCTTCATGTAGTCTACTTTTCTCAGCTTATAGGTCAAAAGTGAGTTGTATATGTAGAAGTTATGTGCCAGAATAATATGCAATTATAAGTTTGGCTCTACTTGGTTGATTTACAGACTCAAGGGTTTGACTTTTTTTTTTTTTTTTTTTTAACCATTAAATTAGTTTGATGGTTGCCAATTTGAAATATATTAAAATTATATATATATTTTTTTTTAATTAAATTAAATGCAACACAATTTTAATTATTTCTCATTTTCCTAGAGACAGACAGAATAAATGATAAAAGTCCTCTCAACCCCAGAGCAATTTCCCGTTTGTTCAGACTCTCAACTATTACTATAATAATTGCCATGCTGATTTACATTCTGCATTGTCTCGGCTTATTATATTTTGATACTACTGACATTTTTTCTATTGTAGAAGCCATTGCCATAGCGATTAAGAATTTCAAACAAAATATTGTAGAAAATATTCTCAAAATGTTGTATATAACAGGAAACCCCACGAATAAACCCCTCTTCAGATATCTAACATATAGTCCAAAATGCATAAATATGCATTCAAAACTACTACTTACTGTAGTAGTATACTGTACTATATGGAACAGAAAGAGAGCTATCAGCCTGGCCTCACTGACTTTGATTAAGAATACAAACAATTTTACAAAAAGTATGATGTATTTTGAATGAGAATAAGTCCTCAAAATGCTGTATATAACAGAAAGCCTAAACCCATGAATAAACCCCTCTTCAAATATCTAACATTTAGTAGTAGTTCTGAATGCAAAAATCTGCATTCAGAACTACTACTTAGTAGACTATGTGGAACAGAAAGAGAGATACAGCCAGGCCTTACTGACTTTGATGAACAATGCAAACAATTTAAAATAAATATCAAAATCTACCCAAAAAATGCAGTCAAAACTCTTACTTAATGTACAATATTTGGAATAGAAAGAGAGCTAGCCAGGCCATAGTGACTTACCCTACCATTGCTGCGGTCTCAGATCCTGGAGAGGGTTTTCAGATGAGCTGGAGGGGAGATGATTTGACATAAGAGGTCGTTTGGTTGACTCATATTTGGCCCTTAGCTTTTCAAGGTGAAGAGCCATGAAAGAAGGCTTGAACATCAATAGGTGAGCGCGCGGCTGTGAAGGTCCAGAGGGCACTTCTTTTCACGGCTTCCATCACGAGCTGTGGAAATGGGCCATCCGTCAGCAGCCCCATGCATTTCAATGGTAATCAATTCAGTAGAGCAGGCACAGTTAGCTCAGGACACCCACAAGCTCAAGCAAGGGCGCAAGGTGGAAAGGAGGATTTTTTTATTTTTTTTTTTTGTGCAAATAAAACTCCAATAGCATGAGAGAATTTTACAGAAAATCTTGCAGAAAATCCATGTTAGGAAAGTCTAAAACATATTTTTTTCTACACCTATCCAGATAGGAACAACTATGACCTCAAAACCAGTGTACATTTCAATAGTATAACATGTTGGTCAAAAAAATCACATTAAAAGATTATATATATAACACAAAGCAATTCAAAGTGCTTTACAGAATAAGAAAGACATTCAAATCACAAGACAAACAAAACATAAGTATTCATCATAATACTGTCATTAGAAGAGTGCAGAATAAAAACATTTAGTCATATGTACAGCTGGACTGTTTAGAGCTTGGACTTAAATGCTTTCAAAGTAGAGGTCTGTCTCAGATCTTCAGGAAGACTGTTCCAGATTTTAGCTGCATAAAACTGAAACACTGATTCTCCATGTTTAGTCCTGACTCTGGAGTGCGAGATGGTTCATATGGCACTAACATGTAGGATATGTACTTAACATAAAAATTATATTAAAGTGAGAACAGATTCTTGCATTTTTGGTTATTTGCACTTTTTGTTAGTAATAGAATATTGCATACTATACCACAAGTTTGTATACGACCAGCCACATTGAAATACACTATAAACATGTTCTGTGCCTAATCTAGAACCCCAAATAGTGCATATTTTTTCAACTTGATAGCTGGAACACTGGAAACTGTCTCTACAATAGTAGGGCTTGGCACTTTAGTACAACTCCATTGGCAGAGTTTCAATTTGATGTGCAACTAGAGAAAACATATGATAATTTGACAATTTTTATGCATGAAACTACTTTCCCCTTTCCTTCAGAATGACTTGAATACAAATTCAATTATTATGGTTTACTGTATTTTTTCTCTTTTAAAATTTATTTTCTTAGAACGCTACTTTCGAATTTGGAATTTTATTTTGAAAAGAAACCTTGATTTAAATAGTGAGATTTCAGATCCGTTGCATCAGTGGGAATACAGGAGGCAAAATGAATGAGATATTTGACCTTTGCAGATTCGTCCCTGGGTAGTGTGCTTTGCTGGAGGGCACGAAGGCAGGAGGCAGCGAACGGTGTTGAAATGATGACTCCCACTGTTAAACCTGGTCTCCCACTAACTCCACTCTCACTATTAATAGGCCAAAAATTCACTGGTAGCATAATGAGACATGTACTGTACAAAGCTTATATTGAGGTACAGACAATTCGGTTAAATAGAAGTGCTATAATACAGAATATAATGTTTTGTTCTTCCAGTGTTATGAAAAGGTAATTGAAATTGGGCCAACGGCAAAATTAATCATTTTTGTGTAGCTCTAGAACTCTATTTACTACTACTCTCATTAAACTTATCTCCATGAAGACCATCAGGCAAAGTTACAGGCTAGATTTGTGCAGAGATGAGCTGGCTGACAGTATGAGTACATGTTTCCCTTGGTATGTTAGCAAAAAAAAAATCTCATATTGAATAAAGGTAAAATAGTTTAATCCCATAGTATATTCCAGAAATAACATCTGCCTGGAGACAAGCAAGTGGCAAATCCCTGGGCACAAATGTTATATACTGCACCTTTAACAAGCCATTTCATGGCTGGTTTGCTTGGCTGGTTCTTTTTTGATATAATAAAAAAAAAAGTTGGTGAGAAATTTGTGAGTGGGCATAGCATTATGGTCACATAGCCACATTTTTATATTAAGCTTCTCGACCTTCAGTGAACTCAAAGCGCTTTACATCTAGGGATTCATCTGTGGGAGGTGGAATTACACCACCAACCTGTAGGTCAGATGTTCTGACCACTCTATTAATGATATTTTTATGTCAAAATCTGGATTCGAACTGCCAACCTTTGGATCAGTGGATGAACACACTACCAACTGAGCTACTCCCTCTTACCATTGTAAGATAGTGCCAGTCTCCAACCACACTGTGGTCTGATATTCATTTTTGTGTTCTGAGTTTCAAAGAGCATTTCATTTTTAGTGAATAACTTTTGCCCAGTATTGTTCATGGAGCAGAAGCAGCAGCAGGTCGTGTTGTTGCCAAATCTTTAGCTAAAGCTTGTGTCATTTGGCAGAATGATAGAGCGGAGAGGCTGACAGCTACCGGCAGGAAACATGTCAACACTATGACAGATGCTAGCTTTTCCAAAGGCTATGATGACTTTTTAGTTGACTAGGTTTTCACTGAACTGCCCCCACATCCTACAATCAAAAAGTACAACGCCAAAGCAGGGAGCCGATCAGAAGTGGTTTGTAATAGTTTAGAGAGAGAGGAAGGAGTGCGTGTCTTTGTTCAGCAGGAGATGGGCTGTCAGGTTCACAAAGCGCGGCCCCTGCGTCTCAGTGGGAGGTGGTAAATGAATGGTCTGTTCTCGTGATGAAGATTTGCAGTTTGCTAAAGATATGTGAGAAACAAAAGGACAGACTCTATTGATTGTCAGTCAACACATTAACATCCCCTCTGACATACATGCTTTTACACCAGCACCATTCATCTACTCTCAACAACATCAGTCAATATGTGCAACATCCCTGCAACTCACTCCTAAAAAAAATTAAAAAAAAATATTATATTATTATTATCATTATTATTATTATTATTATTATTATTATTATTATTATTATTATTATTATTATTATTATTATTATTATTATTTATTATTATTATTATTATTATTAATAATAATAATAATAATAATAATAATAATAATAATAATAATAATAATAATAATAATAATCATGATAAAATGTATCAGTAGTAGTAGTAGTAGTAGTAGTAGTAGTAGTAGTAGTAAACTGTAGTAGCTGTTGTAGCTGTTGTAGCTGTAGTTGTAACAGTAGCGGTAGTAGCAGCAGTAGTAGTAATAGTAGAAGTTTTAGTCGGAGTACTAGTAGCAGCAGTACCTTCACCTCATTTGAAACTATCGCAAACAGTTTCAAATAGAAGTCACTCTCATGTTGAAATCTCCATGTTTTTCTGTATAATCATTCCATCCATTCTCACATCCACACCTTCTCTCTCACCTCTCTCCATCCAGACTCCATCTTGTGTGACGTGGGCGAGTTTGAGTGTTTGGACAAAGCTCGTTGTGTCCCACAGGCATGGGTCTGTGACGGGGAGCCGGACTGTCCAGACGCTTCAGATGAATCTCAACAAACATGTAAGTCACCCATCCATTTACCATACATGCAACAAAACACCCATATGAGCTTTGTATGTGGTGAGTGTCTATTTTCTGTGCAATACTGAGGCTGCACAATCTATAAACCTGCATTGTAAACAACTTCCTGAATCACAAAAATAAGATTGTTATGGTGAAAGTACCAAAAAGTGATACCAAAATGGCATGTTACGTGTTTTGAACCACGTGACACTTCATATTTATTCATTGTGTTCAAGTTTCCCAAATCAATACTTCGATAACAATAGATAAGTAATCTATCAATCAAACATCTTATGCATGCATTTGATTGATTTACTATGTATTGGTGCACACGGTTTTGTAGTAGAACATGATATGCAGAACATGTATATAGAACAGACATGATTTCCTATCTGAAGAGTACAATTTAAAATCAAAACCAAGCTTTACGGTTGTAAAAATATTGATGCCCAGATAGGGCTGGGCACCGTAATAGAAACCAACCGAAAAGGTTTGTTAACTACCATAACCAAAAAACTCAATTTCGTTCAGTTTCTAGGCTTTAAATGTCCATATCAATGAGGTAATACATACAACACACTGATTTATTTAACAGCAGCACAGGTGCTCATGCATCACCACTGCGCTCTGCACAAACCAATGGCACAAACAGCTCTCACATTTTAACATACTCCTACATGTGTCCAAACACAGCGCAGTGTGTCATCTTACCAGAACAGAGGAGATCAAAAGAGATTCAACTTGTATCCACTCAAAAACACCTAAAGTCTCCAGTTCGGGGCCTTTACAGTGTCTCAAAGTCAAAGTGTTGTGCGTAATAATAAATCCACATCCAGTCACAGTCTGTAAAGCTGAAGCCAGACAGCCAACAGATAATATGAACTAAACACCGCCAACATCCTCCACTTCCTTGGTAAAAGCGTAATTCCCAAATAAATGTGGTGTAGTAAATATCCAGTGCGGAGCATGCATCTGCATAAACATGCAGCCAAACGAGTCCGCGTCAAGCTGAAGCCAAACAGATAATATGAAGCAAACTCCGCCAAAAATCTCCTCTTCCTCAGTTCCGGTAAAAATGTAATTCACAAATAAATGTGTTGTAGTAAATATATTCATTGTGGAGTGCATGTGCAGCCACAAAGATACAGCCAAACGAGTCCATGCAGAGTTCACTATAATCCTCCTTCATCCGCATAGTAACTTCGTAGTAAAAGAGTAAATTTATTTATCAAAACAACGGAGAAAACAAAACTTAAGCACGTGTCAGTTCAATTTAACATAATTACATTTTTTAAAGCCCAAATTCATAACAGCAGAAAGTTAGAAAATCAGACAGTCAGTGCACATGCGCATCAGCTGGGCACTCTGGTTCATTTGCATGCACTTTTTTTTTTAGATACAACTGCACATCGTATACCCTAGTACTATGTTTTAAAATATGAATTAACATAGCTATAACATAATTCAAGGACTGAAAATGTACAGGCGCAAAATACATGCGTAGAAAAAATAACCATTCAGGAACCGGCATCGAAAAAGCAATATCATTAAGGTACTGGTATACATTTTTTTTTTTTTTAATCTAACCATACCCAGCCATATGCCCAGATACTAAATTATATTAAAACTAGTTTTGATACTGGAAAAAATACATGAATTGGACAAATTTGACCTGAATAGTTTTACAATGGTCTTTGTCAGAACTAGAATAATGGGCCACATGGTAAGAAACTACCATTGAGTTGATATCACATTCTATTGTCTGAAATAGTTTTATTATCATTGTGGTATCAAACTTGATATCAGTTGATATGAAGCCTTATCATTTAGTATCAAAAACTAGCACTACCAGGTAATCGTAGTACAGTAGAATCTTCAGTATTACTACTCCAAGGTGTACTAGTATAAAGTCCTATCCTATTGTAGGCAGTTGTATCCAATTCTTGAGAGACATATTAAGTCCTTCTTGAGTCCTTCAAAGGAAACGGCAGTCCTGAAGTAGAATCTATAGATGTGTGGTGTATGTTTATGTGTTAGGGTCCACTGAGAGAGTGGTGCTGAAAACTATTGATCGATAAATGAAGAGTGCTGCTATCTTGTGTTTACGCTACCGCCCAGATCCACTGATGGACGTGAACTGTCCCACAGCACTATCATGGTGACTATAGACTAGAGAAGTGACAGGGGATAATCTGTAGTGTCCGAAATATCAAGAATATGAACAAAAAAGCTTAATTACGCAATACTGATGTCAATACATTGATACATTCATTGACAAGATTCACCACATGTACATATCTTGGGTTTTGGCTTGACAAAAACGTACCCTTTTAAAATATATATCTCGCAATTATGTAACAGTTTAAAATATAAGTTAAACTAAATAAATTAAATAAAATTCAGTTATTACTGAAACAAATCTTGCATCCCATTGAATTACAGAAAAAAATAAATACAATTGTTCAAGCAACCTTTCATTCTGTACTAGATTAGGGGATATAATTGACATGCAGATTTCAGAACGTTGAGATCAGCAAACCAGACCAAGGTCCCGGATAAAAATTAAAGGGGATAGGGCTTTTGCTGTGGCTGGGATCGGACTCTGGAACAATCTCCCTCTGTGCATTAGAACGGGCCAATCTTTAAATATTTTTAAATCTTTGTTGAAAACTCATTTGTATGCACTGGCTTTTAACAAAAGGTGAGCAGGACACTTCTGTGTATTGTTTTATTGTGATTTTGCATGTTTTGTTTTTTTAAGATTGCATTATATATTGCCTTTGCACGGCACTTTGGGTGGCTATGGTTGTTTTTAAATGTGCTTCATAAATACATTTGACTTGACTTCAGCCTTTACTTTGAAACCTCTAGATACACTCTTTCATTCAGCCCTACGATTCATAACAGGTGATGAATCTTAGGCCATCACTGTACACCCACAAAAGTTTGGGCATTGCTATCTGTCAGAAGAGAACAACACTGTATGAAATGTATTCATGAAATGGGAAAAAGGGCTTTCGGCTGTTTTGCTTCCTAAAAACAGAATATATTTCAAGGACATGCAAAACTGCATACTTTGGCGCCACAAATGCACTTTAGTAATTTGGTGACAAATTGTTATAGTTATCTACTTATTTGTTTTGTTTGGGGGTTTTGTTTGTATTTTTCTGTATTTGAACATGGCACCCATGAAAAGGAGACTCTGTGTGCTCTCATTGGGCTCTCCCTGTGTAAATAAAGATAAATAAATACAGATACATAATACCACAATGATCATAAAAGCATCTAATAGTAGTATTAACAGCTTCAGAGAGTATGTAGCATTGATACTAGTTCAAGCTGGAACATATACAGTAATGGTGCATGCATCTGTATCAATTGAAGCAGCAGAGCATACCAGTATTTTTTGAGGTGCAAATGGAAAAAACAGCACTGTTGAAAATGGAAGAAAAAAAAGCCATAGACATGACAAGAGAATTTAGTGTAGAATATGTCCCTTGTAATTGTTTGGACATCCGCTGAAAGTTACAACCAATAGAACCTGGCCAGCTGACATCAATCTTTTGTGTCCTAAATCTCACTGTTGTAACTTTTAGAGACTTTGAATAGTGACTCATCCTTCTTTCTCCCACAAGGATGAACAAATCACATCAGCACACATGCAGGAACTGTCTGTCAGAGCCAGAGTATGCTGTTCTTGTTACAAAAGCATTTAAGTGTCCAGTGGGGAGTAGAGATGTTAAGATTATTTGGTTAATTGCTAATAGTGAATGTACAGGTCACAATATAATTAAATAAATCTGATAATAGGATCAATTTTACAATAGCCCTTTCAATTCAATATTTTTCCAATATTATTCAAAAAGTAGGCCTAAATGTAAAGTGAATTTTGTTAGTGTAATGGTGGTAAATGGTGAATGCATATTTATATAGCGCTTTTCCACCTTCAAGGCCCTCAAAGCACCGCCAACGATGTTTTATGTCAAGGGCGGTAATCAAACCACCAGCCTTCAAAAACAGTATCACTAACCCTAACCCTACCAACTGAGCTAATGTCACCCCAACATTGTGTTAACATTGCAATTTAATATTTTGACCTCCCATGTGGGGTAGTATTGAGAAACTGTATTCACACGTGCTTATAATAATTTGTTAAAGTGAGAATCTACTAGACACCACTAAAGCTAATCATTTGTTCCTATAGAAAGTGTCATATCACAGTACATATCACAGAATGGTACACAGAAACATGCCATTCAAGTGGGCTTAACAGCACCCTTTCAAAACATTATTAAAGTGAAGAAGAGATGATAACAAAATAAGGCATTATTAACATTTTATCAGTGGAGCTACATTGTTGCCTGTAGTGTAAATTAGCCTTAATGTAAATCACATTGGACTTGTCACTGTTGCTACGATCCATCACCTCCAAAAATGGCTCCATCAAACTGTGATATTAAAATTCAGTGCAGGTTCCTCATCAGCGTGAGTTATTGGCTGTAATTGGGTCTTTATGGTTTTGGCACTGGCATCTGTGCATAAATTGACCACACTGCGCAATATTTATTAACGTCTTAGCGTGCAAAAGGTCATATATCAAGAGGGGCATGATGAGATGGGGACACTTGTTAGGGAAGCAGAAGAAAAAACAAATGTTAAGTGCTGAAAGATATGAAAATATATTTTATTTCTTCTTTCAGACCAAGGCTTAGTTTGTTTTCAGACTAAGGTTTAGTCCAGGACTGCTTCAGGACTGTATCCCAGGTGTGTGAGACTAAAAGACCCCCCTTGTCCCGGTTTGAAGTTCCCGTAGGATACTGTCCTAAAGAAGTCGGACTACGGATGGTGCTGTTGTCCTGATCCCACTGATATGAAAACAGCGCCAAAATCAAAATCAGCGTGGACACGTCACAGCAACATCATGTGACCACTCTGAGGAAGGGTACTAGTAAGGAGTCAAAATTCTCAGCTATGAAAACAAACTAAACCTTGGTGTGAGACACCACGAAGGAATCTATTAAAATAAGTTATCGAAAACTAAAAACTGCTTTCCGTTTACTCGTGGATCGTCTTTTACTCGTCTTTTACTTCTCTTTAATATATTTAAATTAATGAATGAATTAATATATTTAAATGCATAAATGTAAAGTAACCAAAGAACATTAAAATGATGTGTTAAGGGTAAAAAAGTAGAATGAGGATGGTGCCCCGGTTGCATATGTGAAAATGAAATAATTAGCATCACCAGCTGGGTGCGTGTTCACAGCTGCTAATGTATGTATGCTAAACAGTGATGGCTTGTTAAAGGGGGGTTCCCACAGTGCTAACACAGAAGAAACAACTCACAGACACATGTCGGCAGCACACACAAAAGCACTTTGAAGACTTGACTTGTGCTGGTTGTTGGTAAAATAATGTTTGTATGGAGGTTTACTGGGACTGTGGCTTCCAGATGTGCATATTTGTACAGATGCTGTGGTGACAGGAAGTGACTAATATGGGAATATGGTACAGATTGTACTCATGTTGGTATAAAAGAGAAACATTAAGAAACTGATTCATATTGTTACTGTTGACCAAAATATGTATATTCTTTCATCAATATTACTACATTTAACACACACTAACAAGTGTGTGAAATACTTGTGTGAAGTACATTGTTAAACAGGAACTTAATGTACTGTATGTGATACTTGTACTTTTACTTGAGTAACTCTTTACCTCTTTAGCGATACTTTTATATAAGTAACAAAATTCAGTACTTCATCCACCACAGTCTGAGTGATTAGTACAAACATTTTAAAACCTAAATGACAGATAATTGATGTATATTATTATTGCTGGGTTTCAGATCACAACATTCTATGGACTCTATAGACTATATTGCTCAATGTGGAGAGGGACATATATTTAACAAAACTCAGGTCAGGTGAGGCAGGTGAGGCAAAAATAATGAAATGGTTATATTTATCCAAAGATTTGTACTATGAAGTTATTTTCTATTTAACTGTGCAATTTTATTTTATTTTTTTAACTTAAAATCGCTGAATTTTTATGTTTGCCGTTGTAATCCTGAGAAGAAACGTGCGGTGAGGCACCGGCCGTTCGTGCCTCACTGACTGTGTTGTAGCTCAGCAGTGACAGCTGCTGCTTTAAGCGGCTGTAAAAAGGTGCCTGGTGAGGCACGCAGTTACCCTGCCTCATGTTAGGGGGCACTCGTGAGCCCAGGGATTCTTGCATTTTTGCAGAATAGGGGCAGCAGAATAGTGACAGCAAGCTACAATTTGGAGTTAGCAAATCAAGTTTAGCAATCTGTTCACTTTTTTATTTATGTCTGTGTCCTACTTTTTAAATGGAGAAAGATTATATATTAAAGCTCAAGCAGTTTTCTAAACCGTCGAAGCAAGAGGTTATAAGTAAAGGAAGACCAACGCTAAAGTAGGTAAATGGTTTGCTCCAAACTATGAGACGAAAGACTCCCTCTTTTCAAACAGAGACATACAAAATGGTAAGAAATTTAATTACTTCAATCCATTGAAAATTGGGGAAACAGAATAAAGATAAAAAACTATATAAAACCAGCTTTTTATTTCATACTATTAGAGCTATTTCATACGGACTTCGAAACTTTTATTTTGAATTGAATTTGAATTGAATATTTTATTCTGGCCCCAAGTCACTGGGAGAAAAATTGGCCTGTGGTCAGATTTACTCGCCGACACCTGGTTTATATGTTTGTAAATCTGATTGTGACAACATCAGTGCCTCACCAGCCACGAACCTCACCGCAAGTCACTGACAAAACTAATCTTAAAAACTATCCTAATGATAACAGTTAGGACTGTAGTCATAGCTATGAACTGTAGCCGTAGCTTTGAAAATATTAATTCTTGTGAATGGAAAAATATTCTTCAAGTGTTGCTCATAATGTCCATGAATAGACCCCCCGAGTGTGAGAAAAGGTCGATGCCACTTTTAACATAAAACACATTTCTTAACCTATAGCTGTTGCCGTCGCTGCAGAGAAATTTGTTTGAGTCCATCAGGAGCTGATCAATGTAGGGCACAGTCCATGTGACATGAACAACAACAGCAGCACACACAGCCTCTCCATAATGACCTGTTATAGACTGCACTGTGGAGGCTACTGCTGCACCTTTCTATAACTTTCAAGGGTGTTACAGGGTGGGATATTCAGCACCATCAAATCAAACTAAAGAGGTGTTCAAACTGTGAAAAAACTAAACAAAAAAACATGTTCATTTGAATCTAAAGAAATCATTTGCATCTCTGAAGATTGAAAAGCTCTGTTCCACCTTGTGATATCATATTGTTCAGTAGAGATTGGCAGTGCCTGGGCTGAAATTATCCAAAGGATTCCAGTGAAGGTGTATGGAGTTTAAAAACACAGTAGAGCACTTCCCATACCACCACATGACATTACATATTATTACATATTATTAAATTATGTGGAACAGAGTGTTTTCTGTTTGAGAGAAGAACTCAGGCGAAATATTCAGGGTTTTAGGGTGAATGAAACAAAACACAACTTCACGCATGTTTGAGATGAGGAAATCATGGCACTTTAAATGATTGCCATGGGTCTGTGATTGAGTTTTTGGTAAGTCAAATATCTTCTTGATCATCTTTTTAAAGAGATGAAATACTAAACATCAGCATATAACGTGTAATGTGTAATCCGTCAGTCATCCAGGTCTGATCCATGGCAAAAAACGAAATTGAATTGAACTGAAGAAGCAGCTTGGTTAAGCAGTGAAACGTCTTCACTCCTACAACGACTTGTCCAGTTGACAGATTTAAATTTTGTCTTATGCTATCATATAACATTGAAACCTTTATAATATGCATTGTTTCATAACCAGCTCATTTTTACATTCGCGGTCTATCTTTTTTTTGAATGGTGAAAAGCACTGAGAATTGCGCCTGTAGACCTTGGGATTGTCTCCAAATCTTTGGAAATAGGAAGCGGCAAGTTTTGATATATTTCTTTTTTTTTTCTCTTATTGCTAGGAGACAGAATTGTTAACCACTCTACCACTAACCCCGTACTACTGCTGATAGGAAGGCCAGATCTTGTCACAGTCTTATATATGCATGTTAAATTGGCACCACTGTTCTCACTGTGGGATATTCTAAAAAGATAGAAGCTTAATTGCTTTTCTTGTCATTCACGAACTATCACTATTCCTTCTGTGAATCATTCTCTATAACACAACAGATACTATATAACCTTCTTCCTGGCCTCCAAATGCTACCTGATCTCTGAAAGGCAATTATTTTTCACATTGATTAACGTGATCCCCATTTTTATTTACTTTGCCTGCAGATAGAAAACCTTGCATATTCATCTGAGGGATCAGGGACAGCTCATTACAATGGATTATGTATTGATATGAAGAGGAATTAGATCTGCAAATACAGGACTGGACAAGAATACCGCATACTACTGATGGGGTATAGATAATAGGAAATTTAGCTGTAAGAAAAGAAGGATTTTGGGAATTATTTGTGAGCAGAATGCAAATATGGTAGACTTCATACCCGTAAGTATAACGTATTGCACAGTGTTCTAATGTCACGCAAAAAAATGTAATGTTATCTAAATATGTTTTTTGCCTTTTTCTTGATCCAAAGCAAATCATTTGGATTTCAAAGAACCACTCACCCATTCACACACAAACTCATACACCTAGGTGCACAGACACTGGGATTGAGCTGGGTTAAGTGTCATGCCCAAGGACACAACAACAGCATTCATCTGTGGGCGCTGGAATCACTTCGCCAACCTGTGGGTCTTTGGATCTGACTGCTCTACCAATGATGTTTATGTCAAGATTCGAACCCCCACCTTCGGATCAGAGGACAAACTCTACCAACTGTCGCCCCCACTTTTGCATAGTAGTCATCAGAAGATCAAGATACTACTAACGAACTATGGCCTGAAATATGTACAATCGGTGCCCTATAGTAGTTGGTTTGTGGAGATGTAATCACAAGATCTTCAGGACCTTCAGAGAAAGAGGGGGTGGGAGACTGTAAAGAAGAAAAGAGATTGTGCTAGAAAAAAGCACATAGAAAAGAAGAAGAAAGATAACGATGGAGGAAGAGGACGAGGAGCAGACAGCAAAGGAGAAGTTAGAAAGACACAGAATAAGTGAGGGAGAGAGAGGAAGGGAGTTGGTAAGAGAGAAAGAAAGAATGAGTAGTAGAGTGAGAGTAGTGGCCTCGCTCTGTGGTACCTGGAGAGTATGGAGCCCTGGGTTTATTTGGCCGCACAGTTCTCCGGGGAGTGGACAGCTGACGAGGGCTATTCAGGGAACGGGGAGCAGCGCAGTGCCTTTAGGAAAAGTGCTCTACAACAATGTGGCTCTGCTCCAACTGTGTGCTAATGTACAAGCACTCTTTAGGGTCTGGTACTGCCAGATACATGGGGGTTCCTCGGGTGTGCTTAGGGCTGGTGAATGTGTGGATATTATGTCAATTAAGTGAGTGAGGGTGCTTGTGTGGTCAGGTTGTGGGGGTGCTTGTGTTTGGTGCATTTCTGTATTGTCTATTCCACTGTTTTAAGCCTGAGGTTATTGATAAGATGATAATTGAAGGATGGCTTTGTAATGTTTGCACAGTGAAAATAGCTGGTAGCAGTACACATTTTAGGTAAACCATAGACTGTATAAAGAAGTGGACTAAGGAAGTGTTATGTCAGACTGTTTGGCTCCAGTCAAATGAAGCTCATTGAGGCTAGCAGCTATAGGGGCAAATTCCAAGTTTTATATTTGGAATTCTGACTGCAAGTATCATAACAACCAAAGAGTCAATCTGGAGGTCAATCTGGAGCCCTTCCTGCCCACACCTCCGGTTTAGCAGGGAGCGGGTATTTAGCGTTTAGCTTTCAATCAAACCTGTTGCTAATGCTAGCAACCTCAGGGAAAGAAGCCGTCTGATTTGTCTCTTATTAATGTTCAGACAGTTTTCTAATGTAAAGTGAATTGGACTTTGTAGGCCTGTCCCGATAATTACTCTATCGAAGTATTGTTCAATATATGAAAGCTGGGACAATATTCTTTTGGGGTCAATATTTATTGCGTGTACATTTTCTTTGCACTAATGGGAGATTTTTCTGTTTGTTTTTTGGCTAAGATTCAAGTCGTACAAGGTTGAATTAATAACTTTTGTCTCTTTACAGATGCAAACTAAGTACTAAAGTGTTTCATTCTGTTGTTTTTTTATTGCAGGTCATTTTTCATGGTCAAAAATACTATGGGAAAACTTTGGGAAAAAAACTTGTAATTACTGCACACAGTAAGTGAGCAGATCTGACCTTTAACTTGGCATGATGGCATCACTTCCTTGTATCCATGAAGATAGAGAAGTTTAATGCCCTACTGTCTCAGCATAGCTTACATTATTAATTATGCCTCACGTCTTACAGCAAATAATTTATATTCCTTCTACCAAATTATGAATATATATGCAAACTTCTTTATTTATTATCCAAAATGCATTAAAATATGATAAACTGAAGTTACAATTTGAGTGTAAATATATAGCAAAGTTCAGTTCAAGAGTTACTCTATGAATAAAATGAGTACACTGTAAGTTTTATTCGCAGCTCTCTCTTTGACATCTGCCCTTTGACATCTGTTGTATCAGATTTAGTGTCATATTGATCTCTCCTCTTCCTCTTCACCTACAAATGCCAAATGATTATGTCTTTTCTATGCATTTATACAACCCTAATCAATAACTTGGCATTACCACACTGTAAAGCATCTCTTAGCTATAAAACTGTCTAAGCATATCTCAGCTTGTGCAAATAAAGGAAAAAAGAAACTTGTGAGGAGTGAGGTTGAGAGATTGCTCTTAACACATATAATGACATTAATGTATGCACAGTACTGTCTTGAATATAGGAGTTATGTGAGGGAGCAGCGATGAAACACACTTGGTAAATATTGTGTAGTTGTTTGCTGTTGTGTTTTTATGTCAGAGGTGAACTCGGCTCTCTTTCCCTGTCCATTAACACTTGTGCTACAAAACTGCTTCATTGCTGTGCTTCAAATGATAATACAGCAATTTTGAATAGAGTTTATTTGGATAATATGCAGATTGTGTGTGATGAAAATACTTGTAGGTGTTCTATACAAAACACTACACTGGACTGCACCTGGTCCACTCAAATTAGCCTCAAATACAAAACAACATGGGTAAGATAAAACTTTTTTTTTTGTCCCTTAGTGGTCAGTGTTGCAAGGCAGAGAACAGGAACAGCAGTAGAGCAGAAATATATAATAAGATAAAGTACAATTTAAAAATAAATAAAAAATGGAGGGTACACTTCATGCTTGTCTTACTGTGAGTAGACTCACCTCTCCACAGATCTGATCTGCAACTTGTTTCCATATCATTTGCTTGTCATGGAGATAAAAAAATTTAAATGTCATACTCTGGAAAATTCTAGGCTAAGCAATAGCATCTCCATGGAGACAAGAAGGTAGCCATCCTTCCACCAAACTAAGGTTGCACAGAGTGCACCTGTCAAGACTCAAGACAAGAATCAACATTCAACATTCTTTGAATTAAGATACAAAATAGAGTCAAAATAAATATACTAGAATAAAATACAGCACTGAAGAAGTAGGCTATAGCATATAACAATGTTTCAATAGGCTTGTCATGTATTGCTACGGAAAAATATTGCAATGAATTACAATACTGAAACTACTTTATACCACTGACACAATAACAATTAAGCAGGCCAGTCCCAGAGACCATTTTAAATGCTCAAAGCAAACAGAATAATTAAGAGCAATAGGCATGACTTATTCAGCCCACTACAACTCAAATCTTAATAAAAAATTGAATCCCAAAATATATTGTTCCAGCTGTCCCATACTGAATGATAAGTCAATATTGCAGTACGACTACAGTAAGCTTCAAGGCTGTTATGTACAATAAGAGACTTGCATACTCTCTGTTCAAAGTCCCACTTGCTAAAGTAATGCAGCTTGAAGTGTCTCAGGCCTTAAACCCTGTGTGAATCCTCAAGGAAGGCTCAGATGGACTTTTGGCTTGCATCTGTTGTGCCGCCATGAGGAGAGCTTTGTGCATCTGCTGGACACACACACGCACACACGCAGACAGACACACAGAGGGCAGTGGATCCTCTGATTGAATTGTACCTCCTGGGGACTCTCATTGAGAAGGGTCAGTGCGCAACTTCAGAAACCCGTTCTGTGAGCCTTGTGTTTCATGACTATAGCTTGACTCGACCCAATCACAGCTGATGTTGATCTGTGTGTCCCGTAGGGCGAGGGAGAGGAAGTGTTCAAAGACAGTGCTCTCAGGGGGGGGCAAGATCTGGTTCCCCTTTGCAGCAGAAGGGGCCACGTATCCCATCATGCACTGCTCTAATGTCCTCTGGTCGTGTGCAGAGCTTATGAGAGTCCAACTGAGATGTGGAATACAAACTGTAGTACAGAGACAAAGGAGATGGTTTGGAAGTAACATGAAAGCCTAATGGCCACGTGGAAAGTGTAGACCACTTTGTTCTTTGTACTGGTTTCTCGTTTAGTCCTGCATTGATCGAACTCTGGTCTTGAGCTACATCAGAACTAGCACAAGACAACATAGTATTACTAAAGATGAGATTAGCCATGCTTGTTTTTTTTTTGTTGTTTTTTTTTTTTTCCAAAACAAGAACCCTTTAATTCGTCATGGCCCTAGGATTGGTTCTACTTTAAGTTTGTTTTAAGTATCATGCACCTCTACTTTTCTGTTACACCGTTTCTTACGTTTCTTACAACAATGATGCGATCAGCGATCAGAATGACATCCACGCGATAACATTTCTTATGAAACAGCCGCAGCTTCTCTCTGATATAGAACCTCAATCTAAACTTTACAAACTTTTTTTTTTTTTTTTTAGGGACAGATACAAGACAGATTAACAATTCAGTAATCTGATTCAGGTATCACAGTGTTTATAGCCTAGGCTAATTCACAACACTAGTCCCCAGAAGGGCTTTTAAAACTGTTCAGATTTCAATAGAAAAGCAGTGGGATTAGTTGTAGAAAAATAAATAAATACAGTGAATTTGTCAAGAGAATCAAATATGAAAATATTACACAATTACTGACTCATACAGTCACATTTCACTCTTTCTCAGCCCCCTCTCTCCCCTCTGACGCCCCATATTCTCTCTCTCCCCCTGTTTTTCACACACACAATTCACGCATGGTGACATTGCTATTGTTGCGGAAGTGAGGACTTTCTTTGTTACCAAAACCAGCCAAACTTTTCCAGAGAGGCTCCATGTTGCTAGGTTCTCGGTTGCCGTGACAATGAGACTGTACTTCCGCAGTTTGTTTTATACTTTTTAACTATAGAAAAAACTATAAGTGGATTAAGAGCATGCAGCTGCGATGAATTAATATAGCTAATTTACTTTGTATCTGGACCTAAAATGGGCATAGAGACATTTTGAATCACTATTGGCTTTAATGTACAGATGAAAAACAGGCCAATTTACAGGGAGTAGAATTACCCGAGGACCTCTGAGTTTGCTGAATTATAGTAGGCAAAATTTGGAGGAATTTTTGCAGACATTTTTTGAGACATGGGCGATTGGCAAGAGACTAGGAACACAGACAGTAGAATTTCTCCCAGGTCCCTAGGCAAAATTAATCTTGTGCGAATCTCGGCCTAAAGACAAATTCTATGCTCAAGACCTTATAGTTTAAATCTGATTTATACTCATCTGAGACATGAGTCCAGGTTTAGGTCTCCTCTAGCCCTGCTTTTAGTGAGAAGTTAGTCGGAGTGGTACCTGGGAACCAAAAATATTTATTAAAGTGGT
The DNA here is from genome assembly GCA_019594935.1 of Periophthalmus modestus. NCBI lineage: Eukaryota > Metazoa > Chordata > Actinopteri > Gobiiformes > Gobiidae > Periophthalmus > Periophthalmus modestus. The sequence continues at coordinate 7,557,588 of JAIEZT010000009.1, forward strand.
ATTTAAGTGAAAAGTTTGAGCGCTTCTGATTAATGCAAATATTAATGAACATTCCATTGCGTAGTTTTAAAATGCATAGCTCTACTAACTAAATATATAATAAGAAGAAGGAATAATTCAACAATCAAGTCTGTAGGTTTTCAACAAAATATACCCATATATTCATACTTTTTGCCACTATTAATTCACAAATATTTGGTATAATGTTGCATATTGCTCACTCTGGGTTGTTTTACCTTATTGTTATTCAGTTTTTAATCTGGTGTCAGACTGTGGCGTAGATGGTATAATTTTGGCCAGCGGCTTTAGAAATATACACAGAATATGAAAACGTAATAGTTAAACAAAAAGTTGCTTGGTTAGCTACAACGGTGACACAAAATCAATAAACCCAACTAAATCAAAAGGTCAACAGACTGCTTCTGAAAACGGGCTCTTGTACTGCAGGAAGCACCCAAAAAATAGAACACAATATAGAACAACAGTGTATATGTTTAGATGGAGCTAATGAGGCAGACTCCATATGGTGCTACTTTAAACATCAAAATGAGAATATGCATCCTTTACATAGCATATGCTGTAGTAATACTAAATCCAAAATATAAAGGGAGGCTATGGAAATATATTATAGTAAGCAGAGCAGATGCTAATGCTGTAACAAGACATCTGTGTAATTTCTCAGACGTCCAGGTATGATCCAGAGCAAAAGGAAAATTCAATTTTGTCAACTGGACAAAAGTTTTAGAGTAAAGACGTTTCATCACTCATAAAAGCACCGTCTTCAGTTTTGGTCAGATTGCTGGTGGACACTGCCTTGTATGTATCTGAAGGGAGAAGCTAACTACACTGAAACTAGCACACCTATTTTCTACAGTTTAACAAAAATTGCCTCTTTAACTCCCCTCTCAAACCATTCCTTTTCTTTGCCTAAGATCTGTACCTCACTGTCTTCAAAGGAGTGGTTAGTGGCTTTGAGATCAAGATGTACAGCAGATTGTGGTCTCGAGCTGCTCTTGCGATGGTGTTGGTTCATTCTCTTATGGAGTGGCGGTTTTGTTTCTCCAATGTAATGCTCACTGCAGTCTTCACTACACCAAATGGCGTAGACCACACTGGTTTGTTCGTGCTTTGAGGGTTTGTCTTTTGGGTGTTTGTAGGTTTGAAGCTTTTCAGACATGCCAGCTGTGTAGGCAATAGTTACACCTCTTCTCCTAGGGTCTGATTCTCGGTTGTAACAAGACAGTAAGTTATTGTAGTGCAACATTTACTCTTAGACTGTTTTAATTAAGTGTTAATCTCGTGTAGTGGTGGAGGTAGCAATCTGGAGGCCCTTGGGGTGTTTGAGTTCAGGAGCCTTTATATTATCATCTCTTTTCCCCCCATTGTTCTTCAGATGCACACATCTCTATTTATTTTATTTAGGGTGGACTGGAAGCTTTTTGCATGCAGTAATTTTTAAATGCCTATTTTTTTTTTTTTTTTTTTTTTTTTTTTTTTTTTTATAGATACCCTATTGTCAAATGACACATTTATCTCTACCCTGTCACGTTTAAATCATGTTTTAATCCAGGCCTATGTAATGAATTTTTCATATTGAGTCAGAGATCTAAATTCTGGTGACAAAACCAGTACAGATTTGTTGCAGACAATTTACACTTAATAGAGAATGTGGACTTTCAAGTAGCTCCGAGACACAACAAGAAACACTTAGACTCTAAGGACTCTTCTCCTATGAAATAAACTCTCAGTCAATGGCTTTTAGGTTTGCACCCTGCAGTTTTCATCCTTTACTGCAGAAGGAGAGTACATAACACCTCGTTACAGATGCACGTGGCTAATTTGCATATCTATATACGGGAGAACTGTCACTCACTTGTCTGAGGAGAGCTAAAACACACGGAGAGTCTGAAAGTCTGTGGTAGAGAAGATTACATAGGAAATAGTACACAGCACAATGAATTATATTAAGTGGGTTAAATGATGGTTTAAGTCTAAACGTATTTTTTCATTGGGACTTCTTTTCTGTGCGTAAGGTTTAGCAGCTTGTCATCTCCCTGGCTCTGGTTATATTTATAATTAATATGTACAAACAACAATATTTTGAGGGTGCAGCATGTTAGTATGCAGTTAGTATGCTGGTTTATCTAAAAGTGGACCAGAACATTGATCCTGTGAACAGACTTTTTAATGGGTAGCTGTGTCTTAAGTGAAAATAATGCTAGAAAAGCCAACAGGGCCCCTCCCACTGTTGGACAAGTGCATTCTAACAGATAAAATGTATTTGACAGTCACATTCTATTTTGATATTCTGATATTGAGAGAATATCAACTGGGGCTGAGGCCTGGACCATTGGTGGCCCCTGAAGGGCAATTGACTAGGGGCGCTAGGTGGCTGCCTACTCTTTCCTAATTTTAACATCACCCCTGATCTTATGGAGCAACAAGCGTTTCACCTACTAGGGAGTTCCAGAAGTAAATTTCCCATTATTTTTTTGTCAGACTTTTTGAAAAAATTAAAGACACAACTTTTTTTTTTTTTTTTACTTTTTAAAACTTAAGCTTTAGCAACATGTTACTCGGCATTGTTTAGTTTCAGAAACAGATTTTTCAGTAAAGAAAAATCTTGATTATATCATCATCTACCACAGATAAATCTCCTTTTTTTTAAATGTGAAAAAAAAAAAAAAAAAAGAATGACAATTTTATTTCTGTAACCTATGGTGTTGACTATTGAGATCTATTGGTAGAAATGGAGGCTAGTAGTAGTCAAAAGTATATGTACTATAGTGTTAAACTTCATTAGACATTACATTGAGTTGCTTTTCAATTTGAACTCACGTATTTATACTCCAGAATATTACTCCAGTGTAAGATGTTCCATGTCTCTCGTAAAGGGCACTCTTTGTTCCAGCTAAACCCATATTGCATCAGACACATCTGAAAGCGTCTCTCTGATCTTCACTGGAGTTATCTGTATTTTTATGTGCATTAAGTGCATGCTCTGTTTTGACTGGGCCCATCACTGATATCACTGTCCCAGGAGCAGGGATATCAGGCTGAAATATTGAAATAAACGTATGTGAGTGAGTGAGAGAGAGAGAGAGAGAGGGGGGCATGATCCCCAGAGAGGCAGCGCCGCGAGGTTTAGGGGCTAATGTAGCGTAGCACCTTGTTATTGCGCTGAAGGACGGGATTTTTGCATTATGTAACGTTTATTTTCCCTTTTCCCAGTCTGACTGCAGCTGCTACTGTACAGTGTGAGCGTGTGTGAAGGCATCAGAAAATAGTTGAAAACTACTCTACCACAACAACTGCAGTACTGCTTATCATACTCTGCAAGTTATATATTTGCTTTAGGCCTGTTACGATAGTTACTATGTCGACTTGTCGTTTAATATATGAAAGCTGGAACAATATATTTTCGGGCTCAACATTTATCATGTGTACAATTTCTTTGAGCTGTAGAGAGTAGAATAAATAACGTCTCTGGCTGATTCATTCTGATTCATTTGTTGCAGCTCATGCTTTCTGATGATGCAGTATATTTAAAAATTGGTTTGAATGGTCATTGTCACATTTTTACTTAGCGCTTTTCCACCTTCAAAGCACTCACATCAATGAACCACAGTGAGAATCGAATCGCCAACCTGTGGATCAAGAGCGATATTTAAACCACAACCACTGATCACTGGATGAACAATCTACCAACTGAGCTACTGTCTGTCAGTGTCATACAATGAAATACTACAATATACAGTTGTATATTGTAGTATTTCTCTGTAGCAATATACTGTTCCTTACAATTTGTTATCGTACATAAGTGGAATTGTTAATAGCAGAAGTGTTTGTATTTAACAACAAAAACAAAAAAAAAAACATTGTGGCACTATACTTGCTAAAAATGAATGAATAAAACATAAAATTACACTTAAACAACAAAATAAGAAGTAATATTTTTCTCTAAAGGTTATGGACTAAAAGATCACCTGTATCAGTTAATTATATTATATACTTGTACTACTGACTGCTACTTTTAGTTTACTTTTACCTCATGAAAAGGGAGTAACTAGACTAGTAGTCCATCCATTTCCCCATTAGCCCCGCTTCATTTTACAATTTTCATATTTATTCACTATTTTACATTACTGAAAATCAAAAATGCTTTAGCCAATTAATATTCCCTTTTATACTTCTCTTTGCTCTTCGTCTGGCACTGCCTTGCTATCAGAAGCGACACGCTGTCCTCTGCTATTTTTATCCCATTTAACCTGTCACCAGTACACCCTGTTTTATTCAGCTGTTGAGTGTGCGCTCTAGCCTTTGAAATACAATTCTTAATATAATTTTTTTGCTCTTTTGGCTCTTCATAGGAGCACTTTTCTCCCCAGCGGGCCCTCACCATCTGTTTTACCACGAGCTGCTGTAGGTGGCAGACAGACATGTTGTTCCACTGAAAGCAACACGGGCTTTTAACTATCACTAATGAGTCTTTCCTCTATTTGACTACAGGCAAAGGGAATATAGCCTTCTGAGGGTATGGGTAGCCTTGAGGGAATAGCGGTAATACGGTTGCAATGGGAAACACTTTGTCAGTATAATGTGGGGATAAACAATATGGCTGCAAATGGATCGCAATCGAGATCTGAGTGGACGCATATACCAAAGGGGGCAGTTTTTAGTGTTTTTTTTTAAAGCAGACCTATTTGACTTTTTAGAGCTTTTATAGTTGTTTCCCCTCACCATTTACTCACCCAAGGTTGTATTTGGAGTGATTCGTGCATGTTTGAACAATCTTCAATCACTTATTTCCAAACGTTGTATTGCTGATGAATCCTTGTTTTCACTGTCATACACTCTTCTCCAATTTTATTTTCTCAATCGATGATACGTGTAGGATTTGTAAAGATTGCACAGTCATTTTGGGACAAATGAAAAAAAAAATCCACTGCTTGCTAGCGTGAGCTACAGCTATCCATCGGAAGTGCCGACTTTGTTGTGATGATGTCAGATTCCATTGGGTACCACAGTTTTCTAATGCGAAAGTGAGCACTGAGTGACTTGTTTCTTCTATTAAGTTGTTTTTGATGAATATTGCGATTTAGAATGTGAAACCTGTGTAATCTCCTTGCCGTCCAAGCCTGATCCATAGCTACCGAGGATGCTGTGTGTGTGAAATCACTCATTAGGGGCCTGAATAACTATGCTAAGTAGGACTCAGGCACAGTGCACACTTAGCCCTAGCCTACAAACAGAAACTGTAAACAATAGTTGTTTTGTGTTTCAATGTAGCTAGCTCATCCCTTCAGATAGATATAAGGCAGAGTTCACCAGTAATCTGACCAGAACTGAAGACGTGGATGAGTAGCAAAAATGTCTTCACTCCTACAACATTTGGTCCAGTTGACAAAGTTCTTCTTTTGCTATTAAAATGTGCAAATTACAACATAATGATCTATATGTATCATAGATTATAGATTATATCCAGCAGACACAAGCACAATAGATCTTCTTTAAGTATAATTTCCTTCACAAACAAAATTATATGTTTTATTATGCGTTTAACTGCTAATTGTGGATTTTATATCTTTATAAATATATTCTGAAATGTGATTCTTGTGTTATTAGTCTTTTTGCCAGTTGTGAACTTTGAACAGAATCCTTTTGTAGAAACATAAACCTCTAATCTAATCACAATCAAAATGCATGTCAGAGAAAATATACGTTTTTAGATATTTTCCCCAAATCGTTCAGCCCTAAAATGAATAGGTCACTTTTGCGGTTGGACAAATAAATAAATTACATCAAGTAAAGTGACAGGACTTTGGACACAGCTGGTGCCATTGGTTTTGAGGTCAGAGGCAAAATCCAAGCTATTGGTTTGAGCCCCAATACATTTATAGCAATGATCTTGTGTCCTCAGGCAAGACACTTCCAACACCTTTCCCTATGAATGAGTGATTTAACCATGTGCCAAGTTGTAAGGCAACGTTGAGTGTTTAGGAATGTGCTGTGTACGATTTCAGTAAGGTGGTGAGGGCTAAATGAAAACCACTAACCTTCTAGTCATAGGCAACTACCTCTTTGACTATATCTAGCATTGATGTTTGAACTGATGTTTGATATTTGTGATGTGATGGAATCTTATTATAGAATAATACAGCAAAAGTTAATGAGTTCTGGCTCTGCACATTCTCTAATGAGTCACCTTATATGGGTGTTATAATGGCCATAACGCTGAAATTCCTGACTCAAAGCAATTCATAAGCATCCCTGTCCTATTGAAGAGTGGTTGCCTGGTGACTGCAGCCTACATGTCATGTCTTCTTCTTCATGTGTAAAAAGTGGAACTCATGGAGGAGGAGAGCGTTAACATGATGTCTTCCCTTTATCTTTTCCTCTCCTCCGCTTTCTCTATCTGTCTGTCTCTCTCCCTCCACACCTCTCACTGTCCTTCAAATTGAAGGAGGAAGAGAGAAAAAGAGAGGGAGAGAGATGGACTCTCTTCTTTCTTTCTTCCTCCTTCACTTTGTCTCCTTCTCCTCCCTCTCAATCTGTCTCTCTCTACCTCTCTGTGTCTTTTCATCTCCCCTCACTCTCTCTCTGTCTTTCTCCTTCACCTGTCTCTCCCCCTCTCTTTCCCTGTGCCGCTCTCTCTATCTCTCTGTATCTCTCCCTTTCTCCCTCTCTCTACCTTCTCTCTACCTCTCTCTATCTCTCCCTTTCACCCTCTCTGTCCCTTCTCTCTCCCTCTCTCTCTATATGTTTCCTTTTCTCCCTCTCTCACTCTTCTCTCTCCCTCTCTCTCTGTCTCACTGTATCTCTCCCCTTCACCCTCTCTCTCCTTCTCTCCATCTCTCAATTTCACCCTCTCTATCTCTTATCTCTCTTTTGTTCCCTCTTTATCTCTCCCATTATCTCTAGCTGCCTTCTCTCTCCCTCTCTCTCTATGTCTCGCTTTCTCCCTCTCTCTCTATCTCTGTATTTCTCCCTTTCACCTTCTCCCTCCCTTATCTCTCTCTCTCTCTCGCTCTTTCTCTATCTCTCTTCATCTCTCCCTTTGTTCCTCTCTCTCGCTCTCACTCTTTCTCCATCTCTCTATATCTCTCCTTTTCTCCCTATCTGCCCCTTCTCTCTCCCTCTCCTTCTCGCTCTCTCTCTGTATCACTCTCATTCTCCCTTTCTGTCCCTTCTCTCTCTCACTCTCTCTCTATCTATCTGTATCACTCCCGTTCTCCCTCTCTGTCCCTTCTCTCTTCCTCTCATTCTCTCTCTGTCTTGCTGTATCACTCTCATTCTCCCTTTCTGTCCCTTCTCTCTCTTTATCTGTATCTCTCCCTTCTCTCTCTATCTCTCTGTATCACTCTTGTTCTCCCCCATTATCCTTTCTCTCTCGCTCTCTCTCTATCTCTCTGTATCTCTCTCGTTCTCCCTGTCTGTCCCTTCTCTGTCGCTCTTTCTCTTTGTGGCTTGCTTCTTTCCTCTTTTGTATTCCCAGTGAGGATGTAAAGGACAGCGTTCCCGCACATGCCACCTGCAAATGTGAAGAAAGAGCATTTTCAATAACGTTGCTGTCTTCAAACCAGCGAGACGCTTAAGGCTAGAAAGACTGTTTTTCTGAATAATGTTTTGTGATCCACTGAAGAAGATTGCCTTAAAAAAAACTCTGACCAGATTATGCAGATGTTGCTAAATTGGTGCATCTAAATGACCAGTTTTTTTGTTGCTAAAATACTTTGAGAAACATGTTTATTGTAATCAGCCCATTTCAGTTTAAGGCCACAATGAAGAACAGGTGGCGTACCCTCTACCAGAAAAAGTGCACCATTAACAGTGGTATCTGTACTTACTTAGGTACAGATACTAAATACTTTTTCACTTTTACTTCTCTACATTTGAGAGCAGGTCTTTGTACTTCCTACTCCACTACATTTTTGGACTGAAAAGTAACCATTTTTATTACTGTTTGAAACCTGCTGAAAAGCCTGAGGGTTTAATTTTCAGAGTTTGCGCAAACAAAAATATGCAGCTAGAAAAAATTTAATAAATAAATAAATAAATAAATAAATAAATAAATAAATAAATAAATAAATAATAATAATAATAATAATAATAATAATAATAATAATAATAATAATAATAATAATAATAATAATTTAATTGTTTCTGAATCAATACGTTTGAAGATTTATTAAATCTCAAAATTGTACGTTTTTAAATGAATACTTAATTATTTTTTTTTTCATGTGATACTTTTACTTTTACTTGAGTATTTTTTCTGCTCTGGTATCTATACTTCACTTCACTTATCACCACTGACTTTTAATTGAATAAAGGCCATTGTAATGTAATGGAGGTACACCACTGAGACTCATGATTTCTTGTATAGCTTCCCTGAAAGTATTTATAAGACTTGACATAAAAATCTATGGCATAAATATAGGGGCATTCTGGGCTCCACTATTTGCTGAAAATCCTCTAAATGAATAAGTTGCCATTACTATTAACAAGTACACAGTTATAAAGTACTTGGATTAACATTACGGATTGCCTGACTTTGCTTGTGGCTTAAATCTTCCATGGCAAGATTACGCCGCCAAATGTTTCACTTGATGTGTGAACTGTTTATCTCTCGCACCAGATGTCTTGCTCATTTAGGGTCAAAAAGAGGAAGATTTGGAGAACAAGTGAATGGAAAAAGACTTTAGTCCAAACTGTTCCAAATGTGCGCAGCTTTGGCAGTTCTCTCATCTTTTTGACATCCTTTGTACTGCAGGGGTGACGGTAGCTCAGTCGGTAGAGTGTTTGTCAGATTCACTAACCCATAGGTTGGCGGTGTGATTCCAGCTCCCACAGATGAATGCTGTTGTGTCCTTGGGCAAGACACTTAACCCACCTCATCCCCAGTGTGTGTGTGAATGGGTGGGTGATTCCTTGATGTAAAGTGCTTGAGTGCCTTGAAGGTAGAAAAGCGCTATATAAAAAAGTGACAATTAGCTTGCATGAAGACCAGGCAGAACTATAACAAGTAATTTTCAATGTTAAACTTTATTCATCATTAGTTACACTGTGTTTTGCATTTAGGTAGCTGAAATCCAATGTATATTTGAAACAAAGCTTTGCAAAACTTTTTGAAGAAGCACACAAATCAGCAGAGACAATTGCTTGTTTTATTCTGAAAATGAGAGAGAAGGGAAATAGAAAATTGAAAATGTTATCTTAAAAAAACGTAAACATAGCGGTGAGACACTGAAAATAAGACAAAAGAGATATAAAGTATGAAGTTTATTCAGTGAAATAATGAAATAGCTGCCTTTGTTTCCTGGTAAAAGGAGCAAACAGACTGAAAACTTTCCTTATGTCTTTTGCCTCTACAGACAGAAAGACTATTGCTCTGCTAGAAAAGTTCTGTAGCATGGCATTAAACTAATCTACCTTGCATTTATTCAATTACAGTTACCTCAAAAAAACACAGGCCTGACTTGTAACATAGCCCGATGGTGTCGCCTGCTTTTTTCCATGGAGATAGATTTGTTTAAAGAAGACCTATTGTCCTTGTGTCTGCTTTATAGTTATAATATATTGAATCATTGTGTTATAATTTGCACATTTTAAATTGCAATATTCATTTAAAACAACTTCATAAAAGAAACAACTCCACTGACTTCCACGTTAGAAAACTGGTGCCCAATGAGAGCTGACGTCATCGTAAACGTCAGTACAACAAAGAGGCGTGGAGCTGTATGCCGGTGAAAACGAGGATTGATCGGCAATATGTCGTATTGAAAATAAGTAATTAAAGCTTGCTCAAACATGCACGAACCACTCCAAAAAAACAACTTCAAGGGGGGAAGTGAGAAAGGGAAACAACTACAACATGGCTCTGAAAAAGTCGATTTTGCTCAATATGGTCGGCTTTAATACCATATTGTGGAATATTCTAGGCAAAGGAATATTACTTCATGGAGACACCAGAAAAGTTACATAGTGCGCCTTTACCACAGCAGCTCACCTCTGTTCTTGTACAATGGACTGTATCGTTCTCTGTAGGCATAAATCACTGACATGTGCTTTATTTATTTATTTAGCCTGAATAATGGCGGCTCTAATAGACAGTGAAAGAATGAGATAATGCTACCTCCTGAAACCACTCTATAAACAGCAGCTATAGTCCAGTGATTATTTTGAGCCTGGGGATACTTACACTAAAATACATGCTGTTGTACATTTATTTGCAGTATACCCATTAAAGCCACCTTCAGTATCTAGTCGCTAATGATCGATTTGATTTAACTACTGCTGCTCCAGTTTAGAGTCTCATTATGTGGAGTAAAATACAAAACAAGTCAAAGTTCAGTCTTCTTTGCAAAATGTGGTATCATTTTAAGAGTTCAAATAGGGCCAAAGACTTGTTTATTGGATAATGATAGTGTTTTGTCACGCCTATTTAAAATTTTCACTTTTGGCCTTTTGATATTATGAACTGGCGACATTTAAAAGTTTAGCCACTTCGCCTGATGCTTAAAAAAGGGCTTACAAATTACTATTTCTACCACTACTACCACTAGAACTATTTCTACTATACTGCTACTTTTAATACAACTGCTGTTATACTCCTCCTTCTCCTACTACTACAAACTAATTTGTTGTTGTTGTTTACAGATTTAAGATCTCGCATTTCCCTTGTTCATTAATGACTTACTTATCAGTATTTCTATCATCTATGTTAGTACTACTTCTACTACTACTACAATTACTATTACTACTCCTCCTCCTCCTACTTCTATAAGTATAATTACTATTACTTCTCCTACTACAAGTACTATTACTACTACTCCTACTTCTCTAATTACTGCTAGTACTTTTCCTACTGCTACTAAAATTACTGACGCTATGGCTACTGCTACTACTACTACTATTTCTACTACTACTACCCCTTGAATTACTACTCTCAAAGTACTTGCGTGATTAACAAATTACAACCATGGAGCCCCGTGCCCAGTGGCAGACAACAACACGACACTACTACCACTACTGCTACTACTACTACTACTACTACTACTACTACTACTACTACTACTACTACTACTACTCTATCCTTTCTGACTGTTTTTTGTTGAGGTACCCACATTTTACATCTTACTTTTTTCCTTTTTTATCAGCATTGTCAAGTAACTTACTTAAAACTTAAAAGTCCCATAGTACCAGATGCATCTAGTCTATTACTTTCTAAGCAGGAGGTGATAATTTAAAGGCTCTGTCTACGTTCTGTTGTTTTGACTCACTCTCCTAAATCACTTGCACAAATATTTCACCATAATGTGCTGTTTGAGTATTCGTTTGCCTTTCACAACAAATATGGTGCAGGGATTATAGACTGGAAACGCAATGAATAACAATAAGGAAGGATGCAATGTCTGTGCCCACATAGAGTTTATAGGCTCATTTCTACTGCAGCCTCCAGTCATGTCGGGAGAGATTTTCGCTGTTTGACCCTCTTGTTCATATACTCACTTTACCAAGACAATGCAATGTCAAGTATTGTTCTGTCTTGTTCTGCCTTAACATGTGTGCAGTGCAGTATTAATATAATTCTATGCATATTGGTTATAGGATGTAGTATTCCTAGACTGTATATGTAAATGGACATAGCTAATGTGCTAGCCACCTCATTCCAAATAGGAAGTGTGCTTTCGGCTTCATTGACTCTGGCTCCAATTCACTTTCTATTGAAAAGCTGTGGCCACTATGCTGCCAGGCTCATCTTTTTGTTCTTAAAATGTTTGCATTACTCTGTACTGCATGATTCTGGTGCTTTATTTGGCTATTTTGTCCAAAAATCAAGATATGAAGATTATTAATAGACCAATGAGATGACTTCTTTTCCTGAGATCCCTCCCACTAGTGTTAGCCTCAGGTTTGACTGACAGCATTATTGCTAAGCGCCTACTCGATGCTAAACCAGTGGTGCGAGTGGGAAATTATGTACCAAAAAAAAGTAGAAATATGAAAGAAGAAGAAGAAACACTCAATTTTATTCCCAAATTCAGGTCTGAACTCTGCTCGGAACAACATGCTTTTACTGACAGAGGACTGGCTTAAATGACTGGATCGATTGATTAAAATCCTTTTAAGTGCCTAGTCTGCTAGAATTCTGAATTTGAAAGTGTCTTTTGTTAAACTGTGGTGCTTCCTCTTAATGCTAACCCATATTTTGACCCATATTTCAATTAGTTTGATTCTATCCACCCATATTTTAGGGTTATGAAATGGGCTCATGTATGGAGTACATATTGTTTTGGTACAACAATAGTAGGTTATCAGTTGACAATAGAACAAGTACCACATGCATACTGCTCTTTCAAGACAGATCCGTAATGTATTAAATTTGTTATGATTATATGAGTACCACTGCACTGTATAGTGTTAAGCAGATGTACACGCACTGCCCACTCCGCTTTTATGTGGGTCACAAATTACATTTGGACTACAACATGCGTAATGCCATTTGATTATAGAGTGGTAAATCATTTATACTGTGCAGCATTACATATTTGAGGTGTTATGTCCAATTTCTATGCAGTCACTATAAAGGCTATTATTGAGTATTTGGGGCAACTCCTGGCTCATCTCTCTGGATCTGCAGAACCAGTGCAGTACAAATCAATACTACATAAAGTACAGAAAGTGCTATATTCACAGTTGGTTTGAACCTTGAGTGTCCACTTATAATCATGTACCAAGAACAGTATATGTGGAGATATACAAGAGCTATGAAACAAAAGGAGTGGCCATAGCTTCTCTTTTTTTTTTTGGAATGACCATAGACTGTATAAAGAAGTGGACTAAGGGAGTGTGACATCACCCATAGCGTTCAGTTCCAGTCAAATTAAGCTCATCATGACTGGCAGTTATAAGGGCGAATTTGGAGCTGAAACTGCGAGTATCATAACAACCAAAGAGCCAATCTGGAGCCAGGCTGCTCAAGGTAACACCTCTTCCCACCTACACTGGTGGTTTAGCAGGGAGCATGCACTTGCTTTCAATCAAAACTGTTGCTAACGCTAGTGCGAGTGATCTCAGTTATTAATGTTCACATCTTGAATAATAGTGAAATAAAAATACTAGGATCATGTAGAGAGGGTTAATACCACCATTTAAGACCAAAGTGACGAGCCTGACAAGAGCAGTTACGGAGAGAGCAGCGACTGTTCTTCAATAGAAAGTGAACTGGAGCTCGATGGAGCCGGAAGCGCGTCCATGCTCCCTTCCTATTTGGAACACAGTGGCTAGCAGGTTAGCTATGTCCATTTATGAATACAGTCTATAATGGTAATGAATAATAAGCACACGTTAAAGGGCCTGTACTCAACTTTTTTTCCCATGTATTTGTGCAAAATGTATCTTGCCCCAGTACAGATATAGTGTACAAGCAGTGCTTGTGGTCAAACTCTGTAACTACTTACACCCCTCTGCCATTGAAATCACCACTATTAGTACTATCAAATCTGATTAAAATGAATAAACCCTGTATTTATTTAGAAAAAAAATGTGTGTAAATGTGTATAGTTATCAAATGGAAGGCCCAAGAGGAGGATCGAGACCAAGGAGGGGATTTTGACAGAGAAGAGGATAGGTTGCGTTAAGTACATTACAGTTAGCACATGCTAGCTCAGCTCTCACAGTAAACACAAGCGGAATTGGCTGAACTTGCTGTCGAAGGATTAGGTGCTGTGTGACCGCTGGAAGTCTTTCAAAAAGGATCTTGTTTTGCTTTACTGACTGTAAATGGACAATGGGGTACTGGACAGGAACAATTTAAAAGCAATTATTGGCATAGGCAAAACTAAGACTAAAACTATGTAGTATGCTTAAGTCAACACCATATGTCTCATTTTATCATAAGTATTTAAAATGAAATACAGCACTTTGAGGCAGTGCTGGTTGTTTGTAAGTATGCTTTAGAAATATACTTGACATTGACCTTGACATGCATTTTTGTAGCAATTGTGGCAATTAAAAAGTTGTGATTCCTTTAAAGCTACCATCTGCAAGTTTGCTTGATTTTTTATTTTATTTTTTTCACACCGGTAGATGGCAGAGACCTTGCACACTCTGACAGCAGTGACCTAGGTAGCATCTAGTAAGTTGTAAGAATACAACAGGTGTGGGTTGGCCAATCTAATTACAAGTGGTAGCTTTAATTACCAGCAATGGATTAATTGAGAAATCTGATTACTGACACCCCTGTACTAAATATAACCTGTTCTGTACCAATTGTTCTTTCCCAATTACACAGAATTATATAATGTTTTGGGGTATTTTGTATTTGCAGTCCAATCCCACTCTTGACATAAACACCTTTAGTAGAGTGGTCAGATCCATTGACCTACAGGTTGGCAGTAAGAGTCCAGCTCCCACAGATGAATGCTGTTGTTGTGTCCTTGGGCAAGACACTTAACCCACCTCGACCCAATGTCTGTGTACACTAGTGTATGAGTGAGTGTGAATGGGTGACTGGTTTCTTGATGTAAACTTCCATCTTCAAGGCTTTGAGTGCCTTGAAGGTGGAAAAGCGCTATATAAAAATGTGACACAAAGAAAACACTTTATCTGTATGGGCAGCCATACAGGCCCAAAATCAGAAGTAAAACAATTCAATTCAATAATATACACCGTTTTTATGTCATGCTTTATATCCCCCGGTGGCTAAGCCCATTAGAATACATTCAACACATTACTCTGTGCATGACTCCATGTTACTGAATGCTGCGCACTAAACATAGGCGTATAATAGCCTTAATGAGATCACGCGGTGAGTATCGCTTTCAGACTAACTACAATACACAAAATGTTTTATTCATTTGAAAGTGGCCCCAGAACAATTAGATTAGATATTTGCATAGAGTTGGTCACAAACCTGTCTCCACTGACTAATTATGTGGCTGATTTGCAAATAATGCAAATGGTTCTTTTTGTATTTTTAATTTTCGAGCCTCATTTCGATCCACTTTACTCTGGTATTGTTATCGATTATTGATTTTAACACTGAGTTCAGAACACAGGGCCAAAACCTGGAGTTTCTTCCCCATAGCAGTGACAGACCTGTTTTAAATATAAGCCAGTAGCCATGTAATATTTCTACATTTGCTGTATTGTTATGCCTGCGAGGTGGAAGACAAATTATACTTTTACAACACACATTTGTACTTGTTTACAAACAGAGCATCCTGTTGTTGTGTCTTGAGGCAAGACACTTACCCTCCTTGTCCAAGTATAAATGTGATGTCCATGAGTGATTGGTATTTGTTGATGTCTTCGAGCAAGATTGACAACAGTGTAGCAGATTGTAAATGTTTTTAAAAAGGCGTTATACTTTTAGACAAATTTCTTATTATTCTCATGGAAAAGTTTAGTTAATTACTACTTTAAAGAACTCTGATTGGCATTGCTTTCTGAGAACACATTGAGTACTTTTTCAACCTTTATTTGGTACCTGTGAAGTTACAAAGTTCGCCATGCAACTCATTTAATTTAGTATTTAGTCAGTATATTTACCACTGTCAAATTTTTACCCACACTTCAGCATAGAAAAAATTGGGCAGATACCATATAATGGTGAAATGATGATCTTTTGGTAATAGTAATGGGGATCATAGAGTCAATGATTTGACATATGGGCTGAAGGGAGGGAGCAATGCATTATGGGATCTTCAGTCATATAGACAGGAGAGAATGTCGCTAACTATGTGTGCCTGCAGTATATCCAATGACTACTTTTTTATTATATTTGTAGTTATTGCTTGTAAAAATGGGACTATGTAAACTTTTTTTTTTTTTTTTTTTTCTCTCTCTTCTTGTGCTGTGATTTGCATATTCACTTGGCAAGTCAGCTTTTAGAGCATGGTTTCTCAGTGGCTAGCGCAGATACCTGGTTTAATTGGGTAGAAGCTTTCTGTGTGGAGTTTGCATTTTATTCCCATGTCTCGGTCAAATGACTGAATATTATCTTGGTTCGAATTGAAATAATTGCAGAGCCCTTAATGCTATGGTTTCCCTGATCAACCGCAAAACATACAGTCCTGACCAAGCCTATAATCTGAAGACACCCATGTGCTGGAGAAAACAAATTGTAAATGATACCATTCACATATGTAATGTTTTGAGCTCAGTTAAGGTCATAGTTTGCCTGTTCTAGTCCTAGGTTAGTCCTGGTCTATAGCTTTAGGTTTGATTTTATATATGCAAGTCAAATAGTTAAAAATAACCTGATAGTTCTATTTGCATGTGTGATTTTGGCATTCAACCAGTGTGGTGCATATGTTCCTTTGGCAGTAGACTTGATGAAACTGATAAAACAGAGTGTGAAGACAGTGAGACATTCCAGTCCCTCAGAGTAACACTAAATGCTTGCATATGCACTTTTCCTCTGTGGGACGAGCTACTTAATACATGTGCCCTGAGCTCTGTGCGGCTCACATGGGGGAGCTGTCAGTCACTGTCTAATGTTTCTTATACGAGGAGTACACATGGGGGAGTGGACTGACTTTAATAATGCTGTCAGAAAATATAGCAAAATGTCCAGTTCTGTTATATTGACATGGGGTAGATCAAACATTAGAATATCAATAGTAAACACACAAGAGATGAGATGTTATTGCTTTTGCCTAGATTGTTCCCAAGAATGCCATTAACTTATCAATCTACACAAATATTACACAGTGTCATTAAAATGTAAATCAAGTACTGAAACAGAATATTTAACAAAATTTAACAACAAAATCTACTACTAATACTTCTACAATCATTCAAATAAAGGAGTAGTTGATGGTGGCATGTATTTTTAATCTGAAATGTATCTCTCTGTGTATTCTATAGTCTTTTTTTATTAGTATGCTGTAGCTTCCTTCCTTTTTCTTTATAACAGATTCCAGCATATATATCTTTGCTGGAACTAATAATAGTTAGCAATGCACTGCTGTCAACATAACCCCATTGAAGTTTTCTCTAAATGAAAATAATGTATACATCTCTATGGATGACCTCACCACCACACTCTTGGATGCATGTATATCAGTACTAATTATATAGAATAGGACATGACATTGTAAGTGCCTGGACCTGACTGTATCTCTACTCATTTTTATTGTACTTTATATTTATGCAGTAGTAGTAGTATTGCAGTGGTAACTTCACAGGCAGAGGAAGAGGCAATAACCATATGGGGACCATAAAGTTAATGATATGACATATGGGCTGGAGGGATGGGTGGGGGAGGGAGCAGTGCATTATGGGATTTTCAGTCGTACAGAGAGGAGAGAAAGTCACTAACTATGTGTGCCTGCAATATATCCGATGACTACTTTTTATTTTATTTGTAATTAATGCTTGTAAATTTGGGACTATGTAAACTTTTAAACTTTTTTATTTCCTTTTGTTTTTTGTCTCAGCTTTTATGGCATGGTACCGATACTTGGTTTAATTGGGTAGGAGCTTTTTGTGTGGAGTTTTCATGTTCTTCTCGTGTCTGGGTAAAATTATTGAATATTATCTAGGTTAAAATTGAAATAATTGTGCCCTAGTGCTGCTCCTCAGTCCTGACCAAGGGTGAAGACACCCATGTGCTGCAGAGAACAAATTGTAAATGGTACCATTCACAAATGTACAGTTGTTTAGCCCAGTTTAGTCCATAGTTTGTCCTGTGTTTGTCCTCCTAGTCCTGGGTAAGTCCTGATCTATAGGTTTAGTTTTTTTATTTGATATATGCCAGTGTAATGTACTCTTAGTTACTGTTCCTACCAAGATCCAGTGACTTGCAGTCAGGAGAGGCAGGTGAGGCATGGCCTCACCTGTCATCAAAGAGCAAAAATAAATGAAATGGTTATATTTATCCAATGATTTGTACTATAAAGTTATTTTCTATTTAACCTTGGAATTTTAATTCTTTTTTATTTAAAATCGAATAATTTTTATATTTACTGTTGAAATACTGAAGAGACATGCAGAGATGCACCAGCCATTCGTGCCTCACATGGAGTGACTGTGCTGTTGCTCAGTAGTGACAGCTGCTGCTTTAAGCGACTATGAAAAGGCGCATAGTTACCTGGCCTCATGGTAGGGGCACTCGTGAGCCCAGGGATTCTTGCAACCCGCAGAATAGGGGCCGCAGAATAATGACAGCAAGCTACAATTTAGAGTTAGCAATCTGTTAACTTTTTTCTTCTTGTCTGGCCCTACTTTTTAAATGGAGGAAGATTACATATTAATTCTCAAGCAGTTTTCTAAACTGGACTTTTGGTCGAAGCAGGAGGTTATGATTAAAGGAAGATCAACGCCGGAGCTAAATGGTTTGCTTCAGACTTTGGGAAAAAATATTCTCTCTTTTTAAACAGAGTGGTACGAAATCGTGAATTTAATCACATCAATCCACTGAAAATTGGGGAACCAGAATAAGGATAAAAAACGTATTATTTTTATTTTTTATTTCATACTATTAGAACTATTTCATATGGACTTTGGAACTTTTATTTTGAAATTCTTTTTTATTCTGGCCCCAAGTCACTTACTGGCAGAGGAAATGGCCCAGGGCCAAATTTACTTGCCAACACCTGGTTTATAAATCTGATTGTGATCAGTGCCTCACCAGCCATGAACCTCATTGCACTGCCAAGATCATTTCTCCAGGCTTAGAACTGGCAACAAATCAATGCAATATTTGTTGTATTTGTTTATATATTAATGTATGTATTTATCTGTATTGTGTGTGTATTTATTTATTTATTTATTTTGGGAACAGTGCATATTAAGTCAGACAGACTTGCGATGCAGTTCAAACTCCCACAGATGAATGTTGTCATTGTGTCCTTGGGCAAGACACTTAACTCATCTTGCCCCCAGTGTCTGTGTACACCAGTGTGTGAGTGCGTGTGTGAATGGGTTTCTTGATGTAAAGCGCTTTGAGTGCCTCAAAAGCGGAAAGGGCTATATAAAAATTTGACCATTTACCATTTATCATTGCTGTAGATATGCCAAATCAATGGTGTACAATCTGATTTGATGGCTTACATAATTATCTCCCTAAGCGTTGCACTCACTTTTTACATACACATACATTACTGTTATTGTTTTCTAATGTTGGTAATCACTAGCCATCATAATTTGTCTAATACATTTTTTTGCTTGTTATAGGGCTCATATAGTACAAATATAGCATATACCTCATTTCTAACCCTTTTCCACTGTGAGACCCAATAAGATGAAGTGGACTGGCTCATAGCGTATTTCTTTATGAATGATCCTTAGAAAGCACTAAACCAAAGAGCATCCTAATATTACTGATGGCTATGTGAAGTCTGCCGAGCATTGCTTCACAAGCAGCACACACAGCATGGGACCACTTTGATCAGCATCTTGACCATAAATTAAGAAAATTAAACGGTCTATACTTGATTTCTGAGGGGCCTGGCGATTCCCCAAACAATGAGGTTCAAGGAGGTGCCCCTGCTGACAGCCCCTTCAGTTATTTTCTATTTGGAATTCATTAATTCATTCCAACGGGCCCACGGGTACATGCTAATATCATAGGTTACCAACTTGAACCTTGCATAGATGTGTGCCAGATGACATTTAAATGGGTTTATACTATTGTACAGTACTCTATATTGGTAAAGTAAAAATAATGAGTGGTAATATAGTGACAGTGCTTAGTTGGTGTTTGTCAACTGATCCAAAGGTTGGCAGCTCCCACAGATGAATGTTGTCATTGTGTCCATGGGCAAGACACTTAGCCCTCCTCATCCCAAGAGTCTGCATACACTGGTATATGAAAGTGTGTGTGAATGGGTGAGTGGTTCCTTGATGTAAAGTGCTTTGAGTTCCTTGAAGGTGGAAAATGT
Source organism: Periophthalmus modestus (assembly GCA_019594935.1). NCBI lineage: Eukaryota > Metazoa > Chordata > Actinopteri > Gobiiformes > Gobiidae > Periophthalmus > Periophthalmus modestus. The sequence goes on from JAIEZT010000009.1 coordinate 7,577,480, forward strand.
ACAATTTACCATAATAATATGGGATACCATTCAATTTTCAAAATAAATTGTGCAAAGTATGTCAAATTTGGGAAGTCATTTATTAATTTGACTGGACAATTCGTAATGCATTTCTGAAGGTGCTAAATGTTGTTTAAATGGAATCCATCCATCAGCCAACTACCAGTACCAACTAAATAGACTATGAAATTGAAATGAACAACTGTGGATGCTATAATTTCCCAAAAACTATAATATTTGTCATCCAATAAACTCAATTATAGGTTTTAATTTGCTGTCTGAAGTGAAATGAAGAATTTGAACATTTTACTTTTAATCCTTCATAAAATATTGTTTATAGAAATGACTTAATATGAATTTGTGTACATTTCAAATATGCACATAGACTTTCCTTTATCTGAGCAAAGTTGCATTTTGTGTTAAAAGCTCAGCAGTACAACGCCATGTGGGATTTCATATTTGGTAAACATTGCAAATGCATTGTGTGCTTGTTAGCATACTGCTGTTTTTGTGACTTAAGCACATTTTAGCTTAGCTTCAGCTGCTTCCTGTTCAATATACTGTGTGCACTCGTTTGCCCTGTTTAATGAGGAGGGCAGGGGTCAAGGGAATCAACCAATCAGGTGTCAATTTCAGACTGACGCCTATTGATGACAACCAATCACCAGGGGCATTCTATTGAACAACAGAATGAACCTTGAACTATAGATACTCTGTTCAGAAAAGCGCTAACAAGCAAACTTCATTGTTGCAAATATATAGTAATTCTGGCTTAAATATATCCAAAAACAACCAAATTAAACTTATAAATGACCAGTGGTGGAAGTAATGAAGTACAACAAAATAAATTATATACATATATTACTGCATTTAACACTTTAAAAGTGAAACATAAAAGTATTTCATACAAGTTTAATCTGTTACAGGTTTTAACGGATACTTTCATACTTTTACTTTTACTTCAGTAACTTTTTACCTCTGTATCTGCACCTTTACTTAAGTAACAAAACTGAGTACTTCATCCACCACGGTAAATGACATATGTGCCATTCAGTATTTTATTATTACTATTATCATTATCATTATCATTATTATTATTATTATTATTATTATTATTATTATTATTATTATTATTATTATTATTAGCAGTAGTGGTTGTAGTAGTAGTAGTAGTTTAGTTTTTTTTTTTCTTTTTTATTTGTATTATTATTATTTTTTTTTTTTTTTTTTTGTCTTATGATTAAGTTAGGAATATGCATGATTTGTCTTTTCTATTGCCAAAAAAATGAACCCTGTAATTTCCTATGTTCATTCATATTTATCATTTCAGTGTGATCTGAACTCTGCTTCACTCAGCTGCATGGTTTGGCGACAGTTATCTTGTACTTGATTAGACTATGATTTTTACACTCAGCCATTCTAATCAGCAAATGGACAACATCATGGTGTGGGCAGAAACATGTGAAGGGTTTCAGTACAAAGATACAGACCATAACCTAACTGTGGAGACATTTTTTATCATGTTCATGTGTGTGTAAATTAGAGTAATCACAGTTACCGACTTGAACATTTTGTAATTGTTAACAATGTTGCCATAGAAACTGCGCATTTAGGATCCAAGGATTTAGGGTGACAAAGTGACATTCACCTTTACAGTAATTATGCAGTTGTAGTTTCACTTTTGCTCTAAAATCTAACTTAAATTTAACATATTTAGGTTATATGGAAACATTTTGGAGATAGGTACTCATAGACTGTATGAATATGTGGATGGGAGGGAGACTGACATCACCCATAGCGTTCAGCTCAGGTCAAATGATGCTCATCGAGGCTAGCAGTTATTGGGGCAAATTTGGAGCCAAGTTCCATAGTTGGAATCATAGCAACCAAAGAGTCAATCCAGAGTGAGGCTGTTGAAGGTAACGCCTGCACCACTGGATTAGCAAGGAGCAAGGGCTAAGCAACACTGTCAGACATATTGCTAACTCTAGCGGGAGCGACCTTGAGCAAAGAAGGCAACTGATTTGTCTCTTATTAATGTTCATATCTTGATTTATGGGCAAAATGGCAAAATAAAAACACCAGGGTCACGAGTAGGTTAATACGAACATTTTAAGACCAAAATGATGAGTCTGACAGCAGCAGTTGTGGAGAGGGGTAATGTTTTTTTCAATAGAAAGTGAATTGGAGCCAGTCAATGGAGCCAAAAGGGCACTTTTGCTCACTTCCTATTTGGCATGGCAGCTAGCACGTTACCTTTGTCAATTTACATATATAGTCTATACCGGTGCTTGAATAAGCACACACATAAACATATTTTTGCATTGTTCGGGCCTAAAATTGTCCATACAGTTGAGCCCAGTGAAATGCAGTTGTCAAAAGATCTGAATTATTTCTAAATGGGGAATAGTCAGGTAGGGCATCTAGTTTCATGCCAAAACAAATGCATTTACAGTTTTTGGAGGACAAGGATTTGCACAATATGTCTCATTTTCCATCTTGGGTAATATTTGTTACATTTTTAAGTGCTGTTTGTTATATTCTATAGTTATAGTTTTGGTATTACCAGTGAATGTATCTAGGACTGTGTATTTTTACCACTCTGTCAGAATTAGAATTAATATTATAAGGAGGTTGTATTGTTTTAGCATTCACGTTGGAAGTGTGTCCCAGAAAACTGAACTAAAAATATTGACAAGAAGTGAATATACTTCTAAGAGAAAGATAAATTAAAGCTACCACAGTTGTTAAGGCAGGCTCACAGCTGACAGTTGGATACTAGCTTTTGAAGTACATTTGAACAAAAGCTACTACTATAACATACTACTTCATTGATACGTTATTTGTCATGATGTCAAAACCATATAGTTCTATCTTCAGTCTCTCTGTAAAGATAAAAAAAAATAAAATACAAGATACACAATCCTCTCTTGACCAAAATAGCAGTGAGGGAATTGCCAGGGACTTTTGTGTTGCCTGCTGTCTCGAGCTTGGCATATAACAAAGTTAAACACATTGCTTTTTATTTCTGCCACTTAACAATATTTTAAAGCAGAACTAATCTATTTTTTCCTCAAATGAATTATTTTTTCATGATGGTTAAATGAGTTGTTTAGGGTAAATAATGCTTCGTTCATCTATTCTGTGAAAAATGACACTTGGAAATATAGAAATTACAGACCTTAACTTTCATGCTATTCAAATGAATAATACACTTTTTTTTTTTTTTTTTTTTTTTTTACAAAAGAAAGAAAACACTTAAAAATGTTCAAATGATCATATTAGGATCACTCACTTTTTTCAGGTAAATTATAATAACAAAAATAACAGCTGGGCCCAACGAGTCAATGGTCACTTTTTATATAGCACTTTTCCACCTTCAAGGCACTCAAAGAACTTTACATCAAGAAGCTAGTCACCCATTCATATACCAGTGTACACAAACACTGAGAGTGAGGAGGGTTAAGTATCTTGCCCAAGGACACAATGACAGTGTTCATCTGTGGGAGCTGTAATCTCATCATTAACCTGTGGATCTGACTGTTATGCCAACGATGTTTATATCGACAGTGGGACTTGAACTGCTAACCCACTGATCACTATCTAGTACAGGTCCCACAAATATGGCCTCTCTCTATCAAGTGGTTCATTTATGCGACCTTAGCATAACTGTGCCAAAAATTACAAATTTAACATGGCATAGTATGGGTAGTCTGTTGAAATCATGTCATAATCAATGCTCTTTCATTTGTTAACATTACTGATCATTCTTAGTACTAGCTTAAGGCCTTCAGTTTAAAATAGGGTATCCCTGATTTTCGAAACATGACAGAACTGCCATCACACATCTATGTTCTGATTCCAAAACATATTTCTGATTCCAAAACATATTTCAGTAGCATCTCTTTATTCTGGGTTAGCAATCAAAATCAGAATGTTTTGAAATTATACAGACAGCACATAGCTGTCCAATTTTGTTACAAAGCGCTGGTTTTACACTGTAAGCCAGAGCTACACAATTTGGGGGAAAAAAAAAAATCTTAATTTCTGACAAGCATTGTGATTGTGATTAGATTTATGTTTTAATAACAAGATTCTGGTCAAAGTTCGCATTTTGTGTCCAGGAGAGTTGACAAAAACACACTGTGCGACAGTAGCTTAGATGTTCCGCTCTTGACATAAACATCATTGGTTGAGTGCTCAGATCCATTAACCCACAGGTTGGCAGTGCTATTCCAGCTACCTACAGATGAATGCTATCGTTGTGTCTCTGGGCAAGACACTTAATCCACCTCGCTCTCAGTGCCTGTGTATGAATGTATGTGTATGAATCTGTGTGTGAATGATTGAGTGGTTCCTTGGTGTAAAGTGCTTTGACTGCCTTGAAGATGGAAAAGTGCTATATAAAAATATGGCCATTTACTAATACAAGATGCAGAATAAGACATGATCATTTATTTGTGAAGGAAATACAGTGTCCATTCTAATTATGTCCATTCAAATTACGTTTTCGATCCAATCTCGAATTTTGCAGCCTTCATTATCTATGCAAAAGTAGTTATTCTTTTGACTTTGCTTTGCGCCTTGTGTCTGGCATTTCCTATATGATAACATATATCTCCCAAGATATTTCCTCTCCATGCTCTGTGAATGTACTGCTTAAAGATCCCTTGTTTGTCATGATATCAAAATCACATAAAGTCTACCACATCTGCCCTCACATCCTATTGGCCAAATCTCTCACTACTACTATAACAGCCACACTTAGGAGCAAGGACCGAGACACGCGACAATCACAAGAAAAATGGCGAGATAGAGTAGTGTACAGAGTGACTTTGAGATATGCTCCTTGGTCTTTTATAGTACTGTACCGTAGTTCGGGAATTGACAGGAATCGTAAGCACCTGAGCCGTAGAGAGCCCATCTGTGTCGCTATGGCTCCCTGAATATTCATGGCCAGCCTTCCTCTTATCGCGTTAGATTAGGCCCATGTGGTGAACAGGCAAAGGCAGAGGATGACAACACTGTATACTGTCACAGACCCATACAGGGGTGCAGTAAAGATGAGAGGCAGAGGCACAAGAGGTGAATGTTGGAAATGATAGGCAGTGAGGTAGGTAGATGGATGGAATGATAGATGGATAGACTGATCGAATGAGAGACGACATTGTCTTTTTTCAGATCTGGAGTCATACATGACATTTACATGAGATTGCTAGATAGACTGAGCCCATGGGACCAGAGCGTTTTATGTATTGTATGGGTAACTGTAACTACTACTGCTACTAGCAAGTCCATTACATAGGCCTAAGCTTAAAGTAAACATGTAAAAATGACAAACAGAAAGTTTAAAAATGTATTAGTGAATTCAGTGTTTGTTGTGCAGTTCAGAAGTGACCTGTAAAAGAAAAGAAGTTTAGGCAGGTGGATTTTAGGTGTTATCCATTGAGGTTAGCGGTTTGAATCCTGCCTTCAACATAAACATCACTGGTTGAGTCCTCAGATCTGCTGACAAACAGGTTGGCGGTGTGATTCCAGCTCCCACAGATGAATACTGTCATTGTGTCCTTGGGCAAGACACTTAACCCACCTCACTCCTAGTGTCTGTGTACACTGGTGTGTGAGTGGTTCCTTAATATAAAGCGCTTCCAGTGCCTTGAAGCTGGAAAAATGCTATATAAAAACTATTTATTATGTAGCTATAATAACTATTTACCTACAATTATTTACCATATGAACTGACAAACAAATAGAAGATTCACATTTCACAGTGCATTTGACAGTTGCTGTAATTAAAATGTTAATTATTTCTTGTGTCCACTATCCAAAAATCACAGAGGAGCCGGAGTACCTTAAGGTTCTGGGGCAGACAACTGTGTGCTTAGAAGGAGGGGTGTTCCAAAGTTTTAATCATTTAAAAACTACTGTTTCTACATTTAGCACTCCTAACATATGAAGGGATATCTGTTTTTGTATAAAGGGTTTGATTGGATGGTATAGGACACAGTTATTGCTAAGGTTAAGTTGTTAAACTCACATGTATCTACATCCTGGAGTATGGGAAGGGCCAATTAAGGGAGGTGTTCTATAAAAGGAGCTAACCTCAGTCTGCTCAAGGGAGGTGCTGTTAGGCCTGTCACGACAATTACTAATCAACTAATCGTTCAGTACATGCTTTTTTTTTTAGCCTCAATATATATTGCGTATACCTTTTCTTCACAGTACTGGGGACATTTTTCAAAATTTGACATGGTTTTAAGTCTATATGATGACATTTGGGTTGTAGATGGTCAAATTATTAACTTAGATAACGCATTATAGATGCTAGAACTAACTACTTCAGTGTTTCATTGTACTATTTAAATATTTGTGGCCACATTATGTTTCATATGATTCACTTAGAAAGGGTTTATTGTGATTATCCTGCTTTAAGCTTAGAAGCGGCAGATGAGTCTTTAGTGGTTGTAACACACGTCTGGCAACTGGCCTGTTGTATTTTGTTAAAGGTGTCTTATAAGCCCATTAAAGGGCTCGGCACTTTTGTATGCAAGACACAATAATGAAATAAATCAAATCAAATCAAAAATATTGTTAGAGTTGTATAATTTCATTTCAATATTATCCTTTATTGCGATATTTTTAGAATCAATATATCGCACTTCAAATTTTGTTATCCTGACAGGCCTTGGTGCTGTGGGTACAGACAGTTGTGGCTGTGCTGTTTTTAAATTGGTCCCTTGTCTTTTTGTAAATATTCCTCTTTTTTGTTGATGAATAAATGCACTCAGGTCTGCACTGGACCGATCGTCTCAGCTCTGTTCCTCATTAAAAGTGCTAAGGTTGCTATCCAAGCTATTAGTGTCCAATGCTCAGCCTTGAGTCTCGCCATACACAACTGCAAACACATATTATTTTCTATAACTCTCATCACCAATTGAAAACGCAGCCAATCCAATCATCTTTTGAATATGACTTTAAATGAAATGCTATTGATGGTTTTGCGAGGCTAAATATTTTCTCAAAGTCACCTATTTAAAAACAGGCTTTCTAAGAACTAGAGGTAAAAACACATTTCACAAAGTCAATTGAAAATACGTCAGGGCAGAATGAACTGAGAGCTGCTTAAAACACATTTGGAGCCCGGAAGATGAGGCTGCTGCCAGTTTGCTCATGTATGAAATATGAACTCTCTCAGACAAGGTCACTTAGATTTGACTTACCTAAATATGGCATAAAAATACTGTGAATCGCTGGGGCTCGACGTCAAAGCCAAGAAATATTCATTAAAGAGAAAATCTGCTCTCCCGCTCGGCAATAAAACATCCTTGGAGGGAAAAGTAATGTGTGCTATTATTATGTCAATACCGCTGCCACACAAATCCCCATAGTAAATCTTGTGCAGTTGAAAGTGCTCTTTTGTAAAAGTCACATTAATTGCAATACCTTTTACTCCAAGGAGGAAATAGGGGTCAGAAGTAATTGTTTGGTCAAGATGGTTTGAGTCTTTTGAGATGTGCTCCTTCTACTTTTGTGGTGGGGCATAAATTTCTGCCTTAAGTGGGCACTGTGGTAATGTGGTAAGTAGATAAGGTGGAGCAGGTTTTTGCAATGGGAGGTGCAGTAGGCAGATGTGTTGTATGTGCTCAAGAGGCTGACACGTGATTGCAAACCACTCCCTAGATGCTACTTGAATTTTAAATGTTGAATAAAAAAATGTAAATATAGTGCTCGTACGTATTCTATATCGCAAAAAAAATTGCCCATTAAAACTACATATGCAATAAATGCACTTAACATCTTTTAAGAAACTTTTTTATAAAATAAGCTACATATTTAAAACGAATAATAATGTGTTGGATTCATATAGCACATTTCTAAACACTCAAAGTGCTTTTACATTCACGCCAAACTTTGTGATGTTATGTACTATTGTAGCCATAACTGCCCTGGGGTAGACTGACAGAAGCAAGGCTGCCCCTTCCACCCCATTAGCTCCCGCAACCACCACCAATCATTCGCGCACACACCACATTCATATTAGGTAATGTGGGCGAAGTGTTTTGAGTAAAGACACAACAATAGTACTCTAGAGACCCTGCCACCCCACTGTCATTTGAATGTATCATCAGGGGTTCACATTACACTATTTTCTGATTGTCAAAAACATAGCTGGAGTTGTGTTTTGTTTCATTCACACATGTTCAATGCATATTTAGGCTGAGTTTTTCTCTCAAAACTCTCTGAAAACACTCTGTTCCACCTTGTGATGTCATGTGGTAATACAGGAAGTTCTCCACTGTGTTTTTAAACTCCATACACTTTCACTAGAACCATTTGGATAATTTCAGCCCCAGAATTGCCAGTCTCTACTGAACAAAAGGTAAAAGGTAGCTGTTAACTTAAAAACTATCACTACATGACATCACAAGGTGAAAAGGGGCATTTTGAGCTTTGGAGATGTAGATAGACTAATATTGCAGGATTACTCAAACATGTGTGAATGAAACAAAACACAACTCCAGGTATGTTTTTGAAGTTTACAGGAGTAATTTTTGTGTAACAAGAGTAATTTTTGCATAACAAAACTGCGGCTTTTGTGCTTAAGATCCAAACAAGTCAGATACTGAGATAGTCTTACTATTTGGACAGTTGTGTGTGCATTGGCTCATATCTCATGACAATATCACAGTTGTTGATTTTTTCTAGTGGATGGCGCAGTGGTCAGCCATGCTTTATGTTCCACGCGAATAAGGGTTACCTATGTGCCTCATGAATTCTTAAACAGCTGCTCCGGGCTGAGGCAGGGAGGCAGGAGACTGGGGCACTTTGTTACGAGGCATCACCACAGCGGGTGCAAAGCAGGGTGCCGAACATCTGTTATGTGTAGAAAAAAAAGAGCAAAAAAACACAATGGTGTGAAGTATAAATACATTTGCATATGCATAGGTTCTGCTTCCCTCTATAAAAGAGGTCTTGAAGTGTCAGCACTTTGAGAAGGCTCTCTTAAAACAGGATTGTACATCTATGCACTGGAAAATAATAATTACTGAAATATGTGTACATTAATTATACATATGAAACTGCAACTCACATTTGAATTATTAGATGCTAGACACAAACATATAATTTTCCATAACAATACGGGTTTTCATTGCTTGATTAGCCTCACTGGAAAAATATATAAAATAACATAGGAATGCTTTAATAATTACAAAGTAGAGCCTCATTCAGCAGTAAACACTAACTTGGAGATTGGCAGTTTGATTGCCGATTGTTGTGTCCTCAGGCAAGACATTTAACAAACCCTGTCTGTTTGAATGAATTACTGGCAATTGGCATTGCTTTATTCTTAAAGAAGATCTATTGTGCTTGTATCTGTTATATAGTTATAATCTATGACACCCATGGATTATTCTGGTATAATTTGCACATTTTAGAAAACTGCAGTGCCCAGTGGGAGCTGACGTCGCCGTAAACATCATCACAACCAAGAGCCGTGTAGCTGTCAGCAACTTCTATGGATAGCTGCAGCTCACACTAGCACTAACCCCATCCTACATGTATCACCGATTAAGAAAATAAAATTGAGGAACGAAGAGAGCAGTGGGTGTATGCTGGTGACAGTGAAAACGAGGATTGATCTGCAATATGGCTTCTTAAAAATAAGCGATTAAAGATTGTTCAGACATGCACGAATCACTCCAAAAACAACTTTGAGAGAGTAAATGAGAAAGGGAAACAAATATAACATGGTTAAGCTCTGAAAAGTCTATTTTGCCTAAGAGGTCTGTTTTAAATGTTTCCTTTACTTACATTGTATCTCCAAAAAATATCGCATTGACATAAATTGTGTAAATGCATAAGACAAATGCTAAACTCATTTCTCTTCTATGCTCTGATGCTATCCCATATGCCAGAACACACATGGTAATTGCGTGGGCTTTTGCATTGCTGTATGAATTATTTATGTACATTGTCTGACGAGCCTGTTCCTCTGTTCTAGGTGCACAGGAGGTGGTGATCCGATGTCCGCTAAACCACATACAATGCACAGGGACCAAAAAGTGCATTCATTTCAACAAACTCTGCAATGGGGCAAAGGACTGTGACGATGGCTATGACGAGGGGGTACACTGTCGAGGTAAGATGCTGTAATCTAGTGCCACCAACTCCCAATGAGCTTTCACAAAACAGGAATTAATGAGTAATGCTGACTGATATGCTAATCACTACTCGCTTATGCTGCCTGAATTATCAAAATGTGGAAATAATTTTATACGCAGTAAATTGGAATGCATTTTGCTAATTAGATAACTGTTTACAAAGTAGTTTAATTAAGATTTTATAAGAATGGTATAACAGCACTGGGATGAAATGTGGTAAGGGATTTACTCTCTTTGTCACCAATACATGAATTAGGGTGACAGTAGCTCAGTTGCTTGAGTGCACACTGATCCAAAGGTTTGTGGCTCGAATCCTGCTCAACGTAAAACATCATAATTTGAGTGGTCAGATCCACAGGTTAGCGGTGCAATTCCAGCTCCCACAAATGATTACTGTCATTGTGTCCTTGGGCAAGACACATGAATATATGTATGAATGGGTGAGTGGTTCCTTGATATAAAGTGCTTTAAGTGCCTTGAAGGGGGAAGTTGAGTTGTATCTTGGAGTCTGACAGTGTTCTTAAAGTTGATAGAACAAAGAACATTTGAAAGTGAAGTTATTTGTGTAATTTGACAACTTTCGTCTGAGTGCAGAGAACATGGTGTTCCAAATGTGTTGACATATTATGGCCTGAGGAATGAATGTGGTATATAACTCAAATTGCTGATAGAATCATTGGTGGTCAAATGCTGGTAAAAACAAAGAGGTATAAAGGCATATTTTGTGCACTGCAATGTGTAGTTAGTAAACTATGGTTCATAGTGTAGGACTGAACATCAGTCTAATTAGTTGGTGCTGCCCTGTCAAAGTACCTGCACTTATAGATTTATATTAGTCTAGACTGGGTGCACATGGGGTAATTTGTGTTATTATATTGTTGTAAAATTGGTAATCATATATTGTAATGTTTATTGACATGTGTTTTTAGTGTGTTCACCTGCCCAGGGACTGCAGATGGAAAATAGCAGTAGCTAAATCTGATACAAATCATCTTTTCCTTGTAAGATTAATGAATTTGTATATGGTCCCTGACAAATAAAGAATAAAGAAAGAAAGATACATAATGTGACAAATAGCATCTGGCAGCTGCCCATAATCCCATGTGATAGTCATAGATGCAAATTTGACGATATTTTTACACACGGGTTCCATTCATCTTTTTTGTATTTTATTTTATTAGAGAGACTGCAAAATGATTACCTTCATGTCATGGATGAGTTTAGAACTGTAATGGAAATACAACACTTTAGCAATGTGGATGATTTGCTTGACATTACAGGCAAAAGTTGTTTTTGTTTTTGCTTGTTTGTTTTTTCAACAAAGTTGTAATGTCTAATTTACACCTAAATATTTGATTTTATTATTTAATTTAATCATCTTTAATTTTTCCAGCCCTATAGCCTGTTCAAAAAAATCACAAAACATTTAATTTGTCTTATATTTATATACGAAAACTACAGAAGAAGTTTCTTTTTTTTTTTTTCTAATCACCTGCAGTGCTTTGCCTTTAAGAATGGTTGTTGCAGGGAAACTCTTTGCTTTTTGGGTTTTTTGGGGGGTTTTTTCTGCACAGTATCAATAATTCAATACTTCACTTTCCATCCGTGCGCTGATTTAACCTTGACCAACATTTCAGAGTCTGCTTGGCCTGTTTTCTGTATAGAGCAGCTTCCAAAGCCTACTCTCTGTCTCCCTTCTCCTGTCAGTGCAGAGACAAGTCACTCAGTGGGACAGGAGCGCTATGTGATTGTGTGGACATCAGTATTTTGCTCTGGACAATCTTAGCAACTCTACCAAGCTGTTACGGACACCTGGCTGCAGTGATAAGGCGTGATTGCTGGCGGTTTTTACACAACAGTCACTGGCAGACTCACGGCTTGACCCCGAATGAACCCTAAGACAGTTAAAACCCCGCTGAGAATGGTTTGTGAGAGCCAAGAAAATCTACTTTCTGAATTATTACTGTAAGACTGACTTTTCTGGGCAAAGCAATGGATTTTTTTGCTCTATACACAGTGAAATATAAATGCATGAGAAAAGTAGGAATTAAATCACTATTGATCCAAACTGGGGGACATGGTAACAGGGTGCCCGATGCGTTCAATAGAAATAATATGATTTGATTGGTGCGTCGGGTTCGGAGTTGTGTCTGAATAATTTTTCACATCTCAAAAGCAGCAATAAATAAACAGTTTGATTTGTGTAAATGATTGAAATGGTCTTTTTAACGTTGAAGAATGTTTGCACTATAAACAGGTCTTTAAAGTAAAATCACTATTGACTCAAGTGTGGAAACAAGATAAGAGTGACTATTCGATATTAATAATGTGATATCATCTGGCAGTACTGTGGTGTTCATTTGATTAGTTATTGTGGTCTGTGAAAAAAAAAAAAAAACTAAACTTTGGAGGGATAATTGATTGACTGATCTCCCACTCTAAAGCAGTATTTGGTGCACAAGTGGGCATGAATAATAAAATAGCATCTTAACATTGTGAGGTGGTTTCAGAGTTTTCAGAAATACTGAAAATTTAAACCGTACCATCTTCTTCTGAAGCATATGTGCTAGCATTGCACAATTTATCTCAATGGCTATAAATTGAAACATTTATCCACTAGCTAAGGCTGTAAAAGAAAAATTCAATACTGTCAACTGGACAAAAAAAATTTTGAGTGAACTTTTTGTCTAGTTGACATAATTGAATTTTTCTTTTACTATGGATCATACCTGTACGACTGAGGGATTACACAGACAATAGCTTAAGTTGTAATAGTTCAGGTAGTAGAATGCATTCTGCAAATCTCAAAATCATATCTCTTATAAAAAAAAAAAAAAAAAAAAACTAAACCTTCCAGTTTAGATTCATAAAATATGTTATGAAATGAATGTGACTGTTCCATTAGTTTATCAAGTCTAATAAAATAATAATACTCTCAAAAATGTGCAGCCCTGAACAATTTACACCTACACACATCTAATAGGTACATTCACACAAAACACATCAAAACTGGAACTAAACTGGAACTAAACTTGGAAGAAATCATTTAGACTAGAACAGGACCAAACCAGGACAAGTTTCTAACTGGTGTGAACCGACAACCAGGCCTACTTTTTTATACCACTTAACTGGCGCATAGCAAAAGGAAAAAAAAAAAAAAAAAAATTACCTGGACTGAAGTTTTAGAGTGAAGACGTTTCAGCACTCATCCAAGCGGCTTCTACAGTTCTGAAACGTCTTCACTCTAAAACGTATGTCCAGTTGACAGAATTTTTTTCTTCCACTATAGATCATACCTGGATGACTACACCACAGACTGTATACTAAGTGAGTGTGAGGTCACCCATAGCATTCAGCTCCAGTCAAATGAAGCTCATTGAGGCTGGTAGTTATTGGGGCGAATCTGGAGATGAGTTGCATATTGAGAATTCCAACTGTAAGTATAGTATAGTTATATAAGTATAGTTACAGAGAGAGGGGCACAGTTTTTTCCAATATAAAGTGAATTGGAGCTGCAAGCATGTACATGATCACCTCCTACTTGTAACACAGCGTCTCGCAGGCTGGCTATGTCCATTTATATAATACATAGACATTTTACTGGAGAAAAATCAGCAGTAATCATCAATATACACTACCAGTCAAATATTTCATTTATTTATTTTATTTACAACTATTTGCAATGTAGAATCTCAATGAAGAAAACTATGAATGAACACAAAAAAAAGTTTGAAATAACTTAGAAATAGCCACTCTTGGCTTTGATCATCATACCACTAATGAACCCTGACAAGGCACATCTGTGAAGTGAAAACCATTTCAGGTGACTTCATCATGATGTTCACTGGAAGAAGACCAAGGCTTTGCAGTGCTGTCAACAAGCAAACAGTGTCTACTTTGAGGAATCTAAAATAACAAACATATTTAAATAACATATTAAACTTTTTTTTTTCTTCTCTTTGCTACATAATCACAATGTAGAAAGTAGTAAACATAAAGATAACACATTGAATGAGAACGTGTGACCAAACTTTTTTTTTTACAAGCAGTTATGGCCAAAAGTATAGAAAATGAGGTAATAATCGATACTAAAACAAAACTAGAAACTAATTTGAATCACTCAATTAATGACAAGACAGAAATGAACCTTTCCTGAATAGCTTCAGAATGATCTTGAGCTGTATCAAAACAAGAATAAGACACATAGACTAGTATACACCCATGGACCACTATGGAACCTACATGGACCACTGAGGGATTACACAGATATGAGGACTAGTACTACGATTTAATGTTGAAAATCATATTCAATTGTCTAAAGCAGAGGTGCCCAACCTTTTTTTATCGAGGGCCACATCTCAAAAAATATTCGAAGCACAGGGCCACAGACCGGTGATCAATGCAGTGCGGTGCTTTAAACACAGCTTTGAGAGAGCCACTGTGTATTAAAAAGGCTTGAAACACATTCATTTTAGGTCTATATCACACTGCAATGTGATGTTTGAGGTTACAGTGGTGGAAATAGTTACATTTGCTGTTAAAAGTGCTGCTTATTATCAATTGGGTCGGTTCTGAGGGCCAATAAAAACTGGTCTGAGGGCCGCATTTAGCTCCCGGGCCATAGTTTGGACACCCCTGGTCTAAAGAAAAAGTATCGAGTCTCTTCCGTATCAAAATCAAGTTCAAAATGTTAGTATCGTAACAACAGTACAGGCAGGGTATCTAAAAGTTACATTGAGACATTGAGACATAGTACTGTTACTGCTGACTCATACCATAGTACATCTGGTGCACTGCCCTTCCTGTTGTATGACCTGTACTTTTTAAGTGGCTAATTAGATATTATGGTAATCCACTCAAATGGCACCACGTTTGCTAACTGCTCTCCATCAGCAAAGGGAAAACAGATTAGAGCCAGTACTCATACCCTGCTGCATGCAATTTTAATACACAGTAATAAGACTTAATATGTGCTGGGAGTACAAATGAGAAGTTCTGCCACCGCTTCCCACGCTAAGAGACTGTGTGGAGTTTCAGAAGAATTTAAGAAGAGGTGGGTGTTGCGTAATTGTACGTTCTGGAGGCAGTAGGTTTGTTGTTCTTTTAGGAAAGTTGAGACACGGAACAAGGGCACTCAAATCTCAGGCAAAATTAGATAAATATATTTCACAAAGATGATGAGAAACAGCAGGGATCAAATTGTGCCGGTACAGTTTTAAGAGTAATTGTTCTCGTTAAAAAGATATATTATGCTTTTTTTGTATTTGATATTAAACTATAACATATATAGATCATGATTTTACATTTTGTTATAATAGTAAACACTGGTCCATTGACTTCCTGCTTTTTATCCTATAAGCAGCAGATTTCCATTTACTTCTTTTAATGTTGCAAAATACTCATTTTAGGACCCTCATTGTATGACCAGGAGTCTGATTTTGAATAAAATTTGAATGATTTGAATAATAAGTAAGTAAAAAAGTAAAAAAAAAATAAATAAATAAAATAAGTTGGTGATGATAGGGGATAGGGGAAACCAGAGATTTTCTCATGCCTCAAATGCAGGACAGTACAGGATTACTCAAACATACATGGATTACTTAAAATACTACTTTTAGTACTAGTTGCATTCTATAAACATATATTCTTGTAACACTGAGGATGATTTACTGACGATTACAAGGACTAAACACTCTGCTACCTTCCCCTGCAGCATACCGTTAGCACGTTAACATAACTTGACCGTTTCATTACGCCCAGTACACTGAAGCTTGTATTGATGTGGGCAAACAGGCATGGAGCCAGGTTAATCACTATGTATATTGTGCAATGCTTTGTAATGGGCAACCACCACAGTAGCTGCCACAACGAATAACCCATTTGGCAATAAATTTCCCTTAAACACAATATTGATATAACAACATAAGCCTTGCCTCAAACATCGGGAATGCACTTCATGTAGAAATTGTCGGCAATATAAATTGGAACGTGCAATCATGACTACAATCAACATAAAGCTAGTCAAACAAGGATGGAGGAATTAATGAATTGGAAATGAGGTCAGGGCATAAAACTGGACCATAAGCAGATCGTAACTGTGCACTGGTCAATAGTAAATAAACAAATAATGGGACCACTACAAGAGCTATTGAAAAATCCTGAAAATTGCTGTTTACTGATGGAACTTTATGATAATAGAATAACAAGCAGTATATCTGATCTGTGTTCAACATAGGCCTTAAAGACGACCTTTGCTTGTGTCTGCTATAAAGCTATAATCTATGACACCTGCAGAGCATTATGTTATAATTTACACATTTTAAATCACAATATTCATCTAAAATGAGTTAATAAAAGAGAAAAGTCAAAAGACATCGCCGTAAACGTCATCACAACAAAGAGCCTTGGAGCTGCCGGCTCCTCCTATGGATAGCTGCACATCACACTAGCGAGAAGCATATTTTTTTGTTTTTAATTTGTACCAAAATGATTATGCGATGCTGCCAAATCCTACGCATATTATTGATTGAGAAAATTTAATTGAAGTACGAAGTAAGCACAGGGCAGTGGGTGTATGCTGGTTGAGATTAAAGATTGCTCAAACATGCACGAATCACTCCAAATACAACTTTGAGAGGATAAATGAAAAGGGAAAACAACTACACCACCATCTTACACCAACCTATGCTCTCCAATCAGCTGATGCCAACCTCCTGTGTCCCCCCATCAGGACTAAACACATGAACTGGGGGACAGGGCCTTCTCTGCTACTGCCCCCACCCTCTGGAACTGCCTACACAAACACACCAGAGACTCATCCACATTCACCATCTTCAAAAAAGCCCTGAAAACTCACTTTGCCTTCAAATTGCCTTCAAATAACTATTTCTTTCATTTGTGTTTTGTCTGCCTTGAACTCTGTCAAGCGTCTTTGAGTGTCACAAAAAGCGCTATACAAGTGTTATTATTATTATTATTAGTAGTAGTAGTAGTAGTAATAGCAGTAGTAGTAGTAGTAGTATTTTTATTTGTATTATTATCATTATGTCTCCTTTAATAGTGACTAATATTCGACTGAATGTATTCTCTTTTTGCAAGAGTCTGTGAGAAGAAGACAGTTTGATAAATATAGACTCTTGATGATGGAAATGCCAGTTTGACGGACACAGTGCCAGTTTGGTCTGCCTCTGAACAGCAGGCCTGGGGCATATGGCGAGCGCCTCGGATCCCTCGTGGAGTGGACAGCCTCAGGTGGGACAGTCCTGTGTACAGACATGTGAAGAGGCACAGGGCCAGAGCAGGAGTCCAGGCCACCGCAGGCATATGGAGCAAGGACTAGATCTGCCAAAGGAACACATAGAAGGAAGTGGACTTACAGTAGGTCCCCAACCACTGAGGTTCCCAGCCACTGTTCTGTATAAAGCAGTGGACTAAGTGAGTGTGACATTACCCATAGCATTCAACTCCAGTGGCAGGAATGACAAAAAACAACCTAAAAAACTGTGCTTTATCTATTATTAATTAATGTTAATAGCAAAATTTAAAAAAACAAACATCAGGGTCACATAGCGCGGATTAATACAGACATTTTAAAACAAAATGACGAGCCTGACAGCAGCAGCTGTTACAAAAAAGGGCTATGGAGTCAGAAGCGCGCCCATGCTCACTTCCTATTTGGAACGAGGCGGCTAGCAGGTTAGCTATGTCCAACTATATATACTTTCTATGGCTCTAGGCTCTACAACCGGGCAGTGGGCCATTGGCTGTAGTTCATCATGACGTATTCCTCAAAGTTTTATAACTTTGAAAAATAGAGCCAATTTGTGCTTGCAATACTAGTGTAGTGGTTTGACCAGTGCTGTGGGCTGATCTCAGTCTTGTGGGTTCATCTCCTGTACATAACCGCCTGCTGAATGTCTCTACACTCTCTCTCCCCCCACTTCACTCTTCAGCTGCCCTTTCTAATAAAGCCTTAGGGCCCAAAAAGCTTAAAAAATAAAATCGAGCCAAATCATCCCAGCAATCCAACAAGCATGAATGTTAATCTTTTGAATGTTGGTTAATCTGTTTGTGTTTTATTGAACAATAGCTGTTTCATTGTTTGATTTTCTAACTTTTATTGAACAATCACTGTTTCATTGTTTGATTTTCTGACTTTCTTTTGATTAAATCAACAATTTTGATAAGCCCTACAAGGGAACTGCTGTTGTGATTTTTGATTCTACAAAAATAAGTAAATTCACTAATAAAACAGTTTCATGAATTAAGGTTAGAGATGTTATGCATTCTTTGTCATTGTTGTCACTCCATTCCTTGAGCCATGACAGAAAACCTTTCTTATTACTGGTCGTTATAAGAAAAAAATGTTGAATACTATTGCTAGGTTACATTACACCTATTAGGTTATATTACACCTATTATGCAAAATCAACTTTTCAGAGCTTTCAGAGCTGTTTAAGATGAATATTGCAATTTAAAATGGGAAAATTATAACATAATGGTGTCATAGATAATAGCTATATAGGAAACACATGCATGATACATCTTCTTTAAGGGCTGTTGTTGTGTGCAATACTTTCTGATCTTACTGGGTGCCAACAGTGACTCATCTGAAACATTTCCGCTCAAACTAACTTAATTCCCACTGCGTTCATAAATCTTCACTTGTCATCTTCCTATGGCATTTCTAACATCTGAATGCCTCTAGCCATAAATTGATTTTCCCTCCTCTGTACAAACCATCTTGAACTGTCTGTCTATTTCTTATCATGCCCCAGCTTGTCTTTGGCCAGAGACCGAACAAAAAGGACGAAAACTATGACATGTTGAGCCAGTGTATTACTTTTCCATGGCCCGCTGCGTTTGGGACAGGTGCTGGGAGCAGAGCCAGGTTTGAACAGAGCAGACATAAGCTCCTGAAGGCACCACCAACCTCCAACATGAGCAGAGCCAGAGCAGAGCAGGAGCAGAGCGAAGGCAGGAGGGACTGGGGCAGCTGAGAGGGGGAATGAGACAGAAAGCAAAACAGCAGGCCTAAATCTACTGAAACATGGGACACTTTCACTGTCTGTACGTGGAAGAAAAGTAGTGATGGGAGGGTTGAAAATATAGACTGTAAAGACATTCAGAGTAAAGCTGATTCTGTGATGTTATATTTGTTTCTTTGGTGGGGGCAGCATTAATAAACATGCATGTTATACAAGCAGGTTAACATGCTGGTTTGTAGAAAAAGGACAAAATAATGGTAGTAGTAGTAGTAGTAGTAGTAGTAGTAGTAGTAGTAGTAGTAGTAGTAGTAGTAGTAGTAGTAGTAGCAGTAGTAGAAGTAGAAACCACTTATGAA
This sequence comes from Periophthalmus modestus, assembly GCA_019594935.1. Classification (NCBI taxonomy): domain Eukaryota; kingdom Metazoa; phylum Chordata; class Actinopteri; order Gobiiformes; family Gobiidae; genus Periophthalmus; species Periophthalmus modestus. The sequence continues at coordinate 7,596,986 of JAIEZT010000009.1, forward strand.
TGCCTAACCCTATTTCCACAATGTACTTTGACAACCACAATATATAGAGGTAAATCTAAAATGCTATGATAGTTTTTTGGTTTGTTTGTTTGTTTGTTGGTTGGTTGGTTGGTTTGTTTTATTTAACCAGGAAAACACCTGTTGATATCGGAATCTCTTACATTACATACACAAACAACAAATCTGAATTAAAGTGCAAGAGTCATTTATAGATTTAAAGTGCAATAATTTGTAAACTGTTGGAGGACAGTTCAATATGAAGCGTGATCACATCATCAAACACAACACTGACTAATGGAACAGTTTTCTTTTAAGTTTTTTCAGCTGCAAAAAGATGAGGCACTTTTTCAACAATAGTAATATTTGAGCCTTTATTGTAAAATTATTATTACAATTGTTACACATAAGACAAATTCAAAATAATTAGCAGTTCTAATTTATTGTTATGGTTTTAGAGGATTCAAGAATGGTCCAGGAGAGGTTTCAACAGATCTCATCTTATTTAAGCTCAAGATGTTCCATTTCCATCCAGAAAAATGACTACCTTTGAAACCACAGGTATAATAGAAGTAATCTTGTCTTGTCCAGTATTTCACCTGGATGAATTGGCTCAAAATGTTTACAAACCATGTAAAATATTCTTGGCCAAGAATGACTAAAGCTTGAATTATACTTCCTGCATGTACACCACATTCTGCACAGAACAATGAATCTGAATTAAGAGAAAAGTGTAGAATAAACCAAGCTTAAGTCTTAGACAAGTCTTTACAGTCCCATATACATAGATACAGTACATACACACTACCACTCAAAAGTTTGGACATGCCATCTTCCTCCAATGTTTTTTTTTTTTTTTTTTTTTTTTTTTTTTTACTACTTTCTACTTTTTAGATAGATATAGAAGACACATCACCAAATCAAATATATGAAGTAAGATATAATAATTATGTAGCAAAGAAAAACAGGTAAATGATTCTCAAAGTAGCCACCCTTTTGCTTGTTTAACTTTTTTTTTTTTTTTTTTTTACTACATAATTCCATATTTCTTTCTTTATCTATTCTATATCTTAAGTGTCTAAAATATCAAAGGTAGTAAAAATAAAATAAATACATACATTTTATAAAGCACCTTTGACTGGCAGTGTATGTTTAAACAACACCAGTGTGGACCCACTGTCTCATTCAATGTTTTATTTTAACTACTTTATACATTTTATACATACAGACATCACCTATATAAAGCAAGATATGTGAATTATGTAGCAAAGAAAACATTTTAAATAACTACTAAATATTTTGTGACAAATCAAACGGTGGATACTTTGAGAATTTGAATAGAAAATAGTAGCGTTATTTACCTTTTTTTCTTTACTAAATAATTCCATATATTTTGCTTCATATATTTGATGTCTTCCATATGTATCTAAAATGAATGAAGTAGTTAAAAAAAAAAAAAAAAAAAAAAAAAAAAAATCACTGAATGAGAGAGTGTGTCCAAATATTTGACTGGTAGTGTGTGTATTGATGTGATACTTATATCTGCAAACCTTTTTTCTGTCCATTAATATAAGCACAAAGTTTCCTCACCTCTGCTTTGAATGACTAAACAGATGTGTAAGAGTATATTCTCTGTGAACTTTCTGGGTCTTTCCTTGCCATAATGTATGAAGTCTGAGGCCTCTCCCAGTTTATTTAAGCCTGACATTTGTCTTGGCAGGTGCAGGCAGGAATACAAAGATCCCACCGCACTGCCACCCGCCTTAGATTTAGTAAAAGCTAAATTTTGTGAAGGTGAAATGGAGTTTGGTGGTAGTTTGTTTTTTTTTTTCCCATCTGGGCACCTTCGTATCCAAGGCCTCCCGGGAGTTAAGTGCCATGTATATTCATAAGCAGAAGAAGCAGAGGAGAAGTTTTAAGAAACCAGCTGGTTGTGTGAAAACTTGTCTTAGATGACCTCGATTCTGGCGCCTCCCGTGAGTCGGCTCTATCCGTGTGGGCCTGTACACTGTAAAAAGTGTTTCTGAACCAAAGTCTTTCAATGCCGCACTGTTATAAAAGCTTGTCATTGAGTAGGAAGTGGATAAAGTCAGAGTACTTTAGAGTCTTTTACAGCTTCGATGACCTCTCCTTTGCCGTTCTCTGGTCGCTCAGTTTTGGTTGAACTTTTCACCTCATAGCTCGCCCCACCTCGCTGCTCTCTTTCTCTCTCTTGTCTGTGTTCAATTGGACCTGACACTTTACTGCTATTTTATAACTTGGCTTTCTTTCTTTCTTTTTATTCTTTATTTGTCAGGGACCATATACAAATTCATTAATCTTACAAGGAAAAGATGATTTGTATCAGATTTAGCTACTGCTATTTTCCATCTGCAGTCCCTGGGCAGGTGAACACACATTAAAAACACATGTCAATAAACAATTACAATATATGATTACCAATTTGCCATACAACAATATAATAACACAAATTACCCCATGTCCACCCAGTCCAGACTAATATAAAAATCTATAAGTGCAGGTATATACAGTGACAGGGCAGCACCAACTAATTAGACTGATGTGGACACATTTGATTATTTAAAATGTACTTTTTCAAATTCCTAGTAAAACTATTAAAATCCACAGACAATTTCAGACTGTTTGGAAGCTGATTCCACTGCCTAATGGTTTGACAGGAAAAAGCTGATTGAGCAAAGGCCGAGGATCTTTTTGGGACAGTGCAATTTCTGTTCATAGAGGAACGAGTGGATCGAGTGGATTGTTCAGAGCAAAGGATAAAAAATTTTTTTAACGTAGGTGATGCTTCATTATTAATAATTTTGAATAATTTTCTTAGATTTGAATACAATATTAAATTATTAAAACTGAACATTTTATATTTACTTTGCTCACGCCATATTGATATGTGTCACTCTGAATTGAGTTCCACACATCATCAATCCGGGATGGTGCTGACTGAAAGTGATCGGAAAATGCCATACGTCATGATTATTTGAATCTGATTGGTCGAAGCATCACAACAGCAGAACAAGATGAAAAAAACTTTTGTGACATCCTTCATATCTTCCCTGGCCACAGATGCACAAAGCTCGTACCTTCAGAATTTTTTTCACAAACTTAATAGTCCATATTGATGCTAAAATCATCTTTACGTTGGTGTTTGTTTGGATTTGCTTGAGCACTTCGCCTTTGGCTTCCACGCAAACCTCAGTGCTGCTCTGTGATTGGTGCGCCACCTGTCGTCCCTATCGCACCACCAGGGGCATGGCAAGATGGATTCTCATGAGTTTGTGAACTCACAAATATCATGAGAATCCATCTTGCTGTGCAAGTTTAGTTATTTTATTTCTGTGGTACCATAGATTTAAAGGGACCATGTTAGGCTATTTTGTGATCTATGTTATATTGTTGTTTCCTCATCACAAACATACCTGGAGTTGTGTTTTGTTTCACTGACACATATTTAACACACAAACCCTGCATATTTAGGCTGAGTTCCTCTCTCAAAGGGAAAACACTCTGTTCCAATTTGATATCATGTGGTAGTACAAGAAGTGCTCCACTATGTTTTTAAACTCCATATACCTTCACTAGAATCAGTTGGATAATTTTATCTCTAGATTTGCCAATCTCTGCTTAACTAAAGGTAAAATCTAGCATATTATCTCATATTTATGAGATAATATGCTTATTAACTCATGATAATTTAAAGCAATTTGACTTTTTTTTTGTTGTTTTTATTCTATTTTATCTTTTCTCATTAAAACACATAAAGATGATTTCAACTTTAATTTCTTGAACTCAAACAAACAGACATTTAATTGTTGCCATTTAACAAGAGAAAGATGAAACTCTGAGCTATCATGAAGTTGAATAAAAGTTATCATCTTTGTAGATAAAGTTTGTAAATACAAAAACAAAATATGTGTGTATTAAGAGGATATTTTAAGTGTACATCTGGGCTGTTATTTGATATATAATTTTAAGCCATGGCATCTAATCCACTCGTTATCCCTTATTGTACTTTTTTCAGTCCCTTATAAAACCACTTAAAGCTACTTGTTTAGAGTGGCCGACTCATAACTCTATTAGATGCTATCTATTACTGCTGTGACAGTGTGCCAGCTTTGGCCTGACAGAAGAAGACCAGAGACCACAGGAGGTAGCTTTAATGTTCAACTAATTTAATTATATTCAGTTTCTGACCATTAGAATTTTATATCAGCTCATAATGCAGTAATAAAAACATTGGCAATTCTACACACAGCTTTCATTGTTAGTGATTATTTTGTTTGTGAAAAAGTAGCACACAGTTACTTTCCAGATATAAAGAGAAGCTTGGTGCTAATTAGAAAATGGATTGATAGGAATTGTCTGTTTGGGTAAACCTCTAAATTATTTCTCAAAACACTTTCTCCAAAATGTAAATTAAACCCGCCGTGGTGCCAGGTCTAATCAAATAGTTTCCAATTGCTCCTGCGTAAATACACTTTACTGAAAAGCTCTGAATTTGTTCTATTGTAAAACTGCTTTGCTCTGCTGCCATGAATGTTCTGTTTCACATACTAATCACAGTAATGACATTGTAATGTATTGATTTTCATAGCTTCATTTTGGTATTGGGTCCTGGATTTAAAACTGCTTTTTAGTTATTAATTCTGGTGAAGTTTATTCAATTCAATTCAATTCAATTTCTCTTTATTGTCAAATGTGCATATACATACAAGATGAATAGCGCAGATGAAATTGCTGTCCTCTCCCACCTCAGTGCAAACATATTAAATGTGCCAAAAAAATTTTATAAAAAGAATAAATTAAAAATTTGCAAACAATAAAAAGAAGAAATGTGCAAACCACAAAAAAGAAATGTGCAAACCACAAAAAGAAATGTGCAAACCCTTCAAGTAACATTAAGACATAAACAAAACAGAAGAGAAACATAAATGTTAGAAACTGAACTGGCATAAAGCTATGATGACATGAAGAACTTTTTAGCACTTTTTAAGAACTTTTTAAGTTACTATCCCACCGAACAAGAATATCTGTCATATGCACTTTAAAGGTGAGCTTTAAGACATGTTATAATGTCGTTAACTCATCAAAAACATATCTGGAGTTGTGTTTTGTTTGAGTAATGCTTTATTATTAGTCTGTCTGCATCTCCAAAGCTCAAAATGCTCTGTTCCACTTGGTGATGTCATGAATGTATGTTTCAAGTTAACAGTTATCTTTTACCTGTACTTCAGTAGAGACTGGCAATTCCAAAGGTGAAATTATCCAAATTATTCTAGTGAAGATGTGTGGTATTTAAAAAAAACAATGGAGCCCTTCCTGTATTACCACATGATATCACAAGGTGGAAGAGAGTGTTCCATTTGAAAGAAGACCTCAGCCTGAACATGCAGGATTTGCGTGTTAAGCATGTGTGAATAAAACAAGACAACAAGATAACTCCCAAATATCAACTTCTAAAATCCTTAAAAGTAACCATATGTCTTCTAATAGTAGGAGATTTACTCTTATTAGTGCATGTGTTGTAGAAAATTAGACAGTAGTGAAACATGGTAATAGAAACTGTTCATCCTAATAATGTGCAATATGAATGCAATTTACATTTCGGTCAATATAACACTCCTATCTCATCCCACAAGCTTAAAATGGCTCTGATTCCCCTGTCTTCACAAATACCTTCTTTAATCTTATGACATTTATTCACACCTACTCAAAATTAGATATTCAATTTGCCATCACATCTTTGCTCCTGATATAGCAAATTAATTATTACTCGAAATTCCGTGACGTTTGCTAATCTCCACTCTCCTTACTTCACTTGTGAGTGGAGTTTCCGAGACCATCCCAGATCCTGCGAGGGGGAAATTGTCTGCCCGAAATAATCCTTAGAGTGGTATTGAATGTAGCGGAGATGAGGTGCCTCTGCCAGCACTTTGCTTTGACAGTCTATCTCCAATATTTGAATCTAAAATATGTGAAGCCAGTTTTGCCACCTTAGGCTAATATGGACATTTATGCTGCAGTGATTTCTTGTCGTAGCACAATTTATCAAAGCCAGAATGAGTTTGCCCTATTTCAAGAAGGTAGTGATTGGGGCGATGTGCACATATGAGTTATATTTTCCACTAGAGCACATTGTTTGAGATGTGGTGAGCAGCTGTTTGGCTGGCTTATCTGATATGAATATCAGGTTTCTCAGTCTTAATTGGGAGGTTTCTAGCAAACTAAGAAAAAACAATACACGTACAAGTTGATACAGTTGCTATCTGCTGTCAACTACCTTTAGGTTCTGTTTAAAGTCTTTAAAACTGTAGGAACTCACTTAAAGGTGTGCTATGTAACTTTTCTGCTGGGGGTCGGCCATCTGCTTGTCTCCAAGAAGATGTTATTGTTTGTAATTATTTGACCTGAGGTGTTTTACAGTATAGAATTAACTTAATTTAAGTCATTTACGTTCTCCAATGATTCATTAATTAATAATTTTTTTTTTTTTTTGTTCAGCAATACCTTGAAAATCACGCTTACTTACTGGGCGTGAGGTCGCCTCTCCACATATATGACCTGTAATATGGCCTGGTGGCAAAGTAGTAATCTCCATGACAACAAGCAGAAACGTTACATGATGCAAGTTTATGTATCTCAAATGATCTCTTGGTCTTGCTGTTTCATTTATCTCTACTGTATATCTGCATCTTACCATCAATAGTTGTGAATACTGAATGAACAATGCAATGTAAAGCATTTGTCAGGTTTCAAAAATCCATGTCAAATGCATTATAATTCTCTATCTATATCTATCTTTCTATCTATCTATCTATCTAGGCATATTTCTGCATATTCTTACAACATACAAGCGCTACCTGAAAAATGCACATTGTCAAACATGTACCTCCTTTCCCCGCTGGTCTCCCGGACAACAGTCAATTATCTCACATGATTAACTTTTCATTACAACGCCAAACAAACACAGCATTTTTCTCCGAGGTGAGGGAGCCAGTGATAAGTGAAGCTCTCCTTGTGAAGGAAGCAGCCCAAACACAGCTCCATAGTATTTTTAGTCTTTCACAGTAGGATGCAAATGCCTCCGCTGACTGAGTGGGGCTGCAGACTGGAGTGTATTAGCATATTTATTAAATTTTTGCCTCTAATGGATGGAACATTTGCAGTAAGTGGGCAAAGCGATCGCTCTTCCCTTTTTCTGGCATAACACAGTGCGTTTTAGTCCTGCAATTGTGGCTTTCTAAATTCAGTGTACCGGAGAAAATAGAGCCTGTATTTTAATAGTGTTTTGTATGTTGTTGTATTCGAACAAGGTCACTGGCAAAAATAAGTGCAATGCCAAGTCAAAAAGGGTTGTCGGCCGAGTGTTGGGGCGTAATTTAAAACGGCACACAAAGTTTGCAAATCTAACTTTTCACATAAAATAGAACGCACTAAATGGAGTAATTTCATTTGGGAAATATGTATTAAATTGAACTAAAACGTGAGTTGATGGGTTATAAATAGTTGGTTGTCCGGATAGGCATTAAACAAGTATAGTAATCTGTGTAAACCCTCAGTCGTCCAGGTCTGATCCATAGCAAGACGAAGTTCAAATCTGTCAACTGGACAAATCGTTGTAGGAGTGAAGACGTTTCGCTGCTCATCCAAGCCGCTTCTTCTGAAGAAGCGGCTTGGAAGCCAAGTATAGTAATAATAATGATTTGTTCACTTCTTTGAACACTCAAAGAAAGTGATGGTAAACTAATAACTGAAGTCATAGCTGCCTTATTATAGAAACATGGACAAAAATGAGGCTGTCAGTCTGCCTTTCCAATGGCTCCTCCGTCCACCTCTGGCCACTTATTTACATAGGAGAGGTGGGTGAAGTGGTGGTACTTGAATGATTCCATTAAATTAAACCATACTTTGGACCATTCTATATGGAGATAAATGAGTTTTATCCCATGGTGTGGAACATTAGAGCAAAAACTAACAACATTCCCATTGAAACAAGCAGGTGGCCCTCCTTCAGGCCAAATAAGAGTCAATTTTGTGGAGATCCAAGCCCGCTCAAAGCGAGGACACGTGTTTTTCAGTCTTGGGTCCTTGGGCAAGACACTTAACCCACCTCACCCCCAAAATCTGTGTACATTAGTGTATGAATGTGTGTGTGAATGGGTGAGTGGTTCCTTGATGTAAAGTGTTTTGAAGGTGGACAAGTGCTATATAAAAATGTGACCATGTACCACTGATCGTTTACATGGTGGGGCTTTAATTTCTAATATTCTAAATAGATCCAAGCCTCATGTTGTTCTCCTTATGTTTATGTTGAATTGAAGAAAACACTGTCAATCAATAGTACTGTTTTTTATGTATATTCCACAAAGCATTCTAACTTGTGAAGTTTGAAATTCTGTGTTTTGCCTGAGAACTTCCTTTAGGCTTGTTATCCTGGCAGCGCAATGTCTAAGGTTGAGTGCCAGCTTCGAGTATGCATCAGATAAACAACGGCAGACACTGGCTAATCAATATTTCATGCATCTTACTTTGTTGTTCCACAGTCTGCCGAGATATTGTCACTCATGTCATTACGCTCCCTAATACGGGGAAACAATCTGGTGTCATCAAATCCTATTATGGCAGATTTTCTTCCTCAGGAGTGGCTCGGAATTAAAATTTTATTGTTTGCTGGAAGATTTTTGACACCCACGCGCACCCTGTTTCTTTTTGCAATGTCTAAGTGCGTGTCAGAAAAGCTTGGCAGGGCCCCAGCTCTTGCGAATCCCCTCCGCAAATTGTGCTTTGAGGGATTAACAACATTTACTGTCACATTTGAGCCCTCATCTCAGCAGAAGGGATTACAATTTCAGTGGAAAATGCAAGGAGGTTTTTCTGTATGTCTCAATTTCTTCCTCAAATGTATGCTTTGGACATTTCTGTGCCACATCATAGCTGACATACTTAAGCTGGTTTTGATAACTTTCTAAGGCCTTGTCAATAGACCATGCTCTGGGAATGTTACACCATCTTGTACAAATATTTCTTCAGCGCGTGTACCTCTAGATATCTCGAAAACCTTAGAGATTTTGTGCCCTAGATTTTGCATGGTGGAATCAATCTTGTCACTCTTGCCACCCATAGGAGACCAACCACATTCAAACCGCTGACGAATGGGTTAAGCTGCTAATATATCCAGTCATTAAAGGGTGTATGAGCGGGAACCCATGGGTGCACCTTCTGAGTCGGGTGCGCATCTTAATTTGGTCCCACATTAATTAAAGGGCTTGACTGCAAACAGAGGTATGGGAAAAGGCAGGCTCCATGGACTCAAAGGTCCAATGCTGTCTCCGAAGGGAAGACTTGGTAATGAGGCCAGATGGGGCAATCTGACTGTTAGCCTTGGATTAGTCTTCCCTGTGCCCGCGGTGATGCATGTTTGCACTGGAGGGGCACAGTGCAGAGCGGGCCATCACCACCAACCATCTGTGAGGGAGGAGGCTTGGACTTTCACTTCTGCTGGAGAAGAGATTGTGTTTTAGGACAATATAACATCTAACTTTGATATGTGCCAGAATCTGTCATTTGTCACAGGCGCCATTTTTAAGACTGTTGACCATTTAGAAAATATAAAATGTCGTTTTGAATTGTGAATTGCTTTGGCGGCAGTCCTAATTTTTCATCACTATGATTAGGCCTGTCACAATAATTACAAGATTGACTTATCATTCAGTATATGAAAGCTGGAACAATATAATTTTGGGGTCAACATTTATTGCGTGTATATATTCTTTGCACTGCTTGGGACATTTTTGGTAACTTTTTGGCTATATGATAAGATTAAAGATTGAAATAATAACTTTTATGACTTCTGCTGTTTATTTAGTGCAGATCATATATATATATATATATATATATATATATATATATATATATATATATATATATATATATATATATATATATATATATTTTTTATTTTTTTTTTTTTTTTTTTTTTTTTTTACACAATATTGTAGATTTAGAATAGTTTTGTGGCTCTTGTGTCAGTGGCATAAATTAGTTTTCTTTTCTTTTTTTTTTTTTTTTTTTTTTTAAAACACAGTTACCATGGAAATCAATGTTTGAAACCAATGTGCTAAACAACAAAAACTTCCCATATACAACCTTATAAGCTGCTGAGTGTCTACTTGTATAGAGTGACCACACATGTCTATTTACCCAGTTATGAGCCCTGTGTCCCCTGTCCCACCAGAGTTATCCAAAACTATTGGTTTGTCCCAGTTTCGTACAAGACATGTCCCAGGTGTTGCTCCCATTGGGCACCACAGGTCCCATTGGGCACCGCAGTTTTCTAATGTGGAAATCCATGGATTTTCTTTTTTCATGAAGTTGTTTTAAATGAATACTGTGATTTAAATGTCCAAATTACAACATAATGGTCCACGGGTGTCATAGATTATAACTATATAGCAGACACAAGCGCAATATGTCTTCTTTAATTTTTATCTTTTTATTATTGCCAACCATTCCAACCCGGGTGTGTTTTTAATTTTGAAAATCTGGTCACCCTAGGCATAATAAACATTGAAGAACTGAAGTATTCTACATAAACATAACTGTGTAGTCCTTGTTTTAATTGAATTTTAACAGGGTGTTGTTGTTTTTTGTTTGTTTTTTTTGTTTTTTTTATGTTTTACAGTTTTAATAAAAGTGACAGTCAGCTTTGAAACACAGTGAGCTAGCTAATGTGCTGCTGTGCCCAGAGCCTATTTGTTTGCAGACTGCACTTGCACTGTGTTTTTACCTTTTCCAATATTTAAATATTAATATTAAATAAATAATCTTAAAATCTAAAGTATTTGCTTTAGATCAACATAATAACTACATGGAAAAGGTGAAAAAATATATTTGATGAGGTGTTCCCCAAAAGTGGACAACAAAATGCACCTGCACCTTAAACTTAAAAACTTAAAAACATTCCAGACAAAACAATCATCTCCAAGGTGACATCAGGTGTCAGACCCTCCACCGGAAAAGTTACACAGCACATCTTTACATCAAGGACAATTTCTTACAATCTCTTATATACTCCAATAAATTCAGAAAATAGCAGCAGCAGAAGAACACAAACACTGAAATGACTGTACATTTGCTTCGCTCTACCAGCTGTGCATCCACGTCACAACTTTCTAATCACTTAGTGCAGAAGAAGCAGCTCAGTACTTTCCCTCTTATTTGCTAGCAGATAATCAGCTGTCTGCTACGGGTTTTAATTCAGCATTTCACCCTACCTTTTTTTGTCTTACTCCCGTAATGTGAAAACAGATGGAATTAATTTTGTGTGATTGCTGGAATCATGGTGTTGATTTATCTGATTATGGTAAATTAAGCCGTGCTATAGTGGAAATTACACAGGGCTGCTGCTGTGATATCAAGCTGAACAGCACTTGTCAAAAACAAAGAAAAATACACATTTCTTCTGTTTAAGGAGGTTGTTCATGGCTGTGTGGTTATTTAAAATTAACCTCGTGTTTGGGTTTAGGAAGTGTGTGGGTAATTAGAACACTTGTATTGTCTGTTTAATGTAGAGACAGTCGCAGCACTTGTTGTCTGGACACATTTTTTTAATAATGGCACAATATGGCATTAGACTTACTGATGACATGGGCAGCAGTAGTTCAGTTGGTAGAGTGTTTGTCCACCGACTCAGATTGGTGGTGTGATTCCATCACCCACATATGGGGCAAGACAGTTAACGTACCTTGCCCACAGCGTCTGTGTACACTGGTTTATGAGTGTGTGTGTGTGAATGGGTGAGTGATTGTTTGCTGTAAAGCGCTTTGAGCACCTTGAAGATGGGAAAGCTCTATAAAAAATTTTACCGTTTACCACTGACGAGCTGACAAACGATATTGAAGTTGCTCAGTCACTGCATTTTTTTTTTTTTTTTTTTTTTTTCCCGGCTTGGTTGCTTCATTTAAAAAAATCCAGGACAACAGTGCTGTGTGAGTAGATGCTCTTTTACCATAGAGTAGTTGGTTCAAATGTAGACAGTCCAATGTGGCCCGCTGTGACAGAAAGTGTATCTGACATAAAAATCACCATTCAACTGACCTTGCCGTTGCATCTCTTACATACTTACTTACTTGTATCTAATTGGGCAAACATTTCACCCTGTCAAATCTGTGTTCTTCCCAAAAATATGCAGACACAAAAAGGCATGATATGACACTTCATAATTTTCTGCCCAAATGCCGCAACTGCCATTCTTCATTTCAATGCACAAATCAAACTGATATGACGTTGTATCATTGCTGAATATAGATTTAATCAATTCTAAGTAATACTTTGTAAAGACTTTCCCAAACTGCTTAACACTGGAGATAACAGTATTATTTACTATAGTAGCAGAGGTTGTAATAAAATAATTTACAGTTTGAGCTTTTTTTAATATTAATAATCCCTTTTGAGTTGAGTGGCCAAAATTGTTAAAACCACAAAATGTATATCACCTCCATCACATTCATGGTATATAGGCAAGGAGGGTTTTGCAAAAGGACACGGCAGCAGTTGAACAGTGTCTTTGCGCTAGTGAAAAACACTCTTACCACCCTGCCACCACTACCTGTCAATGATAATAGTAGTATAAATGGAATTTCCATCGTGAAAAGTTAAGTATGTGTTTAAATCTACGACTAGTCCCTATAGGGCTCACAAACCTCTTGGCACACCACTAGTTATATTCATGAATTTTCTGACCAGTTGCACAGCTTTAGAACAGCTTTTTGAGACAGAAAATTGGCCCACCCTTGGACAGGCAATAAGCTGTCATTCCAAAGGCAAGGCAAAGTATGTATATTTTTATAGCACAATTCGAACACAAAGTAATTCAAAGTGCTTTACAGAATAAGAAAGACATTAAAATCACAATGCAACAAATCAAAACAGAAATAATCACAAATAATCATCATAAAATTTACATTTAAAGAGAAGAGTGCAGAATGAAAACCTTTCAGATGCATGTACAGCTAAACAGAACTGTTTTGAGCTTTTTACATTGTCAAAGTAGAGGCCTGTCTCACATCTTCAGGAAGACTACTCCAGGTTTTAACTGCTCAAAACTGAAACGCTGACTCCCCACATTTAGTCCTGACTTGGGGAAGGAATCATACAGTCCCATGGGTCAAGTTTTCAATAAATAAAAAATGTTTTCTAATTAGATGATGACAGCATGTAGTGATCGGATTGTTGTCATGAAGTGTGTTGTTTTTTACAATACATACAAAAAAAAAAAAAATAAATATAAAAAAAAGCAATCTAGTATCTTACCACCCACTGTCCACATATATCTATCACATGTAGTATAATTGCCAAGTGCAGAACCAGCATTGCCATGTGAACTCAAGATAATACTGACTCATGTTGTGTGGTTTGGCTGCATGGCTGCAGATATGTATGTGCGCTGGATCCATGGCAGATGCACAATCCCTCCAGCATACACAGTGTTTGCCAAGAGGGAGTGCTGATCATCTGGTGTCTTTGAGCTGATATGAGGATTAGCGGTGAATATCTCTAGCGCAGCGTGCAGTCATTTTGCATAGCGCTTCACGATGGGGGGAACGAGATGCTAGTTAGCGCACCACGCCAGGAATAATAATGCAGGGGGGCACACTGGGTCCACAGGCAAATCGCGCATGTGAGTAAACAAAACTGGTTGGGAGTGCGTTTTTGTTTTTGACCCCCTCTGTCAAATGCGAGCTTGCAGTCTGACACACTTTCTCATTTAGCATTTTGTACACCACATATTATCTCTGAATATTGATTTAAATGTTATGTTTGTGTGTTGAATAAATATGAAAATAGAATACATCTTAAGGTTTTGCTGTTGCTTTGTCATAGTTTGATTGACAGACAAGGAGCAGTGGTCCAAAAGGGGCATATGTGTGTTTATGCTGAGCTATTCATATGGTAATGTGGCAGAATGAGGAAGCACAGTGACAATGTGCCCATCCAGCCAGTCTAACTTCACCTGCGAAGAGGCGAAAGATTATTTCAACATGCTAACGCCAGTCTTAACCTGTCACTCACGTTCATTCACATTCAAAACATGTGCTAATTATATGGCTTGAAAATACACCAAAATGTCACATCATACAGGTGGAAGAAATATGCTTTTTCTGTACTGAATTATGAAATATACCCTTATAATATTACGCAAAATTAATTCCTGTGAGCTTTAAGTCATGTTATAGTGCTGATTCCTCATCAAAAATATACCTGGAGTTGCGTTTTGTTTCATTCACACATGAGTAATCCTGGATTATTAGTCTGTCTACATCTCCAAAGCTCAAAATGCTCAGTTCCACCTTGTGATGTCATGCAGTGGTAGTTTTCAAGTTAACAGCTACCTTTTATCCTTTTGTTTAGACATTTAGACGTTCGAAATTTCATGCAGGGCTGAAATGATCCAAATGATTCTGGTGAAGTTGTATAGAGTTTAAAAACACAGTGGAGCACTTCCAGTATTACCACAAGACATCACAAGGTGGAATAGAGTGTTTTCTGTTTGAGAGAAGAACTCCTAAGCCTAAATATGCAGGGTTTGTGTGTTAAACGTGTAAATGAAACAAACACAATTTAACTAGTCCAAGTTAAAAATTTTATTTGAATTCTGGATTCTTGTTGTGATTAGGCAAACTAAAAATGAAAGAGTTTCCTGGTTGTTGTAACATTTTTTTTTTTCTGCAAATCACAGAGCTGCCTCAGAAGATGTACATAATTGTGAAGAAAAGTAGGAAAACAGCAATTACGCTGTCACTGAATGTTCTAAATATAAAATGTGTCTTTGATAATAAGCCCTTCTTTTGTTCTATAAAAGAAAATGTTATATTTGAGTTTAAGTACATAAGGCCATCTATGAATGATTTACAGGTTATATAGCCTATAAATATACATATGATATTGAACCCCATGTCAGTGGGCTAATCTGGAGGGAAGATTGAAATTCAGTTCCCATTAGGTAGCAAGTTAATAGCAAAAACAACCAACGAAAATAAGCGTTGTGAGTTCAAGTCTTATATTTAATTTCTTTTAAAAGTTAATTCTTATTTGGTTTGCCTGAGTTGAGAAGTAAAGGTGTAAATAATGTGTTCTCTCCTTTTAATCCAACCTTTTAAATAAAAGCAGTGAAAGATGGAAATGGTGAACTTGCTCTTAATTGGTTATTTGTTCATAATATTGGTGTATAGTGGCAGAGTTGTTAACACATCTATCTGCATCTATCATCTTGAAAGTCAAGACTATATTTCCTATAATAAAAATGTATGAAACAATAACACAAAATGTAATATTGTCATGATACTAAAATTTCAGACTCAATGTCGATACATAGGGATTACACAGACATAATAAAGCACTCTTTATTTAGACAATATGATGTTATTTTTAACATTAAATGGTAGTACTTTCTTTTATATCATCATGTGGTCATATATCTGTGTAATCCCTCAGTCGTCCAGGTAGGTTCCATAGTGTATACAAGTCCATGTCGTTTTAAACTCAAGACTTAAGCTCAAGATCATTCTAGAGCTATTCTGGAAAGGTCCCGTGAAAGTGACTTTTTCATATCAATACTTGATCAAATGAGTATCTGATTTTTGATACTTTTGACAGCCCTGACAAAAAGTATAACCTAAATAATTTAAAATATGTCAGCTCATCCTTTGCTCATCTCCATTGTACTGACTGATAAAATGAGCCCATTTTCTCATTTCATTTACAGTGACATTTTGAATCGCTGAGAACCTCAATAACCTTTGGGACTTGTTTGTTGCTTTGAAAATGGTTTTGTCTCCAGGAGGTACGCTGAGGTCAGGGTGGTGCAGATAAAAACAGACTTTGTGAAAAATCTCTGTGGGCCAGCGCTGGTGGGCACTTTTCAGTTTCAGAGCTCATCAGAAAGCAGTGTGGCCTCCGCTGTGGTGTTTACTGGGCTATCTCACAGAATGTATAATGTATCAAGCCATCTAACACATCTGTAGGCTTCAGTCTGCCATTTGAAAATAAACAGCCATTATTACTAGCAAGTTAGACAGCACAGGAACGGACAACACTTATTTTTCATGTTTTCAACAGTGTACATCCCATTTGTTGTTAATGGTCCAGTGTTACAAGAAGTAGGGTCACTATGAAAAGGACTGTCCTTCACCAGGACTGTCCTTCATCTTAGTCCATTTCTTTACACAGTCTATAGTCATCAGTGGTGGAAGGTAATGAAGTACAAGTAGTAAAGTACTGTACTTAAGTAAAATTTTTAGGTATTTGTAAGTAAATTTTACAGTGGATACTTTTTACTTTTACTTCACTACATTAGAGAGAAGGCATCTGTACTTTCTATTGCACCACATTTTTAACTAGACTGAAAAGTAAAAAAGTACTTTTTATATGATTTGAGGGGTTATTTTTTCCCATGTTTGTGGTAACATCCTGACTAAAGTTTTTTAGTTCAAGCTTTGGCTTTGAGCAAACAAAAATAAATGCACAAAATTCATAAGAAAAATTAAGAAATGTATTCGTATTGCTACTATTGACCAAAATATGTATCTTTTTCTTTTTTTCTTTTTCAGTATCTCTACATTTAACACTCTAACAAATTAACAATAATTGTGTGAAATACAAGTAAAGGTAAATACCTTTACTTAAGTGGATATTTGTACCGTAAACATCACATGTGTTGTTAATGGGGCAAGAAGGTACAAGAAGTAGAGGACTGACCTCCACCAAGGCATTAGATCTTACTACAAGTAGTAAAATGCAGTACTTTTAGGTATCTGTACTTTACTTAAGAAAGTTTTACAGTTAATACTTTTACTTGAGTAATGTTTTACCTCTGTATCTGTACTTTTACTTAAGTAACAAAACTGAGTGCTTTATCCACCACTGATGGTCACACCTTACAATAGCATATGCCGTACAGTAAAATGTGACATGTTTGACAAATATGAGCAAAGAAGACTGTACAAATTAATGTTGTATTATTTTTATAGTTTTAAATAGTCATTTTTTGGATAAATAAATTTAAAAAGTTTATATGCATATTCTGTTTTGAATCTGCACTAAAATGTTTGTAACCTGGCAAATTCATAGCTATATATAGTGAGCTAATATATAGGCTGAAAGGCAATAATTGGTTACAAAATATAAGGCAAATAAACATACATATATAAAGAAAGTCTTAGTCTTGAAAGGAAAAACTTCTCACAAAAGATATCTAATCAGAAAGCAGTCTAAATTGCTTGTTGGATAAAAATATGTGTTATTTCATTCTATTTGTGATACATCGGTGACCAAACTGCTACTTGCTAACAAACCTCGAGTGGGAATATCAATTAGCAAACATTAGAATGAAGATGCTTATGCGCATACACAGATATGAATTAGAAATGAAAGCTGTGCTGGTGTAATATGTGCATAATGTATAAATAATCACATTTATTCATGATTCCACATTCACCTCAGATACGGTAGTCAGCTGGAGCCCCAAGGCCAAACACTGTCTATGACTATGTACCATATGGCAAAATGCATTATACAATAAATATCACTACACACCTTCATCCTCCGTATGAAAAGTAAATAGCTGATGCATATTAAAGATTCGTGTTACCAATATCTATATTAGTGTTAAATAATGTTTCAATGTACAGTGTAAACTATTTTCTATAGTTGGTGGGTAACTGAGGTAATCTGGCGTTCTGCCAGCCACTGACATGGATATTATTCTGTTCAGCTAACATTTGCCATATAATTCAGGTTAAGGTACACTTTGTTGTCCCTTTAGGAAAATTTGTCCCATCCTTCAATGCTGCTGGGGCAAACTATCAGGAGAAGTACAATGCCTGGGTGACTCATCTGGAAAGCTTAGGTTCATAGACTGTGTAAAGAAGTGGACTAAGGGAGTGTGACATCATCCCTATAACTGCACCCTAGGTTAGCAGTTATAGCGGCAAATTTAGAGCCAAGTTGCATATTAGGAATTCTGACTACAAGTATCATAGCAACCAAAGAGCGAATCCAGAGCGAGGCCGGTGAACGTAACACCCCTTCCCTCCCTCACTGCTCGTTTAGCAGGGAGCGGATGCTTAGCAGTGCTATCAATCAAACCTGTTGCTAGCGGAAGCGACCATAGAGAAAGAAGGCACCTGATTTGTCTGTTATTAATGTTCATGTCTTGATTTACTGACACAATTGCAAAATAAAAACACCAGTATCATGTAGGTTAATATGAATCATTTTAAGACCAAAATAACAAGTCCCACTGCAGCACTTACACAGAGAGGGGTAACAATTTTTCTATGTAAAGTCAGTTGGAGCCAGACTCGATGAAGCAGGAAGTCGTGCCCATGACCACTTCCGATTTGGAGCACCATGACAAGTACGTTATCTATATTGATTTATATCCTATACAGTCTATGCTCCGGTTGGTCAGGACTCTCATAGCTGAATGACTTTTACCTGTTGTGCATGTTTAGTGTGCTTGACTCATTAACTAATCTATTAAAGCAGTCTACCACCTCAGATCCATAGTTGGTTGGATAATCTCTCATTCAAAGAAACTTTAAGTATAGCACTACCCACAGTCCCCCTCCTTCAGCCTTATACCTGCTGTTGACCTGAGAGCACTAAATCATAAACCTGCCTCCCCCTGGTAATTGAAGACCAAAGGTTATTGGCCGTTTACCATTTTAATAAATCTTTGTTTGCTCGATCTTCTTCACCTTTTGTTCTGCCCCAAAATGAGGAATCCCTGTCATTCAAACTTTAGCAAGAAACTTTGGAAAACATGGCATGTAGTTCATAGATTTTGGTCGATTTTGGACTAAAATCAACTTAAAATAAGTTTGAAATGAAGTATTAAGGACAAATATTGCAGTAAAAATGAAAAAGGTAATTGCACTTTTTGTATCAGTTGTATCAATCAGATAACTAGAATAATAGGATAATCCAATAATAGGCTCTGTGCATAGCAGCATGCTAGCTAGCTCACTGTGTCTCAAAGCTAACAGTCACTTTTGTTCAAATTGTAAAATATAAAATAAACAACCTATCAAAATTCTAATTAATTAAAATAAAGACTTCCCAGTTATTTTTATATGTAGAATACTTCAGTTTGTGATGTGGTTTTAATATGTATTATGCCTCAAAATTAGCATTAGCATTTACACGCAAATTCATCTCTTTCTACACACACAGAAGAGTCCTCTGGTGAAGTATTCATTTTACTTGAGTAGTTTTTAACACATTGTCCTTCACATCCACCCACAGCTCCTTGTCCACTGTCTTATTTTAAAATATAGGCCTACTTGGTAAAAAGCGCATAGAGATAAAATTGGACAGGAAGTAGTGATGCTAACGGTGCCGCTGCCGGGCACTACTGTCCACAGAGCCAATTAGATCCCACTACTGGTGTATGTTTACCTGCCCAAGAGAAATCTGATCATCAAATATTTGGTGACTTTTGGCAGCTATGCATTGATTATTAGAGTAACTTGTACTTTTCTACATTAGTTTGTCCTTTTTTTTGCTTAATTTCCCTTCTCAAAACCTGCCAGGTGTGAACAGTTAGAAAGAAACCTGATTACTCATATCAGATTTAACAGTTTACATGACATTTCGATAATCTGATTACTCCTGAAATCAGATAAGCATCAGATTTTTGGTGTGCATTTAAACTTAGCAAGTCCTTTCTTGACTGTTGATGTTTTAGCCAATGAGTTTAGCATTTCAGTATGATTCTTTGTGCTACCAATACATCACTGCAAACAGATGGTTGAGAGACAAAATACTGGCAAAAGTCCCAGGGAACTTTGGGCTATAATGCAATAGTTCTGTAAGATGAATGTCATATTTTTCTTCACAACTTTATTTGGGCAACAGTAGCTCAGTTGTTAGAGTGTTTGTCCACTGACACAGTCCAGTTTGAATCCCGGTCTCGACATAAAAACATCATTAGTAGAGCGCTCACACCCATCGGTGGTGCAACGCTAGTTTTCACAGATGAATGCTGTTGTTGTGTCCTTGAGCAAGACACTTAACCCCCCTTGTCCTCAGTTACTGCGTACATTGGTGTTTGAATGTGTGTGTGATTGGGTGAGTGGTTCCTTGATGTAAAGCGCTTTGAGTGCCCTAAAGGTGGAAAAGCGCTAAATGTGACCATGACCCTTTACTATTCATCTCAATGAGATTATTATTAGCGACAGTTTCTACCAAGCTCAATTTATATTGCAAAGTTCTTTCCGTACTCCATCAAATATGCCATTTAATTTAGACACAAATATTGCATTGATGGATAAAACGTTCAACTTTATAAACCAAGAGATTGACAGTGTAGCAGTTTCATCATCCTTTTAAGTTAATAATGATTTTAAGCAAGGGCACAAGCAACTATAAAACTCTCTTTTCTGTGTTGAATCAAGTCAAATGAATGTACTGGCAAAGTCATATCATCGCTGGTAAGTCTTTGATATACGAGTGTTAGTTTTAACCATTAATTTTCCATTTTGTAGCACTTTAATTGTTCAGTCTTTGTTCCTTTTACTAACTTTTTATCAGACTAAAAATACTGGTGAAATGGGTATTCTGGCTCTTCCTGGGAGCGACAGTCAATCAGTGTGTCAAGTGTAACAGGAGCACGCAGACTGCTATTACTACAGAGCGGCTCTCATCAGTGCAGTGCATGTATAATTTAGATCGTCACAAAGAAGTTATGGAGGAGCTGACTGGGGGTGTGATGATGGGTTATAAAAGGGACTATAACTTTACTGTGCAACGTTTTCAGCCTTATTACACAGCATGGATTCTTATTAGCTTTAAGCCACGTTATAATATTGATACCTCATTAAAAACATACCTGAAGCTGTGTTTTGTTTCATTCGCACATGTTTGAGTAACTCTTTGTTGTTAGTCTGTCTGCACTGCCAAAGCTCAAAATGCTTTGTTCCACCTTCTGATGTTGTGTACATGTACAATTTAATGGTTACCTTTTACCTTCATTTCAGTAGGGATGAGCAATTCCAGGCATAAAATTAATTCTACAGAAGGTCTCACTAGCAAGGACCACTCCAATGGTACAGTATACAATAAAGATGTTTACTGATGATATGAATAGATGAGGAGGCTGGGTAGGGACTCAGTATGGGGGCTCTTTCTCCAGCCAATTTCATTCTCTGTAGATGGTGAGGTCTTTGGACTGAACAAGAGATGGGGTGGGGGTCAAGAGAGTGAACATAGACGGTGTTGCTGGGATAGGCTTGTATAAATTGGGCTTCTGGGTAATTACGGGTGTGGTTCAGGTCAGCTGTGATTCACTGGAGAGAAGCAGAAGGAGGTTAAGGTGTGGTTCAGCTCTGAATTTTATTTAATCATATTAAGTCCATGTATGGAGTTTAAAAACACAACGCATTACCACATGACATCACAAGGTGGAGCAGAGTGTTTTCTGTTTGAGAAAAGAACAGCCTAAATATGCAGGGTTGTCGTGTCAAACATATGTGAATGAAACAAAACACAACTCCAGGTGTTTTTGATGAGGAAACAACTTTATAATCATATAATGGTTGTTGTGTGTTACTTAACTGATCTCACTTCCAGTGTCTACATACATTTGTGTATGAATGTGTGTGTGAATGGATTAGTGGTTCCTTGAATTAAAGTGCTTCGCGAGCCTTGAAGGTGGAAAAGCACTGTATAAAAAAAAATTACAATTTACCAAAGCAATATCACCATGGAGACTAGGCAGGTGATGGACCCTCCACCAGAAAAGTTAGATATGCACTTAAAAGTAAATAAATGTTTTGTCCCATGTATATTTTTTTCTGGAAATCTAGAAAGTATGATTGCAATGACTTTTCAGTAACAATAGTTTCAGCTTGGACAAAAGGAATGTATTTGTGTACTTTTATTGGGATTTTTTCCCTCTTTGTTTGCATCTTCACTATTTAATCCCCTGCACTTTCTGTTAATTTGTCTTTCCATTGAAAACTCCAATGGTCAGCTGAAATGTCCTTCCCTGCTCACACTGATAAGAAAGTCTGTAGAAGGACAGCAATGAGAGGGCCGAATGCAATTTCCTCCAAAATCAAAACGTTTTTTCCCAGTTCACCTCTTCTCTACTCCATGACCTTTTTTCGTATTGTAGCGGTCTGGTGTGAGTAAACACACCGAAGTTCTTGTTGTTTATTTTCTGGACACAAGGGCTACTGTAGGCTGTAACCCATGCCAAACAAAGCACAAAACAACAGCAGTCTCCTAACTGACCGGTATCAATTTATTGGCCAAGTGTCATGTACAACCACAGTTACATTAACAACAGCACGTTAACAGAAAAACAAAAGGTGCCAGCCCTGAACTAAACACAAAATATCAGATCATTACATTATATACAATACTAGTCAAAAGTTTGGACCCATATTCTCACTCCAGGCTCAGACTGCACATGGTGTAGTGCCAGTCCGGTGGCCACAAGTAATCAGTTGAATTCTACTTTTGTCGGAGCCTTTTCGCTTAGTAAGTAAATAGTTATCGCGTGATTACGTGGTCTCATGTGGGCAGCAGAGGCTCCAGTTCTCGTGTGTCACACTGCAAGTAAAACAGTCCACTGCAGGAGTCACAGATGGATCAGTTGCAGTGTGAGTGAGGCGTCAGTCTACTTTCTACATTTTAGATAAATACAGAAGACTTCAACATTTTATCAAGCAAAGAGAAAAAAAGTGAAATCCAAAATTGTTTTTATATTTCAGATTCAAATTCCTCAAAGTTGCCACCCTTTGCTTTGTTGACAGCGCTGCAAACACTTCACCTTTGCTCAGTGATCTTTATGATGAAGTTTCCTGAAATGGTTTTCACTTCAAGATGTGTCATGTCAGGGTCAAGGAATTTTAATCAAAGCAAACGGGTGACTGTTTTTAAAAATCTAAAATCTGAAACAAGTTCTGAGTTATTTTAAGTTTATTTATTGTTTACCACATTCATAGCTTTGATGATTACAGTGAGAATCTACAATGTAAATGAAAATGAAGAAGAAACAGATGAAAAAGTGTGTCCAAACTTTTTGAACAGTAATGTGTTTCCTGTGTTGCTGTCCCCTGCAGAGCTGCTGCCGGCGTGCCAGTTCACCTTTCCTCTCCTGCATGACCTTTTTTGATATATATTCCCTGTCTCCTACAGAGCTGCTGTCGGCATGCCACGAGCTCCGCTGTAGATATGGTTGCATCATGACCAGGAACGGCACTTTCTGTTTCTGCGCCGATGGTTTTGAGGTCGGAGATGATGGCACGAGCTGTCGAGGTGGGTTTACTTACGCTATTAAACAGGGTAGCACATTATGTTTATGTACGTCTTATCTTCTCTTTTTTATATGATCTATATCTCTTTTTTTGTCTTTTGTAGGTCGGGTGTTTGAAACTATAGAAAATTCATACTGTAAATAAAATGTGTACAAATAAGAAATCATAACCAAAGATATCTATGTGTGTGTTTAAAGCCACATTTCAGATGACATCATTGCATTATATAGGTCTGTGAGATAGTGTAAACATTTGAGAAAGATGACAACACAGCATATTTTACATTTGGATCTTTCTAATGATTGGTTGTTTGGAGATCCTAAAATGCAATGGTATCAGATCCTGGTTTATGACATCTTTATAAGGAATGCCAAAGATATAAATATTGACTAGATTCTGTTGTCCAGTAAACATTTATCTGTACTATATGTTTATGCGTTTATTTTTATTTATAATGTAAGAGCCCGATGAGAGCATTCAGACTCCTTTTCCTGGGCATCCTGTTTAAAATACAGAAAAATACAAACAAAACAAAAAAGTACATAGGTCCATTTAAAACATTAAAAACAGGTGCAGGTGTGAGTATAAATGTTTGTCACCAGATTATTAAATTGCATTTGTGGCACCAAAGTATCCAGTTTTGCATGTCTTTGAAATATATTCAATTGTTTACACGCAAAATAACCACAAGCTTTTTTCCCATGTCAGTTCTGCAGCCAGTTTTTAGACTTAAACAATCATGAGATCTTGTGTTATAAGTTCCCGTATCAAGCACGTGAGGTATTGAGGCGCCTTTAAGTAGTCCCTTATAAACATTTTGCCATTCATATTTAATGTAAACAAAATATAATTCAGTTGTGACTATAGATCCCTGTAAAGAGGGGTATACTGACTGGCACCGCCTTCCACTTTCTCCCTGAACAACCTTTACTGCGCTCTGTGGGCCACACTTCCTTCATATGGATAAGCAGGAAGCTCAGTGCATACAACCATCTGTCTGCAGCAGGGCTTCATATATGACACACATATACGCTCTCACACATCATGTATGCTCTATGTAGTTCATAATATCACTGCCTCAATCTCTCATACAAGTCTGCATTATGTAAAATAGCAGTGTTTTGTCAGTGGTCCATTTTCACACAAATGTAAATAGCCAACCAAATAGTGTTTTAAGTTGAGTTATTTTCTAGGAGAATGTTCATCAATCATCAGTCTGGCTTTACTACGGACACAAACTGTCTAGTCTAAAATGTATGGATAAATTATCTTCTATATTTTTATTACAGTTCAATTCAAATTTGGCAGATCTGGCAGTAACTGACACTTTAAAACAAAATAGTAAATCTTTTGAATGGGCAAAATTCTTCATATAGATGAAGCTCATAAACTGAATGCTGGAGTGAACCAAACACACTATGATTGACATGTTTTGACTTTTAAGCGGTTGATCAAAAAGTAGCCAAAACTGTCTTGAGAATTTTTGCATATAGCCTTTTCTTTCTATTAGTGAAAAAGTAGGTGTGGAATTTGTGTGCATATATTTCCGTTATTATATAATCCAGAACTAATCAGACTTTGTCAACACAATTTTCCTATAGTGCATCCTGCCACTTTGAGGCCCTCACACTCAATATCCAATATCAATAACGTTTTATTATTCTGCAAACCCAATGAACATAATGTAGGCCTCTATCACAACCGCATTAGACGGCCCATTGACTAGAGACTGCCGAGGGAGTGAGGGAACCTTCGCTTGCACATATGCTTTGAGCCTGAAATACGACAGCTTTTGATTCGTCGAGTCTTATTTACTCCCAGATATTTTTACTAACAACATAAAACTGCATAAATATGCCTTTGACTAGCTGTGACAAAGCGCTCTGAGTTTGATCCATACATGAGAGACGTTCGGTGTTCTCGTTGCTTATAAAAGTAATTACGCCTGAGGTGGTGGTGTAAGACCACATTAAGTATACTTTATGTATTTGGGTCATGTTTGAACACACCTAATTCGTTACAAATGACTCTCTTTCCTCTTTTTTTCCCGCTCTCTGTAAGATCATGATGAATGTGCAATGTACGGCGCGTGCAGCCAGACTTGTTCCAACACCTATGGGTCATACCGCTGCAGCTGCGCCGAAGGATACACACTCCAGTCTGACGGGAGATCATGCAGAGCCAAGCAAGGTGAGCTCAAAACCCGCATCACCAAACAACTTCATCTGCATACGCTATATCTTCACTGCTAATAATAAACAGCTTTGTTCAACTACACTACAACTGCACGGATCATTTACGCAATCGATCAAGTAAGATTAATGTAAATGACAGGGAAGCACGGGTACATGCATTCACACACATAAAATGTATAGTAAGTAGTTCAGAATTATTTAGTGTATTATTCTTACATAATAATGTGGTTGAGCTAGCGGCTATTATTTTTTTGCAAGTGATGCGAAAATTTTACTGCATTGAGATGCATTGTCCTAACTTTTTTTCTGATCAAGATGAACAATTTCGACCCCAATGTGTTGACAAATTTTTGGCCCATTTCAAAAGTTACGGTTTTAAAGAAAGTTGTATACAATCAACTCCAGTCTTATCGTGATTTTAATGGCATTGGGGAGAAATTTCAATCCAGTTTTAAATTGTGCTGTTAGACCTCACAGCAGTGTTCGGCACGGCACAAAAGTGAGCATTAGAGGAATAGCCCTCGAGTGGTTCTGCTCTTCTCGGTGCAGATGGGCCAGTGCTCCTTCACTATGTCTCCTATAAGCTGTGAGGTTCCCCTGGGGTCAATCTTGGTCCAATCCATTTTCCTTTATATATGTCACCATTGAGCTCCATTTGAACCAAGCACAATGTCTCCTTCCACGGTTTTGCAGATAATATAGACATTTATTTACCAATAACCCTTGACAGCATGGCATCATTAAAAACTGTGTCTCTTAATGATTTGATTTGATTTATTTTTTATTTGATTTATTTTTTATTATATATATATATATATATATATATATATATATATATATATATATATATATATATATATATATATATATATATATATATATATATATATATATATATATAAAATTATATTATTATTATTAATATAGTTTAGTTTTTTTTAAAAATGTTACTCTATTTCAGTAAGCAAAATAATAAAACTTGTTGGTTTTTTTTATGTGTTTATTGGGAGGAGTGAGGTCTTGCCATTTCTTTCTTTTTCCTTCTTTTTTTTGTCTATACCCCAAATGTTTTTTTCCCCATGAGCTTTCAACAAAACAAAAATCTCTCTATATATAAGCTTGAAGTTCCATGAAAGATGTGAGGGTGTCATTAATATTCAAATCTTGTACGTTGTAAATTCCTAACATCTCCCAGTGGATAAAAGTGTTGTTCCACAATGAGACGGCTTATGTAATGACAATTAATGCTAAAATCATTCTCGACTTTTTTGCATTATACAGATCCATCGAATAAACCACTCTTCCATACACCATATTCACAGCCTACATTCTATAAGGCAAGATTAATGTGTGCGTGCAGTGGCCACATCTATCACCACTCGGGTACAGGTAGATATGGCCAGGCCGCATAATGATAAAATTAATGAGCGTGAGATTTTAAGTGGGAGCATTTTGTTTCGCGGACAATAGCCAGCGTCACCCTTGATTTATGCTAATGCCTTATTCCTGTAACAAATTTGTTCCATTGCGGGAAATAGCCTACTTAGGAAAAGCGGTCATTGTACTGAGGTGGTCCCACAATTACAAATAAACAAGCTTAACCTTCCACTAGCTTAAATCTTTTTTGTATAAAGTGGAGTAGATATATTTTTGAATGTTTGGCATATGTGGGTTGAAAATGGCTAGAGGCACATTACACCTAGCTGGGGACAACGGCAGCGACTATGTGTTTAATCAATGTGACTGCAGCCCTACTAGGAATAAACCGAATATGATTACCCATAAACTTAACTGAACCCAGTGCTCACATGCATCAATATTAATTTAGCATGTACACAGGGTTAGCGTTAGTTGTAAAAGCAATGAATTTAAATGTCTCCAAAGGCCAAAGTATGACGAGGGGGCTTGTATGAAAAGCATATGAGTTTGAAGTTGCATTTTCTGGTTAAGGGTTGTGTATTGGTGCAATTTGCTCGTACTAAATGGGAACAGAAATATTTATTCATTCTATTAGTTGTTTGCATGAACTTGAGTAGCACCCCTGTGGCGTGAGTCTTAACACAAATCAGGCAAGTGAATATATCAAGTAAAAAATAAGATCAAAACTGTTAGGCTAAAACAACTTTGTTAGTATTAACTGTAGGATACTGAATTGTTAAATTCAAGTGTGAGACTTCAAATTGCTCAAAGATATTTTCAACTGGATGTTAATGTAGTATACTTTCTTCTGCCCTTTTCAGCTCCTTGGGCTTTCTCTCCTTGCCAAATTATGTGAAAATAGGTTTGGGTATAATTAATTCAGTGCTCATAATTGGGCTGTCAGCCAACTAAGAGTTTAGTTGTACAGTTTCCAACCAAAAATGAGCATTTGGTTGTGTATTGTACATTAAAGGTCCACTATGCAACTTTTATGGTAGAGGCCACTGTTTTACCCTTTGGCATAAAACGTATCTATGTTCACTGATAGAAGCTGCTGAAGCTACCTGGATTAATTACAGCATAAATATGTGGAGAGGCGAGCTTATTCACAGGAAGAAGGCATTCACTAATTGAATAGCAAGATATATAATTGTAATGCCACTGCGGAACGTTTCGGGCAAAGCGATTATATCTCCATGGAGACAAGCAGGTGGCAGACCTCATTAAAGCCTGCACCATTAAAGCCTGCACTCTATTTCAAAATTTCATTTGTTTTTTATTTGTGATGGAAACAAAGTTGCAAAGGAAAATTCCTGAATGTGTAGAAAATGTCTAACTGTTTAATCATTCAGACAGAAGAAAAGTGCTGGTGGTATCCTGATTTATTGCTTTTATTAAAATTGCACCTCTTTGTTTATACTTTGAAGCGATTTAGAAAGGAGGTTGTCTGAAAAAGGTGCTAACATTATTTTGCCTTGGTTCAAGTTTTCATGAATAATCCACAGTGCTTAGCCCTGCACAAAATCAGAATATGCTAAGTTCTTCAGTCAATTATGACTTACAATGTGTTATATATAAGCTAATGTCTTTTTGCCTTGTGGCTTTCCCTTCTGGGTATGTCACAGTATTCAATAATCAGCACATTTATTTTACACAACTTATTTCTCTGGAATCTTTTACTTATGCAACTTTTAAAAAATGCAGGTTTGGGAACAGTGGTTTGGGATTGCTGTACATTGGGGGATTGATAGTTAATTATAACAATAAACAATTTTTTTTTAGCCAGATTTTGTCTGGCAAGGATGTGTTATTATTTAGCCTGTAGCTTATCTTATAAAAAAAATCTAACTATGGTTTTGTTTTCAGAGCAAACTTAATTCCTCTCAACACAAATGTTTAAAACTGTAAAATGTTTTCATTGTTTTGAAATAAATATGTGTTAGTTAAGTTTGTATAAATCTAATTAGGGAATAATTCAATTCAACCTAATCCCAAAATGATTCCCTATTTTTTTTTTTTTTTTCTTCTTGAACCATTATGTGCAAGTTATGGCCCTATTACTTTGACCATGTACTTTCAGTTTTATTTATGTATGTTTTGACTCAAAGCGTCGCTACACATTAAACCTGTACTAATAATTTCACTGTACCCTCTACATGTATGATCCTTAATAACCTAAACCCCTGTCTCTCTCCTCAGATCCTGGAGACAGCAGACCCGTGCTCCTGCTTGGGGGCCCCAGTCGGATCGTCCTGACCAGTCTGAACGGCACAGGCCTGCAGCCCCTTCGCTCACTGGGTGCTAACGCTTCTGTGTGGTTGGACTTCCAGCAGAGCCAGGAGACAGTCTGCTGGCTCCTGTCCACTGAGAGCTCTGGGACCCTGCGCTGTGCTGAGACCAGGAACCTGCGCGGCTTCACCAGGGAGAGAGAGATCAGGACACAGAGGAGCTTACAGCGTATGTGTACTCTTAACTACTGTTGGGATTTTATTTATTCATGAGGCAGGTGCATTTTTTTTCCTTGCATATACCTAACAGTTTAGTGCTTCAGTTGTTGATTCTGCAAAAATCCGTGTGTTTTCTCGGTCCTCAGCCATTTTTACTCGTAAGCTGCCATGTTTGTTTTCTTGAAGGCTCGTGCTTGATATTTAATTTGTTTAAGGATAGTGCAGTGCAGATTGTATGCAGGAAGAAGGGTTTGAAAGAGGGATGAAGAGCAAATCCTTCTTTGAACAAAAATAGTACAACCTGCCTTAGCCTCCTCAAACCTTTGCCAAAACAAAGCCAGATTAATTTATTTATTGCTTATTTATTTATTTATTTATTTATTTATTTATTTATTTATTATGTATTATGTATTTATGTATGTATTTATGTATTTATTTATGTATGTATCTATCTATCTATGTATCTATTTATCTATCTATTTATTTATTTATTTAGAGAATGCAAAAGTCTAGGGAAAGTTTTCTGCCATAGCCTCTTATCTTCCCTTGCTAGGTTAGGATTTGGAAAGTATAATAAAGCAGGGGCTAGAGTTTTACTGCTGCTTTACAAATGTAGTTTAATAGCAAAAACAGATATCCCCATTTTGAAAAATTGACTAAAAAAAAAAGTATTTTTGTTTTTGTTACTATCTTCTACTGGTACTATCAACGAATATAATATCTAGTTGATTTTATCCAGGAGGGATGTAGTAACAGCAGTAAAATACATTTGACTTTTGAAAAAAAATGGCTATACAAAGAGTAAACTGCAAGCCTCCGATGACTTTTTCAAATGGCGCTTTCTGTTTTTGCAGATGAACTCTTCTGATAACGATCATGCTCACGATCATGGTTTCTGGTTGTATTACAGTTTGGTGCATTACTCACTTGCCTCTTACAGATACACTCATTATATAAAGCCACATACATACACACGCATGCTTCATACATACTGCATACACAAGTCTAAACTGTAAATTTTTCATTTACAAATATGTCTGCCAATAGATAAGTGACACTGTGACCCTAGGAAGCAATGTAAGCTCATAGAATTGGGTCCATCACCACTGTACAAGCCGAGCAATTTGATGGTTTGGCAGATTTGCATACTTTTTATTTCAATTTATTCAACAGATTAGAATATGAGTTTGAAATGTCTTGCCCAAGGACAAGCCTCTCAACTGAGCTATACCACACTGACCTTATAGTAACAGTTGGTTATTTTTTACTCAAAGACCAGTGTATACAAATCTAGATATTTATCTTATGCATGCTCACAATCACAGTATGATTATTATTTTTTGAACCTTCAAGCTCTTCTGCTCTCTTCACTGTGTGTGCGGTTAATGACAGGTCAACCTCTGCAGTTTCACCTCTGCTCCTTAGCTGTCCTTCAAATCTGCTTCCTCTTTTTTATACTTTAAAGACTAGTTCTATTTTTTTCTCTCTCAGCTTCTGACCGGGGTTTTTGACCTGTGCTTACAACAACATTCAGCAACAATAAACGGTTAAAAAGAGAGTTGATTCTAAACAAGGTTACCTACTGCTGTCATGGCAACCCACTGAATCGCCAGTAGAAAAAGTGGAAAACCAGGTCAGGCAGAGTGTGGTACGCTGACATATGTCCATGGCTTTTATATTATTTATTATGTTTATGGTGCAATGCATGGAATTTATATGCTCTGATATGGTTAGTTTTAATGCTAATTTAGAATATTAGGATTAGATTCACCTGGGTTATTAAAGTTAACCTGGCTCGCATCCGATTGATATGTGTAGCACTCTAAATAGAGTTCTACATTATCAGTCTGGCATGGTTTCACTGAAAGAGATCGGAAAACATGGAACGTCATGACGATGATTTGAATCTGATTGGTCAAAGCATCACAACAGCGGAACCAGACGAAAAGTCAAACTTTTATTGCATCCAGTTGAGAAAAAAGTACAGACATCTTCCTTGTCCACAAATTTACATTCTACAAGTTTTTCACAAACAAAATAGTCTGTATTTTTGCTGAAATAGGCTGAAGTAAGTCTGTCAGCGTTGCCATGTTTGTTACGGTTCTCTTGAGCGCCACACATTGGGTCCTATGGCATCAACGGGATCACACCAAGATGCATTCTTGTGAGTTTGTGAACTCACAAATATTCCAAGAATCCATCTTGCTTTGCAAGTTTATATTAAAATAATCATGTAAACAAACCACATGGCAAAAACCCAGCTAACACCATTGTGGCATATGGGCATCTATAAATTAAGGGCTACTGCACTCACTGAAGATGAGTTTCATTTACCTGGAGTTCCAGTGTTATATATAGTGGCAATTCAAATCTGATATGAGAAAGAAAGAAAATAATTTTGTTTATTTTTACATGGGATGCTGTGATTTGTCAAAAATGACAACACTGCACAGTCACTACTGTTTGCCTGATGACCAGAGGCATGGCAGTTCTGTTATGTTCCACCCATTAAGTGGTTCGTTTGCGACAATAAAGGCATTCAGTTTTGTTTTGTTTTGTTTTTGTTTGTTTTGTTTTGTTAAAACCCTCTATGAATCAGAATCAGAAATCTTTTTTTTTTTCTTAAAACTGAGAAAAAAGTGAGAAGACAACTGAATTAAAGGATGGCCTGAATGATAATGATTACAGTGAAAAGTTTTGATCAGATGAGAATGGATAGCAGGAAATAGGAACTTCAAATGCATGAAAGACAAGACCGATAATGTTATAATGGTGTAAGCTAAGCAAGTATGGACTACTCTTTGAGCTCTCACAGGTCTATTCATGCAAGGAGTTAAATCAGGAAGGACATATGGCATAAACCTAGATGCATGCTATTTATACTACTGAGGCAGATGATTGTGTTAAAAGTAATAAAACAAGCAGAAAGTAAATAAGCAAACATCATTAACTGTTTGCTCCTATGTATGTTTTAAATAATGCATGACACATAAAGCTATATTGTAAGCAGCTTTTAAACTATATCTTTCCCTTTTCAGTTTTTACTACCAAGGCCTTTATGTGCTGGCCTTTATCTTGTTAGACATTGTGAGGAGAGTGCATTAGCAGATTGAATACTATAATTGGTACAGCAGTGGATAATGCACACAGAGGGTTTCTATAAAATGTCCACAAAAGAAGCGCTACTAGGTGCCAAAAGCTACCAGTCCATTAGCTCAGTGCCAAGATCAACGGGCAGAGTGTCAGACCTGCTACTATGTGGACTAAATCAAATACATAACCTATTAGACAGTCTATAGACTGTACAAATCCTGTTGCATATGACACATTTGGCTCATAACATTGATATACATTGATTTTTTTTTTTTTTTTGGTAGTTGGTAGTTCAGTTCTTGACAATTTGTTTTGCTTGTATGATTGTGTGAGGGGTTTTCTAGAGAAGCACAATACAAGACTAATGCAATACGGTTTATAGTAATCCTAGATGCCTAAATAATGTTTTTATATTTTATATTGTTTTCAGCAAACTCAGACACACTTCAATGCTGAACCAAACCAACATTTAGTCCCATCCCAGGCTAAATGAACAAGGTCACATTAAGAAGGGCACCTGCTGTAAAACCTTAAGATCATTATGAAAATCATTGGGTCTTAGATTTAACAATGGTCTTTAGAACTGGTTTTGGCAGTATACATTTACATTACATTGCTAGCACTTCCATTTGAGTACAATTTCTTTAAGTATTTTATCTTCTTTTTATCTCTGCAGATGTGGAACAGATGGCCATTGACTGGTTGACAGGAAACTTTTACTTCGCTGACCGAGTGAATGATAAAATATTTGTTTGCGATCGGAGAGGAGAAACTTGTGTGACCATAGTACAACTGGACTTGCTCAATCCAAAGGGAATCGCAGTGGACCCTCTCATGGGGTAAGTGTGTGTATATGTATATATATATTATTTTTATTTTTATTTTTTTTACTTTTTTTTTTGTTTTTTGTTCTTTTTGTTTTTTTCATTACTTTTTCAGATTCACCAAATTATTCCAGTGAAGGTGTATGGAGTCTAAAAATACAGGGAGCACTTTGTGTATTCTCACAAAGTGACATCACAAAGTGGAACAGAGTTTTTTTGAGAGAGGAACTCAGCCTAAATATGCAGGGTTTGTGTGTTAAACATGTGTGAGTGAAACGAGACAGAACTCCAGGTATGTTTGTGATGAGAAAACAACATTATAACATAGATCAGAAAATAGCATAGTATGGTCCCTTTAAGTGATTGGTTTGCCTTTTTGTTTCATTTGGGGTTTTTTTTAATCCCTCTAAGAATCAGGAATCAGTATCAGAAAAAGTTGTATTGCTATAGTTACTGAACAATATTCACTAGGAACGAAGAACTTGTTTCAGCAGTATGGTGTAACATAAAACTATTAATCATAATAGCAAATATGTTTTTGTTATGACTGAGAAAAAAGTGAGAAGACAATTGAATCAATGAATGGCCTGACTGATAATGATTATGATGAAAAGGGAATTCAATTTTGATAAGATGAGAATGGATATCAAGAAATAGGAACTTCAAATGCATAAAAGACAAGACCAGTAATGTTATAATGGTGTAAGTCAAGAAGGTGTAGGCTGCTCTTTGTGTTCTCACAGATCTATTGATACAGGGAGTTACAACAGGAAGGACATCTGAGTTTGTTTAGTTATTGAATTGTGAAAGGATTCAGTGAAGGTTTCTTTGAAGTAAGAAAACTGTACAGTAAAAGAGTAAACAATAATACGTAAACTGTGCTGTAAACTGTGGAATGTGACTGATTTTAACTGACCATAGCTAAGATATCCATGTAATCCCACAGTCATCCAGGTATAATCCTTTTACTATGTGCATAGCTAAAGTTTTTGGTAGCTTTAACGATGCACTATGTCACTTTTCTGGTTGGGGCCTGGCATGTTATTAATACATGTATGGTTCCACAGAATGAAGTTATTATTATATCTTTTATTAAGTTACAGGTCAGATCTGTGGAGAGTTAATGCCACACTGTGAAACGCAAAGCAATAACATCTCTAAGGAGACAAGTTGGTAGCAGACGCCCCACCAGAAAAGTTACACAGTGCACCTTTAAATTTGAATTTAATGGCTTGATTGCATTTGTGAATCTCCTGATGGTAGTACTGTAGTAGTGCTGTTATTTTAGTATCAGATCGTAACTTAGTTTAGCCAGAAGGAAATAATAAAAAGAACAGAGCTAGATTCTGTTATGCATAATAATAGACTCATCCAAAAGATTTGCAGCTTCAATAAAAGCCTTTAAATTGTGAGTCATTTGCTTGGGCCCCTTTCTCTTTGACAGTAGTAATTTGGTGGATATTCAGTGGTGCCGCTGACAGCTTCCACTGTCTAGACATTCATTTGTATTCTGATTTCTCTCCACATCCCCCTAAAAATCTCGGCAGGACTGTTGCATTAGAGGATTTTGGAGATCACAAAAATCTGAGCAACCGCAGAGGAGAATTGTGCCCACACTGTCACTCTCTATCTTGTGCAACTTATTATGGAGAGGCGTTGTCGTCTTCCTGGCTAGTGCTGCTATAGTAAGTCTATGCACACACTCAATGCTGAATCACAGTAGGAACTATAGATAGACAAAAGTGGGTTGAAGACCATTATGTCACCTTCAGGAAATGCCATTGTGTGGGACTGAACTTTGGGAAATTGGTTATATAAAAAGTGTGACCATATGTGACATTCAGAAAGTAAAAAGGTTAGATATGACCACTAGTTAGTAATGCTAGGTAATATATTGTATATCTGTTATCTGTTAGTGACGTAGTAGGACAGTTCTATTTTAAGCACAAATACGAAAATATTCATCAGTACTGAAAGCCAGAGAATGTATTTGTGTTATGATTATCGATTATTTTCACTTGAGTGTGTGAGTCTCTAGTCAGCTGTTAATTGCAAAGGGTCCACATGTTAGATATGTATTGATTACTTTGTTGTTTTCCCTCTGTTGTGCTACATACAGTATATAATCAGAAATAATCAGTGTTTCACCCTATAGTAGTTGTACTGATATAATGAAACAAATTAGTCATGGCAAGTGGTTAAAATGAAGATAGTGAATATAAATGTATGGCTATCTGTATACAATGACTGGCCTTTGCCTGAAAGTAACAATATTAGATTCAGTGGTGGATGAAGTACTCAATACTTAAGTAAAAGTACAGATACAGTGATAAAGTTACTCAAGTAAAAGTATCACATGAAAAAAAAAACACACAAGTGTGGTTAATTTGTGTAAATGTAATGATATTGACTAAAAATGATACATATTTTGGTCAATAGTAGCAATATGAATCATTACAAAAAAATTCGTATCAATTTTGTGTATTTTTTTTGTTTGCGCAAAGTCGAAGCTTAAACTTGAAAACTTTAGTCAGGATGTTACCACAAACATGATGAAAATAACCCCTCAAATCATATGAAAAGTACTTTTTACTTTTAGTCCAGTTCAAAAATGTAGCAGAGTAAAAAGTACAGATACCTGCTGTGAAATGTTGTGAAGTAAAAGTAAAAAGTATCAGGTGTAAAATTGAAAGTACAGATACCTACAAATTCTACTTAAATACAGTATTTTACTACTTGCACTTTATTACCTTCCAATACTGATCAGATTATTGAAATGTCATGTAAACAGATGTGTACTTCCAAATACAACAGTTACTCTAAAATTCCAGCTGCTTTGCCACTAAAGATCAACTGATTAACAGGAAAAATCTGATCTATAGTAATTATTAGTATAGTTCTTGTAAAATGCGCAAGTTATTAGATCCATAACATGGATGGAGCTGGCATAAAATTAATGATCTAACTTCAGTTATGTAAATGATAATATACTATGCCTGCTGCTAAAATCTCCCCATAATAAATGTTTTATTTTAATGAGCAAAAATAATATAGATACAATAATCTCTATTATTGTGTGGCATGTTTTGAATGGCTGTCATTGGGGCAGTCACTTCCTAAACCATTGTATAATACTTATTGCCCAATACGAAATGAAAATCCATAATTCCCTTAATGGCTTAAGTGATCCAAATATGAGCAACCATTACAATCAGTGGTGTGATTAACCTCCCAATAGAAAAGCTCATATTGTCTGAAACACATGGTTTTAAGACACATTTATTTTTGTGAAATGGCTGTAGTTGCTTTAGTTGCCACTCCTCTGACAATTAGTCTAATAAAAAATAATTAACACTTTTGTTTTTAATGAGATTTAATTAGTGTGATGGTTAGAAATACTTGGGTTATGCAATTATTATCTTGTAATGTTTCATAATATTTATAACAGTGTATAGTATTCATTACAGCATAAATAGTACAGTATTTATTTATTTATTTATTGATACTTGCAAATAAACATCAGATCTAGGCCAGGTTTAAACCAGAATATAACCAGCATTATATTAATAAATAATTATTTTATCCATGTATTTATATATTAATAAAATCATAACCAGTAGTGGAAAAAGTATGGAAAATGTGTGCGTAAGTAAAAAGTCACATGATTATAAATGTACTCAGTTACAAGCAATACTGCTGAAATGACACTTTGTAAAAGTATGCAAGAATAAATCCTACTCAAATACATTTTTGTTCATTTTAAATCAGTCTTGTTTTTTTGTGTGTTTTGTTTTTTGTTTTTGTTTTTTGTTTTTTGTGGGGGTTTTTTTTTTTTTTTTACAAAACTCTATTAGATTATTCATTCAGTACTAATTATGTTGTTTTAAACCATAATCATCTGTTTTCTGAGTTAATCAGAGTAGGTGACAGTGCTTTTATGTGGGTTGGTAAGTACATAAAGGGTCACATACAGCAGAGACAGCCATGCAAACAATTGGAACTTGAACTCTATTCATTAAGTTATGTTATTGTAAATGCTACTGTTATTGTAATTGCAATTTAATTGTAAGTTTAAAAATGTATAGAAAGGTAAAATTAAAACAAAATATATTCAATTACAGTAACTTCAGTATTTGTAACTGGTTACATTTCACCCCTGAACTTAACCAGAACTGAACCACGAGCCTTTTGATGTACTGTATAATAAATACGTGCACATATGGAGAGAACAAATAATTTGCAATCATTGTGTTGCCCTATTTCTTCATCCTTTAAATATTAAGTTAAGTGTATTTGTTTCTGTTACCACAGAGATGCTGGACCCCTACTATGTGTACTAGGGCTGAGCAATATATTGTGAAAATATCAATATCACAGTAATGACTGATGCAATAATTGATACAACAGAAAAATAAATATATTGCACACAACATTCCCCATTTTACATTGAACTTAACTCAACTTATTGTGCCAAAAAATATAATTAAAATCATTATCGCAACATAAAACATAGTTATCGAATATTGCATATTTTTTTCTCTCTATGGAGCAGCCGTATTGTGTACTGCAGCTTCCATAGCTTCTATGCGCATACTGGATGATGTTATATAGTGGTGGGACCGGCTTAGGGAGTCTGCTCCATTGACTATAGAGGAGTTTCTGAGGTCTAATTGGTAAAATGCTGGTACATGTGTTTGTGAAGGAGTGAGCTGAGAGGTCTGTCAGCCTGGAGCAGTGGAGTGAAAATAAGAGGAGCAGCACAGTGTGGGGCCTCTGTGTTTGTACAATATGCTTTGAAACTTGCGTGTCCAATTTGAGTCAACTTGAGTTTGGGTCTATACATTTTAAGACTAAAAAAGTGTTTTCACTTTTTTTTTTTTTTGTATTATTTGTATTATTATTATTATTATTGTTCCTCTAATGGCTTACGCAACAGTAGCTGGAGGAGGCATCTGTTATTTTTGTTTAGACTACAGAATCCAAAGCTTGCCACACACTACAGGATAATTCATGTGTGGTGTCAGTGTGGCTCTGAGCTACTCTGTCATATCATAAAACATTATCGTTACTCCATCAGTCAATAAAATAGAGCATCAGGAGCAGACAGAGTGACGGACACAGAGGCACAAGATACAAACTCAGGAAACAGTGAAAATAATTAGCTAACTTTATGACTCACCTGGTAAAGTTGTAAAGTTAAACTGCGGCATTCTCATCCATATAATCCATTAGAGTTTGTCCCCCACACACAGGAGACACAGTACACAAAACAGTGCTATTAAACCACTTTGAAGCTTTCTTTAAAAAGTAAAAAAACAAGAGTAGATCCTCATATTGTTCTGTTTATAAGTCCACGCAGCGAGGATTGGGGTGAAGCTGCTGCTACATTAAACACAATTTTATGTTCTGTGTAATTTAACGCCAGCCTTCTGTGCATTGAAGGCGTGCATCTGAACTATTGCACCACAAATCACAAATAATTATAAGATAGTTTTGACTTGCATCTAAACTAGAAGTGCGGTGCAATATTTGGAACATGTTAGAGTCAAAGAGTCAAAGCGAGTTATTTTACTGTAGACAGGAA
Source organism: Periophthalmus modestus (assembly GCA_019594935.1). Taxonomy (NCBI): domain Eukaryota; kingdom Metazoa; phylum Chordata; class Actinopteri; order Gobiiformes; family Gobiidae; genus Periophthalmus; species Periophthalmus modestus. The sequence goes on from JAIEZT010000009.1 coordinate 7,635,884, forward strand.
GCAGCTGATGCTATAGTTTTGATAGCTCACAACTTTTAGCTTGTGGTGTGCGGTCTCTTTGAAGCAGACTTTGCACTCAAAATCTAATATGATTCTCTTTGTATATGTGGTGAATGCTTTTTATCACACATTTAAAATTTGTTTAAAACAAAAAAATCTTGTTGTGTTTGGTGGGTTTTACACACTGCTAATTATCTGAATTTATTAAACATACCTGGATCCAGCCATTCTCAACAAGCTTGTTAGTGAACAATTGGTACAGTGGGCTGTCACAGTCACAGATTTGTTTGAGTTATGAGAAGTATAAGTTGACATCTTGACACTGTTTTTCTTACAGTCAAAACAGTTCCTTGGCTGATCTCTATATCATTAGCATTGGCATTATACAGCAGCTCAATTTACAACAACTTGGCAGCAACTGTTACTCAAATACACTATACAGATATTTAAAATCACTGCCTCGCTTTTGCCTCGTCTACTAAAAACTTTGGCCCTCTTAAATTAAGTAGTTTGTATGTATGATTATATTCTATATTACCACTTCGTGTTCAATGACAATTCAAATAAATATTTGAACGCACACCATCACTATAGTAAAAAGTGATTATTTTACCATATAATAGCCTATATTTTACCCTAAGTTTAAGTTATAAACAATGTAACTTGCTCACTTACCTAATGCATTCCAAGCACCCTAATTATTCACCACCATTAGTTCATAAGGACTTTTCACAACTTAACATAACAATGTCTGTTTTACCATGTCATGGTAAAACAGACATGTTCACGGTGCACTTCCTGTTTCCACATGTATCTAAAGCTAGATACAGCTCACTTAGTTGCTGTTACAATATATCTGTACTGCTCATAAATGTACTTTATTACGTAATGGTGTGTGTTTGTCCACTGATGTGGAGGTTGGCAGTTCAAATCCCACTCTCAACGTAAACATAATTGATTGAGTTGTCAGATCCACTGACACGTTGGCGCTGTGATTCCAGCCCCCACAGATGAATGCTGCTGTCCTGTCCTTCAGCAAGACACTTCACCCGCCTTGCCCCCAGTGTCTGTGGTGTGATGGTGTGCGTGTGAGTGGGTGATGTAAAGTGCTTTAAGTGCCTTGAAAGTGTAAAAGCACTATATAAAAATGTGACCACTGTGACCATGAAAATTAAATTGGGTACAGCCCCTTTAACAATCCTTTTTGGCTTACCCAGATCCATTTTAGATATTTCCACACTATAAGCTTCATCTTATATATTATATCTTAAAACACCAAGCTCAAAATATCACAGATGAGTCACTCCCTATATGGCAGAATCTTCAGTCTTTGTCCTTATTAGCTACTGGAGACTACACCTATGTTATAGATAGCATCATAGGTGCTCATTTTTCAAATCTCTAACCAATCTTTCAATATAAGCCCCAGAATTCACAACTACAGCATCAGCACCATCCTAATACCGGAAAGCTATCATTGGTATGCTACATAAAGGTGCGCCTATTTGGGGAGACTGCTGCTACGATCATTGCTGACACCGCCATTTTTTTTCTCCCTCCAGAGGTCAGAGGTCATCACATCTCTCTGCAGACTTGACTGCTGCAGATTAAGTCGGCTCACTGCTGCTTGTTATCATTGAAGGCTGCGGGGGCTCTGTCCTCGCACGGCCGCTGCAGGACACGGGGGGGAGCGAGAGAGAGACGAGGCTTACATGTTAATTAGCAGAGACGTGAACCAAGCAGTAGGGTGCAGTTTAAAATAAAGATGTTTTGGTGGTTGATAAGTAGATTTAAATGTTGTAAGTATATTAGCTTTAATAGTAGAAAACTGTTTTGGGAGTAGACAGACACACTTTTGTTCACTCTCTCCAAAACCTTCTCTTTAGTCTATGGCTATTTTCTATCAAGGCATTGCTGTCTCTCTTCTTCTATCAATGTTTTCCACAAAAAATATAATAATTATCAGGGGGGAAAAAACAAAAAACATTGTGAACTGCATGAGAAGGTGAGAAGGGCCAACGGCATGGTCAGGAAGTCTACTACAAAGACAGAAATTGGTACCAAATGTGTTTCTTTTATTAAATCGTTATAGACCCATATTTCAATTTAAAATGTCCAAAATATAAAATAATGATTCACAGGTCATAGATCTTACGCATAGCAGACAAAAGCATATGTCTTCTTCAATATTCTTGACCTTTATTTCTAAATATAAGGACACTCTTTTTTTTTTTCAGTCCAACTGTCAAAAGCTTATTCGCTCCTCCCAAGTGTCAGATTCCTCCCTATTCAAAACTCTCAGAGTGACAGGCCTGTCATGTGATCACACCATGAAACATTGCACCTATTTTGAGAAACAAATGAACTGGCAGACATTACAGCACCTATTCCCTGAAGTTACATGGACCTCCTGTGTTGCTAAGAATTGACTTTAAGCCATCCTGACTGTTTTTAGACATTAAATGGTTTGGCTTCTGTGCGTATCTTATGTTGTCTCTTATTTATTTTTACTTAGGTACCCTCGGGTTCTCCGTGCCGCGCCTCTAAATGTCCCCAGAATTACCACAAAGGAAATAGAAAGTGCTGCTTTTATTACTCCTGCCTCCAGGAGAAGACACTGCTTGTGTATCATAATGGAAAATGCACAAGACCTTTGAAATATGTCAAATAAAAAAAATTCTGATTCAAAACATAAAATTATGCTTTCAGTTTTAAATGTTATAATATACTCAAAATTAATTAATTATTGTAAGATTTCTTTGAAGGCTTCTTGGTATTGACTATGAAAACATTTCCGTTTTGTTCCTGTGTGCCCACTGCTTTGAAAAAGGACTCAAGCTTACACATTTTACACATTTCTGTACTTGCAGACTGAGCAAGTGGCTATACTCATATTTATAGCTTATAAAACCACTGATGTCTGCAAGTTAGACGTTTTATTGCTGATTGGTTAATTAACACGTGCTACTTTGAAATCATAGGTCTACTTAAGTCTTTACATTTATGCTAAATAGACTCCTAACAGTTAACATTCATGTGGTTTAGTTTTAATGGATAATATTTCATAAAATGCAGATAGATGTTATGTCGTCAAGTTGTGTTTTTATGACTATTCACGTTTCAGCCTCCTGGAACATTTTCAAGAGTTTTTTTCCATGCAAAAGATAGCATATTTTGTTTCAAACTGTCAAAAGCTGTGGCAATGGTTGTCATTTTCCATCATTATGAAAACCATGGATTGTACATGCATGAATGAATATCTGTTTTGCATAGTGAAGTACACATTACTGCTAATATGACTCCTCGATTTCTGCTAAGACATAAATTAGTAGTCTAATGCCATGTGTAAGGCTAAAGGTTGTAGCCTTAACTGGTTGATAAATATCAATGCAATCACATTTGAGCCAGGGGTTAGCTTTCATATACTGATAACATCATAATATAGAGTACTGAGTGTTTGGTTTTGGTTTGTAAAATTATTGTTTTTTTCTTGTAAAATTAAGAGGACCATTGCATTTTTTTTAATTACAAAAACCTAAACTAATATTGACATTAAACACATCTTGTTGTTATATTTATAGCTGGTAGAGTGTTTGTAATCTGAGGGTTGGTGGTTCGAATCTCGCTCTTTACATAAAAACATCATTGCATTCAGATCCACAGGTTGGCGGTGTGATTCCACAGATGAATGCTGCCGTTGTGTCTTTGGGCAACACTTAACACCCAGTGTCTTTGTACACTGGTGTATGAGTTTAAGTGTGGATGAGTGGGTGGTTCCTCAAAGCGCTTTGAGTGCCTTGAGGTGAGGTGGAAACAGGCTTTATCAAAATCTGACCATTTACCAGACTGCAACTGCATATAAGTTCATGCCAAAACAAGAAGATATGTATTAGAAAGCCCTAGGAAACAATATATTTACATTAAACTTCATCATGAGCTTAATCTTCTTTTTATAAATAGCACCTCATATAGTCCCATATAGTCCTTATAATCTAAATAAAATGATTAGTTGACTAATACACCTTGTGGTTGACTGAAGAACTAAAGCACTACAGCTCTACCTCCCAGTATTTTTCTGCACTGTACAAACCTCATTTCTCTCTCTTTTTCGCAGGATGCTGTTCTTCACTGACTACGGGAACATTGCCAAGCTGGAGCGCTGTAACATGGACGGCTCCAATCGCAGTCGCCTGGTGGATCACAGAATGGAGCAGCCCACCGCCCTCACTCTGGACCTGCTCAAGAAACTGGTGTACTGGGCTGATGCCTACCTGGACTACATCGAGGTGGTGGATTACAACGGCAAGAACAGACAGACTATTATCCACGGGAGTCAAGTGAGTTTCACATTTCAGGGTTCAGCTTACCTCTTTTTGGTTACACTTTATAATAACTACACCTTAGTTGAATTCATAATTTATTCAGACTTAGTAGAAACTTAATTAAAGTGTCAGGGTTAAGAGTTACGGTGTTAATTAAGGCTTAAAGACTAATTAAGTACAGTATGTAACTTTCTGATCTATTGCCATACTGTGGAATACTATAGCCAAAGGAACAACATTTCCGAAACAAGCAGGAGGCCAAATAAGTTAGGTTCGTGAAGCTGCAAGCCCACTTACTTCTCAGTCCAATACAAATATTATAAATAAATTAAAAAAAAAAAAAAAGCTTTTACTTTAGTCAATTTTTTTTTTTTGGTTAAAAAGTTACATACCCCTTTAGTTAAGGGGCCAGTATTAAGAGTTGGGTTCATGAGTTACTTTGGGTAGCAGTAGTTCCTAAACTTCAATCATTCTCAATAAACAATTTCACCACTGTAAAAAAGTCTGTTCGTGTTTAATTAAAGCTAATTAGGTGTTGTTAGTGTTACCCTTTTAATGCATTTGTTTTGTATTTTTTCGTCTTTCCTGAGGCCTTACACATCTATTGGCGTGAAAAGAAAGTTAACAGGAACAGCTTCTCTTATCATCTCCTCCTGACTTTAATTTAAAGCCTCTAAATTTTCACACAACAGGATTTTTCTGGGTGTCTATTTTAGCGCTTTATCGCCCAGAGACAGGTGGTATATTCATGTCGTGATGTACTCATTTTTTACACAAACTTCAAAGTCTTGAGGACACATTTGGTACATTTGTCTTTCACAGTAGAAACGTATCTGGCTCTCCCTCCCCTCTTGCACCTCTCTGGTTTTTCATCACAGATTAAAACTATTCATTAAAATCTGCTTTTATGCACAAAAGGTACCCACTCTTTATGGGAGAAGGAACATGTTCATTTCAAGGACCTTATTGTGAGCGCAGGTGTTCTTTGCATAATGCTAGCCTTGATAAGCTTGTGGCCTCATTAAACTACTTAACACATCTACATTACAAATTCAACCAGGCGCTTTGCCATTTAAATTTAAGGCGCTATATACATTCATGGCATCACTGGCTGTTTTCAGATTCTAGAAAGCTAGGCTTGCAGTGGGATCAGGAGCGGGTTTTAATTAATGGTAATAATAACATTAGAAATATCCTATAGAGACCACACACTCTTCCAACTGAGCTACTGTTGCCCCTTCAAATTCAGATTCAAAAAATGCAAATTTGACTAAAACACAAGCAATAAGCTAAAGAGTAGTACTGAAATCTGAATTAAAGGTGCACTATGCAACTTTTCTGGTTGATGGTTTGAGATCTTATTGCTTTACATCATAGTTTGTATATATAAATGGTCATAACTAACCTGCTAGTCATCACGTTCCAAATAGGAAGTGAGTATGGGAAAGCTTCTGGCTCCATCGACTCTGGCTCCAATTCACTTTCTCTTGAAAAACTGTGGCCCTTCTCTCAGTAACTGCTGCTGTCTGGCTTGTCTTAAAATGTTTGTATTAACCCGCTCTACATTGTCCTGGTATATATTTTTATTTCACTACTGTGTCTGTAAATCAAGATATGAACATTAACAACAGACAGGCACCTGAGGCACCTTCTTTCCTTAATGTCACTCCTGCTAGCTTTAGCAACAAGTTTGATTGACAGCATTGCTAAGTGCTCGCTCCCTGCGGGAAGGGGCGTTACCTAACAGCCTTGCTCCAGACAGGTTTTTTGGTTGCGATGATACTTGCAGTCAGAATTCCAAATATTCAACTTCAAATTCGCCCCTGTAACTGCTAGCCTCGATGAGCTTCATTTGACCAAAGCTGAATGCTGACACTCCCTTAGTCCACTTCTTTATGTAGTCTATGCTTTACATAGAATGTACTACAAAATTAATCTCTATAGAGACGAACAGGCGGTGCCACTGGGTCAAGTTACAAGTCAGATCTGTGGAGAACCAACCCCACTCACCATAAGATTGCATGTTTTTAGACAATATACTATGACATATTTTCACCTATGTTTATCCAACCACAACAAAGCATGGATATCAAATGCAGAGATTTCGCTGGCCCCATCTTAATTAACCACTGTAATCCAAAATGTCACTTTCATACAATATAGGGCAAAAACTAAACTGTTTATTAGGCCATTTCTTGTGAGACCTATGCCTGAATGCTTTGGGTTTTTTTATTTTTTTATTTTCTGGACCCATGTTTCTGGGTGCCCTGATGTAATGCCACAGTTCGGTGAGCATAGGTGCAGTGAACACAGCTCAGCCAGCCATGAAGCCTGTGTATGTCAGTCTGCTAAATGTAGCATAGAGCCTCCACCAGAGCCCTGACCCCATATGCCCTATACTACAAACTTAACACTCACTTTGGACAGTATGCTGTATACATATATTGGGCTGGTGTTGTTTTATTTTGAATAGATGTTTTCATTAAGTATTGTGTGTATTAATGTTTTAAGAACACTAATCTATAATAATAATTCTGACTATTCAGGTGGTTATTTAATTTGAATTTAAATATGCAACATTTGTAGTGAAGGGTTAGTCACCTGCCCTGTGGAGATGTTATTATATGATCTGAAATCTTTCACAGTATGGAATTGTACTTATCCATCTTGTATTTATCCAATTACATGAGTTTTTATTGTTTCAAAAATACTTAGCCTGGTGGTAGCCCTGCTTGTCTCCATGGAGATGTTTTTTTGTGGTATTGTGAAGCATTGCATGAAGGACTGCATGTTCATTTACTTACAATAGTCCTGGTGGATACAATAATAATCCAAAACAGCATTGTTAGATCAACTGAATTTTTAGGTTTTTTACATTTACATGGAGATGAACGCGATGGACCCTTCACCGAAAATGTTACATAGTGCAACTTTAATGTAATTCTATGCATCTTCTTCAACCCACAAACGTATGCTATTATCTTCAAAATATGTTTTTTTTTTTTTTTTTCAGGTATCCTACATTGTTGCGTTATCCGTGTTCGAAGACTTCCTGTACGCCACCCATTCTGACCCCTCCAAAGGAACTGGCACCACAGAACTTCTACAGATTCATCGCTTCAACATTACAGCCGCGCCCCGCACCCTCACCAGCCTGGGGAACAGTCCGGCTCTGCGTGTTTACCACAAGCTCACTCAGCCAAAAGGTAAACAACATATCATTTGAGGGTTACATGTGGAGCAGGATGGTAGTGCAAATTTTATCACAACTTCAGAGGGGCATCTATAGTGTTTGCTCTCTGAGGGACGGGTGTATTGACATGTAAAGATGCTTATGTTTTTTCATGTGGTTCTCAGTGAGGAGTCATTCGTGTGAAGTGGATTCTTATGGGCGACCAGGCGGATGCTCCCATCTCTGCCTCCTCAGTGGGAGTTACAAGTCTCGGAGCTGCCGCTGTCGCACAGGCTACATCCTGGGATCAGACGGCCAGTCCTGTAAAAGTCAGTATACATTAGGGTTTGTGTATTTGCTTTACTATGATGTTGTTATGTGGTAGGGTATACTGGCATGGGGGACAATGACAATATTACCATCCAAAAAGCTATTTCAGTTATTAAGCTAAAATGTATATTAGTAATAAACAAGTTTAAATATATTGGTGGTTTTCAGATTCTATACAATGTGATGATGTCGTAATCTCAGATAGGGGCAAGACTCAGTTTTCCTATTGATTACAATGTATTTTGCCAGGAAAGATCCAACAGATAAATGCACAAATGTTTAACTTGATGATTTTTGTTGCTGATAAGACCCAAAAACCTAAAATAACCCAAATAAAACACATATAATAAGTCATTTAGCAAACGGCATGTGTAAACTGGTACATTTTAATCTTATTTTTGAAACTTTGTAAAGTACAGAATGGATTTCAATAGAAAGTGAGTTCCACAGAGTTGGTCCACAGTGACAGAAGGCACCATATGCAGCTTTAGAGTGGATTCTTAGTACAGCAAGCAGTCTGAAGTTGGAGGATGTTAATTCTCTCATGGGGTTTTATTCTGGGAGCATGTCGGAGGTGTAGGTGGGAACAAGACAGTTAAGAGATTTGAAAACAGTAAGGAGAATTTTGAACTCTATTCTTTGTTTAATAGGAAGCCAGTGAAGCAATGAGAGAATAGGGGTGATGTGTTCAAATGATCTGTTTTTTGTGAAGACTCTGGCTGCAGCCTTTTGAATAAGCTATAGTTTTTGGAGTGAATGAACCAATTTCTTCCGAATTTGAATGGGATAGGATGGGTTTGATATTGGCAATGTTTTTGAGGGGATTTTGAGGTTTTGGAAAGATTAAAATGTGGGTCTGAATCCAGCAAAACATCTAGATCACAGACAAGTTCACAGGGTTTGTAGTTAAGAGATGTTTAGGGCCTAGTAGCAAAATTTCAGTTTAATCTTGGTTTAATTGCAGAGCAGGAGCTTATACTGTTGCATTTTGTAAGATGATTTACAGGGTTAAAGTCATTGGAAGAGACTGATATGTACAGCTGTGTGTCATCAGCGTATGATAAGCGACATTGTGATGTTTGATTATGGAACCAAGGGGGAGCATATAAAGATTAAAAAGAAGGCGAGCTAGAACGAAACCTTGAGGAAGTCCATAGGGCATGTCAACTTGATCTGATTTAAAATGACCGATTGACACAGGGAGCGGGCTGCAAGATATGAGGAAAACCAGTGGAAGGCATTGCCTGTAAGACTTAGACAGTGTTCCAGATGGTAAACTCTAAGAGCACTATTACAGAAACTTTACAATTGTTGTGTTCATTTCAAGATTGTTAACGCTGTACTACAACTAAAAGCTGCAGTTGCATTTTAGTTGCCCACATCTGTACTAAATGCTATTCCCCTATAGAATGTTGTGATGTTATATGAAACCCAGCAATTGATTCTTTCCAGATTGATCGCAAAAGAAGACTGAATTGTGTCAGTATATATTATGTTTTTGTATTTGCTGACAATTGACAATTTTGCCGTCCCAATCAGAAGGTACATTAGTGAATGTTTTGTAGACCTTTTAACCATAATCATAAAAATTTTTATTCTGTTGATTGTTTTTGGATTGATACCACAGGAAGTCTGAATTCGGCAATTGGAGTTTATAAGAGTGACTATGTTTTGCCACTCATCCAAGAGGCTTCTTCAGTTCTGACATAGCACTGGTTAGAGTACTGTCTTAAAAAGTTTATAAGATATACAAAAAAAAACCCACCAACAACAAAACACATTATTTATATTGGAGAGTGTATGATTATCTGTGACCTACCTTTACTAAACTAAAACTTAATCACATTAACTTATAACTCAGTTTTTTACCTGCCCTCCTCATAGATGAAACCACATGTTATGATGCCTTCGGAAACCTTGCAATGCCACCTGGTAAACATTACATTTGAATATATGTGAAAATGTGTATAAACAGCATCATTTCATAGACCTAAATTGATTTTGTAAACAGTATATCATCAGTAATTTAAAAGATGGGCCCTGTAAACAGCAGCTGACCTACGATTAGCTTCTCCACGATGCATGTAATTGTATAGAGTTTGTCATTTATCACTATACCACAGGTTTAGAAGCAACTTACTGGTGCACAAATTGCATAATCCTACACAATGGCCCTCATTTACTAACACTGCAGTGAAAAGGGTGTATATTTGTTTGTATGTTTTTGCACACACCAGAGGGCATGTGTTATTTACCAACCTGTGTGCAGAGCTTTGATCCTGCCGTACACACAAGCAGCTGATAATAAATGTGGCGGATAAAAAAAAACGTAATTTGAATGAAATGCCCCAAAATATTCATATCTGAAGTGGCCTCATCCCTGTGATATATATATATATATATATATATATATATATATATATATATATATATATATATATATATATATATATATATATATATATATATATATATATATATATATATATATATATATATATATATATATATATATATATAATATATATATATATATGTATATATCCTACATTTGGTATTTAATAATGTATAATCATTTTATTGAAATCAATATAGTAGCTTGGCCTACATGCAGTAAGTGCAAGTAATGTGCTACAGTTGGACTAGATTCAAACCCAGAGGCGTAAAACCAGTGGAGAGCAGCTCTGGTGCAGGCCAGGCTCAGATAAGTTAGTGCGGGGAGCATCGCTTCTCCCAGACAAAAAACAAGTGTGCAGAGAATGAGCCGCTCAGAGCAAGATATAACGAACTAGACGGGATCAGCGGTTCAGTCTGGATTTTTGCACCACTTCAGAAGAAAGAACCAGCCACATGCCGACCAGCCACGGACCTGCCCGGACCTAGTCCACAGCGCACAATAATTAAAGTACACTTGACTCAACTGATATTTAAAAACAAACATATTAAAAGGCAATCGACTGCATGCAGTTAAAAGTTGTTTTCCTGTGCATTTTGCCGTATGTTACCATACAGGTATGTGTGAAGCCACCTCCAGATCTGCTATACGATTTGTGTGCACCATGCGCTCACGTGAGTTTTGATAAATCCTGTAGAGCACCTTGTTTTGATCGTACACCAAATATATATACCAATTTTGCCATACCGAAGTTTTGTAAAATTGGGAAATTATGTTTCAGATTGTGGAAATGTCACCAAATTAGTATATTTCAGAGTAGTCTTTCCAGTGTTTCCAGTGTTTCCTGTTTCCAGTGTTTAGTCTAGTTCTTCACATGTTGTTTGTTCTTTTTTAATCCTATATAGATTGGGTGTGCTCATTTTGTGCCATTTCATATCCATGTTGATGGGGGGCTTCTTTGGTGTTTTTTGTTTTTTTTTGTTTTGTTTTTTTTTTACAGTGTTATAGCCATGTTTCCAGCCCCTGGTCAGGCATAACTCTGGATTAAATTAACAATGTACTATATGAATCAAATGCTTTACTAATATCAGTGAAATGGACATGCCTATGTACTTTCTTGATTCACATGCACATAAACAGGACAACATTTGCGCTTTCTTGAATTATTATTAGAATTGTCTTGAGAATAGAATTGTCTTATATCAGAAGTCTATGATTGTCTAATATGCATCATTCGCTGTCGAAATTGGTATCTAGTATCAAGCATTATAGTATAGTATAGTAAATTGAGTACGACATTTTTTAACACTTTGTACAGGTCAATATATCTTCTTTTTCTTCTATAGCTATATCTTCTAATTCCTTTCTCCAACTGCTCCTGATGAACAAAACCACTGCCACATGAAATGACAGGGTACAGTGGGGACATAACCGTTCTGCTTGGCCACGTTTTTATATATCTGCACGTGCGTCTAAAGGTCATGTGTCATATCATTCTGCCATCCTGCCTCTCTCTCTCCCAGCATGCTCCTGACACTTGTAAAGACGAACACTACCGGACACAGAGCCATTTTAACTGTGACGCTCCCCTATTGATCCCTCCCTCCTGTCTGATTGATTATTGCCATAATGAGCTTTTAAGTTGGTCTGCATTTGTACGTCTCCCTGATCAATTGCTGGACATCGCAGAGTTGACAATAAAAGCAAAAGGATCAAATTGATGACACAATCCAGGGGGGTCTCACCAACGCTACATTTCACGTTTCGATCGGGTTAACAGAACGACAGGGAGGTTTGCTGTGACATTTGTGATTTATATCCCTCCTGTAGATGTTCTGATGACACTAGCTATCTCTCCCCCTTCTCTCTCTCTGCTCTCCTCTTTCTTAGCATAATGAGATTTGGTACTAAATGGTAGCGCTTCTTCATACAGCAGTCACAGGGCCTTGATATCTGGGTCTAATTGTCTCTAGGGTAGTCGCTCTTTCGTTCACAAAAAACATGATAAATTGAAGTGTGGATGTGTGGTCCTCACCCCCAGCGTTCCAGTCTCTAGGGGAGGGGCTGGGGTCTGAGCTTCTCTGTGGAGGCCCTTCTCTCTTCCTCCTCCATCTCTCTATGGGGGTCCCAAAGGGTTAGGCAGAGCACACAGCCCCCAGAGCATGCAAGCAGGGAGGGAGGCAGTCGCTAAGGAGCTGCCTCAGCTTTCCAGGTCTCCATTCTGTTTTTCTTGTCTCACCACAAGCAAAGATTTTGTAGACCAGTGAGTTTTAATTGTAACTTTATTCTAGTGGTTAAATTTGAGTGCATATACATTTTTATTTATTTTTTTTTTTTTTACCTTAAAGGCTTAAGGACAAACAGGTGTGTAGTTGGATGAACAGCGAAACAACTTTTTGTTCAATACAGATTTGAAATTTTCTTCTACTATAGATTATACCCGGATGAATGAGGGATTACACAGATATTTAAAGACGAAACCAAGCCAAAATACAATTGGTACCAGAGGTTAACTAGTTCTAAACCAGGACCTATGCCATCATCAAAGAAAAGCAGTTACAAAACAAAACCTAAACCATAGAACTAAGTCACAAATATCACAAACCAAACAAGTGAATCTTCTGCATACCATGTCCCACTTGCTGTGCCTGTACCGCAGTTTGAAATCCCTCTTTAGTTGACCGTTGAGGTAAGTCTTCCATTGTCTGTCTGCTTGTGCGTTTTCCCTCTTTTCCTGTTGTCACAGCGCCTCTGTAGCAGCGCAAAGTGATTGAATAGCTCGAGTATAGTCATTGGCACTGATTACTGAGTCTATTAAGGTGAATGGATAGCAGTGGTTTTGCTCACATATAAGAACAATGCGCCCCCGTAAGAGGGTTTAATGCTTGGGTGTAACATTGATGAATTAGACCAATTAATTGACAATAATGCTAAAACTGCACTGTCCTTTTCCTCTTGCCATGCAGAGCCCAAGTCGGATCTATTCCTGTTTTATGGAAAAGGAAGACCGGGAGTTATTCGTGGACTGGATATGAACGTGAAATCTACAGATGAACACATGGTACCAATTGAGGACTTGGTTAACCCAAGAGCGATAGACTACCACGCAGAACTTGGATATATCTACTTTGCTGATACGACAAGTTTTCTCATCGGAAGACAGAAGATAGATGGGAGTAACAGGGAGACGATACTGAAAGATGGTATGTGTATTTTTACTATTTTATGAAAGGAGGTTCAATTCCATTTCAATTCAATGTATTTTTATAAAGCCCACTCAAGACTGAGGGACAGGGGGAGGGCTCATCCAGTCAGATATTGGATCATCCACCCAGGTGAGCAAAGGGGATAATCCAGGTCCAGGTTGGGAATTTGATGCTCATGTTGGTAGGCCTTTAGTCGTTTAATCTGTCGATGGTGTCTTAGATGACCACAATTTGTATAAGTCAACTCATTTTGTTGGGATTGTAAGTATTTATATGGAACAATGGCATAAAAGGACAAGTGAGTTAGCTGAAGATTTGATATTGTTTGGTATTTATACATAAAAAGAAACATTAAATTAATGATTCACAAGTTTAATCAGTCTTTATAAAAATACATTGTTTACTTTTTTGCATACATAGTTGTTTTTGCATGAACTATTATGCAGGTGTAATCTTGTGAGTGGAGTTTGGGTTTGATACATAATAGATGTGAGAACTTTTGCCACTCCCCCTTTTTAGTCAACCAGTCAATCAGCAGGACATGTCTTTAGTCGACTACAACCCTAGTAACTCATAGTATCTTATAATATAGTATTCTTGTTGGTGCAGGTTACTGTACTGTATATGTAGTAATCATCCAATGCAATGTATGTGTATGACTTGATGAATTTTAAACGTCCTGACTCCTTTGTAAAGTAATGCAAGTTTGAATGGTTCAAAGTCTAAAGTCTCACCAATGTAACTACTGAAGTCCCACAAATATTGAAATTGAAATTTTGGGCAATATTGACAAACTTAATTGCTCAATTTTTGTGGAGAGTTTGCTAGTTGTATCTGTTTTTTATAATTCTATTTTGTAGCATAAATAATAAGGTTGATTGATGAATATTGCCTATTGTAAACTATGGCAAATGCCTGGCTAGCAGTATCTAAATAAAGACCCTTTGTTGCTTAATTACGTCACTTAACTTAATTAACTATTTAACCAGAACATAACTGCTTCTTGGGTGTGTGTATATTGTTTCTTACTATTGCAATGTGTTCTATTCAGAGCTGGACAATGTAGAGGGCATCTCTGTGGACTGGATTGGCAGAAATCTGTATTGGACCAATGATGGCTACAGGAAGACCATCAGCGTTGCCAGGTTGGAAAAGGCTTCACAGACCAGGAAGACTCTGCTGGAAGGCAACATGTCTCATCCCAGGGCCATTGTGGTCGACCCGCTAAATAGGTAAATGCAATTATAACTATATTCCCACCGATTTTATTTCTTTAGTTTATTATTATGCCTTCTTTTTCTTTTCTATTTTTTGGGATATTATTTTCAGTATATTCTTAATGAACCTGTGCCTGATTTTTTTTCCATATAGTTAAGCAAAATTTGTCTTGCCCCCAGTACAAAAATATTATATATGGGGGTCTTGAGGTCAAAATAAGTCAGCTGTCTTAGCATGCTAGTTGTTCTTAGCAATACCGTGAAGTGACAGCACTTGCTATTTAGCCTATTTGCATGTTTTAATACTTGTTCTGGAGCTCATACTGCCTGCATTGCTAATCTGGGTTGAAACCTAATGCTATGCTAATAATTTATTTTTGACCATTTTAAACCTTTACATTTCTTCCAATGTGTGGGCTCACAGCATCCATATACATAGGGTGTATGGTGCACTGCAGTGACATTAATGACCATGTAACTGGCTTTAGCATGTAAATCCAATGAGTGCCCACAGCATCTCGAGGATTAGCACTTAGAGCTTAAACGGTTTTAGTCTTGCAAATAAAAACATGCAGATATTAGTCCTCATCTCACAAGAGGCCAGACTTGCGAGTAAAGGTTGCCTGTTATGTCAACTAATTGTAAATTTAATAATGCCAAACAGCCTGATCTTGTTTGTATCCTTATGTAATATTAATGGTTTCGTCTTCCGAATTATAAAAGTTGCTGCTTGGTCTTATAACAGATTTAGCTCACAATTATGTATTTATCTATTTCAATTATCATTATTAGTTTTTCTGTATTCAGATACACTGCCAGGGTTCTATGGGAATAGCATTTACCATTCAACTTCACTTTACATCGGGTCTATAGGTGCCTTGGCTTATGAGCAATTTTTCCATTATGTTTAAATGTCAGATTTTTTAATGTAGTTATTTTGATTACACTTATATTTCATAGCAGTGGTGGAAGGTAAGTAGTAAAGTTCTGTAGACTTGTTAAGTATATGTACTTACTTTTGGTACTTTTACTTCACTACATGAGAGAAAGGATCTGTACTTTCTACTCCACTACATGTTTTAACTGGACTGAAAAGTAAAAAGTACTTTTAATATGATTTGAGGGATTATTTTTATCACGTCCGTGGTAACATTCTGGCTAGTTTACAAGTTCAAGCTTCAGCTTTGAACAAACAAATATAAATACACAAAATGTATACAAAAATTTAGAAACTGATTTGTATTACTACTGCTGACCAAAATATGTATAATTTTTAAATCAATATAACTGCATTTAACACTGAAACAAATGAACAAAACTTGTGTGAAATACTTTTACTTTTACTGTTAAAGTACATTTATAAATGGATACTTAAATACTCAACTACTACGTGTTGATTTTTTCATGTGTTATTACTTTACTTTTACTTGAGTAACTTTTTACCTCTGTATCTGTACTTTTACTTAGGTAACAAAATTGAGTACTTCATCCACCACTGTTCCACAGGCTGTTCAAGACATGTACACCATATTATCATTCTAAACCATATACCATAGTGGATTAAAATGTACATGCAAGAACCCAGTATTCCAAAGTCAAGCCCTTCAAAGTTTAGACCCCTGCTCCTCTAATATCAAAGGTGCTGCAGATTTTATTAAGACACACAACTTGAACAGATACAAGCTGTCAGTGTGTTTTTCTCATCCCGGGATTAATAAGTTTTAACTCGCACCCTCCCTCTGACAGCACAAATGATTAGAAAATCTCGTTTTGGTTTTCGGTCGGAGCCCTGAAGAAAGCCTAGAGCTGCAGACGCTCTTTGATGTGTATCTGCGCTGCTGGAGAGGTCTCTTCGGGTGAAATGGACTCAACTCCCCCACTGATTTCTCCTGCATCCTTTTGGGACCTTATTTTCTGCCCGGCTTGTCATCGCAGTCTGTGTTGACACGATAAGGACCACTAGTGTCAACTTAATACTACCATACAGGTCTATCTGCACAGCATTAGGGGGCTCATACATGTATTTCCATATCATCTATAGACACCCCGCATCCAACTTTGATGGAGGCTTGGCTCAGAAGTGCAAATTTGAAAGTGAAAGTTAGTTGCGCAGTGTAGGAGGGTTTGTTCATAACTTGTTATGTATGAGTTTGGTTTTCATTGCGCACTTCTTTATTATAGGGTCACACAATACTTGATTCAGATTTTATTCATACACTAATATAACACCATCATGTGCATTGAGAAAATGAATACTTCTTTATTTCTGCTCCTGCTATATTAAAGGTTTTATATTATTGAGCTTTAAGCCTTGTTAGAATGTTGTTACAGCATTAAAATCATACCTGGAGTTGTTTTTTTGTTTCATTCACACATGTTTGAGTAACCCTTTATTAGTCTGTGTACATCTCCAAAGTTCAAAATACTTTGTTCCATCTTATGATGTCATGAAGCTGTGCTTTTCAGGTTAATGCTATCCTTTTACTTTTTGTTCAGTAGAGATGGGCAATTCCAGAGCTGAAATTATCCAAATGATTCTAGTGAAGGTGTGTGGAGTATAAAGAGTGCTTTCTGTTTGAGAGAAGAATTCTAAAGTCTAAATATGCAGAGTTTGTATGTTAAACATGTGTGAGTGAAATAAAATAAGACTCCAGGTATGTAATGAGGAAAGAACATTATAACTTACACCTAAAAATAGCGTAATATGGGCCCTTTAAAGCTGGATCACCTGATTTTCATAACATGAAAGGAGGAAGTGTATTTTAATGTATCTAATGTATCCAAGCTCTCACAAACCCTTTGGCACATCACTAATATTTGCATGCATTACTTTTTCTGACCACAAGCATAGCTTTGAAGCAGCTTTTTCACACAGGAAAAGCCAGTTAGCTCTCATTAAAGTGGCATATACTGACTCAAATGTCTCTTTCTTACATGTTTGCAACAGATAAGATGTTTTCTAATTAGATGAAGATGAAGCATGTAGCGGTCTGTTTTTTGTCACAATTTTCTGCTTTTACAAATATACATGTGCGTGCCTCTATGTGTGTGTGTGTTTGTGTGTGTGTTGACTTGTCCATCAAATAAAGTTGTCACAAATGTACATAGGCTTGTCATGTTAACACATTTGGAAGCGTGATATATCTCTACAAAGATGTATAATGATAACTGATAATATTGAAACCATTCTTTGCCACTAATACAAAAACAATGACGCAAGATAATCCCAGTAAACCATTTATAAATAGACAGTCTCATTAAAAGGCTTAAGCTGCAATAAATTAAAAAAAATGAAGCAGCCATAGAAGTCACTTATTCAACCCTCTACAGCTCAAATGTTATCTTATTACAACAAAACTAACAAAAATCTCACCACTTTAGCAAAGAAACTGTACATACGATAAATACTGAGCCCCAATACATATTTTTCCAACTGTCACATATTGAATGATAAGTCAATGTAATAATGATTGTGACAGGTCTAAATGTACAAAGCCCAAGTGTGATAGCTAAATTGGTCTATGCATCTCTCAAATTGCATGTCTTTGTGGATTGTGTGGTCACATTCAACAAAATATTTTGGCTCAAATAATGTTAATTAAAGTGACCAAGCTCACATCCATGTTGTTGAGTGAAATGTGATCCTACAGGTATATTGTAACAGCACCTGTCAGAGTAGAAATGAGACAACAACTGCATCTATTTATTAAGTGTTTTATCATCCAAGAACCAGGTGTGCAGTTTGCCTGTTAGTTGGTGCTAGTTACTACTGTGACAGTAAAGTAAACTAATTAGAATGAGAATAATGTTGGACCACTACAACCCATTTTAACTATGGGATCTGATAATGTTAAGTATTTAATTAAACGTTTAGCTGTAAATGTCACCTCATCCAATTATTGAAATCATTTTGCACTATCCTATCTTCTTTGACACTATGCAAATGCCGACTTTCATTACATCCACAAATCTCCTATAGTTTTCCTCTTGGCCTCCAGTTTGACAGCTATAGTGTCTAACATCAGCAAGCCTCCACCATCTACAGCTCTTTTCTCTACCTACTCAAACTACCCGGTCAGACAGACTCAAATACGCTAAAAAGTGTACTTCACACTGTAGAATACACAGTTTTAGAAGACGAAAATTCTTGTGCACAGTGTCAGCATTCAAACATGTTTTTCAACACTTGATGGTAAAAGCTGGAAATCTCTCCGCTGTCTGTGATGCAGGTGTGTGAAAACAGGAGAAGCGTGAAGAAGAACTCCTATGTAACGTGCCTCGAGTGCTCAAACAGTGGGTTTTGCCATCACGGTAATGATAACAACAACTAACCTGCTAACAGTGCACCAGTGTTACTTCCTGGTTCACGGAAGATTTAAAAAGAATTTAAATGCAGTGATCTCATGTTGATCCTATATCTGGGGTAGATTTTATTTTATTGGCTGAACAAACTAAAGCCTGTTTAACTAAAAATCCATATTTGTACAACTACACAGAGATTGTTAAAAACAACTGAGCACCATTTATTCATTAGAAATCCATGCACACTTAAATATTAGGAAGCTCTATGGAAAACTATGGTCTATCTTTTTTTTAGGGTTGCCACTTGTACAGATGTCTTTCCTGTGGTAGTCAGTCTTTTACTATTTTACATTGCAAAGTATTTGGCTATCTGCTATCTGTTTGTTTTTGGAGACTCTCTGCACTCTACTCTCTGCAATTTTGAACAACAGGTGGGCAAACTCCTGAGGCTTTCTAGTATTGCCTTGACTGACTGCAGTGTCTCTCTTTCTTTAGAGAGTCAGGTTCACAGTTCTCTGTATACTCTAGCCCTAACATATTCATATTCTATGACTATAATTACCATAAGGCTAGATTCCCTTAAATACTCAAGTAAATGTCTTAATTTTCTATTACTATATGTAAATTGGCAATTCATTCTGAACACACTGCAAGCTGCACCTACCTATTTATTTGCCAGAACAGTTTAAAAAAAGATTCATTTGGCATTGCTTCAGATTCAAATTAGTATTTTATCATCTTAATTAGATTGCAGTTTTATTCCCAAATGTGTTTTTTTTCCATACTATCAATCAGTTTACAGCCAAGCAAGCAGTATACAACAATATAACGCTGCCAAATAGTTGAAATGGAATGCTTGTTGTTGGCAGCGCTCAGCCTAACTTCTGTGTTTGCTAAAATCCAATCTCTCTGCACATATTGACCACCGACTCCCTTGACTTTGGCATTCTGCATTGGCTGTGCCTCATTCCCACTTTGCAGCACTGCTATACTCCTTTCTATCGAGTCCAGTCTGCCGCTCCTCTCCTTGTTGTCTCTGCCTATGTCTTCCTTAGCCTATGCATGTAAGTGTTAGCTAGCTCCTCTGAATAATTCATAGGGTTGTAAAGATGAGTTGGACACATGGGGAGTCTTCATTCACCTGCATATCCTATTCTGTTTCATCTTCCCTTTAGCCGCCCCTCTATCATTGATGAGGAACAGGGGGCCAGGCGACTCAGTCAGAAACATTCAAACGTAGCAAATCCCCCGGGTCGGGTTACTGCCGTCAAATCGCAGACCCAATCACGCGGCAGAGATATAGGGCCGACCCCACTGAGAATTGCAGTCCTGGTGTATACGCGCAAGACTACAAAGTTTCTGATTTGAAGTCTAAGGGGTTGTAACTTGATGTGTAGCAAAGTGACAGTTTATCTTGTAATGCCTAGGCAAGTTTGTGAGACTGTGATATGAACTCTTTTGATCAAATTTGATCAAATAAATGTTTAATGCAGAGGACATTTTGGTATTGTTGTCAAAGTTTTTTTTTTTTTTTTGGGTTTTTTTTGTGTGTGAATTATATAGGTTGCCTCTTGGTTTAACACATAAACCGTACATATAAAAGGACGTAGCTAACACACTAGCTGCAGTGTTCCAAATAGGAAGTTAGCATGGGTGCTTCCGGCTCCATTGAGTCTGGTTCCAAGTCTCTTAACATTGAAAAATATTTGGTACTGCAGTGAGCCTCGTCATTTTGGTGTGGTAATGTTCATATTAACCGTCTCTACATGATCCTGGTGTTTTTATTTCACAATTTTGTCCGTGAATCAAGTTATGAACATTAATAACAGACAAATCAGGCACCTTTTTCCCTGAGGTCGCTCCCTCTAGCGGAATTCCATATATGGAACACGGCTCCAGATTCACCCCTATAACTGCTAACCTTGGTGAGCTTCATTTGACCGGAGCCAAACGCTTTGGGTGACGTCTCACTTACTTTTTTGTACAGTCTATAATTTAACATTGGGTTGCCTTAAATTGAGCCTTTACTTATTTCTTCCATTCAAAATAATTAGTAAAGTAATACTCTACGAACCTTAAAATGACGAACAAGTCTTTTTTTCCCAATAATTTCATCAGTGGATTAGGAGGAAGACCATTTTCTACAATAACCCAAAGGTCATTTCCGATCCCTATTGGGTGCGTGTTACTAATGTGTTTTTCAGATAAAATTGTAGCCGGTGCTCACTGGAGGAAGCTGTGTCTGTCATGATGTTTTGCTTCTATACTGCATCTGAAAATAAAGTATTTTGACAAATCAATTATTTCTCTTTGTAGGCACGATTATCAGCGTGGAACATAGGCTTCCCATGTTTTTCATTTATCATTGTGCATTTCTCTCTCTAAAACCTTCAAATCAGGCTAGAAATTTAGGGGTAATAATGGACTCAGACTTGAACTTTAACAGCCACATCTGTATAACATCTGCAGCTTTTTACCGTCTAAAAAACATTGCAAAAATCAAAGGTATACTGTCAAAGCCAGACTTAGAGAGACTTATCCAAGCATTTGTCTCCAGTAGGTTAGACTACTGTAACGGCCTGCTCACGGGCCTCTCCAAATGAGCCTTAAGACAGCTGCAGTACATCCAGAACGCTGCTGCTCAGGTCCTGACCAGAACCAGGAAGTACGAGCACATAAGTCCTGTGCTCAGATCTCCGCACTGGCTTCCTGTAGCTCAAAGAATAGACTTTAAAGCAGCTCTGCTTGTGTACAAGTCTCTTCATAGCCTAGGTCCAAAGTACATCTCTGACATGTTAGTGCCATATGAACCATCTCGTACTCTAAGGACTTCAGGGACTGGCCTCCTGCTGGTGCCCAGATTTAGGACTAAACATGGGGAATCAGCATTTCAGTTTTATGCAGCTAAAACCTGGAACAATCTTCCTGAAGATGTGAGACAGGCCTTGACTGTGACAATGTTTAAATCCAGGCTCAAAATAGTTCTGTTTATCTGTCGGTCTGTGCTTATGATTGAAAGGTTTTTAATCTGCGCTCTTTTGTTTTAATGTTTTAATGTTAACTTTATAATGATTATTTGTTATTATTTATGTTTTGATTTGTGTGATTTGAATGTCTTTCTTATTCTGTAAAGCACTTTGAATTACCTTGTGTACAAATTGTGCTATACAAATAAACTTGCTTTGCCTTACCTTGCCTTTGTGTTGCCCACGATCCAGAACATACACTTTTTAAAATGTTTTTTATTTTTTTTAACAGAGCTGTGAGTTTGGTCACTGGTGAATCTCCTTGTTTTGAAATGGGCATGATTGACAGGGGGATTAGTCAATCAGGGATGGTCTGCCGAATCGAAAAAATCAATGTGCAAAGCACTAAACTCTGTTAATCTTAGATGATATAAATTTGATTTTATTTGTACATCATAGGTGACCAATGAACTCCTTTTTTTCACATGTATCAGTGAAAAAAATTGATCTGATTGCACAATCACCTTTAACTGGGCTTTAGAGGCAACAGAGGGTGTGGGGACGAGACTGATATCAATCTGTATACAAATTACAGAGAGCTATCATTCTGGATTTGCTAGGCAAGCATTTATGTGTAATCAATACAACATTTATTTTAAATTAAAAGATGCTTGGTTTGAGAAAAAACGATAAAGAAAAACCAACCCCCAGGTTGTCCTTTCAGTTTAACTCAATACAATTATATTTAACAATACACTATGTAAGCTTTTTAGAAGGGGTCGCCACCTGCTTGCTTGGGGATGCCAATGCTTGGCCTGGAATATTCCATAGTATGGCATTAAACTCATCTATTTCAAACCAATAAAATACTGTATGTGAATAACGTAATTCTGTGGGACATTCCAGGCATTACAAAAACATATCTATGGAGACAATGAGTTGGTGGACTCTGCCCCAAGTTTATGCATCTTTAGGCAAGTTTAGACACAAGTTCATGAATTTCATATTTTTGCACTGGGAGAGAAGCATTCTGTGCCATATCAGTCACATGTACTTTAGTTCATTTTTATTTCAGGCACAGAACTATCTTAGCGTGAGACCACATTTCTATGCTGAGGTTTGACTGTATGTTCGCTTTTGCACAGCGCAGAGCCTTCCCTGTTGGAACCAGCGTAGCCATGCCTCCACGAGGGTGTTGGCAACAGACAAGATAACGCACATCACCACAATATAAGATTCATCATTGTGAAAGACAACAGTCGGGCAGCCTGTCAGGCGTGTATTGATTGATAAGCTATCCACACTAAGGAGGAGCTGGAGACACTATTAAACAGCACAGAGATGGTAGGAGCTAGCATACAGCAGGGATAATACACAACACTGAAAAACATATTGATGGTACTTCCATTTAACTGCACTCATTTTTGTTATTTTATTTGAAAGCATAGTTGTCTTGGGAACTCAGTGAATCCTTGTTGCAGCAGCTATGTTAGTTGTTGCGATATGTTCACCCACTGAATAACATACTGTTGTAGTTTTGGATGATTTTATCATTGGATAATGCTCCTATACTGGATCTCAGCATAGAAGCTCAACATTTAAGGATATAAAAAAAAAAATATCTTTAAAGTTCTCAGTTTCTCATAAACTACCTCTTTATAAAGGACCCAAACATCAGGTGAGCCTTAGACCATTAGATGAGCTCATAAGAAGTGAAAAAAGACAAAATAGATAAGAAGAAAAAACATACCCAGATACTAATCAATATTAAAACAAGCATCGGAACTAGATACTGAAATGTGAGTGTTTTTATTATCATTGCGGTATTGAAATTGTTAGAGTTTTATCTGTATTGCAACTAAGTTTGACATTTTCTGACAACACACAGACTACTACTAGTAGTTATTTTAGTAAAAGCATAGACTATATAGTAGTAGTATAGTTAACCTGCTATCTGCTGCGTTCCAAATAGGAAGTGAACTCAACCAGCGGTGCAGGCGGGAAGGGGCATTGTCTTCATCAGCCTCACTCCGGATTGGCTCTTTGGTTGCCATAATACTCCCGGTCAGAATTCCAAATATGGAACTCGGCTCCAAATTCGCCCTATAACTGCTAGCCTTGATAAGCTTCTTGACTGGAGCTGAACACTATGGGTGAACACTATTAGTCCACCTCTTTATATAGTCTATGAGTAAAAGTAACCAAGACTATGTGATTAAGTGTGGCAAAAATAAACCAAATCTATAAGGGTACATTAGATCTAATGTTTTTCTGATTTCTCTCTGTTCCAGCTGGATGTATTGGACAGACTGGGAGGAGGATGAGGTGAATGACAGTATTGGGAGGATAGAGAAAGCCTGGATGGACGGTTCAAACAGAAGGATATTTGTGACATCCAATATGCTCTGGCCCAATGGACTCACCCTGGACCACGGAACTAGCACCATGTACTGGTGTGACGCCTACTACGACCACATCGAGAAGATCCACCTCAATGGCTCAGGAAGGATGGTGAGCTCATATACTTACTCTTCTTATTAGAGATAACAGAGATAGCGGGTTGTCAAAAAATAAAAAAAAAAACACAAAAAAAAAACAAAAAAACATTCTAAATAATATTATAACAGTATCAAGCTACTGTACCCTTTTTGTTATTACATATACAAAATAAATAAAAATAAATAAATAAAAATAATATAAGATCGAGGCACCTGAGTTAATATTGGTAATAAATTGGATAGTTTCACAATTGTTAGTATGCAGATATGCAAACTTAGAAAATTAAGGAGGCCTATATGGATACCGTGATTAAAGGGCACATTTTAGCACTCTTCTGATGGGATGTTCCTATTATGTTAAAACATGTGAGTTATTGTGAACATTTTACCCCAAGTAGAAATAAATGCAACTGGTACAGACATTACATGACATTAAAACATCATAAATGTTTCATAGTTTTAAAATTGGAGTTTATGATAGTCTACATGACTGCCTTTTGAATCTTCTTGATACAGTCTACGCATATTGAACTATATCTGTTTTTATTCTTTACTCTGGATTTGGTCAAATTAACAGCTTACTTCAATAAATGCATCTCAGTAATACATATTGCTTGTGATCACTGGTGAGATAATAACTACTACTACTCCAGTTCCCTCATTTGTGACTGACCTCGCTTAAGGTTACAGTTTGCCCACCCACACATTTGGTACTCAACACCCATTAAGTAAAAGACTAACCGCATGAATGATATTATATGATTTATCAGAAATAATTTGGCTCACGAATATTCAATAAAGCTAATTTTTGTTGTAATTTGGAGGTTTCAGAACTGGTTTTGGTGATAAATGTAAGATGGTGTTGTAGTTGATTCATTCACAAAAAAACAATAACTAAATAAACTGATGTAATGTTCTAATGTAATGTTGTAATGCTTGTCCAGATAAAAGGACCTTATCAGTTTCAGTATGACTTATTATCCCAGTGTTTTATGGCATTGTTTTTGGGGTTAGAATAGATTGTGGGACCAGTATTTTATCAGTGGCAATCTTGACATCTTTCTCCTCTCCTTGTTAAACTTGTAAAAAAAAAAAAAGAAGTTGTGTAAGATGTTATAGAGGTAATCGACATTAAACAAAACATGGTAGTAATTTAACATACCAAGTCATTCAGTATAGTTTTAGTTTGGTGTAGGCTGGGGTTCTGGGGACCGACCCTCTGTGAAGTTTTGGGGAGTCTAATTTGTGAACCTGAAAAATCGTTTGGAAACCCTGATCTTTAAATTGTCTACATTTTGTCAAAATAAGTTTCCCCAAGATGAAAGATGCACAGCGCTCTGACAAAGCTTAAGATGCTGCAAGTCTAGTGTAGTTTGTTCCCAAAAAAATCCATTCTGAACACTGATACACATTTTATCAAGCACCTGCAGATGTTTGATATTTATATGCAGATAACATCTGTGGGTCTTGTTCAGTGCCTTGCAGTGATGGAGTGCTCCTCCTCCAAAACAAAAGCCAACAAGACGTCCCTCCATCCCTAACCGTTCCTGTCGGACGCACTCGCTCGCTGGCAGATTACACTAATGAATTATTTGCAAATTCTATTTAATCAATGCCAAGATTCCAGCAAACATTATTAGAGGCAGTCAGCACAGTGTGAATAGGTTTGTGCAGAGGAAAATTGAATCGCATTCATCATATACTGTTATCAAATCATTTCACAGCCCATATCCAAACAGCTCCATCCCGCTTTAGGCTGATAGAATTCTCTCTGATTCTTTCCATAGTCAATAAAACTGTGTGAAACTCCTTTATACACTTTGTGTTAGTGTTGAATGTATCTTTTTATCTTCAATGTCTCTGTCTAGGTTTGCCAACACTGTTAACTTATTTTGACAAACTCATTTACAAAATCAAAGTATTTCATTGATGGTATGAAGTTAAATGGAGTAAATAGGTGATTTAACCATTTTTAAGCATAACTGTCTTTTTCTTTGGCTTAATTCTTTGCTTTGTGAGCGCATTATGTTGCTTGCCTAAATCCACAAAAAATACATTAAACATGGTAAAACAGGAAATGTCAATGTGGGGAAGCTGGCCCGAAGTGGTCAACATAGGAGACAGATGCAGAAAAGTCCCATGTAATACAATTTATTCGAGGCACCGTGGAAAACGTGCAAAAAAAGTATACATATCTACAAAAAAATAACGTAGTGATAGGCCCAGCAACACTGACGCGCCGGCATATGTGTCGAGCTTGTAGAGCGAAGCCCCGTATTGATGCGCGTATCGCTTTAAGAAAAAGTCACGTGACCGATACGGCTGCTGTTTCGCTCGCCTCCGACGCGCCAAACTGTGTTTGAGATACTGTGTGCGTCTGGCATGCACTGATTACTGATCCGTCTTCAACGAAGTTGTCCTCGGTCAGAAGGAACAGGCAAACTCCACTTGTACAGTACAGGGATGTTTATTTAGGAAGGAGCAGGTGAAATCAGGGAATGATTATTACACAGGTAGTTTCGTGGGAGTGTATTTATGTATGGGGGGGTTATCTAAAAAGAAGACAAAGGTATATATACATTAGTAACACAAGAAACACCAATAAACTATACAGTGCAATGAATAAAGAAAAATCACATGCTATTACACATGGACCACAGAGGGGCGCTCCAACACAGTAAATGAACTTACACGCAAATCTTAAGTGTTCGTATAAATGCAATAATGAACAAATTACACACCAAGCCTATAAAAATGGTCTAGGGCACGCCCCCTCTTTGTCTGGACCATGTGGAGATTCAGGTAAGTAGATTTCAATTTGAACTAATTAGTAGTGATGGGCAAAAAAAAATATAAATAAAAAAAAATAAAAATAAAAAAAAAATATATATATATATATATATATATATATATATACACACACACACACACACATATATATATACATATATATATATATCGGACATAGTGGTGGCGGATAAACAACAGAGCAAAGCCGTTGTGGTGGACATCGCAGTACCAAGCGATGGGAACATCAGGAAAAGGGAGCATGAGAAACTAGAGAAATACCAGGGGCTCAAAGAAGAGCTGGAGAAGGCCTGGAAGGTGAAGGCCCTCAGTGGTGCCCATGGTCATCGGAGCACTCGGGGCAGTGACCCCCAAACTGGAGGAGTGGCTACAGCAGATCCCAGGAAAAACATCAGACATCCAGAAAAGTCAGTACTAGGAACAGAAAAGATACTGCGCAGAACCCTTAAGCTCCCAGGCCTCTGGTAGAGGTCCCGAGCGTGGAAAAAAGAGGGGATAAAGACCACCCGCGGAGGGTGAGGAGGAGATTTTATATATATATATATATATATTATTTTATATTATGATTTTATTTTTTTGAAGATGAAGATGGTCCTCCTGCATTGCAGTATTTGGCTCCATCATGTAGCGTTGGACCTCAGTATTTGCGTCTCTGTCATGTTTCTGTCATGTTTTGTCTTTGTGCCTGACGCTGTCATCCAGGCGACACCACCTACGCTGCAGGATGTTACTCGCTGCAAAAATCCGAACCACTTGCTGAATCAGTCACGTGATACAACCCGGCAGCGAGGCTTCGGACGTCATCATTTTCAGCTCCTCCCCTAAATGAAGCAAGCCTTGATACGTGCATCGCGGAAACGCCCCCTCCCCTTCTCGGCACATGCTTCGAAGCCTCGATACGGAACGTCACATCACTACTAATTAGCTAAATTTAACAAAATATATCTTTTAAAGTAAGTGTGAGTGTAATGATTAAACTAATGAAAACTAAACGAAACAAACCCGAGATAGTTGTATTCAGTTTATATTGGGAAATTATTGAAACATGAACATACATGTCAACGAACAAAATGAAATATTAAAAGGGACAAAGGCCCACTTTGTTACAGTCAACAACATTTATGGTTTTGAAACATTTGCTTTCAACGTTTTCTGTCCCACATTTGAATAAATTGTTTTGACATCAGGGCTTAGATGTTGGCCTGTACTTTCTATTAAATAGTTCAATAGAATCAGAATTAGTTTTATTGCCATTGTCAGTTCACAAAATTCACAAGCTAGGAACTTACTTTGGCATTATGGTGCAACAGAAAACAAATAATAATCATATAAACTATGGTCAAATTAAATAAAAAAATAAGGGTATGGATTAAAGTAAAATAAAAAAATGACTTTGAAATGCAACAAAAATATACAGTATGAGCAGAGCAACAGTGGAAAAATTATAGTGCAAGTAGGTCCATTACAGTCGTTTAAAGTTGCAGTAACTGGTGTAAAGTGACAGGTGTTGTAGAGTGTTCATAAGTTCAAAAGCACAGGGAAAGAAACTGTTCTTGCAAGGAGAGGTTCTGGTCTGAATGGATCACAGCCTTCTGCCTGATAGGAGTGGCTCAAATAGTCTGTGTCCAGGGTGAGAAGGATCAGCTGTGATCCAACCTGATCACTGATGTACAGGTCCTGGAGAGATGGGAGGCTGCAAACTCAATGATGGTCGCGACTATACTAGAATTGCACCATCATCTGTGCTGGCAGCTTGGCTTTCCTCAGTTGCTGCAGGAAGTACATTCTCTGCTGGGACAGAGCTGATGGCAGTCCGCAGCGTTGGTGATGATATCGGCCACTAAAATTACTAGAATCTACCAAATTAATTCAAATAACTTTTATTTGTGTATTCCAAAAACTGTCAACTTACAGTTTTCAAGAAAAGTTATAACCAAACTAATCAACCCACACTTGTGTTTGCAGGTTGTATACAACGGCAAAGAGCTGAACCACCCCTTTGGGATATCTCACTATCGGAATTTCATCTTTTGGACGGAGTACATGAACGCCTCGGTGTTCCAGCTGGATTTGAACAGCGGAGACGTGACTCTGCTCCGGAGCGAGAGACCACCTTTATTCGGCCTACGAGTTATGATGCTCACAGCCAGCAAGGTTTGGCCGCTCTGCTTTTCAATACTGCCCCACTAGTGCCACTGGAGCGTGACTCCCATACCAGAGCACCGGGGAGGACAAGCTAACTGCATTTGGGCTGAAAGGGAGAAAAGGCTCTTTGCTCTGTGTGCTCTTACAGCTGTAGCTTTTGTGGTTTTATTAATAGACAGAACTTAAGGTTGAATAGATACTAAGATTTTTCATCTCATCTCGACTTGCAGCTCGTAGCTAGTGTAGTGATGCAGTGCCTTATCATTGCAATACTCGAGTTAAATTTGTATTTTGTGTGACTTTGCTAGCAAGATTGTGTTCATTTAAAATGCACAAGAGGAAACTTGACTCAAACTAAGGGATATTTTAACATTCTTTACAATTGCAAGATAGGGTTAAAATGCTACTACTACTACCTACGACTTTTGGTCACTGTAACAAATTATTATAATTGATTCAATTCATTGTTCATTGTAAGGAGTCAGTGGAGCATTTGTTTTCATTTAGCTAGATGCCTGAGGAGGAGGTATGGGCACCATATTTTTGCCATTGTCCAGTGCCTTAAAGCTGCCATTCAAATGCAGATGTGAAACCTGCTCCACCCTCCCCTCACCGGGCCTTTGTTCATGCTCACCAGTGCTCTCCAATTGTCAGGCCAAAGCTGGCATACTATCATTCAGAAGTAACATAGATATGATCTAGTGGTGTTATGCAAGAATGCCACATAGTCAGGTCAGATGGTAGGGAAGTCTGGACATAACAAGCAAGTTAGGTCTTTTAACTAAAGACTAATGTCAGTTGTTAAGATAAATACAATGCAAAATAGAGGAAAATTATGTTGAACCACCTACATCCAGTCTGTGTTATTATTCCAAACACAAGAGATTTAACACTTGAGTTCCTGTTGTATTCATCTCTCTGTGTTGCTTTTAAATGTATTAGACGTTCCAGATTTTGAGTAGGAGAGTCCAGTGCTGAATATTCAAAGCTGTATAATGTCTGCTATAGTGTCCTCAGCCTACAGATCACACCCTGCTGAGGATTTCTCCCGGACATCCCTCCATTGTTCATGTCACTGAATAGATTAATTGGCTGTCCACTCCTTTGAGTATTAGTGATTGGCCTGTACAAAACCAATGCTTTATCTCATTGGCTCAGCTGCTGCTTTGGAGCTTGTGCTTAATGAAAGTGACTAAGGTGTCTTATGCCGAACTTATGCAACAGTATTAAGGTTTATACAGAAAGACTTTTTATGCAGCCGTAAAAGGAGAAAAATGTGCAAGTTTTGTATTTGTATCTATTCACTTGGTATGCCATTACACAAGTGAATCTGAACTGACTTTGAACTGTAAATACTAATGAGAGATCCTTCATGGCCTAGACATGCACTAGTTAATTTCCAACTACTCCCAAGTACTCCTTGTACTGTTGAATGAGAGACACAAGGTCTTCAACTGAAAACATCTTTAAAACCTTTTCTTACTCCTTGCTATTATACCTAATTGGTAGGTGCAAAAAGTAAATAACAGCAATAATTGTTTTATGATAGACCTATCTCACAGATTCTATACATTGTGTTTAATATTTCATGACTTGAGTAGCATGCCTATGTTCAAATAATGTAGTCAAAGAGGTTGCATAACTTCAATTCCTATACACGTATCCCAATCCCTACTGATGGCCAGACGAGCTAAATTCTAAGTTCTTTTTAGGTCGGCTACTTGTAGTAGACGAGCTACTCAATTTTGGTATTCAAATAAAAGTACAGATCCTGGGATAAAGGAAATCATCAAGTGAAACTAAAAGTATCACCTGAAAAAAATCTACTAGTAAAAATATAAGTACCTATTTAAAATTGTACTAGTAAAAAGTAAAAGTATGTTATGCTGATTTTGCGATCTAATAAAGCCTAAAATGTCAACATTTTAAGCTTTAAGGTTTTGAACTTTTGTGCTGAATTTTGTTCAATGGTCAGACTAGAATTGTTATTTTTTTCTAGCTGTTTTTATCTGTATATTTTTGTTTGTTCAAACTACAAATGTGTTATAAAATAAATCCTTTTCAGCAGGTTTCAAACAATAATAAAAAAAAAAAAAAAAAAAATTGACTTAGTCTATAGTCCTGTTCAAAAATGTAGGGAAGTAAAGTACCTAAAATACTTAAAATTTGTACTTAAGTACAGTAGTTTACAAGTCTTCTTACGCCATTACTTTCCACCACTGACTACTTGTAAAGACAGTGTAATAATGGCCTATACAATAATGCTCTCTTTTTACCCTCATTGATTACACTTTTTCACACTTTTATTTATTTATTTTTTAATTTTATCTTTACTATACTAGACAAAATATTAAGAACAAATTATTTTGTACAATGTTGGGCTGGGTGTGTTAGAGTTCTTAAGGGGAACAACTATAAATTTGAACTTGGCTTTTAATGACAGCTTTCAGATCCAACACTGACGTACAGAAATGCACTTTTAAATGAGCCAGATGCCTTATTTGAATCATTCCTCTCTGCAGGTGACAATGCATGCAGTGTGAATTATGGGGGCTGCAGTACCCTCTGCCTGGCCATCCCTGGAGGCAGAGTTTGCGCATGTGCTGACAACCAGGTCCTAGAGAAGAACAATGTCACCTGTGCAGGTAGGACACATGCATCAGATACAAACCAGATCATATTTTACACATACACAGTAATCCAGCACCCTGCCTCCTTTGGGAATGAAATCATATAATAAAGTTGATCTAGCGACATATTCTCGCATTCTCAGGGGGAAATCTTGCTTTTGCTAGCAGTAATGGTAATATGATAGCAGAGCCTTTTCTGGTGGATTTTGAATGGGTATTCTTTCTCGGAATATAACATGACCTAATATGTACTATTGTTTGCTTGACTTTAAAAAGTAAGTGAACATGTGCTCAACAGTACAAAAAGCTGCTAGCTAACAGCAAGCTAATTTGCTAACTACACGTTACTGTTTTGTTGCTGTGGTAAAAAAAAAAAATATATATATATATATATATTTGTGGTATTGCATGCAATAGCAGACTGTAATATTGATCATCAGTTGTTATTGTGTATTGTTAAAACAAAAATAATAGTCATGTGTATGCTATTCATGAGTTTTTAGCTTCTTCGCTGCGTGGCTTTTTCCGGTTCTCTCACTCCAATCATTTTGTATTGGAAATTAGCTGTGTCATGCTAAAATAAATCAATATTTAAATACCAGGCAGCGGACAGCAAGTTACAGCATGTCAAGACCTTTTCTACAATGTGAATACTTCACCGAATGTTTAGAAAAGTAGGTATTTGTGTAGGTATTTGTGTAGGTATTGTCTTTCTGTGTTAGCTAATGCTAATTGAAATTACAATGATTTAGTGATGTTAAGAGTGCTACCATCTGAATCATTTTGCACAGAAAAACACTATTTTCATAAAGTTGTTTTGTGTTTAATTTTGAGATTTAGATCATGTTAGGAATAGCTTTGAGACACAAATACCTACTTTTCTAGTTTCCTCCAGTTAGGTGCTTAAAATGTAAGCACTTAATGACCATGTAAGACTTACATGGTCATAAAGGTCTTAACATGGTGTCTGATCATCTATGCTTAACTTGCTATCTGCTGTCTGTTATTTAAATTGATTTGTTTTAGCAAGACTCTGCTAAATCCTCAGAGAATGACACACACACACACACACACACACACACACACACACACACACACACACACACACACACACACACACACACACACACACACACACTTTCTCTTTGTGAAAAGGGCCTATAGAACATGACTAGAGTTTAATTAGAACTGTCACCATACCTGATGGAATTTTAAGTTCAAAGTTGGCTGTCATTCAAAATTACAGTATAATACATGTGTGTACCAGTAGTGGCCATATTATTAGTAGCCATATTGCACTAGCAGCAAATACTAATTAAACTACACTTTAAATTCTCATCATTGTATTTTTATTGTTAAATATTGCACTGCAAGCACATAGTCCAATCCATTCCAAGTTCAAATCATTCACTGAGGACACCAGTTTGCCTGACTTGACTTTGTACTAAAAGGGACACCTTGGCACACGCAAACTTACACCCTACTGGTGCCACATATTCATCCTCAGAAAGGCAGCTTAAAATGAGTCAATTATGAAACAGCTTTTGTGTGCTCTAACGGCTTTGCCCAATAACTTTCCCTTTTTTTCCTGTCCCCAGACGACTCCGCCGATGTTTTGGAGGTGCACCGCTGTAAAAATGATGAGTTCCAGTGTTTGAATCAGCGCTGTATCCGCGCCCTGTGGAAGTGTGATGGTGACGATGACTGCCTGGATGGGAGTGACGAGAAAAAGCACATTTGCTGTAAGAAAAAAGATCCACTTAAATCTCTATAGGAACCTGAACTACTCAAAGGGGGTAATATAATATAGTCTACAGAGATACAGATACAGAGTGTTACATGATGCTTTTGTGACTTGACTCTGTGTACAATGATGAAAATATAATAGAAATACAGTAGGTGTTTGTTTTTCTATTGTATTTTTGAAAAAAACAAAAGATGTCATCTTTGGTTTTATCATCCCTAAGTTGGTTTTCTCCAACAAACATTGTTAAATCATGGTAATTGTAGTCACTTGGGCCTACATTACTTGCTGGAGTTGGAGGTTGTAAGCTATGGTCCAGGCTAGTGTCTTGCTTAAGGACGCTACAACATTATAGTGTTTTTCACCAATCTTTTTTGTTATTTTACAAACAGCTTGTCCTACTTCTCACACTTAAACTATCACAAAACCATTGGCATGAAGTTGTTATTGCTTTGCCTGGAATGTTCCACAGTTTAGCATTACACAAATTAAGGTGTGGGCCAGGTCTGTGGAGAGGAGACCCAGTTAACGATAAATATGCATCTTTTTCAGGGTATTATTTAACAACAATAATAACAATTTAATGCAATAGACAGGCTGCCGCTGTGGAACATTCCAGGCAATAGGATCTCCATGGAGTTAATAAGGTGACACCCTCCATCTAAAAAGTTAGTGCACCTTTAAAGATCCTATATTGCACAAAAGCTTTAAGCTATGTTAGAATGCTGTTACTTTATCAAGAACATACTTGGAGTTGAGTTTTGTCTCATGTTTGTGTAATTCTTTATTATTAGTTTGGCTACATCTCCAAAGCTCAAAATGCTCTGTTCCACCTTGTGATGTCATATAGTGGTATTTTTCAAATTAACAGCTACTTTTTTACTTTTAGTTCAGTAGCGATTGGAAATTCCACGGCTGAAATCATCCAAATGATTCTAGTGAACATGTATGGAATTAAAAACATAACAAAACAAAACATTGGAGTACTTCCTGATTTACTAAATTACATAAAGTGGAACAGTTTTTTTGTTTGAGAGTAGAACTCAGGCCAAATGCGCAGTTTATGTGCTAAACTTGTGTGAATGAAACAAAACACATCTCTGGGCTTGTTTGTGATAAGGAAACCGTATTATAACATAGATCAGACATAGTGCATTATGGGCCCTTTAAATGAACTTGATAAACTTGATCTTTATTCACAGTTTTTAAAACTCAAACTATTACATGAAGCACTTATGTTGGATGGATGTCAACAGAGAATACAGCCTGGTTAGAATGAGGGAACGTGCTGCAAGGAGCCTCTAAAATGAGTATAAAAAATGAAGTAGTGACGATGCACTTAGATGCAGAGTCATGCACAGTGCGAGATGGTACGCTCTAAAAGGCTTACTCTTCCTCCAGTCAGCCCATGTGTTGGAAATGTCAACGCTAAAGCAGGGTGAAAAGTGCTCCTCCTCCTCACTGGCTGTCTCTCTTACTTGTGTAAAACTTGCACTTTAACAAATCGCTACAATAAACAACACTTATGTGAGACACTGCTTTGATGCTGTGTTCTTCTGAAAAGCCAGCGTGATATTGAAGTAATCTCCGGCTAAAGTGATATAAAAATTAAAACATTGAGTGGTGCTTTGTGAGTGCCTGGAAAATCTCCTGCCTGGGACAAATATCAAATGCGTTTGCAAAAAGAAAGTTTTGAAAAAAGGTGAGTGGTGACCATTTAAAGTCTGAGTAGCTTTTTTTGTTTTTCTATATCTTGGAGTAGCTGAAGATTTTTTTATTTATTTATTTTATTTTTTTTACATTATTCTTGAAAGGTGCATATCAAAACTTTTATACTTTGTGTTTTACATTGATAATTGAAACTTTTATGTTTTTAACTTTTAAACCTTTTATTTACACCATGTAAATACAGTGTAACCCAAAATTAAACGTAGGCAAGGCAAATTTATTTGTATAGCACAATTGGTGAACAGAGTAATTTAAAGTGCATTACAGAATAAGAAATACATTAAAATTGCAATTCAAACAAATCAAAATATAAATAATCACCATAAAATTTACATTAAAAGTGAAGAGTGCAGAATTAAAAGCCTGTTAGTCGTATGCACAGCTAAGCAAAAATGTTTTGAGCCTAGATTTAAACGTTGTGAAAATAGAGGCCTGTCTCACATCTTCAGGAAGACTGTTCCAGGTTTTTTCTACATAAAACTGAAACGCTGATTCCCCATGTTTTAGTCCTGACTCTGTCGTCCTCAGAGTGCGAGATGGTTCATATGGCACTAACATGTCGGAAATGTACTTTGGTGCTAGGCCATGGACTTTTACGCAAGCAGAGCTGCTTTAAAGTCTATTTTTATTTATAAAACAAATGATGGACATGTGGAGCTGGCATGTCGCCTGCATGATTCCATGGAGATGGAAAGTTCAAACCATGTTTTAGAACATTCTCCAGATTAATGTCACCTGTGGAACATTATAGCTAAATAAACACCATGCTTCCATTTAAGACTATTACATTTTTTTGGCTAAAAAATACATACTGTGGCTTTACAATAAATCAGTAATATGAACTTAACATAAATCATGCATGAACACCATGCACATTGAGTCCATACCTGAAAGTGACACATAAAATAACTTTCTTTACTTTGTATACATATTTTGAAATAATATGTTTAGGAGCATTAGTGAATAACAGCAATGGTTTAATAGTTTTCCTTTCACTACTAATTTGACAGAGCTGTACATTTTTCAAGTTACATAGGGAGAGCGCAACTGGGATCTATGTTCTCAAACTGCTTAGACAATCGAGTGCTTCGTCAGACTTTTGCAATCATAGCAAAACTGAGCTATATAGACTATAAATAATGTAGTGACTACTTTTAACACATTCTATAGCGTATTTTTATTTATTTACAAGATTTTTGTGCTTGCAGCAAACCACACTTGCCCCATGGATCAGTTCAAATGTAGCAACAACCGATGCATTCCCAAAAGATGGCTCTGCGATGGGATGAACGATTGTGCCAATGGAGAAGACGAAGCCAACAGTACATGCTCAGGTAAGTGCTATCAGTCTGCAGCAACAAGGCAGAGCTGCACCCTTCAACAGTGGGATAGATAGCCTCAGCCTAAACCTGTTAAACAGATAAACATGTCACAGAAAAGAGGGGAGATTGTGCAAAAGGCTTTTGTAGTGCACTATCAAGCTTATTCACATTAATTTCTATTAAAATATCAGATATAGATGACATAAAAACTTGGCAACAGTGGCTGAAAGTATGAATGTGGTGTGTGCATGAGTGACTGGTGGTGGTCGGAGGGGCTGATGCAGATTGGCAGTCAATAGTAGCTTACCATCATCAGACATGGAGTGAAAGGATAATGCCTACAGTGCAACTATTTGACAAGCATGTAAAGAGCATTATAAATCTAAGCCATTATTATTGTTATTATTCTATAAATAAAATCAAAAATGGCAAAAATCAAGCAGTAAACAAGTCTGAACATGCCAGTGACTAGTATCGGAAATTAGAATACAGTGAACTCTGATTTTGAGTGAAGAAACCAAGACAAAATAATGAAAGAGTGCTCCTCAAAAATCAATTTTCGGGAGTGCGAACTGAAAAAAAAGTTGCGATGAAGGAGTAGTGCATTTACTACAATACACAGGCTTATTACCAGTTTACTGACAAAGAGAAATGCATGTCCTTTCACTCCATGTCTGATGATGGTAAGCTACTATTGGCTGCCAATCTGCATCGGCCCCTCCGACCACCACCAGTCACTCATGCACACACCACATTCCACAGAGGCAATGTCAGGTGAATTTTAAGGTGAGTATTTTACTGTGGCAGAAACACTGTTATTAATGTCTTTTAAAATGGATTTTTGAGAATTTGGAATTGATCCAGAATCGTTAAGACGTAGAATCATTATCCTTCTAAGAATTGATTTTTTTCAACACCCCTATTACGACCCCATCCTAAACCCTACAGGAACTCAGTCATAGTGGACGGAACCCAATTTTTGCAATATGTTTTCCTCTCATACCGTGGATTTTCATTCTAAAGACTGAAAAATTGGTCAAAACTAAAAAGTGATGCATGGGGCGGTGGTGATAAAAGCGCTTGCGATGCAGGGGCATGGCGATGCAGGGGTATGGCGATGCAGGGGTATGGCGATGCTGGGGCATGGCGATGCAGGGGCGGTTGCGATGCAGGGGCAATTGCAGTGTAGTGGCTCATGATGGAGGGACGGTGGTGATGCAGGGGATTGTTGTGCAGAAGCGTCATAATTCTTGGAGGTGGAGATAAAGGTGGTCGCGATGCAGTGGCAATTGCGATGCAGGAGCAATTGCTATACAGGGGCAGTCACGATGTATTGGAGTAGTGGTAAGGCTTGGGGTGACAATGCAGGGGCAGTCATGATGTAGGGGAAGTCATGATGCAGGGGAGCTGGCAATAAAGGTGGTTGTGATGTAGGGGCAATTTCTACGCAGGGGCGGTCACTGCAGGAGCAGTGGTGATGAGTGGCTAATTTAATTATTATTATTGCACAGGCAACCTCATCTGATTATTTGTCAATGTTCAAAAGTGGGTAGAATATATGAATATAAAGTAAATGCAACTAAATTAACTAGGTAAAAAGTAGACTATAGTTTAAATATAATGTGGAGATACTTTATTTTCTGATTCAATTTCGAAAACGAAATGTCACAAATGTCATAAAAACAAACACATTTATGCAGTTATTACATCCTGCCGAATAGAGCTTATTTTGAGGGAATTGCAGATCGTTATAATTTGATCTTGGATAGCAACAGCCCATTTTTTTCCTAAATTTAAAACAAGGGGTATGTCAACATGCAGCATTGTTTTATAGGTTTGACTATATGGACTAATTTAAATTCAAACTATATTTTTGCAATAGCGATACAAAAGTATATAACACGTACGATCTCTGTATACCACATTGTTTGTCAATAATTACCCATTATTGTAAGAAATGCATTAGTAATTGGATGCATGTTTGGGCTGTGCAATGAATCAAATGTAACTGATTTCAGGTATTACACAGAAATACAGCTAATGATGAGCATGCCCCCTTCTGCTGTCAAAACCTGGAGCAAAAACACTTGTCTAATCTACATCGGCTTTTTAAGTTGCAGTCTCATAAAACATTACTGATTCAAAATATTAGATCTGTAATATGCTATACTTTATTTTGAGAGTATGCCTGTAGAAGCAGATAACAGTGATAATATTTATGATAGTGATTATGTTTTTGCCTTAATCGCGCAGCCCTGTTTAGTATGTGACTACAGTGCCATCTCCACATGTTATGTCGTCTTTCATACATTTGACTTGAGGCTATATCCATCTGAAGACATGAATGGGTGTGACGCCTGATGTCTTTACTCAGTCTCCCCGTATGATAGCAGATTTCACTATCAAAGCTTCTCAGCACAAGTACAGGTTATGCACACATCACTGCCACTTATCGTTTACTCTATATAGCTAAGTTGCTTTGTCTAAGTTTAGGAGTGTGTTTTCTATAGGAGCGCAACCAGTGAACATTATAATTGAGCTACTTAATTGCTGTAATGCTGCCACAAAATCTTTTACCAAACTATTCTGACAATTAACTTTCAAATTAGACTGTAACACAATACAGTTTTATTACCTTTAAATAGATCCTCAAAGTATGTGTCAAAGCCTTCTGCTGCAAGCTTCATTAAAGGTCTCACATTGCGCTATTTTCTGATCTATGTTATGGTGTTTCCTCATCACAGACATACCTGGAGTTGCGTTTCGTTTAATTTGCACATGTTTAACACACAAACCCTGCATATTGAGGCTGAGTTCTTCTCTCAAACTCTGTTCCACCTTGTGATGTCATGTGGTAATACAGGAAGCGCTCCACTGTGTTTTTAAACTTCATACACCTTCTCTAGAGTCATTTGGATAATTTCAGCCCAGGAATTGCCAGTTATTACAGAACAAAAAGTAAAAAGTAGCTGTTAACTCAAACTACTGCTTCATGACATCAAACGGTGGAACAGAGCATTTTGAGCTTTGGAGATGTAGACAGACTAATAATAAAGGGTTACTCAAACCTGTACCTTTGGCCTCAAACACATACCTGGAGTTGTTTTGTTTCATTCACACAATAGTCAATTTTGTGCAATATAGGACCTTTAAAAAGGAAAATAGTTTGAACAAATTGTTTGACCCAGTTTAGTCCACAACAAGTGATTAATTAGTATTAAATTAGTAATTTTAAAACCTGTTTTTATTCACGATTGATAGCTTCAGATTCATAGCTTGATTTTTAGCTTCAGATTCATAGCTTGATTTTTTTCTGAATTTGAAAAATTAACTCATAAGTACAACACATTTCATTTTTAAGTCGAATATGACTAGTTGTATTAGCAAAACAGTTCAATTCCCAATCGTAATCATTCTTATTTGTTTAATAATTTCATACCACTGCCCATATATTTACAGAAACACTTTCAACTCACTCTGTGTTATTTGTAGGCTGTAAAAGCCACATAATTTCTCATCCGTTTACCTTGCACTCCCTTGGCCCCTTAGACCCCGCTGTACTCCATTTGAGTGATAGTTTTCGCTGGGCCAACATTGACATCCCAGTGATGTAGAGATCATTAGGCTTGTTGTGCACATCCAGCATTGACTTATGTGTGTGTGATTGAATTAAGTGGCCTCCTTGGTTGTTTCTTTTTTTTTTCCTTCAGCCCAACCCTGTCAAGCCGACCAGTTCTCATGCCAAAATGGCCGTTGTATACCCCGGGCCTGGAGCTGTGACCGTGAGGATGACTGCGGGGATACGTCAGATGAGCTAGCCTGTGGTGAGTCCTATATAAATGTTTTTCTCTGCTTGTCATTCACACGTCAGAGGAAATAGGTCAGCTGATGGGCTAAGTGTAAACAGTATTAGAGCCAATTCATAGTGTGACGTAAATAATCAACAAATATGAAAGCTGCAAATAACGTGATTAGTAATTGACGTCATGAGGTTTGCAATGATAGGACTGCATTAACTGTTAATTGTCACATGTCAAATGTCAAGCAGAACTGTCAACTCAGTATTTTATAGAAATTAGGTTTATGTTGTGCTGCACTATGGGTTCTGTAAGGCTCTGTAGTAGCCTCAGCGTTATTATGTCATATCCCAGCTTGGACAATTTGCTGCGTGTCCAACTCAACATTGTATTATTAAACATCTCATATTGCTGTGCTGTGTGCTATAGTGTTGTTGATTTATACTGCTATTTGTATTACTAATATTGCATTAAAGACTGAAGATGAAAAAAATATTGTATGTAGTAGTATAGCTCATGTCAGATATTTTGTTAAAGTGCTAGAGACCAGATTGACATAGTTGGACATGTACAGAGGGATTGTAAATATATGGGTAAAAAGTTGCTGAAATTAGAGATACCAGTAAACAGGAGGCCTAAAAGAAAGGCAAAATTGGAGATATTTAAAGTCAATTACTGTGTGAAGATTTAGATGGGGTTGGGGTCTTCACAACTTTTTGCTGTGAAGGCTCCCACAATAAAAGTAAAAGATTTGTAATATTTTATAAACTCTGAGAAATAAAGACCTCAGCGAAACTGTCATGAGTTCTTAGATGTTTATGAGCATGGGCCAATTTACTATTTCCTGACAGCCTCCCATCTGGCAACTAACTAATGCAATTCCACAGGCTGGCTAGATATCACTACTAATTGGTAAGTCCTTGTTGTGCATGAATTAAAATGCCAGAAGAAGTTTCATCTTTACATAGGTCCCCTGTGGTTCTACAGTTTGGACTTGTGTTTGGGAAGTTTGCACTGAGCTGTAGCGTCAAAACACCGCAGTAGGAACTTTGCTTAATTTTGTATTCTTGTCAAATCTCAAATTAATATTGCAGTGATTCACGCAGCTACAACTCCAATGTTTTTGCTTGAACAAAGAAAAGTTGGAAATTGGTGGTGTTCACATTATAAAAGACCAAGATTGTTTTGGCATGACTATTGTGCAATGTCTTAAATAGCACACATTTTCTGTTTTTCTTTTTCTGTTGTAGCCATCTACTGTGTATATATAAATGGACATAGCTGGCATGCTAGCCACTACATTCCAAATACAAAGTGGTCAGGAGCGCGCTTCCAGCTCCATTGACTCTGGCGCCAATTCACTTTGTATTGAAAAATTGTCACCTCTCCCTCTGTAATTGCTGTAGTGAGCTTCGTCATTTTGGTCTTAAATGTTTGTATTAATCTGCTCTACATGATCCTGGTAATTTTATTTAGCTATTTTGTCCGACAGCAATAACATATAAATCGGGTGCCTTCTTTCCCGGAGGTTGCTCCCGCTAGCGTTAGCAATAGGTTTGATTGACAGGGTTGCCAAGTGCCTGCTCCCCTCTAAACCAGCAGCACGGGCAGATAGGGGCGTTACCTTCAACAGCCTTGCTCCGGATTGGCTCTTTGGTTGTTCTGATACTAGCGGTCGGAATTCCAAATATGGAACATGGCTCTAAATTCACCCCTGCTAGCCTAGAGCTTCATTTGACTGGAGCCGAACGCCATGGGTGACGTCACACTCACTTAGTTCTGCTGTGCTATGACCATAGACTTATATAGCCTATAGTCATAGTGTAGCAGTAAGCCATAGAAACATTAATATATGTTACATTGTTCTGGTTTTCCCTTTGAAAAGAGTACCCATTCCCATTTAGCATTTCTGGCCAGGCATTATAGTGTTGTGTCTGAAAACCCAACATTTGTGGTAGGTACTTCGAAAGATGAATAATACTTGTTTTGGAGTTGTTAGCTAGTTAGTTCATGCCCCATTACATTTTAACGGAAACCTCTCAGTAATAACCCAATTCTTTAGCATCCTGTCTAGTCCACTTTAATTTTAGTGGGTTTTCTTGGGGTGTTTTTTTTTTTTTTTTTTTTTTTTTTTTTTTACATTATTACATTAAACTAAACTAAAGAAATGAATGATTGATGTTGTGTTCTTTGGGCCAGAACCTGGACACGCTTTCATTGGTGAGCAGAGTGGTGCCAAATAAACTGGAGGCTCTATCCTACTCCCACCCTGTGGTATTATACAGTGCGTCAGCTTCTATGAGTGAAAGGCATTGTCAGTTCTGTGGATTCATTTTGGAAAACATAAATGAGAAAAATATATTGCCCGCTGTGATGGCTGCAGCCTTTGAAGTGGTGTTTTTATAGAAGGGAAAAGATCATTTTGGAGGCGTTTAGATGTTTATGTATTGTCGTGCAGTATAGATGAAAAATATTAAACAAAGGAAGCTGTGAGAATGTTTAAAAACTTCCCCCTAGTCACTAATTGCATTAAATCATATATTAGCTATATCTAAAGGGCCTACATTCAGGTCTTAAAAATACTTTGGAGGAATTCACTCACAGTCATTTGGCCAACATTACTATGCAATGCGCTATGTAACTTTTCTACTGGAGGTTTCACTGTCTGCTATAGTCTCCATGGGGATGTTATTTTGTCAAGAAGGTCCCAAAGTATGGTGTTGAACTGTCTCCATGGTGGCAAACAGATGATGCCATCCAACAGTTACCGGTCGGATGTGTGGAGAGGTTATCCCACTTACTGTTCACACAGTCAGAATGTGATTTTTAAATTGTTTTTAATAGCAATAAAAACAGCTAGAATAAAATAATAATGATAGAAAATTAAAAATAAAGTTTAATGCCACTGCACACAATTCTAGACAAGAAATATTAGTTTTCAGAATGTGCTGATGTGATACTCCCAGATGGGGTCAATTTTCCTATTC
Organism: Periophthalmus modestus; assembly: GCA_019594935.1. Taxonomy (NCBI): domain Eukaryota; kingdom Metazoa; phylum Chordata; class Actinopteri; order Gobiiformes; family Gobiidae; genus Periophthalmus; species Periophthalmus modestus. Next base: position 7,679,453 of record JAIEZT010000009.1, read on the forward strand.
ATTACATTGTACTTTGAAATTAAACATCTCAAAGGTAAATTCTTCAATGTTGAACCTAATGATTTTGTGACTTGACCCAAGAACTCACCATATTACAAAATATATCTTAATTTTAACCATCTTGATTTAATCTTCCCCCCCATCTGTATTAAATATTGCTGGCCTATAGAATCTTGTGACATCATCTGAAACCCAACAATAAACCCAGAATCTCCATGGAGGCAAGCAGTTGACAGACCCTCTACCTGAAAAGTTAAATTGTGCATTCCTTTCTTTCTTTTTATTTATTTTTTTACTAAATGTTAACAAAATTATTCCAGATTTACAGCTGTGCAGTTTGCTACTTTGGGCTATCCATTGCTGTTCCTTGATCCATAACAGTTACAGTTGGTATATATAGCAGGATCACAGATACTGAGCTGATACAATGTCACCGGTGACATCTGACTGATATCATTCTCATTTCCGATTTGGACCTCTTTATATATTTTCAAAATCTGTTCCTGGAGCTGCCTGAAGCTTTATTGACTATGCCATGAAATGCAAGTCTACATCTGAATTGATTTGTTGGGCATCTGCTGCCTGGAATACCTGCGGCTGTGTCAGGAAAGACGTATTGTAAATGTAGTCGCCATATTTCCCTCAAAGTGTTACATGGAGCTGTCAGAGCGATGGCAGGATGGGGAGTTTAGCGGCTATTAAATATGAAGGAGTAACATGCATAAATAATGATGGTTTCAAGTAAACAATAGACCCGACTATAAATGAAACACAGCCATCCATAAATAATCACATCTCAGAGAGGAGAAGTCTGGAAAAAAACATGTGACAACTACTAAACTACTGACAAATACTATTCAAATTAGCATCAATCTAGAGACGACCACCACTGAGTTTCAGGTGTTAGAAAGCCCTTTGTAGCTCCAGAGCAGGATAAGTGAGCTGCCGCAGTTGCACACAGCATGGCAGCAATAATATCAACTGTTAAACGTTAATGACATCTTGTTTAGAGTTATTTGATTGTATTTTTGACAACCTTACATTTTCTGTTAGCCGTTTTAAAAGCACACTTATTAAATTTGCACAGTTTTAACTTTTCTGGTCACATGCTTGTCTCCCATGATGATTTTATTGCTTTGTCTGGAAAGTCCCATAGTAGGACATTACATGTGTTTTAGTGCTCAAAATTACCTGGAAAGACTTGCATTCTTACAGTGAGTGCAGGGCTGGAGAAGAAATCTGCCCTGGATGTTTTGGTCATAAACAAGCCCCCTGATTGCGGCGGTTCAGAAAAAAAAAACAATGATTTCAAATGAACAGGCTTTGAGCACATTGTCACTAGGGACGGGGGTAGGCGGTTCCTCATCAGCCTCCTGTGATGGCTTTGGGCAGGTCTGGGGGATAAAGGACTGGACGAGGACCACATCTGCATGGTGCCACATGAGCATGAGGCTGCAGTGAACTCATGGTAGAGTGTATACAGCCAGGGAAAGCTGAATTAGAGCGGGTCACTTAAGCGTTACCCAAAAAGTGCCTCAGCCCACCGGGAAAACTCCCGGTGCTCCAGATGGCCAGCACAGCCCTATAACTTGGCCTGGTGTCACCACCTGCTTGTCTCCATGGAGATAGATAAGTTTAATACCCTACTGCGGAGTAAAGCAATAACATTTCCATGGTAATAAGCAGATGGTGTACCCTCCACCAGCAGATTTACACAGTGGATGTTTGAATCAACTAATATGCCAATAATTCTTAAAATTCTCGCAAAGTAAGCCCAACAATCTTAACCATTTAACTATATAAAACTACACTATTTCAAACTACTCAAGCAAGAAACCCATCTGGCCTTCAAGTCATTTAAAACCATGTAGATACTGGGAGTCGCGAGAGGAGTTGCAGACGACAGGACAGAGCCAAAGGAGGCTGTGTTTTTGCTGCACGCCGTGATTATGATTGAATGAAACCGAGCATGAACTTTAATCAGTGCTTACACTACTGCCTGTTTGTACTGAGGCAGCAGCGACACACACAGATGAACAGAGAAGCTCCACTCACCACAAAACACCACACTGCACCGACTGGATGAGCACTATGTGGCATGTTCTAATCCACTCGCAATAGCATCCTGGGACCAACCAGGATCAAACCAGGACCAAACCATAACAAGTATGAATGCACAGTGATTTACAAGATGGTGGATGACTTCTGCCGGTCCCAGACTTCTGCCGGTCCCGGTCCTAAAGTGAAAAATAGTGAAGATGTAAAGAACAGCATAGTTTTCTGAATGAGTACCTCTTATAAAGTGTACTGATATGGAAACACTTTTAACCTTTCTATTCTTGATATAAATGTGAAAGATAGTCTTATGGAGCATTCATAAATAATTCACAGATTTTTTTTTTTATTCTCGCTCCATACTGGTGATGATAAAGTGCTTGTAGTCACATCTGCCCCTGGATAGACTGACAAAAGCAAGCCTGCTAAAATGAGTCACCGGACCCTTTGACAACCATCAATCATTCACACACTACATCCATATTTAGGAACTGCCTTGTTATATATTGCTCAAAATCACATACATTTACTCATGTTCCTTGTTTATAACAGCAATCCTTTTTTTAGGCATCCTTGCAGTCGGAATTCCAAATTTGCCCCTGCCACGGTATAGCTGCGCAGGCATTTCAGCAACATTTAATCGCTGTCCTGTATCACAACTTTCGACTGTAGAAAGAAGTGGACTAAGTGAGTGTAACATCACCCATAGCGTTGGGCTCCAGTCAAATGAAGCTTGTTGAGGCTAGCAGTTATAGGGGTGAATTTAGAGCCAAGTTAGGAATTCTGACTGCAAGTATCATAGCAACTAAAAAGCCAATCCAGTGTGAGACTGCTGAAAGGTAACGCCCCTTCCCGCTGCTTCTGGGAAGAGCGTGCACTAAGCAATGTAGTCAATCAAACCTTTTGTTGACGCTAGCGGGAGCGACCTTGGTGAAAGAAGGCACCTGATTTGTCTGTCATTAATGTTCATATATTGATTTTACAGACACAATAGAGAAAATACGAGGAGCGTGTAGAGCAAGTCAGTACAAACATTTTAAGACCAAAATTACGAGCCTGACGGCAACAGATACAGAGAGCTGCAACAGTTTTCCAATGTAAAGTGAAATGGAGCCGATGGAGCGGAAGTGCGCCCATGATCACTTCCTATTTGGACAGCGGGGGGGGGCATTTCAGTTCTGGGGCATCACCATAGCAACGGGTAAACAAAGTACTGTTGGCAGGAACTAGCTTCAACTAAAACAGAAATAACTAATGCCTTAAAAATCCATGGACAGCCTGAAGAGCCTTTGTCAGAAAAGTGAACTAAAAAAAGTGAACTATTTTCAGTTGGATTAAAGTGGATTAAACAAGTCAGAGCATTGTTACACTTTTTAAACGCACTGCTCTTCGTTGATTAATCCTTTCTTACCTAGCTATGTCAAAATCTAAAGTTTTGCATTCAGCGTGACTGTTCATAGCACCAATATTGTTAAATAAAAAAAAACTTCCACATCTAGTATTTTATAGCATACAGTTTATACCATATCTCCAACTGGGAAATGAGAATGATATCTGTCAGTACAACATCTTGACATGGTATCAGCTGAAAGCATCTGTATTCCTCACTGACTGTGGCTCTGATAGGGAGTATTGATGCTTTAAAATAGACCAATTTAGCTCATGAAGTCGGCCTGACTGAAGCGTTATTGGCTGCATCAGATATTGGCTGACTGTGCAGGTGGTAATTTGTTTTTCTTTGTTGCCATTGTCAAGTTTAAATACAGTATATAGCCCCAAATAATGTGGACATGTCGAATTGAATTGACTGTATAGTGTCTGTGCACTTTCTGACCCAACTCTGACAACAGAATAAGAAGCAGGAGGAGTAGTACTGTTTGTAATGAATAAGAAATGTGTTCAGAGTTGAGAGGAGGTTGCAAGGCACAGAAAGACTAGATGTTTCTTCTCTCTGACCTTTGCCGACTTTTTTTTATTTATTTGCTTATTATTTTTTAACACTGTCACCATGATGGTACACAAACACATTTTGAGTATTAGCTATAACTCTGATCCATTTCAAGGTGCTTTCCAAAAATGCTTCAAACTAAAAAAAAAAATCAAGCCGGCATTTGTCATTGTATATGGACTTCAGAATGATGACAATTAGGACTTTTTTTGTTGTTGTTTTTTTTTTTTTTATTTTGCTAGCCATAGTAGTATCAGTCGCCACTGTTTGGGTACAGCTAAATTCAAAAACACAGCTTGATTCAAATTCAATGTAACTTCTCAATATAAAAATGTTTTGTAAATAGGACTGAACAAAACTGAGCAAACACACATATCCGCAGCAGTTACCAATAATGTAATAATAACTTTGTACATCATTTTGTTTTCTAGCCTATCCTACCTGTGATCCCCTCACTCAATTCAGCTGCTCCAACGGACGCTGTATCAACATCCAGTGGCACTGTGATGCTGGTGAGCCCAATTTTTAACCTTTAAAATACTTTTCTATAGCATTTAATGTACTTTGTTTGTTAAATATCCGTATAACTCCATGCAGAAAATGATTGTGGCGATAACAGCGATGAAGCGGGATGTGTCCAATCCTGCTCTAATAACCAGTTCCAGTGCAACAGTGGTCGCTGCATCCCGGACCACTGGGCGTGTGACGGGGACAACGACTGTGGGGACTTCAGTGATGAGGGGGCTGCCTGCAGAGGGGGGTCAGCATGTAAGGAAGTCTCATGTCTCAAATACTGTGGGCTTGTCAAATTTTCCACCATGAGTTTGGGCAGGACAATATAACAATCGTATCTCATTCCTGTCATGATATTCTAATTGCCATAGTGATTTCCTCCTGAATGCTGCTCTATGCTCATGCAAAAACACGTTTTCCCATTCACTCCTCTTATTGAAGTTCTGTTGAAGTCAACCTCATGATACTCTGAGTGACAGTTGGATTTAACCAATCGTAATGAATTGTGAACGCTCAAAAAAAGATGACTTAAGTTATCTCTCCAAGGTAAAGATACAAACTTTTACACGAATCATAATCAAGTCAAAGTAGTAATCATGCTCCTAGGAAATTGTGATGTTGCTTTGAATGAATGAGTGAAGAACAGTTTTCGTAATTAACTGTTAGCTGCTCCCACTTAATTTTTTTTTTTTTTTTTTTTCACAAATTGCACTCCACACTATTTGATAGAGTAAAAGGTGTTTCCCTGACCCTAGTTGTTAGTTTTAAGAACATAAATGGGCTATTGCAGTAATACATTTCATAAAACTAAATCATCAATCATTAATGTTTCATAAAAATATACATCACTGTCAAGAAAATATTACTAAAATTTCCTAAATCCTAAAATATCACAGAGAGACTTTTGGAGCATTAGAAACACTGTGTGCCACTCTTGGGACCAGTGCCACAGCTTTAGAACCACAGCTGAAATATACTAATACTAATGAACTACACTGTCCCTTTGGTATAGTGGGCTGCTGGCTGTTTGTCATGTCGGAACTAAAGCCATCTGCAGTGCATTTATTACACATTCAGTGGAAGTTAAAACTGTTATTACTTATTTAAACATTGCATCTTAATACTATTTTTCATTAAGTTGTAATTAATAAATTTGCAAGTGAAATCAGGGAACACATATTGGCCTTGTAATTACTGGGTTTAACAATTAATCAGCTTCAGTCAAATAAGTTTTCACAGTCAGGTGTAACTAATCTTATCGGGGCGCAGTAGTGGGTAGATTTTAGCACTGGTTCGACAAATCATTTAATCTAATTACTGTAGAAGGCTCACGCTAGCTTTAAAGGAACCTCACGGCTGACTGGCCTGTCACTGGGCCTGCTGGACTATTTATCAAACAGAGACCCAATGGAAACTCCAAGACTCTCCCCCCTCTCCCCTGTGTCTGCTACCTCTGCGCACTCCTCAGGGGACCGAGCCTCTAAGATGGGGCTCAGCTGTTACCATATTTTTACATTACAAGCTTAGTATATGTGTGGAGTGCTTGGCTACAATTACTTCAGTAACTTTATTCAACAAAAATTGTACTTCTGTGAGTAGTTTGCAAACACATTACTTTTAATTAGACATATGTTTTGCTGTGTAACAGTACTCTTACGCAAGTACAACTTTTCAGTTACTCTATGACTTCTATTTCTATGAGTAACTGGACAAGTGACAAAAGCTTTATGTTGTCAATTTTAAATGACTTGAATATTTGTGTTTCTGGCACTGCTCCCTCCAGATTTTTCTTTTCTTTTGCCTATCATTTGAAAGACCCAATTTTCCAATTACTCTAGTAACAATAGTCAGTCATATAAGAGGTGTTGAAAATTCTTGCAACATTGTATATGCCTGATATGAATTGAGTGATTATATAATGTATGGTGGTAAAGCAGCGAGTAATGGTGCATTAATGAGTGAGTTGTGAGATTGAAAAGTCAGGAAACATACAAGGTAGAGGTATAGACTGTATAAAGAAAAGGACTAAGGGAGTGTGACATCACCCATAGCATTCAGCTCCAGCCAAAATTATGAGCCTGACAGCAGCAGTTACAGAGAGAGGGGCAACAGTTTTTCAATGTAAAGTGAGTTGGAACCAGAGTCAATGAAGCTAGAAGCGCGCCCATGCCCACTTCCTATTTGTAATGCGACAGCTAGCAAGTTAGCTATGTCTAGATAACTACCCATAGACTGTATATATAAATAAACTGCTTTAAAAATATACATATGGCCATTGATTAAAGGGCTCATATTACACTACTTTCTGATCTGTTATGTTGCTTTCTCTTCAAAAACATACCTGGAGTTGTGTTTTGTTTCTTTCACACATGTTTAACACAGAAAAACGTTCATATTTTGGCTGAGTTCTTCTCTCAAACAGAAAACACTCTGTTCCGCCTTGTGATGCCATGTATTAATACAGGAAGTGCGCCACGGTGTTTTTAAACTCCATACATCTTCACTAGAATCATTTAGAAGATTTGAGCCCTGGAATTGCCAGTCTGTACTGAACAAAAGGTAGCTATTAACTTGAAAACTACTGTCATGACGTCACAAGGTGGAGCATTTTGAGTTTGGAGATCTAGACGGACTAATAATAAAGGATTAGTCAAACATGTGCATGTGAAACAAAACACAGCTCCAGATATGTTTTTAAGGAGGTAACATTATGACATGACTTAAAGGTCACAAGAGTCAATTTTGTGTAACACAAGACCTTTAAGGAGAGAGCAGTGAATCAAGAATAAGCTATGACGTAACCTGTACTGTATTAACCTGCACTGCAAAATTAACTTCTGCAATTATATATAATTTGGAGTGACAATCCATGGGTTTCAGAGATGAAAAATAAACACTGTTGCCAGAGCATTAACATTTTATCACAAAATATTCTATCTTTTGAATGGTGAAATGCTCTCGGAATGTCACCTTTAAAGAGGAAGTTACATTCTATGAATACGACAATGAAAACAAATATCTAATTCATTTGTTGGTTTCTAGTGCTGCCATCTTTGATCGAGTGCAGTGAGGAAGAGTTCTTTTGCGTCACTGATGGGACGTGTATCCCGGAGCGTTGGCGGTGTGACGGGGACAAGGACTGTGAGGACGGAGGGGATGAGAAAGACTGTGAGGGAACGAAGAGGATGTGTGACCCCAAAGCCAAGTTCACCTGCAAAGACACAGGTAAGCCATGCAGTGCAATAACCATGATGTGAAAAGAAAAAAATATATTCCACTTGTTGTGGGAGGCAGTGGTGGAATATGTTTGTGCTATAATATGTTCATATTGTCATTGTGTTCTTGGGATAGACACTTCACCTTCCTTGCCTGTTGAAAGTGAAAGCCTGATTGAGGATAGGTAATGTTATTGGTAGCGATATTTCTGTCAGGTAATCTTCTTGGCACCTTGGAGTACTAAATAAAGAGCTTTATAAATGGTTGCATTATTAATATATGGACTATAGAATATGACATATCGTGGAATCGTGGCTAGGTACTAGTACAGTTTATTCTGCGTTGTTATATTTAGACACACATTTTAATTCTCAGCAAATCTGATTTAAGGTCCAAATCAAAGACATTTATACATTTTGTGATTTTAGCACTATATTAAATGTATTGCATATAGTATATGGATGTGTGAAAGTATATGGCTGTCACCCATGGTGATTGTCCAGTGGTGGAAGAAGTATTCAGTGTTGTTACTTACGTAAAAGTACAAATACCATTGCAAAAAAGAGACTTAAATAAAAGTATCACATGAAAAAAAATGACTTAAGTAAAGCTATTAAAGTACCTGTTTAAACATGACCTTAAGAGTAAAAAGTAAAATGATTTTGCACAGAGTTTGAGATCTAATGAAGCTTCAATTTTGCGACAAGCTACAGATTTGTGCAGAATTTTATTCAGAAGCAATTTCATTAATTTTTTCCTAGCTGTTTTTATTTGTTTAATGTGTTTGCTCCAACTACAACCATGCTAAAATAATTCCCCTCAGCCTTTTCACCTGGTCTAATACAGTAATAAAACTACTTTTACTTTTATTAGTTCAGTTCAAAAATATAATGGAATAGAAAGTACCGATACCTGCACTCAAATGGAGTGAAATACAAGTAAACAGTATCCAAATAATGTACAGATACCATTTTTTTTTTCTTAAGTACAGCACTTTACTCATTTTACTTTGTTACATTCCACCACTGTTGTTGCCCTTATCGGCATCCAAAGGGATTACATTTTCATAAAGATAAGGAGGATTAGATAATGAGTTAACTTCTGTACAGTAAAAAAAAGTTAACTCAGAGGTCATGAAATCTGAGATGCTTATTTCACCAAGTCTTGCATCATTCTTACAGTGTGTGGGCTGTGGCAGAGCTACAATATTTGCATATTTAATTAGATAAATATGCCTGGATTTTAATATTTTGACTGCTTCCTCTTCACTTGCATCATCACTCTGAGTTGTTCATTTAAAGACAAAATTAAAAGTTCAGAAATAATGTTTACCCAACATATTAGGATCCTCATCACAACTCTATCCAAGTGTTTAAAAAGATTATACAAGTATGACCTGAAGATACTAACTAATAATGGTGTTACCACATTTAGATATTCTTAAGCAAGTAGAGATACATTTTCTGGCAACATAAAAAAACATCATCTGAATTATTTTTTTTCTCCATACAGTTGAGCAACATGTATGGAAATGTATAAGCAGCTCATGGGGTCAAATTATGTCCACAGTGTGCTGTCTGCATCAAATTTTCCAGTGTTTTATTGTCCGACAATCAGGAAATGCGGATTGGCATGATAGTTGTTGAAAAAACTGTGGAATTAACTTCTTTTTATGTTCTGCTTTACATAATTTTAAGACACTTGCAATCATCACTCTGAGCTGTGATGACAAAATGAAAAGTTCAGAAATAATTTGTTTACCTGAGATGTTTGGATCCCAATCACAAATCCGAGTGTTTTAAAAGATTGTCTAAGTATGGCCTGAAGATTTTAACTAATAACACTGTTACCACATTGAATTATTCTTTAGCAAGTAGAGGTACATTTCATGGCTCAATATACAAAAAACAAAAAAAACCAAAAACAAAACGCCAATGTCTAGACAGCCTGCGTACGTCTTTCCTGCTAATTTTTAACCAAATAATGTACAAATGTTTTTCCTCATGCCAAAGAGCAAAAACAACAAGACAGCAATAAAAGAACAGTGAGCCCTATTTAATTTAATTTATGGTTTATTTGCCAGGGACACTGCACATTAATAAACATTTTGTGGAAGCGTCGGAGTTGGCCCGCGGGCTGTTATTCATTTGTAATCCCTGGACAGATGTTTAAATTATTCGCTTTTGTTTCGATTTTTTCAAAAAACATCCAACTGTCAGATGCCATGGTAACTGAAGTTAAGTGAATTTGAATGTGATTTTTAGAATAACTGCCTATAATTAACATTTACAATATACAAGCATGTTTATAATTGTGTTAAGTCTATGTTTGCATTCTCCCTCAAATCAGATGGCTTATACTGTACATTTTCTGTCAGCACCAAATGACAAACTTCCTCTTTTGAAAGTGCTTTAGCAGTTTGTGTCATTATTATTCACAGTCAAAGCCAACGTGAAAGTGAACTCTTCCAGGAACAAATGAAAGATGATTTCATCCGTCTGTTGTGCTGATCTTTAGAGAGTCGCTCAGTGGATTCGTAATGTTTGATGCTTCAAATTTCACTGCCAAATGTCTGTTCAGTCCAGGCAGCACCTCTCTATCCACTTACAAGTATTGAAGGGTGGAATATGAGAGTCACAGTCTGATCTTATTCTACTTAGGAACTCATTTACTTAAAGCAACACTGTGTTTATTGCACTGAAAAACATGCATATTTATTCTGAGCACACTTGCATCTCCACAAACCTGACTCCATGGAATACAGAGAACATGCCAACTCCACTGCATAGACTGTATATATAAATAGCTACCCTGCTAGTTGCCACGTTCCAAATATGAAGTTAGCATAGACGCGCTTCCGATTCCATCGACCCTGGCTCCAATTCAGTTTCTATTGAGAAGCTGTCAGCCCTGCTGCTGTCACACTTGTCATTTTGGTGTTAGTATTAACCCACTCTACATAATCCTGGTATTTTTATTTTGAGATTTTGCCCATAAATCAAGATATGAACATTAATATTAGACAAATCAGATGCCTTCTTTCCCTGAGGTCGCTAGCATTAGCAACAGGCTTGATTGACACCATTGGTAAGCGCTCACTCTCTGCTAAACCAGCGGTGTAGGTGAGAAGGTGTGTTACCTTCAACATGCTTGCTCCGGATGGGCTTTTTGGTAGCTGTATGATACCCGCGGCTGTAATTCCACTCCAAATTTGCCCCCTATAACTGCTAACCTCAGTGAGCTTCATTTGACTGAAACCGAACACTATGGGTAACATCACACTCCTTAGTCCACTTCTTTATACAATCCATGCTCCAGTGCCTTTGATTTATTATTTTGTTTGTTTTTATTTATCTGTCTTATTTGTGTACTTGTTTATTGTGTCATATGCACCCATTCATGTTACTTCTATTTCATCAGTATGATTCAGAACCATGAATCGCGACCCTGTTATGTACAAATCTTGGTAAATACTTAAGGGTGGGCGTAGCTTAGTAATATAAATAGAACTATCAAAAGGAGTATTATATAGAATGCACTTTGCTGACAGATGGGGATTTATTCTAATAGAAAGCAAGATTTCTGTGTCTTTTCCCAGCTTAACCCAAAACATCCAGCTAAGAAATATTGACAAGCCTAGTTCAAGATCTGGAAATGAGTATCCGGGAGATACGCTGTGGCACCCACTGCTGTTGGCAGGTTAACCCAGCGGCATTGAAGGATGGGTCAAAAGCAGAGGACAAATTTCCATATAGGATAGTAAAGTCTGGCATAACTTTTCATAGTTTGGGCGTATTATACTTGTCCAGCTAACTACATCCACCTTTTCTCGTTCAATCTTTGTGCTATTTGAATCGCATATGAGATCCGACCACAGTGGACGTGATAGGGTCAAAGCTCCTCTCTAAGTACGATTCTCAGCTGTGTGATTGAGAACAGCGGCCGAGCTGTGGTTGGGGTCGCCTGGTCTGTGCAATTATTATTCAAAGTAATTCTTCCATGTCACACCCTCGGGCTTCGGAGCGACTTGTTCTGCCCTGCTTCAAAGAACAGAACATTCTCTGCTGTAGAAATTTAGGATCAGAAGTCTTTATAAATGATTTCAAAGTCACAAAAGGCCTGATATTCGTTGTTTGAAAGTAACACATTGAAGACCTCCACCCACTTTGTACTATGAGAATATTGTTGTGCTGTTGTTGCCATTATATCCTAAGGCAAACTTGAGCACAGCACAGTTGGAGATGGAGGCGAATTGGGTGAACTGAGAGATAAAACAACGAACAGAATTGTAAATAAAGAGCTCACCCTGAAAGAGTGATTTTTTTTTTTTGTCACCTGCGTCAAGGCAACCCGTCAGAGCAGGTTTAACCCAAGAGGAAAAACTACAATAGTGTGGTCTGCAAAGTACTGCGTTTTCACTTCTCAAGATCCTGTACTTGATTTTTTTTCAATGCATTTGAGCAAAATTTGTGTTGCCTCAATACAGAAATATTATATAAGTTGCTCTTAAGGTCAAAATCTGTCTACTGCACAAAATCTGGTACAGCACTTTGAACTACGTATTGTACAGTTGTATTCCATTAGTTGTTTATTCATTTGCCACAGCCACAGTGATACTCAATCAATCAGTTCATCAAAGTTTATCCATAGAGCACATTGTAACAACACAGAAGACTTCCAGAAATGAGATAATGATAAAAATTTTGACATACTTGTGAGCATAATCTGTATTTGAAAACATATTTAGAACACAATTGAAACTGAAACCTGACTGAGTGTCTGAATGCAGAGCTATTCCAACTATGAATAAAAAGGGTCCTTGCTATTTTGGCTTTATAGTCTTTTAAATTTCTTTTTCTATTTGATCCCCGATCAAATAGAAAAATAAATTCTATTTGATCCCCGAGGGGCAATTGTGGCACAGCCAGACGCTTAAAAACATTTACATAAGAACACCACCCCAGTACATAACTACTTTATGAATGGTAAATAATCATATTTTTAAAAAGCACTTTTCCACCTTCTTGGCACTCAGTGTTTTACATCAAGGAGCCACACATTCACACACATTCACACACCAGTGTACACAGACATGTCAAGAGCTGGATTTGAAAAACCCACCTTCAGATCAGTGGACAAATGCTACTCTTGCCCATGAATGAATAGGATTCTGTGGATTTTGAAACGCATTCAAAGTAATGAATAAAAATAAATACATTTTAGCATACAACATAAAAAAAGATATACTTAAAACTTCAACACCTCATTTTTAAGACTTCATAAAGAACTTTTTTAAGACTTCATAAAGAACACTTTTTAATTGGTCCTTTAGCTGTGCCTGTGTGTTCTGCATGGCCTTGCAATGCATTTAGAAGCAGGGTACATTTTGAAAGACTGCTTAAAAAACAAGTGACTAATGCAACTTTATAATCGGCTCAGGCGCTCTGGCTCTCAAACATGATTGGCTGGTTTGGGGATGTTTCCTGAACTGGAGAAGATTAAGCGTCCCCAGCAGACCGCAGTTGCACAAATAGACTTGGAGTTAGTTTGGTCTTTGTTTGTGTTACGCTGCAAATCACATACATGAAAAATGCACAAGCACTCAACTGCAGTGAGGAGTGGTCAAGCTGTTAATCTGGTTCAAGGCTGCGCTATCTTTTCTTACAAGGACAAAGAATTACCCACTCCCAACACATTATAATGCAAATGTAAAGTGATTTATTAGTTCAAATCCCAAGTACAGTAAGCCAATCATTTGCAATTATGATGTACAAAAAGTCACTTCAAAATGTTAGTGTGAAGAAAAAAAATGCTCTACTACAAAATTGTCAGTAATTACCACTAACTATAAAGTATTGCTTTGTATATAGTAAACTCAATGTTGTTTATGTATTTCATTATTGAATATATTTGCTGGTATCACATTATTATAAGAATTTAGAGTAATAAAACAATTTAGTTCAGGGCTAAGTACACAAACTAAATCCATGTTTTGCTAAATAGTCTCTTTATTTGCAACTTTGTCAATAAGTACATTTTAAAAATTTTCAGGTTCAAACACAGATGTAGTTCAAGTACTACATAATCAGTTTTATTGATGCTTTGCAAATTGTATAAATACTGTCTGGCAATGGAAAGAATGCAGAGTATTCAAACTGGGAACTGTTTAGTTAGGAGGTAACTGCTCAAGCTACAAAGTCATGTTATAGACAGTCAGGGGACACATATTTAAAAGACACTGTACCAATTTTTCCTCATGTACCTTATGCGTTTCGAGCATTCTGACAATAACGGCAACAATAACTTGCATGCTAACCCACACCTCCTGATTCTCAATAGAACGGTTTATAGTTGAAGCAGATAGCATGCTGGCAACACATTTTAACCTCAAGAACTGCTTATACAATATATCTGTACTGGGGCAAGAAAAACAGGGCCTTTAATCTCTAAATAAAGATTGTGCATGTATTTCTCCTCAAATTGTTAAGCGGGCATTCGAATATCAAGAGCTGTTGCATTTGGTTATTTGGGGGCATAAAAACAGGGAACAGACTCAATGGGTTTTTATTGAAGTTTTAAAAGAAAATCCGTGGAGGACCTCAGCGCTCCCACGGCAACATAAAAGAGAAGATAGTCCCAAATGCAGAGAGGGGCAAGGTTGTTTAAAACTTTATGAGCTAAAAGAAGTCCAAAATCAATGCTTAGAAACAAGGAAGCCAGTGCCGTGCCACAAGAAGAGGGCCTATTTGATACATTTTCATAGTTTAGTGAGTTATGCTTAGAAGGTCTATTAAAAGACCGTTTTAAAAACAGCCAGAACAGCAAGTTGTTAAGATTTCTTAGTGTTTTGCACATCTTGCTACACACTGGTTTGACCTTGCATTACCTTTGGTGGTGCTAACATTTCGGACTACTAAGCATGTCTTACAATGACTTACAATATTGTCAAGTCATCCCTGAAAAAAAATATGATCATTATATTTTGTCATAGTATTGCTTTTGTTGACCTTAAAATGGTAAATGGTCACATTTTTATATAGCACTTTTCCACCCAGTCACACATACATTCATACACCAGTGCACGCAGATTGTGGGTGAGATGGGCTAAGTGTCTTGCCGAAGGACACAATGGCATAATTCACCTGTGGGAGTTGAAATCGTTCCGCCAACCTCTGCCAGTGATGTTTATGTCGAGAGCAAGATTCGCACTGGCAACCTGTGGATCAGTGGACAAACACTCCAGTACCTTATTTTTTTCTCACGTATTTAAGCAAAATATGTTTTGCTTTGTTAAACCAAAATTATTAACCAAAATCAGCTCTAGTTATCCATTAGGATTTTGCTTTTGGACACCAGCATTATGAAAAAAGTTTTCCAAAAGAGTCAGCCTTCAAAATTTCCAACATAAAATCAAAGTTGTGTTTTTTGATTCATATTTTAAAACTGGAAAGGGAGAATGAAAACAGGCACCCAAAAATGACAAATGGTGAAGATTTTTGATTTAAGACAGAAATAAAAGAAAACATCTAGTGTGCAGACATGTTTAACTGCTCTTGAATCTGACAAGCTGAGACAATATTAAACCCTGTCTGTTAGATTTCATTTTCCGCATATTCTTTTAGCTCGGGTGTTATGCTAGACTCCCTTCCCCCTACAACGTCTTTATTTAGACCTTTATGTATTTAACCTCTTGTAGCCTAACCAGTTTTCTATATTTCCCCCAAATTGTCTGTTTTCTGTGTTTTGTGTGTAGCAGTATGCTTGAAGCTTTTTGAGATTAACCAACTGTGTCTAATTGTGTAATCGGATTGGTTTTGAGTGTTATGTTGTTGCATAACTTGGACACCTTGTCAAAACACTACTTTTACTTTCAAAATAGATAAATCATTTCAAAACCAACAGACACCTCTTGTTATATTGTTTTAACTGCTGAATCTATTTTTGATATAAAAGGTGCAAAATGTAACTTTTCTTGGGAAGGTCAACACCTGATTGTCTCCATGTAGAGGTTATTGCTTTGCATGGAATCTTTTATCGTTTTACAGATGTTTTTATTGCTTATAATTTATTTAAGACAGCGCAGTTCTCTGAGCGCCTTGGAAGAGGAAAGCACTATATAAAAATGTGACTGTGACCATTTACTAAGTTTATTTATTTTTACATTGCAAAATGCATAGAGATATATTATTCATTTATTACTTTATAAAGATGTTCAAAGTGCATAGCTTATCTGTGAGGATGAACTCCCATGCCCTCTGAGATTCGAGTAGTTTTTAATGCTTCCTTTTACATATTGACTGAGTGATATTAACAACCCCAGCACTATAACCTTTGATTGAAACATAGCACACTGTAGAAAATCTGAACAACTGTACTGCACCATTTCAAATCTTCACTTTTAAACAAGTTTAGTACAGGAAGTATTACAAGATAATCTGAGCAAATATTGATCTTCTGTGGACTTTTTCCATTAAGATGAACATTATCACAGCTGTATGGAAGAGGCTGTTGGTGATAATGACTTTGTGAAGAAAAATCATTTACTTGGGGAGTGATTGGAAAAAAAAAAGAAATTGAGCTGAAATATCTGGTGATCATATGGAGGACTTTCTTAAGTTATGACTATAGTTTGGACTATACTTGTATAATGTATTTTAATGTTACGATGATAGTTATTACATTATTTAAATGTTATTATTCTTATTATTTATTTAATAATTGCTTTGATAGTTCATATTATTTACTTACAAAACTACACACATTTAACTTTTTATCTTTGAGCCCAGTTTTACTGTATTGGTTGCATCTGGTTAAATATATAATAATTAAACTGAAACTTAGAGGTACTTGTGTGATAAGATGTTTGAGTATTGCTTGTACAACTTAAATGCCTCTTACAATAATGAGGGACTCATGACTGAATTAAAACAGTTCCTCGCTCTTCGCTCTTAAAAAATCTATTCAAAAATACAGGGACAATATATGTTTAGTTTAGTTAAATTTTTTTTTAGGCTTTATTTGAAGGGACAATGTACAGACACATTATGCTCATAAAACAGATGATCTGCACCAGATTATAGCTAAACAGCTAGTTTCCATCTGCAGTCCCTGACAAACAATAAAAAATTACACAGTGGAAAATGAACATAGTCAATAATATAAAACAATTTCTCATTGATTCCTATTAGTCAGTGCATGCATTTCATAGTAAAGAGACATACATTTCATATTAATTATATATTATAACAAATTAATAAAAGCAGGTATTTCAATGCTGACAAGTCTAACTAGCTCATAACAATTTTTTGAGTTCCAATTTTTGAGTATCCAATAGGAACACATTTTTATGGCAGTTTAAAACTTCACACGCACAATAAATAAGAGTAGTCTAACCTGTCATATGCCCTTTGAACAGAGCCACTGTAGAGGCTCTGCAGAGGCCCTGAAGAGGAGTGGAAGCAGAACTTATAGTAGCCTGAAACATGTACAAGGTTGACAGTAGCTCAGCTGGTAGAGCGTTAGTCCAGTGTTAGGTTTGAATCCTGCTCCCAACATAAATATCATCGGTTAGACGAGGATAGAGTGGTCAGATCCACTGACCCACAGTTTGGCTGTGCAATTCCACACTATTGTTGTTACGACCCAGCTTGCTTAGAGTCAGGGAAGTAACAAAAACCAAGATGGAAAAATGGTAAAGTAAAGAAGTAATTTAATGAACAGTGTTGTAAAAGGTAAACTTAACAAAAGGAATCTAAAATATTTAAACAGAAGGTAACTTGTGCTGTTTAAACAAAAGAAACAAAGGCTAAGTTTAACTAAGCCACACATTTCACAAATACATGAGCCACAGCATTGGCCAGGCAGGGAAACAGTCCTCCAATCACAGGCATGGCTCACACAGCCAGGATTTCATGAGAAAAAGGGGACAGATTCAGCAACACAGTAACACAACAGGCAAATAATAACAAATGAAAAGTACTTAAAGCCTAGGGCTGTAACACTTAACCCACCTTGCTCCCAGTTTCTGTGTACACTGCTGTATGAATATGTGTGTGAATGGGGGAATGGGTCCATGATGTGAAAGTGCTTTGAGTGCCTTGAAGATGGAAAAGTGCTTTATAAAAATGTGACCATTTACCAAAGTCATCATTAACAGTCATATCTATAGAAATTATACATTTATGTCATGTTTTCTCATTTATATTGTGATCTGTAAGCCATATTGCCCTGTCAAGTCTACCTTAGCCATAACTTTACATTTTTGTCTAAACGGAGAAACCTGTGTCTATCTTCTTAGGTAAATGCATCACAAAGAGCTGGGTGTGTGATGGAGACATAGACTGTGAGGACCGCTCTGATGAGGAGTCATGTGAATCAGCCGTGTGCAAACCGCCCAGATATCCCTGTGCTAACGACACCGCCATCTGCCTCACACCAGACAAGATCTGCAATGGCAAAGTGGACTGTCCAGACCGGTCAGATGAAGGCCCTATATGTGGTAAGATAATGTACTTGCTCACCTACTTAGGCAATTTAGAAAAGTTATTGGCTTTATCACACTATTTATCTGTCCGTAAATATTAATGTGAAGAATTTAAATTTGAAGGGGTGCCCAGTTCGACAGCTTCGCGCAGTCATTTTGGTACAAATCACAAAAAAAATATATGCTGCTCATTAGCATGATGTGCAGCTATCCATCGGCAGTACCAACTCTTTGTTGTGGTGATGTTAATGGCGTAGTCAGCTCCTTTTGGGCACTGCGGTTTTCAGACACTAGCACAATAGGTCTTCCTTAAGTCTTACATTCAATATGCTCATAGAGAGTAACTTTTATTAATAATTATAGTAGTTTTCAAAGTATTTGCAACACTTTATTAGGGTACACCTATTAATCTCTAATAAGCTTGTAATTTGCATGAATGTAATTGGTTAATTTGATGTTTTAAAAGTATTGATTTTGCACTAATTAATATCTTGTTTTGCATAATCGTTGTTTTGCTGCTAATTACACATTTACTAACACTTTCATATTAATACAGTCCTTATTACTGCTTATTAGTATGATGAAAATCCAACTTTTTTGCACATGCACTTATAATTTCCAAAAGTTTTAAGTTGATAGTTGAGAGAAAAAAACAAGTTTGTGGTCCGAAGCAGGCAAAATTTCTAAATATAAACCGTGATTTTGAGTGCCAAATGATATCAATTGACAGCTTGTTTGTTTAAATTTCTAACGGGGTCATAAGCCAGAGCTATGTATAGCCAATTACAACTTCTTCCTTCTGTGATTTTTCCAGGTTTACTGCACAAGTCACAATGTCAACCTTGTCACAACACAACATCTGTGGTGCCTTATGTACCAAACAACATTATTTGCTAATATTGATCTAAATATAATCCCTCTGACAGTAGTGCTCAGTCCTAAGAAGTTCAGATAAAAAGGTTTTGACAACTTTGAGAAGTTGACTTGATTTTCTTTGATAGTGCATCATGCAAAAATGTGTCAACATGGGAATTTATTGCTACTAACAACATTCAAGTTGACCATAGTCGCTCTTCTGAGTACAAACTTTTTATAGCTACCTCAAACCTACGGGGGGTTGAGCGTTTGATTCTCCAAAGATATATTTTTGGGTGACGAAGCACTTTAAAGCAGCGGAAAAGAAAAACTTGTCAAAAATAATGAGATCCATGGACTGTTTGGGCCTCGGCAAGACTCTGACTGAGTTTGAGTTTGGCTGATTTCCAAGGGGACGGACAGCCAAGACTCACTTTACTTTAGGAAGAAACAAAAGATCAAACTGGAAACTGGAAAGGCTGTGCAATTAATCAAATCTCAATTATAAGTATGTTTTTGCTCAAATCCTTTACATAAATTGTGTGATTGAGTAATCTAGAGTGTGCATATACGTGTTTCTTTGGGTGGAAAAGAATTGTACCTTTATACTTGTATGTTTATGTCAGTCCATTTCAGTGAGACACTTTTGTTTCATCTATTTGTTCTCTTCATTTTAGACACACCAATTACACTCCTACTGTTTAATGACTCATCATGATGTTAGCTAGTAAACAAGGGCATTGTTTCATTCACACAAGTTTGAGTAATGTTAATATTAGTCTGTCTGCAACTCCAAAGATCAAAATGCTCTGTTCCACCTTGTGATGTCATGTAGTGGTAGTTAACAGCTACCTTTTACCCTTTGTTCAGTAGATTGGCAATTTGAGGGCTGAAATCATCCAAATGATTCTAGTGACCCTGTATTGAGTTTAAAAAGACAGTGGAGCACTTCATGTATTACCACATGACATTGCAAGGAGTGTTTTCTGTTTGAGAGAAGAACTCAACCTAAATATACAGGGTTTGTGTGTTAAGCATGTGTAAATGAAACAAAACACAGCTCCAGGTATGTTTTTGATGAGGAAACAACATTACAACATTGTAATATGGGCCCTTTAACCCAGAGCAGGATAAATCATTCTTCACTGCAAAAACTGTGTCCAGATGACCACTGTTGGATCTCTCTACAATTCTTTTTAATTGTGATTTTTTTTTTTTTTTTTTTACATAACTGAGCCAGCCTATTGCAACAGTTCACTGTGTAACCAGATTTGTATTGGTTAGCCACTGAAAAATATATTTTTTCTTAAAGGTTTTTATATAATTATACCAATGATTTTATCACATTGACAACCATAATATTGCACTGACAGTTAATTGTACAATATGTAACGAGCTCTTTGGGTGAGACTCAAAAGGCAACATAAGTGTGTCACACCACAGTGGATTCAAATGACATTAACAGTATACAGTACAGCATGTTCCAGCCATCCATAATGATGTCTGATTGCTCAAATTACATGTGATTGTCCTTAATTACATGACATTTCATTATTGTCAATGTTGTTCTTTCGCTCCATAGATATATGTAAGCCACAGAAAATACTCAATGGCAGTGAAAATGCAGTTATAAAAGCAACATGTAGCACACTATATGGGACTTTTACCAAGGTTCAATAACATTTTCATGTCTGAACATTGATAACACTGCAAAAACCACTGTGTGATAAAATGTTTTCTGAATTTAAACAGCACTATTTGTTTATGTTTTAAGTGCTATTTTTTACATTTATTTATTTATATTTATTTAAAGGTCCTATATAATACAAAATCGACTCTTGTGAACTTTAGCCATGTTACCTCATCAAAAACATTTCTGGAGTTGTTTTGTTTCATTCACACATATTTGAGTAATATTTTATTATTAGTCTGTCCATTTCCAAAGCCCAAAATGCTTTGTTCCACCTTATGATGTCATAAAGCTGTAGTTTTTAATTTAACAGCTACCTTTTGGCTTCCATGACATGATGAGGTGGATTAATGTTGTCTGGGAGAAGAACTCAGCCTAAATATGCAGAGTTTGTGTAAATCAAACAAAACAAAACTCCAGGTATGTTTTTGATGAAGAAACATCAATTGATCAGAAAACTGTAATATGGGCCATTTAAAGTGGAACTAAACTATATATGGTGTTAATGGCACTGTCTACATTTCTCGTGGCAATTTTAGTGCAGACTAGAGTGTGTGCTTCCTTCAGTGGCCTCTGCAATTTCAAGTACTACTTGACATCACATAGGACTGCCCTGATTATAACCAGGTGATTACAAACACCTGGCTGAAAGGGCGGTGTTTGAAATGTTAGACCAATCACACTGTTCCTATACCTCCTGACCCCACCCTTTCTCCCCCCACACGCTCCCCTTTTGTCCTCCAGTTGCTGCTCAGTTTAGCACCTCTATTTAAAATGTGGTTGAAATGTGAGTTTAGGTGTTTAGTCCTACTTTAAAGCCACAATATTTAGCCAAAAACAGACCAAAATAAAACTATGCATTTCAATTTGGTTGTCTTTAGTGCACTGAAAACATTCACCGTCCATTTTGCCACTCTAAAACCATGATAAATGAATGAAGGAATGGTTCAAGAAGTCCCAATATTATCGCACAACAGGAGATGGGTAACCGTGGCAACCCTGGAACAACCAAAATGAAAGCCATGCATACACTCAAATGTAATAGTAACACATGTTTTGATATCTCTTTTATTAGTGCTGGCAAAGCAAATTATTGCAAATCGCCAGCGCCCCTTACAGAGCACAAGGGGAAGTATAAGTTGTTTAGTTGTTTTTTTTATTTTTTATTTTTTTTTAGATTTTTCATCTTTTTCTCTTGAAACACAGCGATGATATAAGCTCTCCATAGGGAGTCTTTGTTTTAAGCTTTCATTCACATTCAGCAGCATGGAGCCAGCTCTGTGTTTTCTCAGAGGCAGAAGCGACAGACGGGAGCATAAAGAAATGGTCTGTGATTAAGGTAAACATGAGCGTATTTGTCCAGTGGCCCACAGAGGCACGGCTAAAGCATCTCATGTGACTATATCCCGACATCTAATCTCCGAAAGTGAGGCAGTGTAAACATGGAGGTTCATTTTCCCTGCTCCTCTGACCCATTCTCCGGGGGCCACTATAGGACTCCAGTGCCTTGTGTTATCCAGGCAGAGAAGTGGCTCTCATGACGGATCATATTATGGACTAGTTCTTGCAAGATGTTCTAATAACTAGTTGGTGGTTTTTAGAAGGAATCTTTTGGCCTTAAGTGAGTTTTAGGTAGTTTTATTACCCAGTTAGACCACTTGTTTAGTCATGCTTGTTCTAGTAAAAGAACAATGTGATAAAGTAAACTTTGAAATTTCCTGTAAATTTTACACATTGCATTTTGTTGGTAGATAATTATTGGAATATGTTGGAAAATTACTATAGATAATTTTTACAGGTAAGAGCTGGATACATTCTATAAGTTTTTGTTGGGTTATTTTTTGATAGAGTTAGTCACCTGTACCTGATTTCCAATTGTACATGAGTTGATGTACAAAGTCCATAAACAGTTTAAGGATCATTCAGCTTCTATGAGCTGCACTGAAATCCTTGAGGCTTCTTCTACATGTGTAGTCGAGCGCTGATGTGTTCACCTCATGAAACATCTGCTATCACAAACACAGAGGAATCAAAGATGATAACAGTACACTGTGCTATTCTAATGCCATACAATTTAAGATATAAGAGATAAGATAAGAACTCATTAATTAGAAACAGTGGGGAAGTCAGTTCATTGCACCGCACACATAGAACAGAATGAAACCCGGTAAAACAAGATAATAGTAAGAACAAGACTTAGAACAATTACAAATAGATTTTTCTAAGCATGAGCGTGTACAATAAATGTATGTTTAGTAAAGTGACTTAAAGTGGGTATTTAACAATATGCCTTTAAATGTAGCCCCCAGTTCACACACAGCCACACAATGTGACCCGGTCTTTATGCTCATTTCACTTGGAACATCATATTCAGATTTTAAGCATGAGTAAGCCTACTTAAGGCACATAATAGTTTGACATAGACTTTGAATGTGAAAATGGTCTGTATTAAGGCTCATATAGGTTGACGTAGGTCTTTGAATGTGAATACACATCACGTTCACCGTGGTCTCTCTGTGACCCTGTCTTGCACACCCTCCTCCCGACACATTCAACCAGGCTTGTACCGGGGCCACCGTCTCTGCAGCCCATTCACTGTTCACATACGTAACAGCGGATCAGTCTGTGCTCACCTCCGATAACTGCTGCCTCTGAAGACGTGCCACAAACTCACACTCTACTGAAGCTTTTTCAACTGCCTCTTTGTAGTTCCCAACATACTGTTGTTTACCCGCATCAGTCCATGGTTAGCTCCAATCCCCGCTGCCTCTCGTGTGCGCTGCTAACACACGCTCAGCCGCAGTATGCCTATGAAGCAGATTGACAGCTTATGGCCACAAAAAGAGCTTAACATCACCTAGTGAATGTATAATGCATGAAACTGTCAAGCAAAAAGTGTCCTATATTAGGCAAAATTGACTCGTGTGAGCTTTAAGCCATGTTAGAATGATATCTCCTTAAAAACATACATGGAGTTGTGTTTTGTTTTATTCACACATGTTTCAGTAATCCTGGATTACTAGACTGTCTGCATCCCCACTGCTCAGAATGTTCCACCTTGTGATGTCATGAAGCGGTAGTTTCAAGTTAATATGTTTTGTTCAGTAGAGATTGGCAATGTATGGTGTATGGAGTTTAAAAACACAGGAGCACAATTACGCGTCACGCACGCAGGAGCACGCGTCACGCACGCGTCACGCACGCATCAACGCATGCGTCACGCACGCGTCACGCACGCATCAACGCATGCGCGTCACGCACCGTCAGCGGCATCAACGCATGCGTCACTCCCGTCAGCGGGAGGTTTACAGATGGCTAAAAAGACCTCAGCGATGTGATAGTGGACACAGCCCTTTGCTCACACTACTTATCGTAAGTGCTGCTAATTTAATATCTGTTTGGCGCAGAACCGCGGGATCTAGGGGTGCTGGAGGGTCAGGGAGCTGCAACAAGGTCCATTGATTGTTGGATCTGCCTTGAGCAAAATTATGTATTCCCAACAGAGATAAGATCAAAATAGACTAATTCTAAAAGTACACATTTTGCATTTAAATACAGTTATACTTTACGTTATTCAATCGTTTCTGCAATAAACTGCCTGAAGATTAAACTGGGTAAGCGCTGAGCAGTGACAGCGGCGGATTGCGCTTTTTACTTTGTGGGGGACTTTTGGCAAAAGAACAGAGAAAAGGACAACCCCGGACTGGATTAAGAGGAATAAAACAACAATGGGGATCAGTGAAAGTTTGGACTTTACTGGAGTTACAGCCTGGATTTGTTGTACAGGGCATTTTGTTTCAAACTAATGCGTCAGGACTTGTTGCCCTTGTTAACATGGTGAGAAAAGACAAACGCAGGACAAAACCACGTGTCCCTTGTCTCACAGCGAGTAAGACTGAAGTTACTCACTCGCATTTATGGGCTGGACACAGACGTGCTTAAAGATATTAGGCGCTGCTTGTGATATTGTAGAGCAGATTGTGCTGGTGGATATTCAGGACACACAGTGACACACATGAGGACAGTGGAGTCAGATTAAGACCTGCCTCTGTGTTGCTGCCATAAGACTATGCTTTTAAACAATGATATTTACTCTACTATATGCCCCCTTGACCACCATCAAATGTGTAGGGACATTATTTCCACGTTTCATTATGTATCTCACTCTCAATCTGATTCTGAGTCTCTGGCGCCTACTGGTGTGTCATGTGTGCTGAAGTGAGGTTGAGCGCGCACGCGGGCCAAATAATATTTTGCGCCTTCACTTTTTATTTGTTGTGTAGTTTTTTGGCCGAAAGGCCAACGCCTTTCGTACTTGACGTTTTCATTTCAAACACAGTAACAAGTAGTAATTCTATGACGGCTGTGTGACATGTTTCTCTGCTTGTGTAAAGCCCTGCTGATGGCCCGCACCCGGGAGCCGTATACTCCATTGTGATTTGTAGGTTCGTTCTGCTGCAGTTTGCACAAAAAGGAACCTTCCACACACAGCGTGGTAAAGTGCCATTCATATAAAACTCGCTGGCCACACTAACATTAGGCAAGAGAAGGCAAAGCAACTTTATTTGTACAGCGTGATTTTTTTTCCACAAAGCTCTTTGAATTACTTTGCGACACAAGCAAAGGAATCAAAATTACAAAATCACAAACAAATGAATCAAAACATAGATAATCTTATAATGTTCATAAAATGAACATTAAAGAGAAGAGTGCAGAATAAAAACCTTTCAGTCATATGCGCAACTAAACAGGACCGTCTGGAGCTTGGATTAAAATATCAGAGGCCTGTCTCACATCTTCAGGAAGATTGTTCCAAGTTTTAGCTGCGTAAAACTGAAACGCTGATTCCTCATGTTTAGTCATGATTCTGGGCACCAGCAGGAGGCCTGTCCCTGAAGTCCTCAGAGTGTGAGATGGTTCATATGGCACTAACATGTAGGAGATGTACTTTGGTGCTAGGTCATTGAGAGACTTGTACACAGGCAGAGCTGCTTTAAAGTCTATTCTCTGAGCCACAGGAGGCCAGTGTAGTGACCTGAACACAGGAGTGGTTCTGGTTCTTTCATATTGTCCTGCGGACCACAAAATATTGTCTCGCAATTGGCCCCTGGACCGTGAGTTTTTTTTAAATTTATATATAGTTTACTTCTGCTTTAGTTTTGGTCTAGACATGTTTTTGAGGTGCTTTAAATAAGGTTAACTCGATATCTATGTTTGATTTAGGGCTGTGTTTGGACCCTTTTATGCTCATCAAAATACTTAGCATATATTTTAGAGTTAGTGTTTGGGAATTCCATCTTAGTTAATTACTACAGTGCCTGAAGAGTACATGAAAGTTCATCTGAATGACTAGTCCTGAAGTAGTCCACACCCACCACTTTAAAAACCACAGACTCCACTTCCCTCCTGGTGTGAGAGGGCAGAGCTTTTCCTGACCACCTTGAAAGAGAAACCTGCAACACTGTAAGATAAGAAAGAGCCAGACGAGTGTTATTTTCACCGGGATAACTTTGATAGTGGCTTCAGAGAGGAACCGCGCGACGAAGGAGGAAGAAGGGATCAGTTTTAATCAAGATAAAAAGTCGGCAGAATTTAGACGTGCGGTGATAAATGCTTTTAAAGTATATTGCGGTTTGGAGATGAGATGATAATCAAAAGCACTAATGGCATTTTGTAATATAAGCTGACGAGACAAGGTCACAATTGGCAAAAACATTTTCACTTGCAACAGTAATTTAATGACAACTAGATTCAGATTTTGTGTTGTTTTTATTGTCAATATCATGAAAAAAAAAAAAAAAAAAAAAAAAAAAAAAATTCCTATACTGTGAGTGGCCGCTCCATAGATCTGACTGCTAATGTGGACTGGTGGAGTCATTAGCTTGTTGCCATGGGGATAAATTTAACACCTTCAAGACCCTCAAAGTGCTTTACCTTAAGAAACTACCCATTCACACATATATCCATACACCAGTGTACGTAGACACTGCGGGATCTGAACCACCAACCTTCGGATCAGTGGCTAAACTTAGCTGAACATCACCCAGTAACAGTCAGTTCCCATTTTATTCGTAACCACCAATGAAACACCCTCTTTCTAAAACATTACAATTTTTTTTCAAGTTATTGCGATCTTTATCACAATTTCATGCCCATCTCATGCCCCGTTGAGTTTAAAATAGTTGTATTTAGCTGTAAATAAAAGTAATTTGTTTTCTTCAGGTGCGCTCTTTGACAGCCTTGTGTATGAGGGCTCATAATTTTTAGTCATTAATTCTCATTATATATAAACACGAGGATCAAGATGCTTTACAGTCACTAGCCCTGAGTTCTGCTGTAATCCATGTGACGTTTGACCAACCTTTTGTACAAGTGAATGCAACGATTTGTGTGTGGTGTTTTGTTCAGGGTAAAGTGGTTGTTTTTAAATGCTGCGGATGTTAGTTAGCTTCTTCATTGTGGGAAATAATGTGGTTTTCTAAATAGTGATTAAAGCAAATTCAGAGCACTGACAAACTAATCAAATCTCAAATTCTTTGAGTGGTAAAAGCATTACTTCAAAACACAGAAATGTTTAATGTGGCAATTACATGCTGTTTGCTTTGCTTTTTTTTTTTTTTTTGCAGTAAACATTTTGTGATATGTTTTTTTTTAAGGTTATTCAGTGCAAAATATCATACACAGTGCCAAACTCAATCAATATAAATGTTTAAGTGGATGAGTTCTTAAAGTAGAACAAAACAGAAACACAAAACAGTACTTATTTATTTATTTAGGTTATATTAGGTTTATTTGCCATTTGTAGTTAAAAAAACAACAACTACCGTGACACATTTAAAACAAGTACATAACCAAACTATAAACATTTATTCATTTATTTAGTTAGGTAAGGAGGTAGCTATACTTAAGTACATTTAAAGTGGAGTGAGTTTTTACTTTTCCTTCATTACATTTGAGAGCCGCTATCTACTTTCTACTCCACTACATACTTGAACTGGACTGAAAAGCAAAAGTATTTTTTATTATTGTTTGAGACCTGCTGTAAAACCTGAGGGGTTTATTTTTAACACATTCATATTTTGAGCAAACAAAAATATACAAATAAAAACAGGAAAAAAAAATTCAATTGTTTCTGTTCAAGAAAATGCAGCACAAATCTTCTTCAAAAGCCTTATGACGCCTCAGAATCTGTGCAAAATACTTTTACTTTTTACTCTTTACATACATTATTTTTAGATAGGTGCTTTAAAAGTTTTACTTAGTTAGTAGATTTTTTTTCATGTGAAACGTTTGCTTTTACTTGTATATTTATTTGCTTTTACTTTTACTTGACTAACAAAATTGAATACTGAGTGAGACGCACAGATCTGACTGTAATAAACCCTCTCGACCTCCCCTCCTCTCTGCTCTCAGATCTGTGCCTGGTGGCTCGGGGCGGCTGCAGTCACCAGTGCACTGTGGCCCCCGGGAAAGGCGTGGTGTGCTCGTGTCCCCCCGGGCTTCACCTGGACTCCTCAAACAGGACGTGTGAGCTGGTGGACTACTGCAGCAGACACCTCAAGTGCAGCCAGGTGTGCCAACAGTACAAGACCAGTGTCAAGTGCTCCTGCTACCCCGGCTGGACCCTTGACGCCGACGGAGACACCTGTCACAGCAACGGTAACTACGGGGACTCTGGGATTGAGCAAGTCTGATCGAGGGGTATTCTTACTTATTGAGTTTTGTTTGGGTCTGTGTATAATAGATATATATGAATACAAAATGTTAAACACATTGAAGGAGTAATTTACCCAAAAATTTACCCAAAATGTTTGAAAACTAATTTCCAAATGTGATTATATGATAATTCAGAATGTTATGTTAAAAAGAAGAAAAATAAACAAAATGAACAAACAAACAAAACAAAATAAACAAAATCTGAACAAAAAAGCCAATCTGGAGTGAGGTTGTTGAAGGTAACAGTCCGTCCTGCCCACAACACTGGTTAAGCAAGGAATGGGCGCTTGGCAACACTGTCAGTCAAACCTGTTGCTGATGTTAGTAGGAGATGCCTTGGGGAAATAGGCGCCTGATTTGCCTGTTATTAATGTTGATATCTTGATTCACAGACAAAATATTGAAATAAAAACACCAGGATCATGTACAGCGGGTTAACAAGACCAAAATGACCGAAATGCAGCTGCTAGTACGTTAACTATGCCCATTTATATATGCAGGCTTTGGCTACTGGTACTGTTTACATATTCTATAAATACTTGTGTTAGGTTAAAAGCAGTCATATCAAAGTACATTTCAAATATGCAATTGTATGATTGAAAATGCTTTACTATATCCAGTAAACTTGTTCAAATGATTTACAGTTTGTATACCTTTTTAAAAAACGTATATCTAACGCTAATGTATTTTTGCTACATTGGTTTTGAAATGAATGCAGGTTAAAACAAATTTAAGTTTAATAAAAAAAAAACTTGATTTTGCTAGTATCCTTGCCAGTTCACATACTACTGTAGCTGTCCTGCACGTACTTTGCAAATTGCTAATGCTTCTCCTGTTTATGCAGCATCAAAAAGCATAACCTTCAAGTTTGGGTTATTAATGCAGTGAAGGGGAGTAAACAAAATAAAGTCCAAACGGAGGATTGTTTGAGTGTCTGGGGAGGCCTGAAAAGTGCAGGGTTAGTTTGAGGAATAGTAATAAATGGTGATTTAGGGCGTTGCCAGGTCAGATCCAATCAAACTCACATTGGAGTGGTTGCCGGCCATGACGGCTGTCGCTTTGGCTTTTGGTGCAGTCTGAGCGAAGCTTTTTATCTTTCACCAGTCTTCTGCTAGGCTGGCAGAAACATCTCAAAGCATTCCTTTGTTTTATAGCATTACACTAGCATTTCTATTATAATTTGATAATGCAATTACAAGGTGGGTTTTAATGAGTTGCGTTGCAATACTTGGCAAGATTTACTTGACAAATGTTCAGCTTTTTCTTGCTGTGCACAAAATGGCTATTTATAACTGTGATATCTTTATCATTGCAACGCTTAGAACTGCAAAATTGACTTTTTTGAGCTTTTAACCATGCTATAGTTATTTCCCCTTCTCTTTCACCCTCTCAAAGTTGTAATGTGGAGTGATTCGTGCATGTTTGAGCAATCTTTAATTGCTTATTTTCAAGACGCCATATTGCTGATCAACCCATATTTTCACCACCACGGGCATACACCCGCTGCTCTGTATTTAATTAATTCTTCCATTTTATTTTCAAATGAATGAATACAAATGAAAAAAGTACTAGTACTTTATATATATATATATATATATATATATATATATATATATATATATATATATATATATATATATATATATATATATATATATATATATATATATATATGTATATATATGTGTATATATATGTGTGTGTGTGTGTGTGTGTGTGTGTGTATATATATATGTATGTATATATGTGTATATGTGTGTGTGTGTATATATATATATATATATATGTATATATGTATATATATATGTATATATATGTATATATATATATATATATAATATATATGTGTGTATATATGTATGTGTGTATATATATATATATATGTATGTATATATATATATATATTATTATATTATTTTTTTTTTTTTTTTTTTACACGTGAAATTATTTTATAAAGTTTTTTTATATAGCTTTACATAGATTGGTAGGTAGATAGACATAGTTTGTGGCAGTTATTTTTACCCTTTTGATTACATTTCACATGTAATTGCATGAATAACTACTTTTGACTTCTAACTGAATGCCATTATTTAAAATACCAATCCTCCCGCTGCAGTTTGAAATGATCTGCTCTTGCCACTAAAAATGCCTTTGATGAGACTGAGCCGTCATCTCTGTGTAACTCACACACACGCTGCTGTCACAATCAGATTTATGAACATCCTTTTCATTACGTGCTCCTCTCTTTCGCTCGCAGATTGATAGCAGTTGCAGCTCTAATCTTACGTTAAGCAAGAAAAGAGTCGCACAGTTATTTTGCCTCAGAACACATCACAATTTTTCAGCTTTGTTGTAAATCAAAATTTTCACACAAACATCCCAATTTAGTCAGGAAATATCGGATCTGGCTCACAGCTTCCTTAACTTCTCTCTCAATAGAAATACTAATAGAAAATCTCTGACAACAAACATTTGCAGTACCACAGCCTTGTCATTGCAGCAAGGACAAGATTTTAATTACATTTATTCCCCTCTGTATTACTAAGCCACTGTGTTAGCACGAGGAAGCTAAGCTAATCTACAATTTAGAGAGTCGAATATGTTTGTATACTACACTAGATTGTATGTAAGTACCACAATCCAGTTCTTCATGAAGTAATTATCATAAGCAGCTGATGATCAAGTTTGATTTACACTTTTAGTTTCAAGGCCAAAATACACATCACATGTACTCTCAAAATTAAATACATTACACAAGTAGACTATATATAAACAGAACTGGCTATATGTCAGAATTGCATATCCAATAGTGAAGTGAGCATGTGCGCGTCGACTTTCTATTGGAAAACTGTTGCCCCACTCTCCGTAACTGCAGCTGTCAGGCTCATCATTTTGGTCTTAAAATGTTTGTATTAACCTGTTCTACATGATCCTGGTGTTTTTATTTCCCTATTGTATCTGTAAATCAAGATACGGACATTAATAACAGTCAAACCAGGTGGCTTTTTAGGAAGGGGCGTTACCTTCAACAGTTCTGCTTCGGACTAGCTCTTTGGTTGCTATGATACTCGCAGTTGGAATTACAAACATGGAACTTGGCTCTAAATACGCCCTTATAATTAGCCATGATGAGCTTCATTTGGCTGGAGCCCTTAACTGGAACACTATGGGTGACCTCAAACTCCCTTAGTCCACTTCTTTATATAGTCTATGATTGCACAGCTCAATCAAGGTCAGTTTTTCAATTAATGCAGCTTCAATATTTTTCTCTGTCAATGCTTTCAAACATAACATGTCCAATATTCACATTCTGTAGCCTACCTCTTGCATTTTGCTTTTGTTCAAATAGCAGGCAATTGACAGTATTTTCAAACTTGTGTTCTTGGCCAATTAGCAACATTTCCAAAAATCATATTTACATCTGACTTATTCTGACAAGGACAAGAACAGATCAAAGCCCTAACTAATTCTTTTTTTTTGTTTCCTACATAATTCCATATATCATACAGACATACAGTTGTCTTCAGTATATGTCTACAATGTAGAAAGTAGTAAAAAAAAACATTGAATGAGATGGTGTGTCCAAACTTTTACTGGTAGTGTAAGAACTGCTACAAAACACAATCTAAAGATCTAACAACTTTCTTCTTTAGTGTACCATAAAACCTAGATTTACACAGTACAAGTTTAAGATATACCATATAGAGCCAAGTACTAATCTTTAAAATACTGCACTTAATCCTTGCCCATTTACGCACACATAAACAAGTATACAGAGCTGTCCAACCAACCTCCCATAGCATAGACTCATTTATGGTGATACTACTACAACTGAACTGCTTTCAAAGGTAGAAGAAATATCAACCTTTAGCTTATGCCATGCAGTTCCTATGCTTGCTAGTGTTCATGTTTTTCTGTTCGATGGTATTTATTTAAACAATCACTCTAGACTTCCTTGAAAAGCATAAATGTGATGTAGCGTTTTTATTATCAAGCCTTAGTATTATGATATTTTATATTGCAGCTGTAACCTACCATATAGTGATAATTTCCGCATAGATAAAGTAGTCCAATATCCAAACCTATCCTAACCACTGTGTAGCCCTTTAGCAACTGTAACCTATTTCATACAATGCTATTTACTTCAAACTCCCCCTTAGCCATGACTGACTGACAGGGTAGAAAATAATGTGTTTTTCTGTCTTTCTTTTTTCCCAGACCCCTTTGAGGCGTTTATCATTTTCTCCATCCGCCACGAGATAAGACGAATAGACCTTCACAAGCGCGACTACAGCCTGCTGGTGCCTGGCCTTAGAAACACCATAGCTCTGGACTTCCACTTTAACCGCAGCCTGCTTTACTGGACAGATGTGGTGGAGGATAAGATCTACAGAGGGCGCCTATCTGAGTCTGGAGGTACTGTACACAATAACCTACAATCAGCCATGTATAGGATAAATGCAAGCTTTGTATCTGCAGTGATGTATAGGCTGAACTAAAGCAAGGGACATAAATGTGTAGTGGTAGCTGCGATAATGACATTCTACTATATATAAAACCTGAATTTTTCAAACATGACAGTCTTGAGTAGTCCTGGTTTAGATCTTGTTTAGCTCTGGTTTAGGATTAAGTAAGATCTAATTTGACCCTGATTTAGTCCTGGTTTGTTTGTGGTTTATAAATTGCAGCCACAGGAATGGGGGACTTAAACATAATTTATCTCCTATTCATAACTCCATCCTCAGACCTAAATCAAAACACTGAAAACAATAGTGCTAGCCAGTATGCTAATAGGTGTGAGAGGACCCATTAGGGGCCTGAATGAGTATGCAAAATAAGACTTAGACACAGTTCAGATAGAAATCAGGCTATGTCCACCAGCAATATGACCAGAACTGAAGAAGCCCCTTGGATGAGCAGCAAAACGTCTTCACTCTAAAACCTTTGTCCGGTGAATCTTTCTTTTACCATGGTGGATGCCTTAACTGGACCCATATATACTAATAATACCTTCATTTTTATTGTATGCTGCTTTTAATGCTATCACATGTGAATCCTGATGGTTAATATTCATGTTAATTGCTGGTGCAGTTAATATGTGGTTCAAGTACCACTTGAACTGAAATGGGCTGTTTTGGTTCTTGTTCAAACTGTTGTGTTTTTTTTTTTTTTTTTCCCCAGTTTAGATATTTGATTAATTTAGAGTAAATGAATAAATTAGGGTACTATAGTCTTTGTTTATAACTGATATAGCGAGTGTGTGGTGTAAAATAGTTCTGTTTTAGATCTGGCTTAGATCTGGTAGTACTCAGAAGTCAATTTATTTTTACTTTAAATGGTAAATGGTCACATTTTTATATAGCGCTTTTCCACCTTCAAAGCACTCTATGCTCTTTATACCAATGAACCACTCACCACCACACTCACCATTCACACACATTCATACACCAGTGTACACTGACACTGGGGGGCGAGGTAGGTTAAGTGTCTATCCTGTGGGTCAGTGGATCTGACTGCTCTAGCAATGTCAAGAGTGGGATTCAAACCAATAACCTTCGGATACATTCTACCAACTGAGATACTGTGATTTTTTTTTTTTTTTTTCCTGATTTAGGTAATATTTTGTTGTGTTAAGACCTTTTACAGTCTTATACAATGAAACTTAACCCCATCATGTTGTTATTGGAATTCTTTTTTGCTGATACTTTTATTCCACTGTATATGCACAGTCTCGATCCAGCCCATTGATATTCTGCCTTTAACAATACATATAGGTAAGTTGTGCCCCGGCACAGAAGTCTTCACCTGCTGTTGTGCATTATCAAAACCTCCCAAAACTAAAACTCTAGCGCAGTGTTTTCCGCAGGTGGTAGCGCTTTCACTGTGGTCCGGGCTCTTTTATTTTGTTCTGTGGATCTGTAGAAATAGCCTTTTGAGCGGCTGCACCGATTTCACTTCTTTGTAAGGCCCACACAAAAGCAAAAGCATCTGAGGATTATTGTAAACAGCATGGTGATACATAAAGCTGGGAGAGCTTTTTACCATATCTAATAGACCCTACAGTACAAAGCAATTTTATATGGAAGTGGCTCTTTCCTAAGGTTTTCCTCTGGGGCACTGTAGCCTATAGGAAAGCAGTGTATAGCTCTTATGTCAGTGCTTTTAATGTAGTTCAGAGGTGTTGGAAAGCATTTTACTCAAGAATGTTTTTTATGTCAAATATGCAAGTAAGATTTTATTTCTGATAGCCTTCATTTTACGTAGCCTTTTGAACATGAGGTCTAGTCTTTATAATAATCTATTGATGGTCGTAGTAGTAACAATAGTATTAGTAGCAGCAGTAGCACTAGTAGCTCAGTTGGGAGTGTTTGACCCGAAGGTTGGTGGTTCGATGTAAACATCATTGGTTGAGCAATCAGATCCACTGACCTACAGGTTGACGGTGCAATTCTTGCTCCAACAGATGAGTGCTGTCATTGTCTCCTTGGGCAAGACCCTTAACCCACTTTGCTCCCAGTGTCTGCGTACACTGGTGTATGAGTGTGTATGTGAACAGGTGAGTGGTTCCTTGATGTGAAGCACTTTGAGTGTCTTGAAGGTGGAAAAGTGCTATAAAAAATATGATCATTTACCATTTGACTTTTTTGTAGTAGTAGTAGTAGTACACTACAGTGTAAAATTATGCGATGCAAAATTATATTGTGTACTCTCTTTTGCAATTTTTGTACAGACTTCAAATATCTCTTGAACATTACATTCTGTGTCCAGGTGTGACTGGAATTGAGGTGGTGGTCCAGCATGGTCTGGCCACTCCTGAGGGCCTGGCAGTGGACTGGATCACAGGGAAGCTCTACTGGATCGACAGTAACTTAGACCAGATCGAAGTGGCTCTTTTGAACGGAGAGATGCGTACCACCCTCATTGCTGGAGGCATGGAGCACCCAAGGGCCATCGCTCTAGACCCAGGACAAGGGTACGTCCACAACAACTCTCTCTCTCTCTCTCTCTCTCCTCTCTCTCTCTCTCTCTCTCTATATATATATATATATATATATATATATATATATATATATATATATATATATGTGCTGCTGTCTGGATCTAATTATAAAGTGTTTGTTTGGTCCGATAATCAGGAAGTGTGCTGTTAGTATACTAGTTTTAATTATTTACTGTGATGACTGTTTTTTCTGAAAGTTGTGAAAAGTGCTTACAAACTAATCACAGTGAATAATTTGGATGCTAGGAATGTGTTAGCAAGTGAGGAATAAGTTTTGACTGCTGCAGACCATTTCAAATTAATAGTTTTGTTTTTCACTTTTTAGTCTGGTACAGAGCCTTTAAGACTACATTTATTCAACTCGTGCTCAAACAAATAACAAAGTAAGAACTTATTTATGGGGACACATTTTTAAGTAGCAACCTAGATCAAAACAAAATCTCTTTTTTATGTCTAGTTACTGTAGAGGCCATCAGACACAGCTATATGGGATGGACATACAAAAAGGTTTGGTAGATAAATGTCAAATGATAGTAATTACTTGTAATAAAATTAATCCTAACCCAATTATGAAACTGTAGACTACCAAGAAACATGGTTAGGGTTTTTTTTTTTTGAATAATACAGAAACATGGGCCCTGTTTCAAGAAGTAGTTTTATGCCAGCCTCAGATGTTGTTAACCCTGAAAAGAGGTCAACTCAAAACCTAAACCCTGACTCAGTCACCATGGTAACTCACTTTGTGAACCTAACCTGGTCCAGAGCAGGTTTTATTCCTCTAACCCTGAGTTTAACTAGACTTTGCCCCTGAAGGAGAGCTCTGATTGGACAGTCACTGCCCTTGAAGGAGAGGTCCGACTTACAAGCCTGATCTTTCATCCCCTTATGCACCAAAGTGTGTTGTGAAGTGCAAATTGTTAGATTCATGGATCACACTTTATTCAATTTAATCCATTTACACTTTTAAGCTTATTAGCTAATTCAATACAAAATCTGAAACCAAATATTAAAATGGTAATTTTAAACTTACTAATGACTGGCAAATGTTTTTATTTAAGTAAACTGCAGCAAAATTATATTGGCCTTTTGAGTAAAATTATTTAAATCATCAATTTATATTGATTAAACAATGTGCTCCTCCACATTTCTTTTATATTAGACCTGACAGATCGACAGTCTCATGACTCCCTGTCCTTTTAAGATGGAAGCCTCCTCTGATTTACAGTTGCCGCGTTGAATCCTCTTTTCTTGTATCTTCTGCTAACCTCAGTGTTTACTATCTTTAAGTTTTCTAACTCTGCTCCAAAATATTTAGTGAAACAGAAAACTCTGTCTTTCTCAGGGGAGATTAACCCTGAGTTAACTCTTAAACCCAGAGTTAAATTAACTAATTTTGTGAAACCGGGCCAAAGTGGATTATCGTATTGTTATCCTATAGTTGCCATTCTTTCCATCCTATTACTATTCTGTAAAATGCAACCCATTTGCAATGGTGAGATCTGTGCTAAAAGTGGGGATAAAAAAAACATGTATACAGCAATACTTTAAGATATTAATATTAATCTCAACCCAAATCCCAACCCAAATCTTTTATGCTGTTGTGTGATTTTTCAGGATATAATAACTGCACTGTATATCCTTGCACTATCCACCAAGCCCTCAGATCTTTGGAATATAGGAGAATTACCACTTTGTTGTATTTGTCACTTGTGTATGTGGCCTGATGTATGAAGATGTCCCCCGTGCTAAGATCCATTAAAGCACCAGATATGGGAGACATCAATAACACCATCAGGGCTCTCTGCTCCTGTAATGACAAGTGATGCAGCCAGTGCCCTCTTAACCATGTACTCTATATGCACCAATGCAATTCTTCCAAGCATTTTTTTTTTCATATCATAAAAAGCAATGTGTGATGTTGGAAGAAATGAGAAAGATTGTCATGATTATGTTTCAGCAAATTAAAGGTCCTGTACCAGATTTTTTTCCCCATGTATCTGGCTTTAATTATGAATAAAAGTCAGGTTGCTGGATTAGATGTGATTGTGGAGAAAAGGACGTAAAAAATCTGATATCTGGCCTTTAAAGATTTACAAAGAAGTACTCATTCAGAATTACTTAGAACAGGCTAAAATGTGTTTTAGTAAAAATGGAAGGTTAAATTGTGAAGAGCAACTGTTTTGTAAATAAGATGGCAGATGGAGACGAAGAAGAAATCATAGGAAAAACTCTATAAAAGTAAAAAAAAAAAAAGTAATTATCTCTGGTTGGATAGCTGCTGGTGTATTTGACCTTCTCAACTTTAGAAAATATTAAAATAACGTCTGAAAGGTTCGAGCAAAAACAAACATTATTCTGAACATTTCAAGAGGAAGTGATTAGCCTGACAATTTTTAAAAAAAGTCTTTAATATAATTCATTTTATTATGCTGAAATTTGTCATCTACTAACCATGTGAGTTAAGATGATTACGGTAAATGTTATTACACAATGTTATTTTCTCATTGTGACCAGAGACTCCTGCTATTCAGAGATGGTCAGTGTCCCTCAAAGATTTTTGCCCCATTTTCTTTTTTTTTTTTTTATTTTTTTTTTTTTTATATTTTTTATTTTTATAGAATTTTACATAGAAGAGAAAAAACATTCAAACAATAACCAAAAAACAACAACAAACAAACAAAACAACAAAAAGCAAAAGGGTGTACAGTTATAATCTCAGAAATTTAGCCATCACTGGATCAAATAAATTCTGGTCTTCTAAGCAGAATATAGGATTTCCATTTTTCCCATGTCTTTTCAAATTTGTCCTTTTGGAGTCGGTTGTACATTGTTATCCGTTCCATGTTGAAGATTGAATATACCAAGTTATGCCAATCGTCCAGGGTGGGGAGGTCTGCCTTTAACCATTTTTTTTTGTGATGACTTCCGTGCCGCCAAACTCAGCATACCGAACAAACGTCTCATCTCAGTGTTCATGCCCACAGAATAAAAATGTCAAACAATAATTCGTCCCCCAATTTAAAGGCACTCGTAAGTTGAATATTACTGTCAACTCTGATTGGATATTATTCCAGAAATTCTGTATCATTGGACATGCCCAGAACAAATGAAAATGATTCGCTCCCTGAACACCACAGTTCCTCCAACAACCGGACGAGCCCGTATAATGTGAACTTTGTGCAGGGGTCATAAAGAATCTGCTGAGGCACTTCCAACCAAAACATCTCCATGAATTTGAGCTGGATATCTTCCATTGGAAAGCATTGTGTTTCACCCAGGTTTCATTTGACAAGACCGTATTTGCTTCCTCTTCCCATTTTTGTTTAATGTAGTATGTATTTGAGATTTTAATGTCCTGAAAGTCCTTATATAATCTAGAAATCAACTTCAAACCAGAATCATCCTGATAAGTCTTAATAAAGATCTTCAATACAGGTATTTCAAAAACATTTTTACCTTTTGGAATGAAGCTTGTTATATAATGACGAATTTGTAAAAATCTGAAGAAGTCATTATTATTCAACTGGTATTGTCTTTGAATTGATTGGAAGTCCCTCATAACATCCTTGGAAAAATATGTACAATATGACGTTAAGCCCCGCTCAATCCAGCTTTTATACATCCCATCTAGTGTGTTTGGTGTAAAATCAGGGTCGTTAGAAGCCCACCTTAATATTTTGATCGATTCATACAAGCTATTTTTTTTTATAAATTTTAACCAAAGTTTCAATGGTAAATTGATCCACTGATTACCTTGTTGCATCTGTTTCTTAATAAGTCTTTTGTCACCTAGTATGGCCTGGATTGGGCATTCACTAGACATTTTTATTTCTATTTCCTTCCACCTGGCTTCATAATCCATATTACACCAATACACCAGGGTTCTAATTTGGGCCGATGTGTAATAGTCCTTCAAACAGGGTAAAGCAAGACCCCCTTTCTCCTTTGCCAACTGAAGAGTTCTCAGTCTTAGTCTTGGCCTCCTCCCTTGCCAGATAAACCTGGAGATTAGTTTATCCCACTTATTGAATTGTTCATCACAAATTTGGATCGGAAGTGTGTTTGAAAACAGATACAACATCCTTGGCAAAATGTTCATTTTAACAGTTTCAATTCGAGATTCAAAACTAAGTATTGGTATCAGATCCCACCTTTTAATATCATTTTTAATTTTCTGGCACAGGGGCTTCAAGTTCACATCATACAATTTCGATAAATCCTTCGGAACATTCACTCCAAGATACTCCATATGTTCCAATTCCCAATTTAATGGAATTTTAGAAGTTAGTGACTGAGTAGGTGTGTAATTAAAACTAAGTAACTGTGTTTTAGAAATATTCAATTTATACCCTGATATTGAACCAAAAGTATCCAGAAAAGACAGAAGACTTGGAAAAGATGAGTCTGGATTTGTCAAATATATCAACACGTCGTCTGCAAATAAGGAGATTTTGTGTTCTTGGCCAAACATTTCCCCCGGTAATATTTCTATTTTGAGCTATACCCCGACTCAAAGCCTCAATAAAAATGTCAAAGCATAATGGGCTGATGGGGCATCCCTGTCTGTTTCCTCTCTCTAGGTTAAATGATTTGGAAAGGGCTCCATTCACTTTAATTCTCGCTTTTGGACATTTATATAGTGTTTGAATTACCCTTATAAATGACTGATGGAAATTAAATTTTTCTAAAGTTTTGTACAAAAATTCCCAGTTAACGCGATCAAATGCCTTTTCTGCGTCGAGGCTTACAAGTAACATTTTATCCTGAGTTTTAACTACCTGATCTATAATGTGTAAAGTTCTGCGAATGTTATCCTGTGTCTGTCTCTTCCTAATAAAACCTGTCTGGTCCAGACTAATAATTTGGGGTAAGATATTTTTCTAGTCTTTTAGAAATAATATGTGTAAATATTTTGTAATCTTGATTAAGTACACTGATAGGGCGATAGCTCCCGCACTCGAGTTTATCCTTTCCCTCCTTAGCGATCAAGGAGATAGATGCCTCATTCCACGATGGCGGTACTATGCCAAATTTCAGAACGTGATTAAATGAGGTTTTCATGATAGGGACAATAAGGTCCTTCATCTCTTTATACACTCAGATGGAAAGCCGTCCGGCCCTGGCGCTTTGTTAGTTTTACAATCAGAAATAGCTTTTTTAATTTCAGTTCAGTTATTTCTGAA
Organism: Periophthalmus modestus; assembly: GCA_019594935.1. Taxonomy (NCBI): domain Eukaryota; kingdom Metazoa; phylum Chordata; class Actinopteri; order Gobiiformes; family Gobiidae; genus Periophthalmus; species Periophthalmus modestus. Next base: position 7,720,112 of record JAIEZT010000009.1, read on the forward strand.
ATCAAACTATTGTTTTGTTCTTCATTTACTTTTGGTAGTTTAATTGTATCTAAAAATGCCGTCATGAGATGACCTTTCCACCATCGGCTGAGTGTATAATTGTCTGTAGAATACCAAAAATGCTTGTTGAATATCTTCCAGTTTAGAGACTAGAGTATCTGTTTGGGGATGCTTTATTTTATGAATTGTACTGTCCAATTGTTGTTTTTTTAATTTAAAAAGCCAATAACTTTGCGGATTTTCCTCCTGATTCATAATATTGTTGCCTCATAAATATCATTTTTTTCCTTATTTCACTTGAGAGAATTTCATTAATTTCATTCTTTGTTTATCTATTTCCATTTTCAGGCTTGGATTTAAATTAGCTTTATGTGCATTTTCCAAAGATTTTAATTGTGTTTGTAGACATGTTAAATGTTGATTCCTTTTCTTTTTTAAGTTCGAACCGTATCCAATAATTTTCCCCCTTATGACAGCTTTCAATGCATCCCATACAATAGTGGCATAACTTCCTCATTGTCATTTTCAGCTAATAGTTTTCAATGTCTTCTCTAACTTGTTCCCTCATAGAATGCAAAATACTTATATTTAACCTCCAGGATGTATCTCTTTTTTCCTCACTTAAAGTTATATCCATATACACTGGGGCATGATCTGATATATCCATAACACCTATTTTACAATTAACCACTCTGTATAAGTCATTTTTAAATATAAAGAAATAATCCAGTCTAGAATAAAGATTATGGGGGTGAGAAAAAAAAGGTATAGTCCCTTTGTGTTGGGTTAAAGTTCTCGCCAAACATCAAGGAGTCCCAATTCTTTCAGTGACAATTTGAAGCTTTTAGTTGATTTACTCGCTCCCTGTGTCTGTGAGTTGGACGAATCCAATGATAGGTTAAGTCGTATGTTCAAATCTCCTCCCATAATCAAAATTCCTTCAGTCTCTAAACTAATTATTTCAAGAATGTGTTTATAAAACTTCCATTCAGATCCTGGGGGGGCATATACATTCACAATTGTAATCAAGGCACCCTGTAGATAACCTTTAACCAGTACATACCCTCCCCTCATTATCCCTTTCTCTTGAATACACTCAAAATTTAATTTATTAGAGATCAGTGTTACCACACCTCTCTTTGAGCTTTGGGAGCACGAAGCCGAAAACTGTTTAAACTTCCATTTCTTAAGTTTTTCATGTTCTGATTGGGGTAAATGTGTTTCCTGAAGTAGGGCCAACTCTATTTCCTCCTTTTTCAACTTAGTCATAATTTTACTCCTTTTAATAGGATTCCCCAAAACCATTAACATTGTAGGTTGCTATTCTAATTGTCTTAATACTCTGCATAACTATTTCCAATGTAAATTTCCTCCTGTAAATGAAACATGTACACCCCTAAGAACAAAAAAGGAACCAGTAACAAACATCAGAACGGATGTTAAAAAACGAAAAATAGGACGTGTTGACTTCCAAACAAAAGGCCTCTTTAATGGCCATAGGGTAGGGAAGGGCTACTCCGTCTTCTTGCGCTGGAGCGCCCTCTTCAGCCTGCAGGCTGTAACGTGAGTCTGTAGGGTCCATTCTCTTTATCCGTGACCCGACTACAAATATATTCTCATGCCCATATCTTGAAGTATATGATACTATAGGAAACGTATCGGTGCAAAATCAAAAACACAATTATTTACTTTGTTATAGAAAGCATTACCTCACTTTGTCTACGAGTTCAGAAATAAAAAACCTTATGCCGTGTCGTCCTGACGTCGAAATGCCTGGAGTTTATCCTTAAATCCTGGCGTCTGGGCTGCATCGCTTTTCTTTCCGCTCGCCGTCTGCCACATTCGCTGTTTTATTTGCTCCAAAAGCGAAGTAGAAGTTTTTACCACGTAAACCGACATTCCTCTCTTCACCATGTCCTCCGTTGCCTCCTGAGCCGAGTTGTACGTTACCGTTCCTCCGCTGTAGTGCACTCTCAGCTTGGCCGGAAAGGCGTCTGGAATCGGATGCCGTTCTGCCGGAGTGCCGCCTTTGCTGCTGTGTACTCTTTACGTTTACGTTGTACCTCTGGGGCGTAGTCATTGTCTAAATAGATCTTTTTACCTTGAAAGTCAAAACCACCTGCCCGCCACGCCCCCGTAGTAGAATATCCTCCTTCATCCGATAACTAGCGAACCTGGCCACGAAGGACCGCGGCGCGGCTCCGGTGGGCGGCCTCGCTCCAAGTGCGCGATGCGCCCTCTCGATGTCGAGTGCGGCGGGCGGCGGCAGACCCAAGCCGCTTGTGAGCAAAGTCTCAACAAAGTTAATCACAGATGGTGCTCCGTCCTCTGCCCCTTCAGTCACCCCGTATATTCTGACATTCTTACGCCTTGAACGCCCCTCCAGATCCACTAGCTTAGCTTCAACTTGAGTTTGGAGTTTTGCGAGCTCAATTAGCATCTCCTCTGATGACTGGATGTGCGTCTCTGCAGCCATTATTCGTTCTTCTGCTTCATCCATCCTCTTGCCTATATCAATCATGTTCTCTCTCATTGCGTCTAATTGTTTCTTGTTTTCCTTTCTAAAATCACGAAGCTCTTTCAGGATTAAGTCAGCTTTGCCTTCACCGTCTCTGTCTGTCACTTTCGCTTCGTCGTCCTCCACGTTGCTATTGCTACTAGCTTGAGATAACACTTCTTCCTCTTCTTCTTCACCACGTTCCATCATTTGTGAGGTAGTCTTCCTACCTTTTTTGGGCATTTTGTTATATTTATCTTACCCAGCGTCTTTTTAATCGAAAAACTTTTCAATTTCGAGTTAGTCTTTGGGTGTACTGGTAAATTTGCAGTCGGGAGCGAACTTTCTATGCTGCCATCACTTCGCCCGTCAGACCGGAAGTCCTTTTGCCCCATTTTCATAGTAAAATCTTGACTTAAAATGTTGTTCAAAATGAGACCCCAGTAAAAAAGAATTTCATATTAGCGTTTATAAATCACTACAGCAGCTAAGTACATTTAAAGTTGTTTAAAACAACAAAGCAAAGATGGTAGCAAACTTTGTTAAAAGGCTCTAAATTAACAAGTGAGCACCCACATTGAAGATCTTAGCAACCCTTTTGCTTCTCCAACGAAAAATGTCTGATGCGCCCCTGATGTTGTTATACCATTTTATTCAACTATTACTATAGGGCTGGGCGAACCCAAAAATAAAACATAAAATAAAATAAAAAATCTCATTGCCATTTAACACAAATTTCTGTCATAATATAAACTGTGAACTTGGCTCCAAGCATTCTTTTACCGACCTCTCACTCAATTACATTACATAACATTACATAAACAAGGGGCACTGCCAAAAGCATAACAAATATTAAAGAAAGAATGGCTTGGCTTTCTTAACCCGTAGGGAATGAGAAGTGAGAACTGGCTTTCAGTTAAGGCTTCTGTGCATTTGTCAAAATACTGCTAGCTAAAACAGGTGGATTGGATTAGCATGCACCCACTCGCCATTAGAACCAATGCTATCTATTTATGTACATATTTAACTAAAACAAACTTAATATCACTGGCAGTATTTACTATATGAAATTGAGTTACGTGAAAGTCATTGGGTGTAATAAAGAATAAATTATTCAGTGAGCATATGAACCTTAATATTTCATTTCAGGTGAAGGTTAAAGGGATTTTACTTGCACTGTACTGGGCCTAGCTATCCGATCATTTTATTATGCTTTTAAAACCGTTTATTGACTCAAATATTTTTCCTATGTTTTATGTTGTTGGCTGCTGCAGAGGAGAGAGAATTGATGGAGCAATGACATAAAGTAATGAGGAAAACATATGAGACACAAATGACTTGGAACGGCTCACTCTAGATTCAGACGTTAATGTAATGTAATATGTATTAAATGAATAGCCAGTGTACCAAATATAGCAGCTTTTTGAATGGTTGTTTTATCTCCACAGAGTTATGAAGTGTTGGTTAAATGTGTGTGTTAATGTGACCTTGAGGCATTATAAAGTTTTAAAGGTACACTATGTAACTTTTCTAGCAGAGGGTCAGATAGCTTGTGTCCATGTGGATGTTATTGCTTTGCTTGGAAAGGTTCACACTTCTCTATCTCCATGGAGACAGGCAGTTGACAGAACCAGGTGATCATGCTCATAGTAAGAAGGCATGTTTTTTCATGTTTTGAGAAAGAAAGAGCTGTAACTGAATAAACACACACACACACACACACACACACACACACACACACACACACACACACACACACACACACACACACACACACACACACACACACACACACACACACACACACACACACACACACACACACACACTCTTTAGGTTATATTTAAAATAGCTTAATTGATGGGTCTGTAGTGAGTAAATTGATAAGGCCTCATTAAGATTTGCAAAGTCCCATTCTCAGATTCAGGAACCAAAGCAACTTATAACCTCGGAGTGGACAGCCTGCCGTTTGTACTGTTTGAGTCTGTGCATTGTCATTGTTTTCACAATGAGGCCCAATCGACAGTGGGTAAATGCAGAGGGCTTTATTTTGACAGGGTCATGGAAAGCTATAAGTTTGCATATACACCAGTGGTCGCCAACCACCGGGCCTGGGGCCGGTACCGGTCCGTGACGCATTTGCTACCGGGCCGCCGACCAAAAACGGTAAATAATTTATCAGCGACCGCATTTTCTCCGAAGTGACTTTTGTCCTCATAACACGCTAATAAGCTCGTCCGTAGATATATAATAAAAATCCTGATAGGAAATCACCACATAAATCCATTTGATATAACGACGAGTTTATTATATCTGTGCTAGATGTGTGTCCGCCGCACAACAGTCAGAGCGCGTCAGGGCAAAGGGGAGAGGAGAGGGGGAGAGCTTGTGAGTCTTAGCGGGCACAAACATGCAGAAGCTAAAGGAAAAACAGCTCTATGTGAAATATTAAGGTTTCTTGACATTGACTCCATATTCTGAAATATTTGAAATGTTCATGAAAATAACACTTTATAAATGTATTTGTGGCGTATCTGAATCTTGAAAGCTCCTATGTGTTCTGTGTCAGTGTGGCGCATGAGTGAGAGGTGACGTGCGCGTGCATGTGGCTCATGTGGCATGAGTCTGGAGTGGTACCTGGAAAAAGACGGTTGAACTGTTGTGTAATTACGATGCAGTAGAGACAATAAAGCAGCCAACTCTTGAGCAACAGGCTGGGGTCTTTCAGCTCGCACCACACTTGAAACAACTTAGAGGTAAAGAACCCCCCGGGCCGCAGTAAAATTGTCAAACGTTGACCGGTCCGTGGTGAGAAAAAGGTTGGGGACCACTGATATACACGGTAAATCCAGAAACATTGCAGGAACTTTTCTAAGGTTTAGGATCACTTATGCATAAAGAGATGAGTTGCTGGTGCTACGTGGCCCACAATAAAACAAAGCAGAAAGAGAGCATGAGTCCGCCACAGAGCCGTTCTTCAAAGAGCCAGAGCAGAGGTGAGTTTTAGCAGCCACTTGGCTCTCACTCTCAGATGGCGGAGACACGCTTCTCATGTCTCTCTTGTTTCATATCGCACATTACACATGCCTTTGCACCGTGATGGACACTTAAATGAGTAAAATGAGGCGGTGGCTGCTGCAGAGTGCTCTATAGTCTGCTGATTTTTTATTATTTTTTTTTTATTTAACCTTTATTTAACCAGGAAAGTCCCATTGAGATTACTAATCTCTTTTTCAAGGGAGTCCTGGCCAAGACAGCAGCACAGTTACATTACGTTACGCACAGACATTTCAACACATCACAAAATAGATTCTTAAAAGCAATTACAAATCATAGACTTAATTTCCAAACCTTTCAACATAGATTTGAACTGAACTATTGAAGTCAGTTCTTGTAATTTCAAGACTTTGTAAATTATTTCACGTCGAAGGCGCAGAATATTGAAATGCCACTTTACCAGTCTTTGTGTTGATACTTGGGACAGAAAGAAGCATGCAGTTTCGTGATCGCAGAGCATAATGTCCATTTGTTTTATGTTGAATATACGTACATAGATATGGAGTCAGCAGACCCATAATCCCTTTGTAAATGAACGTGTACCAGTGACATAGGCTGCGAGTGTCCAGTACTGCCCAACCAACACGTGTGTACAGTTCACAGTGGTGTGTCAGAGGCTTACAGTTTGTGATAAATCACAGAGAGGCATGGTATATGGAGTCCAGCAATTTTAGCGCTTGGGTTGGGGCATTCATATAAATAACATCTCCATATTCTAGAATGGGTAAAAACGTTGCTGCAACAAGTCTCTTCTTTGCATTAAAAGAGAAACATGAAAATGAAGTTTTCGCAGCTGATAGAAAAATGGGGGACAAAGCTCCAATTTGCGTGATACGGGAGCTGAAAATGCTATGCAGTCCTGCACAAAGTGGGGCATCTGATGACGGGCAACATAGGCGATAAAACACCATACCTTCAGTAAATGTTATAACTTGGGATCATGTGACTTCAAATTCACGGTTATAATACAGTTTGTAGATTTTTAAGTTTTATATATTTCTGAAGTAAATATAGATGATAAATGACAATTTTGGCACCAAACCATAAGGCAGAATTACCCCCCAAAACTGCTCTAAATCTACAATATTGTTAAAAATATAAAATGCAATAAATAAATAACACAATGCAACACTTAAGAAGTCAGTTTGTAGCTATGAGTCATAGAAGTTCATGATTCAACTTCTACAGCTCAAATCTCTTGTTTTAGTACAGAAAAACATACCACAATTTCTATTATTACAAAGAAAAGGTCCCCATGATAAATATTGACCCCCAAAAATAATTGTTCCATCTGTCATGATATTGTTCCATTTGTCATGATAAGTTTATGTACTATTTATCGTGACAGGCCTATGCTACGGTGCTAGTAAAAGTGAGGTGCAGGTAGATTATTATACACTAGATAACATTGATGTAATTAGGGTTAGATTCACCAAGGCGTACATAGCACCAAAACAAAAGAGTTAATCATATCTATTGTTATTGTTTGTTCTTAGTGGGACTTGGTGGCAATTTAACTTTGACACTAGTATCATTTACATCTACAATAAACTCTTAACACTCCCATTCATTTACAGCATGCTACAAACACAAGCCCTTAAATGGGTAATTTATAAGCTAGTGTCTGTCTGGACACTGCTTACGGCCTGCATTTTAGTAATATATTTTACACGAATAACGACGCTTCAGATTACACGGAGGCTAAGTGTTGCTTGTATGCGCTGTGTGTGGCTAGCATCTCATATTAGCCGCTTACTTTGGATAGATGTATTTAAGCCGTGCAGCCAATGATTTTACAGTGTAGTTCTTTAGCCAAAACCCACGCGCTGCTAAAAATCAATTTAACACTCTTAAGAAATGAGTAATCAGCTTTGAGGCTCCTCTCTGATCTTGCCTTATACTTTTTCGGTAGGATGACTGCATTTCAAGTCCGGCCCAAGTAGGATTAATGGGTACGTTTGTTGCCCGAGGGTCCATTCTCCATCCCAAGGCAATAATTCTAATCTAATTACTTGAATCCACTGAAGGAGAGGGTAATTGATCAGAAGGCCCTTATCAAGTGAACAAAGATATTGATCTAGACAGGAATATTTCTTCCACATGCCGCGCTGTTGTCGTCGTCAGGGTGTGATTTAAGTTGCAGAGTTCATTTTCTCTGTTGGTTTGAGTTGACTTTGAAAAAGGGTTCAAGACAGAACAAGAGTACAGATTGTATTTATTTATCTACTTTTTAAAATTTATTTTTACTATAGGTTATGATGTGAAGATGCTAACAGATACGCCTTACTGTCAACAACTGGGGTGTTAAGTTTCAGTGGTGGATGAAGTTCTCAATTTTGTTACTTATGAAAAAGTACAGATACAGAAATACAAAGTTACTTAAGTAAAATTATATAAGTTCAGGTTCAAAAATGTAAAAATGTTAACAAATCAACAACACTTGTGTGAAATACACTTTTTACTCCTAAAGTGTTAAATTTTGCAATTTTGTTTGATAAACAGTAGCAATATGAATGAATTTATACAATCTTCTTGTATTTTGTGTATTTATTTTTGTTTGCTCAAAGCCGAAGCTTGAACTAAAAAAACATTGGCCAAGATGTTACCACAAACATGGTAAAAATAACATAATAATAAAGTACTTACTTACTTTTTAGTCCAGTTCAAAAATGTAATGGAGTAGAAAGTACAGATGGTTGCTCTCAAATGTAGTGAAATAAAAGTAAAAAGTATCCATTTCTAAAATTTACTTGATTTTAAAGTACAGATAAAAAAAACCCAAAAAAAACAACATTTTAAACATTTTTTAAAGATAAAAAAAACCCCATCAGAATCAAAAGAGTTTTATTGCCATTAGCTGCTCACTGACAAAGGAACTTACTTCGGTGATAAAGTGCACATAAAAATACATACAAACATTGGACCAGTTGACAAAGTTTTCTTTGCTTTTACTATAGGTTAAGGTACTCTTAGTTGCCCCTGTGGGGAAATGTGTCCTCTGCATTTGACCCACCCTCCAATGGCAATACTGCAAGCTGTCATATTATTTGTGCACTGTGTGTTGTCAGAATGGAGTTATTACTTCAGATATTGTTTTTCAGCAGTATAACCACACATTTCCTCCCTCTTTATTTTATTTTCTCGGCTCTTTTTTCATCGTTGTCTTTTTGTGCTTGACGCTCCCTATTATGCACTGTTTGAATGATGTTTTGTATGTTGCAACAATGATAATACGAAATTATTCATAATACAAAAATGGATTACAGTCAAAAACAAAAAATAACAAAGGCTGTGATTCAAGCTTCAGCGTCCATTTTGTCTTTTCATTCAAGTTGACTTTGCAAAGGGGCAGGTCAGAACAAGTATAGAGTTTTCCACGTTTTTCTGTTTCCTCGCTGTAGGACTCAGGACACTGCGTGGATGTTGGAATCAATGGTGGTGTTCGTTTTCAGGCCTCATTGAGCTGTGAAAAGTCATAATAAAACAGATGGCTTCCCATCTCCGGGCGTGTCACAAAGGCAGAGCGCTATGCTGGATCACTGCTGATACTCTTGGACTCTGGAATATTATTGGATGTACAGACAGTGTCTCCTACTATGGCAACCTCTCACTATACCTGTTAGCAATCACTTGTACTTATGCCACTTGATGGAGGCCTTTGTTTAGTTTATTGTGTCTACTATATAATTATAATGTATGACACCCATGGATCATTCTGTTATAATTTCCCCATTTTAAATTGCAGTATTTATATAAATTCATTAATTCAGTCAAATAAAAAAAAAACAACAACAAAAAAACACAAAAAACTGTGGTGCCCAATGAGAGCAGATGTCACCGTAAACGTCATCACAACAAAGAGCCGTGTAGCTGTCAGCCCCTCCTATGGATAGCTGCACATCACACTAGTGAGTAGCACATTTTTTTCATTTGTATCAAAATGACGATGCGATGCTGCCGAATCCTACGTGTATCACCGATTAAGAAAATAAAAATTGGAGAATACCGAAAGTAGAAAGCAATGGGTGTAGACCAGTGGCGCTGAAAATGAGGGTTGATTGGGAATATGGCATCTTGAAAGTAAGTGATTAAAGATTGCACAAATCACTCCAAATACAACTGAGAGGGTAAATGAGAAGAGGAAACTAATATGGTTGAAGCTCTGAAAAGTTGATTTTGCATAATAGGTCTGCTTTTAAAAAAAGATCAATATGGCTATCTAAATTATATTGTATTTTTGAATGTGCTTTCGTCTTGATTTAAAATAGGATAATATAGACACACCAACGAAACATAGTGTAGCTGTCTCTTGTAAGGAAACATACCAAATTTCTTCTGGTTGCTTATTTTCTGAACACAAGGGCTACTGTAGGCCTTAACTCACGCTAAAACAAGAGCGAAACAACAGCAGTCTCAACTCCCTAGAGCCAGTCTCCAAAACAGACCAGTAACTGACCAAAATAACCTTCACATCAACTTGTTGCCATAGCAACCAAGTGTCACATACAAAAGCAGTTAAATTAACAACAACACATAAATAGTTACGAGAACAACACAAGGTGTCAACTCTAAACACAAAATATCAGATATTATGTTATTGATCTTTTGGTATATGGAGAAAAATGACAGTAATCCCAGTTTTAGAACTATCTTCAGAATAATGGTAACATTTTCCTTTTTTTTTTACTTCAAGAATCCTGTTCTGGACGGACTGGGACGCCACTTTTCCCCGTATCGAGGCAGCATCGATGAATGGGGGGGGCAGACACATCGTTTTTAAGGACATGGAAATCGGAGCTTGGCCTAATGGACTCACTCTGGACCATCTGGAAAAGAGGATCGTATGGACAGATGCACGGTACAACACGACTATTTTATTTCCCATTATGCATTGTGCCTTTTTAACACCTTTTATACTCTTATGTATAAAAAGAATGTGCATGCTAGAGGTGTAGATTCTTAGGTATAGAATTAAACTTGAATTCTTGTTCTTGTTGTTAAATAACGGATGGCATATAATATTTAGAGATGGCAAATGGTCACTCCTTTATATAGTGCATTTCCACCTTCTAGGCACTCAAGGAACCACTCTAAAAAAAATTTGAAATTCTGCTAAATGTTGTGATAACTTAGCAGAAATGGGAATACGATTATAGGTCTTGTGGTTATCAGATACCACATAGCTGATTAGCACCAAGCAGGATTTGATAGCTCAGTTTGTTCAGAGATCCAAAGGGTTATGAGTTCAAATCCCGCTCTCGACATGCTTGCTAGAGTGGTCAGATCCACTGGTCCACAGGTTGGCGGTGTGGTTTCAGCTACCTTAGATGAATGCTGTTGTTGTGTCCTTGGGCAAGACAATTTACCCACCTTATCCCAAGTGAGTACACTGGTGTGTGAATGGGTGAGTGGTTCCTTGATGTAAAGTGCTTTGGATACTTTAAAGGGGGAAAAGTGCTATATTTACCATTTGATCTGATAAAAAAAAAAAAAAAAAAAAAAAAAAATAATATATATATATATATATATATATATATATATATATATATATATATATATATATATATATATATATATATATATATATATATATATATATATATATATATATATATATAAATATGAATGGCAAATTAACTTCCAGAATCTCAAAGTGGGTGGTTACTGATCAACTCCATTGTCATTTATGTAAAATAATCTGCAACAATCTGTTGAAAACATGTCTCTGAACAGTGTTTTTTCTTCTTTCCACAGATCTGATGCCATTTTTTCTGCTCTCTACGATGGCAGTGGGGTGATTGAGATCCTGAGGGGGCATGAGTACCTCTCTCACCCGTTCGCTGTGTCCCTTTTTGGGGGTAATGTGTACTGGACCGACTGGAGGACTAACACTTTGGCCAGGGCGAACAAGTGGACAGGTCAAAATGTCACCGTCATCCAGAAGACCAGTGCTCAGCCTTTTGACTTGCAGATTTTTCACCCCAGCAGACAGCCACAAGGTGAGTGTCTAGTGGACTGTTGTAGTGCTTTTTACACTGTATGGTAATACATGTGGTATGCAGGATCTTACTTCCAAGGGGTATTTTTGCATTCAGGTGATTTTAAAGTTTAGAGCATGTCTGTCCAAAATCAAGTATGAAATATATATAAATATACTCAGTTGGATGTTGTTTTATTGTGCTTTAGTCTTAGGTCATTTGATTGTGGCACAGTTAGTGCCGTATTCCATAGTTTACAGTTTTTGCCGCACTTACTCCTATGGTGAGGCTCCAGTTATACAAGATTATCAGAAAACTGAGAAATACAGTACAGGATAGTACAAGATAATTTGATCTAAATTAGGAGGTAGAAATGCTAATTACAACAAGCTCATAGTGCTATGATATATTTCCATCCTGTGAGAAGCATTGATTAAAGGATTTTTTTTTTTTCCTCCCATTTAGACATAAGAGCTTGTACTGTGATATTTTTGTCGATGAAATTGTGAGGCCTTTACAGTCTTTTGATCCTGTAATATCACGGTTATTGTTACATTCTTATTGTAAAAATCGTTGCGCCTGGTAATAGAACTCCTTTCCAATTTTGCGCTTTTAATACTTACTTCTAAAGCTAGCTTCTAGAGTATTACTTACTATTACTTTGTTCTATAATATTCTCAAAAAAGGGATTTGCTAAGTAATTCGTATTGCATAAAAGGATATGGGCCTGATTTAAACCACAATTACCACCACTATAACTAAGTAAAAAAAAAAAAAAAAAAAATGTAATTACTGCCAGCTTTGACGTCTGCCTTCATTTAGCCCGTCAATCATTTTGACACATATTATGTGTGAGGACGCAGTCATGCAGAGAATGAGTTTGTGCGAGTTAATGGCACCACCAGATTGTGTGTTTAAAGCACATGTGTTATTATTCATAGCCTACAAACTATTATATTACAATACAAAATGGAACAAAGCAGCTGCAGAATGGAAAGTTATTGTGACTCACCCTTTTATCAAGTACATAAAAAGAAGGCTGTTAATCTTGAAATTACTGGAGCAAATATCTAATATCTAATCCAAATATATTTTCACTAGTATTGGTTTATTGGATTAGCATATGTTTTCTTTTCTTTTATTTAATTATTCTTTTAATATGCTTGAGAAAATGTCTTATAGGAATTGCCATTTTTTATGTGGGCCTACAGGAGATTAAAGCTATCATCTGTAATTAGATTGACCAACCCGCCCCTGTAGTATTCTTACATATCACTAGATGCTGTCTATATTACTGCTGTCCAATAGGGTGCCAGCTTTTAGGGGAACAGGTTTCATGTCTTCCATCTAAAAACTCAAACTTACAGATACTAGTTGCCATTAAGCTAATGTTGCTAAATGGTAAATATTATTTCAAATGAATAGCAAAGAAATGCATCAGGTTTGTTTATATTGTCTATTCATCCTTTTTCTCAGTTCTACCAAATAAAATGTGTTAATTCTTTGACCCTAGACTGCACCTCCCTACCAATTGCCCAGTCTTTTTCACTTCTGCCAAGTTGCAAATGTACCCAGCTAAGCCCCCATGGCGTGTAAGCCCCCATCTTATAAAAGGGGCATTATTATGATGCTAATCGGTTTTACATCTATTTAGTGATTCCACTGCTTCTTCACTGTCAAGTTAATTTGCTTGTTTCCTTCCGGTATCTGTGTTAGCGTCACTGTTCACTATAGATAAATGCGATGCAGACGGCCCAATTTTCCCCAAAGAACCCGTGCCTAATCCTATTTGGGAGAGCTCAGCGGGGGGCTCTGGGCTTTTATCCACTCCAGCCACAACCAGTGCTCTATAGGGACTGCATCTGCGCACAATATTTGCCTTTGCACATCTGGACCGGACACACAGCTGGGGAAGTATAAGTAGTCTCTCTGCAATATCATTTATATCAATTGCTGTACTCAACAAAATTGTCATTGCAATTTGTTGTACCAGTACTATATCACAAGTATTACCTGTCACTACTACTACTTTTACCAGTATGTAACGGAAAACAAAACCAAAGTCAAAACATCAATCAAAATATTTACTTGAGATACAAGTATTGCATGTTAAGTTTATTCAGCAACTATCTATCTCTACCTAATTACTGTTGCAACTTCTTGCTATGACCACTATTATTGCAATGTATATATTGTATATTATAGAAAGATGCATAACATAAATGTGCCAGTCAAAAAAGATTAGTAATAACATTGTATGATCATTACTAAAAAAGATATCAAAAATAGGGGGCCGACAGAAACTCAGTTGGAAGAGTGTTTGTCCACTGATCCGAAGATTGGTGGTTCGAATCCTGTGGTTCGAATTCCAGTATCTGTTTACACTGGTGTATGAATGTGTGTGAACAGGTTAGTGGTTCGTTGAGGTAAATGTAAATCACTATATAACAATGTGACCATTGACCATTTTACCATATTTGTGCTCAGTGTAAAAATAACATGATTATAAAACATGAGTGAAGTAAGTAAAAAAAACAATATGTGTGTGTGTGTGTGTGTGTGTGTGTGTGTGTGTGTGTGTGTGTGTGTGTGTGTGTGTGTGTGTGTGTATGTATATATATATATATATATATATATATATATATATATATATATATGTATATGTATATATATATATATATACACTTTTATGATGAATGGGAACAACAGTACTGTACTTCATATTTCAGTTGCACACGAAGGCAGTTAGAAAGTATTGATAAAAAATCTTAGGCTGGTAATAAACCTGTATGATGATGTGAAATATGTTTTATATTCTTGAAATAATTTGTGAAATAACATGGTTTTAAGGAGTAAATTAAGTAAACTCCATTAAACTTTCTAATGAAAACTTATTTTTGCAGTCCATTTACACAAGCAGTGATGTAACGTAACAAAAGTACTGTACTTGCGTTAAAAAAAAAAAAAATAATAATAATAATAGGTATCTGAAATTTAAAAAAAAGGTATCTGTAAGTTAATTTTAAAGTGGATACTTATTATTTTTACTTCACTGCATGTGAAAGCACATATCTTTACTTTCTCCTCTAATACATTTTGAACAGAGCTGAAAAGTAAAAGTTTTTTTTTTTTTTTTTATTATTGTCTGAGACCTGGTGAAAAGTCTGGGGGTTTTAATTTTAACCTGTTTGTAGAAACAACAATATAGAAATAGAAGCAGGTACAAGCACATTGTTTCATGTGATACTTTTACTTGAACTCAAGTATTTGTTGTGTGTTTTTATTTTTATTTTTGCTCTGTCATCCTCTGCCACTGTGCACAAGGCACTATAAATTCTAGTTAAACTTAAAATGGAACAGGGTAGTAATAAAGCAGTATGATTGTGAAAATAATGAAGCAAGACTAGATTAGCGTTAGTGAACATGGCAGTAGCAGAGGAGCCGTGAGCACAGACACAGCTGGTCTTCGTGGGCTCTCAGCAGGTGTTTGACTGCAGCTCCGCGGGACACACAAACATCTGTAAATACATTATGTGTCATTACAGAGACCAGTCACTGTTCATCACAAGAATCACATTACAAGCATTTGCACATTAGCAGCAGATTGGTTCAGTCCCAAGGTTACAGCGTTGCGAGGCTCACCTGAGAAATACAGAGGAGATAGTTACTGATGATTTCAATACGCAGATGTCATTAAATTCATAATTTGATCAGTTTATTTCAAAATTGTGGTAATTAAAAAGAAAATAGGAACATTTTGATTTACAATTATTGTTGTCATTGAAAATAAACACTTGAGTAATTGAAAAGGTCTAGCAAGACACATTAGGCCCAAGGCCTGCAGTACAGGACAACCATAAAAAGACTGGTGCTACAGGAGCATCAAAACAAATCACCAGCAGCACAACGATGAGCGGAGAGGTGCAGAGAAATGAACTAAATGCAAAAAACTGATGATAAACTGGAATTAAATTAGTGTTTGCTCAAGCTTTTGCGTTAGCAGCATCTCACAACGCCACAAACTTGGAATACTAAATGTCTTTTTGTTATTTGCTGAGATCAGAATCAGAATCAGAATCACTTTTATTGATCCCCGAAGGGAAATTCTCTTAGTTAACAGATGCCACAACCACAGATCAGCCTTATGAGAGTATAATTCAGGTACAATTTAGATTTTATTTATTAAGGTAATATTAGTTACGCTGAGGTGACATCAGTTGTTTACATAGCAGAGCCCCCTGGAGCATGGAAGACCAATCTGGCTGGAATTGCTGCTGGTCCTCCGATGACTGCGAGGGGACATGGGACCGGATCGCAGAAGCAGTGCTAGTCATGCCAAGTCCCAAACACCTTTGGAAGATAGTACCTCCAGCAGTCCACTTTGGCAGTACGGATCACTTTATGCAACGGAAACACTCAGGGTCCACTCTGTACCTGCCCTATGGAAACAAGGCTATAGAGGACCTTTTCCCCATTCAAAATATTTTGATTGATATATTTTGATTTGAATTGCTTAATTACTATGCCAACAGAAGACGGTTACCATAACTTGAAACCCATGAATAGGCGTGTTACAAATGATATATTAATTTTGGAATGGGAAATATTTCAATCAGTTAGACTTACCATTTACAAAATCCTGAAATGTAGGAAGGTACATCAGCCTCCATGGAGATGTTATTTGAATATTTCACATATTCCACAGCATTTAACTTCTATCTCCTTGGACACACAGGTGACACGACCAAGTTATGATTCAGATCTGTGGAAGGGTGAGTTGATGTGTAGAACCACCACTTGTAATTTCATAAATGCAAGTTAGATATGTTTAATGCCACAATGCAATAATAACCCCATGGAGAAAAGCAGGTGGCAAACCCTTTATCAGATAAAACAATCCAATCCAATATTTGATTCATCTCTCTAATGCAGAGATGGAAACATTATGTATTCAAAATGTTCTTTATGCTACGTACACATTTCACACAACATGACTGTATTATACATATCAAGAATGCACTACGAGACAACCATGAAAACTCGTTAATACAGTTTAATACATTAACAACTTAATTAGTACTTCCTGTTTGCTGCGTCACACAAGCTGAGACAGAAGAGCAAGGGCCTATGGTGGTTCTGAATGATGACATCTGTCGATTTCATCATGTACAAGTCATATTGCTCTCATAATGAATATTCAAGTGCTGCTTTATTTTTAAGCCGAAACCCATTTGCACCTATTCATCAGCAGCAGCAGCCCGGCCTTGACTAGGTTTGTTTCCCTGTAGTGGATGGAGGTGTAGCTTTTCAGTTGCCAGTCATCCCTCCAGAGACAGAGGAAGAGAGAGGGTAGGGAGAGTGAGAGTGAGTGAGATGATGATGAGAGGGAGAGAGGTGGAAGAAGAGAGAGGAAAAGAGAGAGGAAGATAGAGATTTGGCATTAAGCAAGTCTGTATCCACTCAGACATCTTACTGTTGGCACACTGACTCAGATGGGGCTAGCTCTGAGGCTGATTTGTTTGTTTCTTGCCTACATACACCATTTTGAGGACTTTTGACAATCAAAAGGATAACATGGCAGTTTTTATAAATTCATTACTCTGATGTTATTTCAGTGGTTGAAAGAAAAAATTGAATAACTGAAAAGAAAAAAAAGAGGTAATGTTACAGAAAGAGCACATATGGCACATAGAACATAAAAAAAAAAAAAGTAAAGATTATAGCCAGTCTGTGTCTATAATGTCTACAGGACATGGAAAAGAACAGCAGCAGTCGTACAAAAGCAAATGCTGCACACCAGCATACTCACTATACAACAGTGTTGGGCAAGAACCTTCAAAAAAGCAATTAGTTATAGTTACCCATTACTTCTCCCCCAAAGTAGTCATGTTAGTAGTTGCTTTATAGTGTGATGAAAGTAACTTATTACCAGATAAAAAACTTAAATTACAAAAAAAATCCTCAAATTTACTCCAGCTGAGGTTAGGTGAAATGCCAAACATATATATATATATATTATATTAGCTGCACTTACGTAAAGTTGCGTGAGTGGAGGTGTCCACTATTGCATCGCTGACGTCTTTTTAGCGACCTGTAAACTCCAGACACAGGTGTCACTCCTGTTGTAGTTGTCTGTTTGTACGCCCATCACAAATATCAAATAAAAAATTATCCATACAATCAACAAGAACCTGCATATTTCCTCATGAAAACAGTGAGTATTCACCCACTAGCCAACGCTGAACAACTTAAATGCCTTAAGTCTTTATCGTCACCTAACGTTGCTTCTGATTGGTCTCCTTTACAGTAAATTTTTGTTTTAGCCAATCACTGTCTCATCCCTTGTCCTCATCTTGTTTACTTCCCAAAACAAAGAAAAAACCTTGCAGCTCCTCTGAATTAGACGAAAGAGCTGAGTCTGGTAAGATCACAATAAAGTAACCAGCCACATTACACTGACAGTAACGGCGTTACAGCAGAGGAAAGAGTCAGTAGTTAGATTAATCGTTACTGGTAAAAATTACATTACAAACACCGTTATGCTTAAACACTATTATTCCCAACACTGCTATACATACAACAGAGTCACTATGCATACAATTATGGAATAAATCAGTTGAAGTTAGAGTTAGAACTAGGGGTGTGCTAAAATATCGATACACCAATATGTATCGATATTATTAAAATTGATACTGTATCGATTCTTTGTTTCCTAGTATCGATATCGATATTCCCCCCAGACGTTACTCTTTACGGGTGAAGAGAAGTGAGAAGCAAGAGAAACGAAAATGTCAGAAAAAAATGTTTCAACCGCCTTCCTCCCTCTAGTTAGAAACATACATTAATCAAAAAGCACTTCATTGTGTTTTTTAATCTTCAATAAATGTAAGATAAATGCACCATTTAATGTTTTTTTTGTTTTTTGTTTTTTTTTTTGTTTGTGAAAATTGGGTTGACCATTTAAGTAAGGTTGAAGGCCTTTATTTTTTTCTGTATCGTATCGATTTGAAATATATCGTATCGAATCGTATCGAAATGGCACTGTATCGAGATATGTATCGTGGACTGTGTATAGAGGTACGTATCGTATCGGCAGCTTCTTGGTGATACCCAGCCCTAGTTAGAACCAACAACATCTCAGTATAAAAATGTATTCTGTTATACATAACAGACATATTTGACCCTTGAACAATCGCTGTTTTAAAGCTTTCGAAAATACTGCCAGTTTTGAAAGCAAAAGAGAGTTGTCCAAAAGCACTTTTCCTAAACAGCATAGAGCAGTCATCTTTCTTTTTCACAAACTCCTTTAGAGGAGGTGGCGCAAGATTCGTAAAAACACTATATACCAAAATTAAATCTGATTGTGTTGTCCCTAGAATACGTTGACAGTTTCCATAGCTTGTAACACAACTAAATACATGACACAAATGCAATATACTATTACAATATCATTTTTCACATACAGTGGGAGTTGAATTTACCAAGGCCACAATGCAAAGTAAATTCAAAGTGGTTTGTAAACAAGTACGGTATTGCAAATCTGCTTTCATATTCCCTGCTCGTCGTGTCAATATATTTAGATAGTCTTTGCTCCGATACAACAAAAAGGCAAATCACATTTTACAGACATGACCAAGCAGAGCCCTCATAAGCGCTGTGCTTTTGAACAAGTTGTTTTTTATGTCCCTGCGTTGTATTATTCCGGATTATTCCCGCTCCATCTGTCACCCACGTCTCAATTACTCACCGCCAAGCTCTGATCCCATCTCCTGTATCAAGCCCCTTGATTCCGGCATGAATTCCCAATGATCCCCTCCATGTGCACCTCAATTCAGAGTTCATTTCCGTGGCTTAACGGGATGGGAGGGGAGTCAGAGCGCATCATAAGCGTGTCTTATTTTGGATGGAAAATGCTACAATGTATAAACCTTAGGAATAGGAACCAGATGAGTCTCTGAGTGGCTCTTTTAATGTTGTTGGTTGTTGAATGGTTGAGTATTGTTTGAATCACCAGTATATGCAAGATTAATATGCTAATGAAATAGGTGCAGGAGGACTATGTAAACTGTTATATATTTTAAGTGTAAGCAGTTCGAAGTCTAAATAAAATCAGAGATGAGTATACACTTGGAATGGAATTATATCGGTTTAAAATGATTCAAAGCATTGCAAGATCGGGTAAATGCCTAAGTGAGCATCCGCATCCTTTTTGCAGTGGTGGACAAGGTACAAAAAAAACACATAGGAAAAAATCTACGTAAGGGAAAGTATTGAAGTACACTTTTAAAAATGTGCTTACTGTACTGTACTGAATTTTAGATCTAATAAGCTTCAAATGTAGTGATTTTAATACAGATTTGTGCTGAATTTTGTTCAACAGAAACAATTGAATCCAGCAAATC